>CM053785.1:849359075-850059075 GCA_028749045.1 Cupressus sempervirens
TATGTCAAAGTTTAAAGAACTAATTCACCACCCCCCCGCAAGAAGTTTACCTTTCATATTGTAATTCCAACAACTACCACAGTTGCTCCCGTACTAAATTGAATAGATTTTAGCATTTTGGGATAACATGGGAACTTCCCTAGGTAGTGGGTTACCTAATATTGGGAAGAACCTCCAGATTCTAGGTTGGTTCCTATAAAGTACTTCACTTAAAGTTGCAAACTTTTTAAGGGAAAGAGAAACAAAAAAGATAGAAAAGAAAGATAAACTATGGTAATGCACCTAAGTTTTAGACTTATGATATTTAGAGAATCTGTAACACATAAACATCAAAGTAAAGATATGAACTCACACTAGTTGTTTTTACCATGCATGAGCACATCAATATTTCACAGAGAGGTCTAAACACTTGTTTTCTCAATAAATGAAAATTAAATTTCACATAAGGAGACTATAGCATTTGTTTGACACAATCTATTGATATAAGATTATTTTGAAGTGAAGAACCTGTAATGGAACAATTATTATTTTTTCAATGATATCAAACCTACTACCTGCTAGTGAGACAATTACTTTTTGGTCTAAAAGATATCATTTAGTTGATTAATGAAGAGGATTTGAAAAGAGGAGATAACAATGGCACCTAGAGAAAGGTTCAATTTTTTGGTATGTAAAAGAAGCACTAAGACCAAGTAAGACACTAATACTATAGTGTATTGTTTATCTACTTAAAGTTTGAAATGAAAGATTACTCAAGTTAAGACTAGAAGAAGATCAAGTAAGCAAAGTGTCTACAAGCCTTGTCAAGTAGTCAGTGCAAGTCAAGCAGAAATCAATGGAAGCTGAGTGAAAAACAAGAGGTGCCAAGCAAAGATGAAAAATAGTGCAAGATGAGTGATTGTTAGTATATGTCGGATAAAGTTTAGTTGGTGTCAAACATCAATAAACTTTAGTGTTTTCTGAGTGAACTAGTGTTGGCTGAGTGATCGAATAGTATAATTGTTGAGTGAGTAAACAGTGTTAAATCAAAGATTTGACAAATCGGATCCAACTATTTTGCTATCTTGAATTGTGTGAAGCATGTGGAAGATAATTATGATGAGTTAGTAGCATAGAATTCAAGGTAAACCATTTTGAGGCAAATTTAAGTAAGGTTGCAAAATAATTTTCTAGAGGAATCAAATGGAAAAGTGGGTAGATTCATTGTATGCTACCTAAACCTAAAATGGATGATTGTACTTAACTAGAAAAAGATCTAAATTCTCTATTTATTGAGATAGCTGGTTAGAAGCAAAGGTTGTCATATGCAAGAACCTAAGGAAGATAAGGAGTCTAGGGTATTGTTTCATTTAGTGGCCAAACAAAAGTGACTATAGTTGACATACAAAGAAAAAAGGCTTAAGATTATGAATGCTTGAAGAGTGAACAAGGTATCAGAGCTAAAGTGTGTGAAAGCCAAGTAGAATGGAGGACTAAAATAGAAATTTGTAATCTACAAGTGAGATGTAGTTCATTATTAGATCAAGCCTTACTATTACTTTTGAATCATTGTATCAGTCTAGGGTAAATCCTTTGGATTATGGTTGACCTAACAATCATTTGTAAATCCTTTAAGCGGATGGCATTCTAGTGGAATGGTCTAAAGTCCTCTAACAAGGCTCACTCCTAATAGGGTGATTGAAATCCTTTAACCAGGTCACATTTAACAATGTATATTGTAATCTTTAATAGGGTTGGCCTTTCATAAGGTAGTACTTTAGAAGAGTGAGAATTAGTAGCATGTTACTGGTGGTTTTTCCCAAATTGGGTTTCCACATAAAATCCTTTTGTCAAATTGTGTGAATGTTCTTATGTTGTTTTATGTTTACATTTTTGAAAAGTTGTTTTGACCTAGGATGGTAACCTACAAAGTTTAAGTATTGTATGATCTAATGGATGCATGCATGATAAGGTTTTATGGATATGGGTCTACTAAGCATTGAAAAGTTTTATTTATACATCTAGACCTTGGATAACTTATTCACTCCCCCCCACCCGCTCTTAGTTCTAAAGTATTCCAAAAATTGGATTTAGAGCACCATAGTTCTTTAGAGGAATAGTTTGAAGGTAATAGTAGAAAAAGATCAAGATGTCCAAAAGAGAGGTACCCAAGCTTAACAAGGAGAACTTTCCTACACTAAAATTTTTGATGAAGCTACACCTAGGAGGTGTTGGAGACCATGCACAATCCACCATCACCACTGAGCATGTTGACCCTACTAGAGCCCTAACTATCAAGGATCTAAAAAAGAAGGAAGAACACAATAATGTAATGTTGGAGATTAAATCTTCCCTAAGCTACACCGAGTTTGATGACATCAAGGAATGTGATACTGCTAAGAAGATCTAGGATGATATAGAAAAGATCTATGAAGGAGACAAAAATGTACTAAGAGCCAAATCTAAAAGTCTTAGAGTTATGTTTGATGATATGAGAATTCAAGAAGGTGAGAATATAGTTCAATAGTGTGCTAGAGTAAAAGAAGTAGTCAATGCTATTAGAGGAGCAACTAGTGAGATTGAAGATGAGATTGTGATCAGCAAAGTTCTAAGAACCTTGCTGCCCATCTATGCTATTAGAGTTTCTACAATACAAGAACTAAGGTGCACACCTTGTAATGATCCGACCCTTGAAGGATTAATAGGTAGACTCACTACTTTTGAGCTCTCTAATTTTGATAATTTCAAATCTAAGAATGTTGAATCTACTTTCAAATCTAAACTATCATTAAAAGAACCTAAAGAGAAGGAGAAAAAGGACAAATATGTTTCTAGTGATAGTGATACAGATGAGGAAGATGTAGAACAGATTGAAGTATTGCTAGTAAGTAGATCTCATTGAGGCAAAGGAAAATTCAAAGGTAAGTTACCTATCATGTGTTCTAATTGCAATGAGGTTGGTCATATTGCTATTAGATTTCTAGAGAAGAAGAAGAATAGAAGTGGAGACAAATATAGGAAGAAGAGAGATGAGGACAACAAAGATTACAAAGACAAAGGCAAGAAGTCCTGTTACATTGTTGAAGAGGAAACCAAAGATAGATCTAACGACCATGATGATGAAGTGGTTTATGTTGCAATGAAGGATGATTTTAATGAGGATGAGGCAACTACACTAGTATTTTATGTGAACCAGAGTGATAGATGGATCATTGATAGTGGGTCTTCACATTACATGACTGGAGATAAAAGTAAGTTCATTACCCTTGATTATTATGATGGAAATAGTGTAAGGTTTGGTAATGATGCACCCTATCTGATAAAAGGAAAAGGAGCAATCAAACTCACAAAAAAAATTATGTCTGACAATGCTTATTATGTAGGACTTAACTATAATTTGTTGAGTATGTCACAACTAAATAGTTCAAGTTGCAAAGTTAAGTTTGAGAGCAAGATAGAAAAGATCTATGGCACTAATGGGAAAGTAATTGGGAAAGGTGATCAAACTAGAGGTAATCTATTTTATCTTGATATGAATGATGCTACTTGTCTTGTTGTAGAATTTGATGATGTGTGGTTATGGCACAAGAGTTTATGTCATGTTAACTTTGATAACTTAGTCAATATAGATAACATGAAAAGAGTTAGAGGTTTTCCTAAACTAAAGAAACTTGACAATATGATATGTAAACAATGTCAGTTAGGCAAAATGACAAAATCTAGTTTTAAAAGTAAGACTCAGACCTCTAAAGATATTATGGAGATTGTTCATAATGATTTGTGTGGACCAATTGATGTGCAATGCTACTAAGGTGACAAGTACATTATCCTATTTGTCAATGATTAGTATAGGATGATGATAGTTATGTTTCTAAAATATAAATTTGATTTTTCCAAATGTTTAAGTGGTGCTTAGCTAGAGTTGCAAAGGAAATAGGAAAAAGCTTGAAATGTTTGAGATCTACCAGAGGTGGATAATTTACATCAAATGAGTTTAAGATATTTTTTAATGATAGAGGAATCAAAAGATAGACTTCTATACCTAGGACCCCTCCACAAAATGGTATTGTTAAAAGAAGGAACAAATCTATAATGGACTGTGCTAGGACACTCATGATGGAGAAGAATGTTGCTTTGAAATACTGTAGAGAGGTTGTAAGTACAACTATCTATACCTTGAACCATGTGTAAGTCAAGAAAGGTACTCATTCAACACCTTTTGAATTATGGCATGGATACTCACCTAATGTAAAATATTTTAAGGTATTTGGAAGCAATTGCTACATTCTTAAGGATTTTAGGAATGGAAAATTTGATTCTAAAAGTGAAGAAGGTATATTCCTTGGGTATTCCACAAGAAGGTAAAGCTTATAAGTATTTAAATATTAACACTAACAAAGTTGTGGAAAGTGCAAATGTGAAGTTTGATGAATATACAGAGGTACATGAAGCTAAACCTATGAAGGAACCTAAACAGTAAAAATAACTTGTATATTTTTATGAAGGTATGCCTACTAATGAAGATGTTGTAAACCAAATTGTTAATCAATGGCAAGTTACAGTGACTATCGAGTCACATAGAATGAATGTTGAGTTGCATTCAAGTGTTAGGAATAAGGTGTCTCAACCTTGTATAATTTCTATTCTTATTATTTGTTTTGTAAAATGTATTTCTTGCAAATAATGTTGATGCGTCGACATCTTGAATTGTGTGTAAGGATTTCATGACTAAAACAGTTATGACGGATTCCTATGACACGTAAGAGCTATGCTAGGAAGATTCAATGATAGGTGAAGACATGTGGAAACTAAGATATTTGAGTACTGCACACTCTACCCCAACAGTGGGGTTCGGGGCATCGCCTCAAAATTTTTTTTGGGGTTCCTATTTTCTCAGAGAATGGTAAAACCCTAATACAGTTTACCTTTGGGAGTAGCCCTAAAGTGAAGCACATGTTATAAGAATTTTTAGGGTTGCGAAGAGATGCGATGTGAAAAAGGTGTATTGTTGGTACTGCGAGTAGCTACTAGAGTCTTCTATTGTTGATGTTGAACTTGCATTGCAAATGTATTGTAACGTCGTGTTGAAGATAATACATTGTGTAGGTTCTGAAGGGGTGGGGTTGTTTTATCGAAAGGTTTTTCCCCACTGGAAAATCCTTGTGTTATGTGTTCCTTTCTTTGTCTATTTTCTGTATGCATGTTTGGCTGCAATATTGTTGTTTACATGATATTGAATATGTAAGTGTAGAATATTTTAATAGGATTTGCATCATACTTTACTTATGAGATTAGTGTAGGAAGTTGTTTTCACACCTGAGTTTCCTTACATCAAGAACTAAGTTACAGTCAAGAGTCGAGTTGTAGACAGAAGCTAAGGCACATTTTGATTCTGAGATAAGTGTACATGAAAGAGGTAATGAATTACCTAATATATATGTACATAGTGATTAAGAAATTGATAGACCTATTGAAGAAAGAAGAGTAGAACCAAGATTGTCAAAGTATGTCAAAAGACATCACCCTGTTGAATAAATTATTGGAGATAAAGATGCTAGGCCAATGACAAGAAATAGACTGAGAAGTGATACATGTTTGTTGAGAATGCATAAGCCTAAGATAGTCAAAGATGCCTTAGAAAATGAGGAGAAGAGTAAAGTCATGAAAGAGGAGATTTAGCATATTGAGAAAAATAAGACATGGACTCTAGTTCCCAAACAAGAGGACAAGAATGTTATTGGAACCAAGTGGGTGTACAAAAATAAGTTAGATTAAAATGGTGAAGTCAAAAGGAATAAGGCAAGATTAGTTTGAAAAGGGTATGCACAAGAAGAAGGAACTGATTATGGAGAAATAGTTTCCCTTGTTTCAAGATTGGAAGGAGTAAGAACTCTACTTGCTTACTTTGCATACAGAGGTTTCAAAGTTTATCAAATGGATGTAAAGTCGGCATTTATAGATTGTCATATTAAAATAAGAGGTTTATATAGAACAACCAAAAAGATTTTTTGATGCTAACAATAAGAACATGATATGTAGACTACACAAAGATTCATATGGTTTAAAGCAAGCCCCAAGAGCATGGTATGAAAGGCTGCCCAATTATCTTGTAAAGATTGATTTTAAGAGGACTGATGATAACAACAATTTGTCCTTGAGGATAGGAGGTAAAGGTATTTTACTAGCTGAAATTATTTTTAATGATATGATATTTGGAGGTCAAGATGGGCTATGTAAAGCATTTGCAAATGAAATGAAGAAAGAATTTGAGATATCTAGGTTTGGAGAGATCAAGTTCTTTGTTGGTTTGCAAGTATATCAGATAAAATATGGTATATGCATCACTTAGTCTAAATATGTGAAGGAAATATTGAAAAAAATTGGATTGGAAGATTCCAAACTAGTTAGAACACCTATGGTGATAGGGCACAAGTTGTCTAAGAATGATGATTTAGCTAATGTATATTAAATATTGTACAGGTCTATGATTGGAAAATTGCAATATGTAGTACATAGCAGACCTGGCATTGCATTATCTATTGGGATTATTGCAAGATTCTCTACTAATCATAAAGAGAATCATTTGATGGTTTTTAAGAGAATTATGAGATATCTAAAAGGAACAGAAGACTATGGTCTAGACTACAAGAAAAATAAAAAAATTGAGTTGATAATACTACAAAATTGTATTTCTCAATCTACCATTGAGGTTGAATATGTGGTTGATGCAGTAAACTGTATAAATATGGTATGGATCAAACAACTACTCAAAGGTATGAAAGAGGAAATCACTGAACCTGGTACTTTATTGTGATAATACAAGTGCTATAAATATATCAAAGAACCCTATGATGCACACAAAGACTAAGCATATTGCAATCAATTACCATTACTTGAGAGAGTTAGTTCAAGAAAAAGAAGTGAGGATGGAATATGTGAATACAAAAGAACAAATAGTTGATATCTTCACAAAAGCTTTACCTAAGGATTCTCATGAGTATCTAAGAGGTAAACTAGGGATGATACCCCTATCTAAAGCTACTTAAGAAGCATAAGTAGTGCCCTATATCAATTGAGTTGAATGTTGTATCTTGAAACTTGATGCAGTGGATATTACTTTATAAGCTGCCTAAAGTAATGAAGCAGTTAAATTAGAAGATTTATAGCCACATGAAAGGTGATAGAGGGAGAACTTAAATTGATTATATCTACATATAGAGATGATAAGTATTTGGCATTATTGTCAAAGAGGGGGATATTGTACCTAAAGTAATAGAAGGAAATGATGGCTAGAGGGAGATAGAATACCTAAAAATAAGATTGAGGGAGAAATGAGAAATGACTATGAAAAACATATACCTAGTAAGAGGGAGAAATAATTTGAAAAGAGTAGAGTAGACAGAGGTGGATATACTTGAATATTAGAAAGAGGGAGCGATATTCTAAAGAGGGAGATATAAGTAAGATGGAGAAGATCCAATAAAGGAACTTTACAAAGCTCACATTACCCTATACAAAGGAAGGACATATACTACATTAATAGAGGGAGAAATTTCAAAGATATATTTTCTTTTTGGTATTGTTGTTGGTATTGGTTTTCCATCAATGAAAAAGAGGGAGATTGTTGGTATAAGATTATTCTAAAGTGAACAACCTATAATGGAACAATCATTATTTTGTCAATGATGTCAAACCTATTACCTGCTGGTGAGACAATTGCTTTTCAATCTAAAAGCTATCATTTAGTTGATTGATGAAGAGGATTTGAAAAGAGGAGATAACAATAGCACCTAGAGAAAGGTTGAGTTATTTGGTATGTAAAAGAAGCACTAAGACCAAGTAATAAATTGATACTATGATGTAATGTTTATCTAGTTATAGTTTGAAATGAAAGATTACTCAAGTTAAGACTGGAAGTGGTGCAAGAGCACCTAAGGTAAGGTCAAACTCTAAGTTTAGTTTTTGGTTTGTGGATGGTCTAACAAACCATGGGGTTAATAAGGACTTAGAAAAAAGTCCCATGGTGTGCTTAGGAGGTGTTGAGTTAGGTATAATTTGGTTAAGGAGTCTATTTTGGTCAATTAGGTCTTGATAGTTGAAAATTGTAAAAGTTTCTTTAAAGTAGAAAATGAAGTGAAATGTTAAGAAAGGGGGAAAGGAGTCTATCAATATGGCCCTTAGGTGTTCTGAGGTCATCCTAAGAGGTTCAGGAATATTCTTTGCAAGTTTTGGGAGTCTGGGAGAAAAATTGCTAAAGTTGTTAAAAAGTTGCATTGACAACTTTCCAATTTTGAAAAATTGCATGACAACTTTTTAGGAAATTTTGAGAATCAATGACTTGAGGTAGTTATGGATTGAATTGCAGGACAATAGGATAGAGGAAGTCTATTTAAGACTTTTCCAACTCAGTTCCAAGAGTTGGACAGTTGGGTTTACAGACAACACTAGTAACAAGATAGTTTTAAGCATTTTGAGCATAGTTTGGAGTTTTTGATTAAATTTTTGGATTGAATAGAGGGATATTTCTAATGAATTAAGATCTCTTTTCCATGCTTTAATTTTATGTGAATTTTTTTTGGTTTCCAATAAGCATTTAGTAAGGTTTACAAAAAGTTGATCCTACTGTCCAATTTTGAATAGTAAACATGAAAAAGGATATAGCTTGAGTGTCCTTGGTCTAATCACCATGGAAATTGGATAAAAAGAAATATCCTCTGTACATATTTTAGATAGGGCTTGTGGAGTTTTTGGAAGGCATTTTCCTAATTCTACAAGCAAGCCCTAAGAAAGTAGACAAACTTGGCAAGGTGCAAAAAGAAGCTTGTAAAGCAATTTGTGAGGAACAATAGATTGATATGGATCAATCTTAATTTGTAAATTTAGGAGTAATTTTTTAAGGTATTATAACTCAGAGGAGGAGACTGGATAAGGAGTTTGACACCTATGGAAGAACAAACACTAACATTTCCCTTAAAACCCTTAAAAGTAGGGTTTTTTGAATCCATACCATACAGACATTAATGGAGGCTAAAACCTACAGAATCTTCAAGGGTTGGTCATGTGAAAAAAAAATTCTAGTACACACCAAGGTGCCTTGTTAAGGTATTTTGTGAGTTATAACACTTCCCTCATTTCTAGGAGGGCTAAAAGGGGTTCGTAGGGCTACAATGCCTAACTAGTCAATTTGAAGTGTTATGAAGGTAAATCTTAGATGGTTGGTACAAAATGATGGGAAATGAGCCAAGAACCATAGTGGGAGGGTTCAAACTTTTTTTTTGAACACTTGGTGCATTTTGGTAAAGTTTTAGCAAACTAGCCAAAGAGTGAATATTGGGTGAACTTGGGGAATGGCATTGAGTTTTAAATTTTTGGGAGAGTTTCTGGGGTTAGGAGATAGTATAAGGGTCCTCTAGGTTAGTTTTGCAAGAGAAAACCCTATAGTGGGCTAAGGGTAGCCTAAGAAGATCTAAAAATCTCTTAGTTGAAGAAGCTCCCCATTAAAGTGGTATCAGAGCCATAAGATTTGGCTTGTGGTGGCATGTTGTATTCCACTAAATCAAGTGGATCTTCCAAAATGGTGACCAATTTAGAATTGGCCAAGAAAGTAGACGAGAAGAAGAAGCTCTTAGAAGAGAAGACCAGGGTTCTAGATGAGGCCCTAGATGAGGTAAGATATAATTTGAAAGAGATAGAAGAAGCAACCCAAGCTAAGGAAGATGAGGACTTCAACAAGGGTAAAGAGAAGGTGAGTTTGGAGGATGAAATCCTTGAACCAAGTCCTCCACTTGGTTAACAAGAACCATTTCTAAAAGCCATGAAAGCATTTAGAGGGAAGAGTGTAGAGAATGTGTCCTTATTTCATGGAAAGATGGATATAGAGGTGGTCTTAGAATGGCTTGAAAGCATTAAGAACTACTTTGAGTGTGAAGGGACAACAGAGGCCCAAATGGTGAGGTTTGCAAAGTCCATATTAAAAGGCCAAGCCTTGACATGGTGGAAGTTTGTGCAGGAAGAAAGAGAGAGGGGAAGAAGCCTATAGCTAATTAGAAGGCAATGGTGGCAAAGATCAAAGAAACATACCCACCAAAGGATTATGAGATTAAGATCCATAAGCAAAGGTAGAATCTTAGGCAAAAAGAACTTGATGTGGCTACCTACACTGAGTTTCAAAGATTGGCACTAAGATCAAGAGTGCAAGAAGCAGAGAGTATCAAGGTAGCAAGGTACTTAAATGGCTTTAAATGGTCCATACAGGAAGAGTTGAGTTTGTTTAGCCTCACCAACCTTCAGAGTTGTTTTCAAATGGCTGGGAAGGTAGAGGAAAAACTAAGAAAGGGGAATCCAACTCTAACAATAGGGGTAGAGGTAAAGACTTTAGAGGTGGTTCAAGAAGAGGATCTAGTGGCAAGAGTAGTGAGTAGAGAAGCTATGGGACTCTAAATGGAGTGATCAAACCAATGAAACCAACTAGAGAGGAGGCTCTACCAAAGGTAGAGGATCCAATAATGGTGGCAGAGGAAGACGTTGAACTAGTACTAGAGGTTCACATTTCAATAATATGAAGTGCTAAAATTGTGGTAAGCTGGGACATCTTTCTTATAGATGTCCATAAAAGGAATCATCTTCTTATGGAGAAAAGAAGATTAACTATGTACAAGAAGAGCACAATTAGAAGGTAGGAGAAGTGGGCCTTGATGTGGAGAAAGGTAAAAACCTCATGTTGAAGAGGGTATTGGTTAAGGAACTAGTCAAGGATGAACCAAAGTAGAGGAGAGCATTCTTTAGAACCATATGCAAGATATTGGGAAAAGTATGTAAGGTAGTCATAGATTCAGGGTCTATTAACAATGTCTTGTTAGAGGAGGTAGTAGAAAATCTTGGTTTGACCAAGATTCCACATGTGTACCTTACAAGGTGACTTTTCTAAATAAGGGACAAAATATCCTAGTAAATAAATAAGTGTGGATAGACATCACCATTGGCAAGTATCAAGATAGGATCTTGTGTGATGGAGCACCACCTACCCTACCATCTAAGAGGGCCATAAGTCATCAAATTGAATTCATACCAGGGGCATCACTACCTAACAAAGCTGCATACAAGATTACTCTAGAGAAAAACAAGGAGATTGCAAGGCAAGTTCAAGAGCTACTTGATCAAGGGCTAATTAGGAAGAGCATCAATCCATGTGTCATATTGGTGCTCTTAGCACCCAAAAAAGGAGGTAGGTGGAGAATGTGTACTAATTCTAGCTAAATTAATAGAATCATAATTAGTTACAGATTTCCCATTCCTAGGATAGAAGACTTGATGGATTATCTACGTGGAGCTAGGTATTTTTCCAAAATTGATCTTAAAAGTGGATGCTATCAGATCAGGATCAAAGAAGGGGATGAATGGAAGTTTACATTTAAGAATATTGAGGGTCTCTATGAGTGGTTGGTAATGCCATTTGGCCTTACCAATGCACCAAGCACCTTCATGAGAGTCATGAATGAGGTTTTGAAGGATTATATTGGAGTATTTGTTGTGGTATACCTAGATGACATTCTCATCTTTAGTAAGACCAAGGAGGAATATATGAAACACCTAGAGTTGGTATTAAGGAAGCTACAAGAGGAGAAAATAATAGTAAACTTGGAGAAAAGTGAGTTCATGAAAGAGGAACTAGTGCATTTGGGGTTTGTAGTATCCCAAGGAAATCTTAAGAAGGATAAGGAGAAGGTAGAGGCTATTTTGAGTTGGTCTATACTCAAATATGCTACTAAGGTCAAGATTTTTTAGGCTTTAGCACAATACTATAGAAAGTTTGTAAGAAGGTTTAGTGAAATATGTGCACCTATGATGGATACAATTAAAGGGGTCATGAAGACTAAATTTGTGTGGACCAAACCTATAGATCAGAGTTTTGAGAGGTTGAAGAAGGACGTAGAAACCCAACCTACCTTGAGTCTACCTAGTTTTGAGAAGCCATTTTTGATGGAATATGATGCTATTAATATAGCAATTGGGGCAGTATTGAGCTAGGAGGGCAGACCAGTGGCATTTTTCAGTGAGAGGCTTAATGAATCCAAGACAAGATATTTAACATATGACCTAGAGCTTTATGCACTTTTCCAAGCCCTTAAGAAGTGGAGGCACTACTTGTTGCCTAAGGAGTTTGTTGTCTTCGTAGATAACCAGGCCTTGAGTTTTATTAACTCACAAGAGAAGCTAAGTCTAAGGTACATCAAATGGATGGAGTTCTTATAGTTATATACCTTCACTATCAAGCACAATAAGGGAACAAACAATAAGGTGGAAAAATCTTTAATTGGAAGCTATTGATACTACAAGAAGTCAAGTTGTAGAGCATTGGCTTAGATGGTTTTAAGACCTATATAAGGAGGACACTAATTTCTCATAGGCTTACAAGGTATGTAATGACTTTGTTGGTCATTTCCATGGTGATTTTATTGAATACACATTGCAAAATGAACTATTATTCAAGGGTCAATAGTTATACATTCTAAGGGGATTCATGAGGGAGAATCTTATACAAGAAAATCACAATGGGAGCATGAGTGGACACTTTGGTCTTAATAAGACTTTGGATCTTATGGAGAGATTCTATTACTAGCCTAAAATGTAGAGAGATGTTAGGAGGTATGTGGAATAATGTAATATGTGTCAAAAGGAAAAGTGGACTTCATCAAATGCAAGGCTTTACCAACCTCTCCCTATTCCTAATAGACCTTGGGAGTGCATCAATATGGGCTTTGTAGTGGGATTACCAAGAACTAGAACATGGATGGATAGTGTCTTTATGGTTGTAGATAGGTTTAGCAAGATAAGCCACTTCATACATGCAAGACTACACATGATGCAAGTAATTTTTCCAACCTATTCTTCAATGAGGTGGTTAGGATCCATGGCTTTCCAAGGAACATAGTAGCTGACAGGGATGTCAAGTTTATTCGCCACATTTGGAAAACCCTATGGAAAAGGCTTGGAACAAATTTAGCATGTAGCTCTACCTACCATCCTTAAACTAATGGTTAGACAGAGGTAATAAATAGAGTATTGGGAAACCTACTAAGGTGTCTTACCAAGGAGTATGGGCAAATTTGGGAACAAGTTATTCCTCAAGCCGAGTTTGCATAAAATGATAGCAAGAATAGGACAAAAAGGCTAAGTCCTTTCCAAGTGGTATATGGTACTCACCCAAGGGGTATAATGGAGTTTAGATACCTACCTTCACATGACAAGATCAATGGAACTACTTATGACTTTCTGCAATCAATGAAGGAGGTACATGACTAGGTAAAACAAACTTTGATGGAAGCCAATCAAAAGTTAAAGAAAAATAAAGATGAAGGGAGGAGAGAGTTGTAGTTTCAAGTGGGAGACTTGGTGATGGTGTACCTTAATAAGGCCAGGTTACAAAAGCGAATCCCTAGCAAGTTGCAAATGAGGAGGATTGGGCCATGCAATATTCTTGAGAAGTATGGACCCAATGCCTACCAGATGGATCTACCCAAGGATATGTCTATTTCTCCAATCTTCAATTTGAAAAACCTAGTAAACTATAGAGGTTCTAAGATGGATGATATAGAGTATTAGGAAAATTTGAACAAGGATGCAATAGATATGAAGATACCTGAAAAGAAGAAACCACAATTTGAATAGATATTGGGCTCCAAAGTGAAGAAGAGGACAAGGAATAAGGTCTACAAGGAGCATTTGGTAAAATGGATGGATTTACTTGAGGCTAAGGCAACTTGGATTGATGAAGGTGACTTCAAGAAGCTTAGTATCAGTACTAAGTTCTTATCTCCAATAGTACCTTAACCTCTTCAAACTCTAAGTTTATTTTTTGGTTTTTGGGTGGTCTAACCAACCATGGATTAATATGAACTTCAAATAAAGTTCGAAGGTGTGCTTAGGAGGTTTTGAGTTAGTAGATTTTGGTTTAGGAGTATATTTTGGTCAATTAGGTCCTAATAGTTGAAAGTTGTAAAAGTTACTCTAGAGGGAAAAATGAAGTGAAATATTAGAAAATGGGGAAATAAGTGTTTCAATATTTCCCTTAGGTGTTCTAAGGCCATCCTAAAAGGTTTGGGAATATTCTTTGCAAGTTTGGGGAGTTTAGGAGCAAAATTGCCAAAGTTGTCAAAAAGTTGCATTGACAACTTTGCAATTTTGAAAAATTGCATGATAACTTTTCAAGTAGTTTTGAGAATCAATGACTTGAGGTAGTTATGGATTGAACTGTAGCATATAAGATTAGAGTAATTATATTTAAGACTTTTCCAACTTAGTTCCAAGCGTTGGACAGTTGGGTGTACAAACAACACTAGTAATAGGACAATTTAAAGCATTTTGAGCGTAGTTCGGAGTTTTTGATTGGATTCTTGGATTGAATAGAAGACTATTTATAATTAATTATTATATTTTTTCCATGCTTTAATTCTATGTGAAATTTTTTGGGTTCCAAGTAATCATTCAATAAGGTTTACAAAATTATTTGTTTTTGTTGATCCTACTGTCCAGTTTGAGTAGTAAACATGAAAAAGACTATAGCTTGAGTGTCCTTGGTTTAATCACCATGGATCTTGGAGACCAAGAAATATCCTCTATATTTATTTTAAATATGTCTTGTGTATTTTTTGGAAGGTCTTTTTCTAATTTTACAAGCAAGCCCTACGCAAGAAGACAAGCTTGGCAACGTGCAAAGAGAACCTTGTAAAGCAATTTGTGAGGACCAACAGATTGATATGGATCAATATTGATTTTGAAATTTAGGAGTAATGTGTAAAGGTAGTATACCTCAAAGGAGGAGGTTGGATAAGGACTTTGACATCTATGGAAGAAGAAACACTAACATTGCCCTTAAAACTCTTAAAAGTAGGGTTTTCTGAATCCATACTGTACGAATGTTAATAAAGTCCAAAACCTACAAAATCTTCAAGGGTTGGTTATGTAAAACAAAATTATAGTATACACAAAGGTGCCTTGTTAAGGAATTTTGCAAATTATAACACTTTCCTTGTTTCTAGGAGGGCTAAAAGGGGCTCTTAGGGCTACAAGGCCTAATTAGTCAATTTGAAGCGTTATGAGAGTAAACTTTGGAAAGTTGGTGAAAAATGATGGGAAATAATCCAAGAACCATAGTGGAAGGGTTAAAACTTTTTTTTGGAACACTTGGTGCATTTTGGTGAAGTTATAGCAAACTAGGCCAAAGAGTGCATATTGGGTAAACCTGGGGAATGGCATTGAGTTTTGAATTGTTAGGAGAGTTTCTTGGGTAAGGGGATAGTATAAGGATCCTCTAGGTTAGGGTTGGGAGAGATAACTCTATAGTGGGCTAAGGGTAGACTGAGAAGAGCTAGAAATCTCTTAGTTGAAGAAGCTTCCCATTAGAAAGAAGATCAAGTAAGAAAAGTGTCTGCCAAGCCTTATCGAGTAGTTAGTGCAAGCTAAGAAAAAATCAGTGGAAGCTGAGTGAAAAAAAAGAGGTTTCAAGAAAAGATGAAAAATAGTGCAAGCTAAGTGATTGTTAGTATATTCTAAGTAAAGTTTAGTTGGTGTCAAGCATCAGTAAACTTTAGTGTTTGCTGAGTGAACTAGTGTTAAACGCCAAGTGATTGAACAATATAGTTGTCAAGTGGCAATAAACAATGTTAAAATTAAATATTTGACAAATTTGAGCTAACTATTTTGTTTTCTTGAACTATGTGAAGCATGTGGGAGATAACTATGATGATCTAGTGACACAGAATTCAAGGTAAACCATTTTGAGGCAAATTCAAGGAAGATTGTAGAAGAAGTTTCGAGAGGCACCAAATGGAAAAGTGGGTAGATTCATTGTATCATACTTAACTCTAAAATGGATGGTTGTGGTTAAGTGGGAAAAGATCTAAATTCTCTATTTATAGAGATAGTTGGTCAGAAGTAGAGGTCAAGGAGTCTAGGGTATTGCTTCATTCAATGGCCAGACAAAATTGACTACAGTTGGCATAAAAAGAAAGAAGGCTTAAGAGTATGAATGCTTGAAGGGTGAACAAATTATCAAAGATAAAGTGTGTGAAAGCTAAAAATAATGGAGGACTAAACAAAGATTTGTAATCTGCAAGTGAGTTGTAATTTGTTATCAGATCAAGCCTTACTATTATGTTCTAATCATTGTATCAATCTAGGGTAAACCCTTTGGATTAAGTTTTACCTAACAGTCATTTGATAAATCCTTTAACTATGTGACATTCTAATGGAATGGTCTAAAGTCCTCTAAAAAGGCTCACTCCTAATAGGGTGATTGAAATCCTTTAACCAGGTCACATTTAATAGCATGTATTGTAAACTTTAACAAGGTTGGCCTTTCACAGGGCATCACTTTAGAAAAGTGAGAATTAGTATCATGTTACTAGTGGTTTTTCCCAAATTGGGTTTTCATATAAAATCCTTGGGTCAAGTTGTGTGAATTTTCTTATGTTGTTTCATGTTATATATTTATGCAATGTTATTTTGACCTAGGATGGTAACCTACACATTTTAAGTATTGTATGATCTAATGGATGCATGCATGATAAGGTTTTATGGATATGGGTCTACTAAGCATTCAAAAGTTTTATTTGTACATCTAGACCTTGGATAATTGATTCACACCTCCCCCCTCTCAGTTATTCTTAAGAATTCCACCACAATTTGTAACCTACATATTACACTTATCATAAAGAAGGCATGCAAAGTGAGATGAAGTGGAAGGAAAATAAGACTTTTCTCTACAACTTGATCAAATCACACAAATATACTATTTTGAAAGTAAGCAACAAGGTGATGAGTGCTCTATAAAAATAGTATCCAAGGTTGTCTTTGTATATATTATAATATGAGCTGCAAAATAATATAAGAAATCCAAAAGGACAAAGAAAAGCCAGTAAGAGAAAAAATTGCATAACTTAGAATTCCCTCCAAATGAGTTACAAAACTCATTAAGTACAATGATTACACCAACCAACCAGGTCAGATGCAATCAAATAACCCTCAAAATATAACTCTCTACTCTTTAAAATGAGATCAAATGCATGAAAAAATCTCTTTATGTTCTAACCCACCACATGAATTAGAAAATATGCCTCTAAAAACACTCCAATCACTTATAAATATCTTCCAAACTCTAGGGGAAAGTCAAATTTGATCCTAAATATTCTCCAACATCCCTATATACTATCCCCTTGTCTGCAAACTAACATAACTCATAATAAGAAGCATATGTATCCATTAATACATCATTATATGGTATGGATAGTGTCATTACTTATTTTCCTTTTTTGGTAACTTTAATAACTTTCATTTAAATAAATAATGACCTACACAAAATTAAGTAACTATGACTGGTGCTCTAAGTGTTTTTGAATTGGTCAATTCCCTGCTAGGTAGGAAATTGGTAGGGGAGAATCTAATAGGAGGTATTGATCTTGGGGGGACAGAAGGATGAATAGAGGATAATCTGGCAAAAGCTGATGGGATAGAAGGAAGAATCGAGGATAATTTGGCTAATATTGAAAAAACTACGGATGTTGGTACCACTAGTTGTGGGATCTAGGACCTTTCTTTGGATTCTTCCACTACAAATCACGTGCCTAATTAGGTATTCAAGAATGAAAAGAATCCTTTGGAGAGTGTGAGGGTCAATGTTGAGAGGAAATTAGAAGGGTCAAGGAAAGGGTTTAGTGATCAAAGGACATGGTCTTCCCTATCTGGTAGGAAACCTGGTGGTAAATCATCCTTCCCATTGGTCACTTCAAAATCTTACTGGGAGAAAGGTGAGTTCCAAATTTTTATTTTGGACCCAATCATTGATTTCTTTGTATCTTCTATGGAGTTTACTCTTGTGGGAAAATTTATGGGGGCTAGACTAGATATAGAAACTTTGAAAAAATGGATTAAATAGAAATGGGTTATCTGTGGTGAAGTCGATATAGCCCTATGTTGAATAGATTCTTCTCATTTGTTTTTAATTATAAATAAGATATGAATATGGTTCTCTATAGAGGTCCATGGTCATTTGGCAAAAGTACTCTCACTATTAAGAAATGGGAGCCAAATATAGATTTAATTGATGCTTTCTTCTTAACTACACTGATCTAGGTTAGACTTCCTGGCCTGCCTTTAGAATTTTGGCATGAAGATATCTTTAAAGGAATTGCTAGCTCCTTTGGGGAACTTTTGTTATGGATCATGCAACAGCCTCAAAATCTAAACTTAAGACTGCTAGATTATATTTGAAAGTGGAAAATTTGAGTCACCTCCCAGAAAAAGTGGTACTAATTTCAAAATTGGGGAAAAGAATACAAGAAATTATATATGAAGATCTTCCAAATACCTATTTTGCCTGTAAAAAATAGGGTCATTGGGTGAAAAACTATCCTAATAAAGGCAAGAACAACCCTAAGACTGAAAAGGAAGATAAAAAGAAAGAAGTAAAATTCTAGAAGAAAGTTTGGAAACCTAAAGTTACTCATTTGAAAGAAATGAAGGATAATTTGAAATTGAAATTTCAGGATAGTAGCAAAAGGTCAAATTTGGCCTTGAAAGAAAACTTGAGCATTGAAAATTAGGGAATTGGGATGATGCTTGAAATTGCATCACCTGAGAAAAACATAGAAAATATGGTGGATATGACAAAATAGCTTGTAATTTATCAGAAGACTGATGCAAACTAGGAAGATCTAGTTGAGATGGATGAATTAGAGGAGGGGGAAATTATGTTTGACTCTAGTAAATTGATGGTACTAGAAGATTCTCAGAATCTCTAGTTGATTGAAAATTAGAATGTTATGTCAAAGTCTCTTAAGACGCTTGTATGCAAAGAAATTGTTCCCTTTAGGAATGAATTTGAGCTTGAGGAGATAAAGGAGGAAGGTAAGGATCTTAAACATAAACCAAGTTAAAGGAAAAAGATAGAAAAGAAGAGTAATATAGTTCCTAAAGGAGTGGAGACTCATAGTAGTAAATTGGAGCAGCAAGCTAAGGTGAAACCAAATGTTGGAACTCTAGAGAAACCTGGAAGGAAATCTTCTAGGAGAACTAGAGAAATGGAAAGTATGCTGAATATTGCTGACAAAAGACAAGAAACTATTCTAGATTTTTGCCCTAAAAAATACATATGAAAATTATTACTTGGAATATTAGGGGTTTGAATAGTAGTCATAAACTTGATGTTGTTAGGAATTTTGTTAGAGAGTATATACCAAATTTTCTATTACTGCAAGAAACAAAGATGGAAAAAGAGAGAGCCGAACAAATTAAATCTTTTAAAGATTATTGTTTAAAGGCAAGTAGTTTAGAAGGACCTTCAGGGGGAACTCTGATGTTATGGAAGAAATCTTATTACTCAAGAACTGTGTTGAATGCTAGTAAACATTTTGTGGTGGTTAAAATTACTAACATTGATTAGAATAATGATTGGTATATTGTTAATATGTATGCTCCAAATATTAAGAATCTTAGGAAAAAGGTATGGGACACTCTTTCTCATATAAAGAGTAAAGATTAATTTGGTCGATGGATTTTCATGGGGGAATTTAATGTTCCTCTTTATGACTATGGAAAAAAGGGAGGTAATGTGAGTTAGTTGGAAGGGAGACTAGATCTTATGGATTTCATTAACAAGGAGGGTTTAATAGATATGTATCTTCATGGAATTGAGTTTACCTAGAGTAATAAGAGGCTAGGTAATGATTGCATTCAGGCTCGATTAGATAGAGCTCTCATCTCTCCTAATTGGACTAAAGATTTTGTTTGCAAAATGGAGGCTCTTCATAAAATTGGGTCAAATCATTTCGCTTTGATTTTTACTGCTGATAAGATAAATCTCAAGAAAAAATTTCCTTCTAGGTTTGAAAAAATGTGGATGCAGCATCCACAGTTTGAAAGTAAATTGGTTGAATGATGGAATATAGATGTTGAAGGAACTGCTCTTTTTAGAGTGGCTTCAAAATTAAGAAATGTTAAAAAGGAGGTTAAAATATGGAATAAAAGATGTTTTGGTAATATTTTTGAGAGTAAAGAAAGTACTAAGGAAGATCTTCTAAATATCTAGAACAAGATACAGAAGGAAGGATATACATATGACCTTGTAAGAGAAGAGAATGAAAAATTGGTAGAATATCATGACATTATTACTAAAGAGGAAATCTATTAGAGGAAAAGATCCAGATCAATCTAGCTGTATGAAGGAGATAAGAATACTAGGTTTTTCCATTTTTCTACTCTAAAGCATAGAGCTAAAACTAGTATCTCATATCTTAAAAAGGGTTATTTGAAGATTACTGAGGAAAAGGATATTTCGAAAGAGATGATCTCCTTCTTTTCTTCTTTAATGACAGTTGACCCTAACATTGATCTTGCTCACCAAGCTGAACTTTTAAAGGTGATTCCTTCTTTAATGACTAAGGAACAAAATAAATTGTTAGGTTCCATTCCTAAGGAAGAAGAAATCTTTAAAATTGTATGCTCCTTAGGAGGGGACAAGTCGCCAGGACCAGATGGTTTTCCCATGTTCTCTTTCTAGAAGGCATGGAAGTTGGTTGGAAGAGATGTTTGTGATGCTATTAAGGAATTTTTTGGAGCAAAAAGAATTCTGAAGGATATCAATTCTACCTTCCTATATCTTATTCCTAAAAAGATTGGGGTTGATTCTCTAGACTAGTTTAGGCCTATTAGTCTATGTAATTCCTTTTACGAGATTATTTCAAAAGTCCTCACATCCAGGTTGTTGTTGGTGCTTCCTTCTCTTATTGTTGTTCAACAAAATGGTTTTATCCCAGGTAGGAAAATTCTTAATTCTATCATTGCTACTCATGGGAAAATTCATTCTTTGTCATATTCTAATAATCAAGGTTTTATCATGAAAGTTGATATTGCAAAATCCTATGACAGAGTTGAATGGGCTTTTCTTGTAAAGATTTTATAGGCCTTTGGGTTTGCTCATAAGATTGTAAGAGCCATTTATCAATTGATCTCTACTACTTCTATAGCTATCTTGGCGAATGGTTGTTCTACTGAATTTTTTAGTCCTTCTAGAGGATTGAGATAGGGAGATCCTTTATCCCCTATTCTTTTTATTATTATGGCTGATTGCTTGGGGAGATATATTGGAAAATTGATCTTACAAGGGGATATTAAAGGTTTTTAGCGTTCTTCTCAACCTCTTACTTGTTCTCATGGTCAAATTGTTGATGATACTATTTTCATGGGCAAAGTTGAAGTCAAGGAAGCTAGAAATCTTAAGCAAGCCCTTAATTTGTACTCTTCTGCTTTAGGTCAGTTGGTAAATTGGAATAAGAGCTCTTTGGATTTTATTAATACCCTTGTTCCAAGACAAAAAAAAAATTACAAAAATTATTGGGTTCTCGATAGGGTCTTTTCCTTGTATTTATTTGGGTCTTCCTTTGGGACCAAAAGTTCCTAATTCTTTTCGGGAATATCTCATAAAGAAATTTAGCAAGAAATTGGCAGGCTTGAAGGGTAATCTTTTGAGTCAAGCTGGTAAAATTATCCTCCTTAAAGCCTATCTCCAAAGTATCCCTACTTATGCTTTGAGTATTTTCAGAATACCAGTGAAATTTGCAGATACTATTGATAAAATTCAAAGAAATTTTCTCTAGACTGGTACTGAGGAAAGGAAGAGAATGGCTCTGATTTCCTAGGATCAAATTTGTAAGCCCATCAGGGAAGGTGGATTGGGAATTAGTTCTATACAAAGTATGAATAGAGCTCTTCTAGCTAAACAAGGATGGAGAGTTTATCATGATGATAAGGAATGGAGTACTATATGGAAACATAAGTATCTTTTTAATGCTAATTCTTTATCTGATTTTCTATCATCTCCTAATGTTCTATCCCCTTATGTTATTTGAGGAGCTATTCAGGGAACTAAGATTACCTTAGCCAAAGGTTGTTCATGGAAAATTGGAAATGGGTAGAAGATAAGATTTTGGTAAGATTCTTAGTTAATGGGTCATTCCCTGATTGAGGACTTTGAGGATAGGACCCAAGTGGACAAATGCAAACAATTGTATGGGACTTTTGTGGGACATTATTGGCATAACAACAATTTGGTTAACCTGGTTGATGTTGACCAAGGTTTTCATAACATCTAGATTATGTTGAATTCCTTTTTTTGTATCCCCATCAGGAGGATAAGATGATATGGACTACTGATCCTAGTGGCCAGTTTAAAGTTTCTTCTATTTTTAAATCTAAGGAGAAAGGTATTCAACCTTTGTGGACAAAATCTTGGATAAAGGGTCTTATACCAAAAATAAATATCTTATATTGGATTTTGCTTCAAAACAAAATTCTCACTAAGGATAATTTGCAAAAAAGAGACATTAATGTGGTTAATAGGTGTAGTCTATGTAAAGGAGGTTTTGAAGACATAGATCATTTGTTTTTAAACTATTCTTACAATCAACGAGTATGGATCTCTATTCTCAATTACTAGAACATAACTTGGGTTCATCAAAATAATGCTAAATTTTATTTTAAAAGTTGGAGTTGTCCATCTAAGGATACTGATGTTGATTTTCTATGGAAGATTACTCTTCCCCATCTCTGGTGGGTTATCTAGAAAGAAAGAAATAATAGAATGTTAGAAATAAAGAAATGCCAGGGTGGGTGCTTGGCCAAAATATTATCAAGGCAATAAAGGAAAATTTTAAGTCTCAAAGGAGATGTGATCAAGACTTTCAAATTGACAATCTAATGTTATCCAAAGATTCTAATATATAAAAAAGAAGACCTAAGATTGAAGACTAGATGGAAGGCTCCCCCTATTGGATGGCTTAAAGGAAACTTTGATGGTGCCACTAAGGGAAACCTAGGAAAAGCAGGTTGTGGAAGAGTTTTGAGAGATCATGCAGGTAATATAATAGATGTTATTGCTATAGCTATTGGTATCTCTAATAGTCATAAATATGAGGCTACTGCAGCTCTATATACAATGACGCTAGTAGTAGAAACTAGTTTTCAAACTATCTAGATGGAAAGAGATTCCTTAAACATTGTCAATATGCTCAATGATAAAAATTCAATTACTTGGTCAATTGAAGCTAGTGTTATGGAAATACAATCTTTAATGAATAAATTTGAAAAAGTGATTATATCTCATTCTTTCTGTGAAGGTAATTTGGTGGCTGATTGGATTGCCAACCAGGCTATCCAAAAGGGGTATACGATGATGTGGCATGGTGATTTAAGTAGGAACATGGATTTGAAATCCCTTATTAATCATGATACAACTCATGTGACAGAGGGAAATATTTTCTAAGATTATCAATTTAATGATATATGGGAGTGGGGTTATGGATATTAGTGTTCTCTCCCTAAGGAAGTACATTAATGTGATTTTTATCCTGGATTGGCACATATCTATTTTAATGTGTGCCTTAGTTATTTTAATGAATGTATTATCTTTGATTAAATCATTATTTCTTTGTTTCCATTTGACTTTGGCTTTTTGCAATAATTCAAAGTCTTTGGAAATGGGTAAAGAACCAAGAAAATAGGAGCCAAAAAATTGTAAGGCATGGAAGGCCAAAACTTCTATTTGGGAAATTCTGTAGAAGGGTAATGTCACCACTTATTTAGATTTCCTTCATGGATGTAAATCTCATGTTACAGAGGCATTCTTCAAAAACTATATTGAAGATAGGGTTCCCTTACATGGAGTGACAATGCATTTGACTGAGGAGTTCATTGTCAAGGTGATGGGTTTTCCTAAGGAAGGCATAAATTTTAGTAAAGAAACAAGTATTTCAAATGTTGCGTTTAAGAAATTTTACAAAATAGATGAAGAGGAAAAGAATCTAGAGAAGAACGGTGATTTTTATGAACTGGGTCAGATTAAGGTTATCTGGCAGGATGTGTTCTCGTGCATCCATGAGTATTTTATTTTAGATGGTAGAGCTAAGCATGTTCATAAATTTCATTTCACGTTCCTCAATCACTTTAGGCACAAGCATAGGCTTTCATTTCCTTTTTATCTAAGATTTTATTTACTCTAAAGTTTGCAAGCTCATAGGAAAAAAGAGTCTCATCTGATTTTAAATGAAGGGTTAATTTTACTTATTAAGGATTACTGTAAAAACAAGGCCATAGTGTCTTCTCCTCCTTCTGAGAAAAAGAAGGGCTTTGTTAGCAAAACTTACTCTAGAAAGAGTAAGGGTGACGAAGGGTTTGAGGGAAAAAGGAGGAGTCTGAAACAAGAAACCCAAGAAACCCCTCAGAAAAATGTGGAAGAGATTACTAAGTTTGATAACTCAGAAAATAATGATGACAAAAAATTAGAGGAGAATAAAAATATGTGATATTTCAGCTCCAATTTGGAAGGCTACCTGGGTAGTAAGGGTGAGATTGGAAAGGATGAGGAGGAAAAATCAATGAGAAAAATACAGGGTCAGTAATGTAGGTGAAGAGGAAAATCAGAGTGAGCACTCCAAGGGAGTGAGGGATTAAAAAGAATAAATGGTGAAGGAAAAGGAGGACCCTTTTAATGTGAATGTGAGGGAAGATGTAAGGATAGAGAAAGATGAGTCTTCTGGTAGGGAAGAAACAGGCAAGGAGAAAAATGGATCTACTGATAGGGATACTGTGCTTTCTTTCCTGCATACTGGAAAGCTTAAAGCTGATAGCTCTTTGTAAGCTAACATATGGATGTATAATGAATTTATGATTTTGAAAAAAAAAGTGGAAAAGGTGCAATAGGACTAGGAAAGTGACCATGCAAAGATCAACTAGATGAAAGTTTAGGTGGGTAATATACTAGAGAAACTAAAGGAGTATGAACATGAACTTTGGTTATTGATCAAAGAAAGTGGCAATAAGATGGAGTAGGTTACTTCCAACATTTTTTCAACTACTACAAGTTTAGGGAAGTGAACCAATGAAGAAACCATGTCATCAGGTGGACCAAGTAAAAGAACTAGACAGAGCTCCAGGAAAAAGGCAGTCGAGGTTACTAGAGGACCTACTGCTGATACCATCTAAAGCACTACAGAGGTAGGCAAAGAGGTGGTGAAAATGATTAAAGAGCTACAATAGTAGCTAGTAGTGTCACTGGTATCTAGTCTTTGTTTTTGTAGTCGTCATGGTAATTGGTCACTGAACTTGGTTATTTTATCTAGTTTTTGTCTATTGTAAAAATTGGGTTCCAAGTCTTTGTAAAACCTAGGTTCATTTTATAGTCCTTTTATGTGGTTTTAGGTCCCTACAAAATCTAGTTTTGTTAATATTAAAATTCAAGTTTCAAGTCCTTGTAAAACTTAGTAGTGCTTCATGGTTTATCTTTTTCTTTTCTGATAATGGTTTCGGGTCCCCTTCAAAACTTGTTTTTACCTTAATCTAAAACTTTCAATTAAATAAAATTTTAGTCATTTTTATTGGGGAATAGGAATGTCCTTGGGTTCACCTAGCAAGTCTAACAAATCGCTATGGGTGATTTCAATACCCCTCTTATGGGCTCGAAGAAGTTAGGTGGGCTCCCACCTAATATGAATAGTAGGCAACATTTGGCTAACATGATCAGGGACATGGCTCTTTTGGATGTTGAGCACAAGGGAGGCAAATTCACTTGGTCTAATAGAACAATTGATATATATTGCATTCAAGTGAGATTGGATAGGGCCCTTGTCACTATGGAATGGATGAACCAATTTAACTGCAAGCTCTTGTCTATGGTGCATCTTTGATCAGATCATTCTCCAACCTCTCTTACCTTAGAAACCATCAATATAAATAAGGCTTTCCTTTTTAGATTTGAGAAGATGTGGTCTACTTACCATGGCTTTTTTGAGAAAATCAAGGAGTGGTGGCATATAGAGGTGGAAGGAACTACCATGTATAAGGTGGCCAAGAAACTTAGCTTCATTAAATGGAGATTCAAAAATGTAACAAAATGGACTTTGGTAATATTTTTCAAGCTAAAGAGAGGATTTTGGAAGACCTTGCTCAAGTGCAGCAAGAGATTTAGAACTTAGATTATGATGATATAAGGATAAATTCTAAAAAGGATATTCTAATTGAGCTTAACAACATTGGGGGTAAAGAGGAAATGTTTTGGAGGTAGAGATATAGGTTGGTTTGGCTCAAGGAAGTGGACAAAAACTCAAGATTCTTCCACCCCTCCACTTTGAAACACAGGGTTGCTAACAGAATTTGTGAGATAAAAAAGGGGATTGATACTATCAGGGAAGATAATGAGATAGCAAAGGAAGCTCTGAGGTACTTTTATTCCATCCTAGCCAAAGACCTTAATTTGGAAGAAGAGGACCAAAATGTTATTCTTAATGTCATTCCTAGTGTGATTAGTGATGTTCAAAATGGGACCTTAATGGCCATCGCAAAGTTGGAAGAAATTAAGGAAGTGGTTTTTGCTTTGCCTATCGAGAAGGCCCATAGCCCTGATGGTTTCCCTTCTTTTTTCTTCCAGATGTATTAAAAGGTTATTCAATATGATCTTGTCAAGGTAGTTCAAGAATTTTCTGGTGCTAGCAATCTGCTTAAAGAAATCAATGCCACTTTTTTGGTTTTGATCCCTAAAGTCACAGGTGCAGATTCTTTTGAAACTTTAAGACCTATTAGTCTCTGTAATTCTTTTTACAAGATTTTTGCGAAGGTTTTACTTAACTGAGTTATCAAGTTATTATCAAAGATCATTTCACCTTAGCATTTGGGATTTGTCCTAGATTCCATCATTGAGGTTCATGACGTGATCCACTCCCTAGAGGTTAGTAAACATGAGGGCTTTCTTCTTAAACTCAATCTTTCTAAGGCTTATGATAGGGTGGACTAGTGGTTCTTGGACAGAATTTTGGAAGCTTTTTTCTTCAATCCCAAAGTGAGAAAGATTATTTCTCAATTGATTTCTACCCCCTCCTTTGTGTTCATGGTTAATGTGACCCCCTCTAACTTCTTTAAATCTTCTAGGGGGCTTCAATAAGGAGACCCTCTCTCACCTATCCTTTTCATCATCCTAGCTAAAGGTTTAGGAAGGCTTATACATTTCAAAAGGAACATAGGGCATTTAGTGGGCTTAAAACCTTCCTTAGGCCCCTTGATTTTCACCCACCAACAATTCATGGATGACACCATTTTATGGGGAGAGGCTTCGGTGAGAGAAGCTAGAAATGTGAACAGCATCCTAAATACTTATTCCAATGCCACTAGGCAACTCATCAACTAGAACAAGAGTTTGGTGTTCTTTTTAACACCCTAGTGGATAGATAGAGGAAAATTGTTGACATTCTGTGTTGGAATGTTGGTGTTCTCCCTTCCATTTATTTAGGTCTCCCTTTGGGGACCAAACCTGTTGACCTCTTTTGAAATAACCTCATTGATAGATTCAATAGGAATCTTGTTAGATGGAAAGGCATCACTTTGAGTCAAGCTGGCAGAGTGATGTTTATTAAATCTACTTTGTAGAACTTGCCCACTTATGCTTTAAGCCTCTTCTCTATCCCCTCTAAGGTGGCTAATAATCTGGAAGAAATACAGAAGAACTTTATGTGGACTAGCACTGAAGGCAACAAGAAATACCCTTTGGTGGCTTGGGAGACATCTGGAGATCTAAGAAGCATGGGGGTCTAGGGATCAGGAATTTGAAACAATTCAATAGAGCCCTTCAAGAAAAATAGATTTGGAGGCTTTTCAACACCGATGGGGAATAAAGAGATATTTTGCAGTTCTAGTATGTTGCTAACATTAGTTTCAGACTGTTCATCAATAGGGATCCTAACCCTAGGGGCTCTTACATCTAGAATGGCATTATGAGAATGAAGAGCTTAGCTTTTGAAAAAGCTAAATGGAAACTAGGAAATGGAAAAAATATTAATTTCTAGCATGATGATTGGCTTAGACCAGGGCCTCTATGGAACATAGAGCCATTTAATAGATGGGCTAATGATTATATTGAAAGATATGGGAGCAAGGTGAGTGACTACAGGGTCCAAAATGACTAGATTGATCTAACTAAGATGTCCTCACAGCTCACACCATTAATGGACATAATCAGCCATATTCCCCTATCCCACAACAAAGATTCTATAATCTAGTGGAAGACTGTGAATGGTAATTATACTATAGCCTCTAGCTATGAGACTATGCAAAACAATGGACCTACCCCTATTTGGGCCAAAGCATGGTATCTGGGTCTCATCCCAAAAATTAACAATTTTTTTTTGGATTATGCTCCAAAACTGCATCTTAATGGTGGAAAACCTTACCAAGAGGCAGAATATGATGCCCAATAGATGCATTTTGTGCAAAAATCACAGTAAGAGTGTTGATCATATCTTTATCCATTTCCATTTCATCATAATTATCTGGTTTCATTTCCTATCTTTTTTCAATATGACCTGATGCTTTCCTTCTAATTCATGGGGCACTTTGAAAAATGGTGTCACGGGTTGCTAGGGGATGATATCATGGGCATGTGGAATTGAACCTTGCCTCATGTGTGTTGGGGGGTTTGGAAAGAGGAGAACAACAAAAATTTTAGGGAGAAGGAAACAAATGTTGATATTGTCTTCTACAAATGCCTTAATGCTATGCTAGAAAACTACACCAATATCAAAGGTTTGAACCCCTTTATTAGCATGAAGGATAGGGATAAAAATAAGATGGAAGATTGTAGGTGGACTCTTCTACCTAAGAGATGGCATAAAGAAAATTTTGATGGGGCAGCCAAAAGCAACCCGAAAAAGGCAGGGGTAGGAGGCATCATCATAAATGCATATGGTAAAGGGATTGCTATGCTTTTCGCTCCTCTATGAATTCAAAAAAATCATTATGTAGAAGCAATTATGGATCATCAAATAATCAAACTAGCTCAAGATATGGGAGTAAAAAATCTTTGATTAGAAGGAGATTAAAAAATGATTATAGATTGCCTTTTGAGAAGAACAAACCAACATGGATGATATCGAATATCATTGAAAAATGCATCCAACACCTTAAGATCTTTGAAAAAACCTATGTGGCTCACAAGTATAGAGAAGCAAATCAAGTGGTAGATAGGTTGGCTAACTAGGTAGTCAAGTACAATGAAGTAGAAAAGTGGACAAACAGACATAATTTCCTATCAGATATTAATGAGTTGATTAAAAGGGAAAGGATCCCAAGTAGATTGGGAATCATAAAAGGTTCACTATGATTTTTTAATGAGTAATGGGGAATGTGCAAAAATATGATGTGTAGGTTCATTATGATTTTTTATGAGTTATGGGAAAAGTGCAAAAATGTGATGTGTAAGTACAATAGTATTTGTACTTCTCACATCAACAATATTCATCAACTTACTTTGAGGATCGATTTTGGGCATAAAGTACACAAGGTGAAAGGAAGTTTTGAGAAAATAACTAGTGCCAAAGATATTTTGGCTTCAAAGGGTATCAATACAAGGAACAAAGCTCACATAAAGGAAGATATCATGGTCAGGGAAAGATAGAGGAGGGAACTAGAGTACAAAGTTTAGAAATGAAACAAACACTCCAAGGTGTGGAACATGCTGAAAAATAAAAAGGAAAAGTAACAAATTTCAAAGAATGGCTCCATGGAGAGAAACCATCTTTTACCTGAAGCATGGTAAAGAGATGGAATAAGGGAATTGTTAAAATAGATGGGGTGGATTTCATGGTGATGAAGGATGTTATCTCTACGGTGACTAGTATTCCCATTATGGGGAAGAAATTCTACAAAGATAGAAAGATTTCAAGGCAGGTGGTGGTAGAATTCACCAAGGATTCAAAGGAAAATAAGTTGTTGGTGAAGAAGGGTACTTACTATCTGCTGAGCACCATTAAGCCACCATGGAGGTTTGTGATGTGGGTTATTATCAAGTACATCTCTCTCAACACTAGATGTGACTACCTTGCACCCACCATTTCATGCTTCTCAACCATTTCAAGCATGGGGCAAAGATATCTATTCCCTTTTACCTTTACTACTCTATTAATGAAAATATTAATGATTATAAGGAGAAGTATTCTAGCAACCTTGCCTTCCATGAGGGGATTTTTCTATGAATCTACAATTTTTTTTAAGGATAGGTCTATGGGGAAATAAATTAAGAATAGGAAGGAGGGAAAGCAGGGTAGAGGGGACTTAAAAGAGTTAGAAGAGGACTATACGCCTTCTGATATTGAGGATAGCCATGAGATGCACTCAAACTCAGAGGAGGAAGATTCCCCACAACACATTTCTAGTAAAAGAATCATTAAAGCAGAGAGGAAGGAGGAAAAAGTACTTACCGAACCTAAACAAGGTCTTCACATATCTTTAGATAGGGACTATAATGAAAGGGTAGAGGGCATGGACATAGAGGGTGACAATGCTGAAGGTAAGGAGGAGACCTATCTCAAAGATGGGGAGGGCATGTGGAGAGGAAGAGGGGTAAGAGAAACATTTCCATCAAAATGGCAGCCAACAATGAGGAGGATGTCATGACTTTCAGGGACTAGAAAAGAGGAAAAGTAACTGATTCCAAAGAGGAAAAATAGGGGATGGGGAAGGATAGAGCAGAGGGGGACATTAATCAGAGTGAAGGGGATGAGTAGGAGCAAGGTTATGAGGAATTTAGTACCAGCTAATACAAATGCATGATTACTAGCAAGGATAGGAATGTGTTGTGGAGGAATTTCCATATTGTTTCTGCTAGAATGGGAATTAATAAAGAAATGATTAGAACATTGATCAAGGAGAATAAAGAGGGAAAAATCCAAATGGAAGAATTGATTGACCTGACCCTTGTGATTTTTAGTGACACCACTAAGGAAAATCCTCAAATGGATGTTCTCAACAATGCTAAAAAAAACCTGATAGATAGCTTTCACACCACGAAATGGATTTTTCATGAAATCCAAGAGCTCAAATATAGACTGAGTAGCTTGAAGAGGGAGAATTATAGCTTGAGGAATAGGAAGATGGAGTAAGAAAAGAACATGGATAAAAGAGTGGAGGAAGTGAAGAGTAGGGTCCAAAATATGAAGAGCTCGATGCATAAAATTGTTGAATAAAGCTATAACACTCTCAAAGAGGCTAATGAGAACATAAAGTTCTCATTAAAAAGTGGAAGAATATAGGTCCAACATGGGTGAGGATACTTCCCCCAATAGTGCCAAGGATAAGTCTCCTGAGGATAGTTTGAGGAAGAGAACTAGATCTAGCACAAAGAAGAAGGATACCCAGGAACCTAACAAAGATCTTTTTGACATAAAGGAGGCAACTGGAAGAATGTCAAAGCTAGAAATTTGAGCTATAGAAATTCTCAAAGAAATCACCTAAGCCGCCTTCCTGGCTTTTTTGCTAATCCTAGTTTTTTGTCCTACTCCCTTGGATTTTTTTGGGTTTCTTTCTTTTATTTGTGGGGGGATAATTTAGTTGGTTGTTTTTAGTTAAACTATTACTTTAAGCATTCTTTTTATGTTTAACTTTTGTTGTGTAAGGGTTTCAGGGCCCCATTAAAACCTGTTTTCCTTAATCAAAAATAATAATAATTAGAAAATAGTGAAACTACAAATCAACAATGTTTAGATTCTAATTGGTTTCTCTTTTAATTATTCATCCAACTCTATGGCTCTATAAAATATAAAAAGTATATTCTCTATTTATTTACTTTTATTTCAACCCATGATTATTGTATAAGTAAATTTTCTTCCTACAACACATCATTTCCCTCTCTTCTTGTCAAAACTTTGTTATGGAATTTAAATTATTTTTCCTTAGCCATCTGTTGTATCCACTTCTAATCATTTTATGCTCTCATAAACTTGATACACCAATGATTCATCTCTAATCTCTTTTTTACTTTGATTCTTTATCTATGCATTCTATGCATTTTAGCAAAATATTACCTCCTATAGCTGACTTCATTAGTTTGTACTTCTTTGATCCTAAATTTTTTGAATGCAATACAAGGTTCCAAACCTCAAAAGACTTGTCCCTTTGCACATAACATGCATGTTATGACTCAATTTACTCCCTTTACTTACTCTAATTATTATTTTTCTTAAAAATTTACTATAAAGTAAAAGGTTCCATAAATCAAATAGATGTCCCTTTAATACTTTATTTTTGGCATTTACACCATGTTCTTTTATGATTGTATCTGTGAATACCTTTATGTATCCTACATGGTCTTTCTATCTTTTATGCATATTTAGGACAAGCATGGATATAATAGGCATAGAGATAGATAATTATGATTAATTAGTTATTACTTAGATCTATTGGATCTAATACCATTTTTTCACACTCATATTGGCTTTAGGAGTTAACAAGAGACTATCAGAAGACTTGTAGAACTAGGATTGGATGAGAAGACATCAACAAGAAACTTTTACCAATCAAAGAAAAAGGCAATTAATGGTTACTCTTGACCACCTTACTCTTCTTATTATGTGTTTCCTTCTATTATATACTTGTATGAAAGGTATATGGGATAGTCAGACGATTTGTGTGAGAAATCTATTTGATATTCAATCACATTATTTTCTTTGAATGAAATAAACACAAATGTATCAGTATCATGTTCAATACAAATAATATTATGATCTCTTCTATTGAAACAATATTTATATCATTTGAATTTTTCTTTCTTGAAAACTTTATGGTTCTACCAATATTAAGCCTTGTGAGAATTACTGTAACATTCTTCATGATCCACAAGATCTTTGCTAGCTAGACATATGGGAAAACTAGCAGCCTTATATAGTCCATTGGGTATGGATTTAGATATGCATATGTAATTAAAACTTGATACTCATTTGACTCTTTTGATCAACTTTTCATCACTAATTGATTATGGGTGACTATTTTTGTGGTGTGGGAGTATAAAACTTCAATGTCATGAATTATAGATGCATATTCAAATAATTAGGTAAAGTTGATATCTTTTAGTGCCATGGAGGTATAATCAAGAAAGATTGGAACATGACAACAACTCACTTTCTAACAACAATGTAACCCATCCTAGTTTTGTGAGTATGGGTGTATGATTTGTGACAAGGGAGTATATAACTTCAATATCATGATTGATATGTATAAACTCGATTAATCATGAAGGTTGGAAAATTTTCTCACTTGCAACTCACTAATGACAAATTTGAAAAAAAATTGGATACTTTTTGAGAATAGGGAAAACTAAAACAAAAATTAACCTAATTGTGTTTGAACAACACTTGGAGAAATCAAAATACTCTACTCTAACCTTCTCTAACCAACACAAAGATGGTCAAACAAAACCATTTAAAAATTGTGAAAAATAGCTTCTCATTATCCTTAGCTTACAATGACAAACATGCTTATGAAAAACCAAAAGAAGATCAAAAAATTCAATACATTTGACCAATAGCTAAAATATTCTATGATTGATTACAACTTCAATTAATTTGTCAAGTTGGTTGAAAACATTGTCAATTTGAGATAGAACAACAAAATACAGTGTTCCTATAGCTACAACATCTAGTAAGAGGTTATTAGGTACTTTTAGAGTTGATTCTTCTTTATCGAACTCATGTATGTCAAATTATTGATAGGAAAACCTCTAGAAAAAAATAAATCATGCGCTTTGTTTGTTGATTGATGTCTTTTGTTTGATTATCCATGGCTATTGGTTTATTGCTACAATATCATTTTGTTTATTAAAAAGAATACTATTTTAGGTGGCTCTATTATTATATTAGATTTCTCACAAGCTATCATGCTTGTGGATGATGGACTTGTATTAATTTTGAAGTATAACTTCTCTAGATCATCCCAAACTTGATCCTCCTCTACATATTATTCACACTATTGGGTATATTCTTAACAACATGATTATTTTCATGAAAGGCTATGGAAATCTCCTAAAGAAAAAGAGGTGAACTAGTTTCTCATTCATCTTGAACAATCTTTAGATTATTTAAACTCTAAAAACATGAAACTTCTGCAATATCACATTTGGGTACATTGTCTTCTTTAACAAAACAAGGTAGCTCCACAAATAAATCAACTTCTATTTCAATGCTTTCCTCAACCAAATAGTGAAGTTGATTAGATAACTCTATTAAAGCATCAAGTTGAAGACCTTTGACCTTTTCTTTATAAAAATCCTTTTTATTTTCATTTCATAATCTTCTTTATTCTTCATGACTTCATCCATTAGTAATTCTATCCTCTCTTTATGCTTCTATAGATCTTTATTATGAAACTCCTCATGAGATGCTAATTCTTTTCAAAAAATCTCCTAACATGTTTCACCACTAGTAAACATAGTCATTATCAACTCTTTATACTCTTTAAGCTCATTATCATGAATCTTCTTCTATGATTATAACTCTCTTGCAAGGTTGGCCTCATACCACCAATGTTGCTTCACCAAATTTTTGTATGGCATGGTTCTTGATGATCCAACTGCTCTTGTTATTAAATATGATCTTGAAAGGTAATTGTCTCTTGTTGAATGACAAATTCATGTTCTACATTTTGATGGAATGCATGGACATATTTTCTAGGATGTTGGAGTAGAGGTGGGTGGGTGGTGATTATATTGATCTTGTTGGGTATGATAAGACTATGTTAAAAAAGTGTTGTTTGATATTTCAAATTAATCTTGTAAGTTGGAAATCATAACGATTCTTGTGTAGAAAAGAAAAATTAGGAATGGTTCTTGTAAGAGAGAAGAATATCTACACTTGTCCACCAAAACCCAATAGATTATTGCTTCAAATTCACCAAATATGCTTAAAGAAAACCTCTAAAATTTTATTTACTTGTAACTTATCATCACAAACCATAGCAACATTGCTGCATATGATAACCATGTTAGTAAGTTAATCCATATCCTTAAGTAAATTCAAAACAACATCAACAACATGTAGATCCAAAACCACATCAGCAATAACATGTGAATCCTCAACCATAGTAGCAGTAACCTGTACATCCTCAATAATCTAAAAAATAAGTAAATCCACAACAAAAATATGTAAATCCAAATCCACAATTGTAGTAACATCCATATCCACATTAGTAATAACATGTGAATTATAAACACAAATGAAACTCGTAGCAAACTCCTTGTACATAATAATATGCTCTATAATTCCCATGTCATATCTATCCATATGATAATGAAAACTAAAAGATCCTAGTTATCTTTAGAGAAATCAACCTTTACCTCTTCTTCATTAGCAAAGTGTCATCTCCTTTGAATAATCCTCTTAACTAGCCAAACAACTCTTTTTTATCGCAAGATGGAAACTCAAACAAGACAACCTTATCTCTTCAATCCTCTCTTTGAATTTATTCCAAAAACCATCACACTTAGCCATTAGGTTCCTCTCAAAGTGCAACTGCCTTATGTTGTTGATCTGATCATAAGACTCTTGTTTCCTTACACTTAGTGATTTTCCTTCCATTCTTAGAATTAACACAATTCAATGATTTGTTCACCCAACAAAAATAATCCATCTACAAGTCCTCTACAATTGCAAGCCAAAACCATGATCAACTACCTCACAACAAAGAGATCTAGGGATCCATAGTTGATCATCCACCACAAAATCTTCACGATATCAAAAATTTCTTTAATACCTCTTAAGGTAGTGAAAGGACAAGTGTATCCCCCTTGGAGATTACCTAGTGCCAAGAAATTAACCTCACAGAGGTAAGTAACAAATAACATAGATATTCAAATCCAAACCAACACTTATTCTTATAATTTAATGATAGGATTTACATCCAAATTGTTAGATTGTAAGGCCTTCCCAATTAAATATATTATAAATAAGAAAACAAATCAATCCTCATATGCAAACATCTATCTCTTAGCTATCATATCGTAGGATACTCCTGGTTGCTCCATGTTTTATAACTCTTTGACTCTTCTAGACAACATCAAACCCTCTACTTATACCAAATAAGCCATGGGTCAACCTAGCAAATTATATTGAATAAACACTTAGGACATGCTTTCAAGTTTAAAATCACAACTAACTCATAATATGAAATAAGACTATGTAATCTTAGATATAGATCCACATGCTAACCAACGATCTTGATCTAAGACTGCATAAAATAACTCCCATAAATAAAAGATCATAGAAACAATCTCCAATATCTTCCCATAAAATGAAGAAAATGTTACTAGAACCAACTAAAAGAGCTCTAACTCTAACATGATCAAACCAATTGTTATACAAACATAGGTAATGGTCCACAACGATGCTATAAACATAATGCTAAGCTAACATACATAGGGTTCACTCAAAACCATGCTCTTACACTTTGATGCTAAATGAAATATCTACATTCAAATTCATCTTCACCAAAGGTTTCTAATTCATCAAAGACAAGAGAAAAATATTTGCAAATTAATTATATCTTCTTCATCCATTCAAATATCAAAATTATAAAAATCTCAACAACTCAATCAAGATGGCTATTCATAGGAACCAACTTAACATCATAAGGCTTTACAAGAAATATATGCAACTTATCATCACAAACCATAGTAACATCCCAACATATGAAATCCATGTCAGCAAGTAAATCCATATACTCAACTTTATGTAAATCTAAAACTGCATCAGCAACATGTAGATCCAAAACCACATCAAAAACATGTGAATCCTTGACCACATCACCAGAATTTGTACATCCTTGATCATCTTAAAATCAAGTGAATCCACAATAACAATATGTAAATCCAAATCCATAATAGTAGTAACATCCATATCCACATCAAAAATAACATGTGAATTATCAACACAAATGAAACTCTCAATAATGTCATTGTCCATAATAAGATGCTCTACAATACCCATGTTAGATCCATTCATCTACTTATGAAAATTAAAAGATACCTCACCATCTCTAGTTAAGACAACCTTTGTCTCTTATTTATCATAAAAGTGTCTTCTTCTCTGAATAATCATCCTAACTAGCCAAATAACTCTCTTTCTGATTGGAATATGGTCCAACTCAAACAAGACTATCTTATCTCTTCAATCCTCTCATTTAATTTATTCCAAAACTTATCACACTTAACCATTATGTTCCTCTCAAATTGGAACTTTCCCCCTTCGAGGTTACCTAGCCCCCAAAAATAAACCACACAATGGAAAATAAAGAGCATCACATAGAGCCATATCCAAAGAAACACTTTCTCATTATATAATCATAATATTTGCATCCGACATGTCAAGTTGTAAGGCCTTCCTAGTTATGGCCATTAAAAATAATAAACCAACTCAATCCTCATATGAAAACATACATCTCTTAGCTATCATCCCTCAAGATTCTCCTAGCTACTCCATTATTTACAAAATTTCCTCTAGACAACAAAAGACCCTCTACTTATACCAAACAAGCCACAAGTCATCTTGATAGATTATATTAAATAAACACTTAGGAAAAACCCTAATTTTAAAATCATAACTAACTCATATGATAAAATTAAATAATTTCACCTTAGATATAGGTCCACATGATAACCAATAATCCAAATCCAATATTGCATAAGTTAATTCTCATGGATCAAAGATCACAAAAACAATCTCCAAAGTTTGCACAAGAAATAAAGAACACATTACCAACTACCACCAAAAGAGCTCTAAATTGAATAGGATCTGACCAATAGTTATGATAACATAGAAAATGGTCCACAAGGATGACCCAAACATAAACTTAATCTTATAGACATATGGTTCACTCAAAACCATGATTAATGCTCTTGCATCAAACTAGTTAGGTAAATAAAAAAGTGTGTCCCACACTTTGATGCCAAAAGAAGTATTCGTACCTAACTTCATCTTCACCAAAGGTTTCTAATTCACCAAAAAAAGTGAACACATATGAAAATCAACTATATATGCCTCATCCATTCAAACATCAAAATTATACAAACCTCAATAATCCAATGAAAATGCCTACTCATAGGAACTAACTAAACATCATAAGGCTTGTTATATTTGATTTCTGGGCATGATTGTGTGAGTTTTTTTATCATCAATGTTTCAAATCATACTACATGATCCATCATTAGGATGCAAGAGAATCAAGGAAAACAAAAGATCATGTACTATGATCTGAAATGTTGATGATAAAAAAATCACACAATCATGTCCAGAAATCAAATATAATATTATTTATGGATTGTGGAAATTTGATAGCTCTAATCATAAGGCTTCATGAATAATCTCTACAAACTATCATCACAAATCATAGTAATATCCCCACATATGATAACCATGTCATCAATTAAACCATATCCCCAACTTTGTGTAAATTCAAAATCACATCAATAACATGTAGATCCAAAACCACATCAAGAACAACAAGTGAATCCTTAACCATATCAATAGTAACTTGTACATCCTCAAACATCTTAGTAGCAACATATAAATGAAAATCCATATTTATATTGGTAATCCTCATTACAACAAATATAAATCTCATAATAAGTGATCTCATTTCTCATAATAAGATGCTCTACAATTTCCATATCATACATGTCCATCTACTCATGAAAACTAATACATCATTAACCTTAGTGAAGTCAACCTTTACCTCTTCCTCATCAAAAAAGTGTCTTCTTCTTTGAACAATCCTCCTAACTGGCCAAAAAACTCTCATTCCAATAAGGAGATGCCAACTCAAACAAGATTTTCTTATTTCTTCAATCCTCTCATTGAATTTATTCCAAAACTTATCCAACTTAGCCATTAGGTTCCTCTTGAAGGACAATTGTGTCACATCAATGATCTAGTTGCAAGACTCTAACTACCTCACACTTGGTGATCTACCTTCCATCTTTGCAACTTTCCATAATTCGACAATATATTCACCCAAATAAAACTTCATCAAAGTTTCACAACCAAAAAGATCCACTACAAGTCCTCTATAATTGTGATCCAAAACCACAACTTGCCACCTCTCCAAAAAGATATCTAAGGCCCTACAGTTGATCGATCCACCACACAATCCTCACAAGATCACAATCTTCTCTAATACCACTTGATGTCATGCAAGGCTGGGTGTGTCCCCCTTGGAGGTGTCTTGACCTCCAATAAGTAATCACACAATAAAAAAATTTTAAAAAATAGAGATTTGTATCCAAAGAAATACTTATTCTCATAATATAATCATAATATTTACATCCAATATGTTGGATTGTAAGTGTTGGCATTAAGGTCAAAGTTTGTTTATTAGTGACTCACACTTAGTCAATTGGTTAAGCTGCTATTGAGCTTATCTTGTAGTTTGTAGTATTAATCAAGTAATCTAGCTACTACAAGGTAATATAGCTATTACAAAGTTCTACAGTTGCTATCGAGTTCTAGAATCCTTATACAGTTTTTGACGAGTAGTATCTACCAAGTTGTTTATTGATAATGCTAACCAAGCTTCACAATATTAACTGAGTTGCATAGTGTCAACCATGGTCTCCAGTATCCACCAACCTTGTAGTATCAGTGATGAGAATCTAGTGTTGACCAAGTCAATCAGCATCAACCAAGTGATTTAGTTTATACAAAGCTCACATTGTTAGTGTTGATTGAGCCATGGAGTGTCAACCAAGTGATTCAGTTTATATGTCGAGTTTCGCAGTGCTCACTAAGTCACACAAGTGTTAACCAAGTTCAAGCTACTTGGAAGTGATTAACATGAACCGAGTTTCTATGTCTACCAAGTGCATGATGATGCCGAGTGTTGATAATGGTTCTTGAGTATCAGAACATCACTGAGTTTGTCTTCAGAACTCAAATTTGTCTTCAAAACATCATTTAGTTTGCTAGCAATTAGACCGACTTTGTGATCTTGATGGAAACCTATGTTGTAGCCAACTTTGATGAATTCTAATTTGGATTAGTATATATGTAATGATTTCTATCATATCCAAATAAGTATGAATGAAGCGAGTATAGAGAGTAGAAGTATGAATTGAGAAGGCTACAAGCAGTATAAGGGACAACAAAGATTTATCTATCACAACAACATGATCTTTATATTTCAAAAGAATCTCAACTAGAAAATAAGAGTTGAAAATCACCATTGCTTCATCCTAATAGGTGCATCAGTTAAATCCTTTAATTGGGTAGACTTAACAGTCTTTGAAAAATATCTTTATTGAGTGCATACTTCATTGTATATTTTGTAAATCCTTTCACAAGGTAGATCTAGAAGTCATTATTGCTCCTAATAGGGTAGATCATCAGAAGTGATCAATTGTAAGCCTTAACCAACCAACATTATACTATAGTACTAAAGCTTGTGGGTATCATCCCCACTCCAGTTTTACTTTTTATTTGGAAGGTTTATGGGTTACCACATCTTGTGTCAAAGTTTTATGTATGTTTAACTACTTTCATTCTCTCATGCATGCAATTAGATCAAAATATTATATGAAGGATTAATTGGTGAAATAAGTTAAAGTTTTATTGGTCCCTGATTTAGCCTTCCCCTTTTAGTAACCTTGCCTATCTAGTATTTCCAATAATTGGTATTAGAGCTTTGTGATTCTTAGAGAAGAAGTTTACTAGCTTAAGCAAAGATCAGAGGCAATGGAGGTATATAGGTTAGATAAGGCTATTGACAATGAAAAGTTGGATATTGAATTGGCTATTGGGCATCTAAAGAAAGCAAAAGAGCAACTCTCTCAATCATTGAAAGGAAGGAAAGATCTTGCAATACAAATCAATGACAATCTCTATATTGAAGAAAGAATTGAAGATATATGTCCTAAAATAAATTTAGATAAATTTGATGAAGCAATCAAAGACCTATTAGAAAAGAATTCCAATCTTCAAAAAAAAGTGAGAAAGCTAAAAAGAGAACAAGAAATCTAGTCAGTAAGATTATGTGAAGCGATGGAAGAAAAAGACAAAGCTAAAGAAGAGATAGAAGAAAAGAACAATGAAATTCAACATCTATCACTTTAGCAAATAGACTTTATTGATTAGCTCATTAATAAAAATGAAGAACTCATGAATCTAAGATCAAAGAATGAAAGATTACAGAGTGATCTAAACACTAAAAAGCAAACCAATTAGAGGATAACAAAATCTCAAGAAAGCATGAATAAGTTGAATGAACAAAGTCAGTATAAATAGAAAGGCAAAATAGGAATAGGATACACAGAAGAAGGTGAATCATCCAAGCAAGGAGCTCAAAAGAATCAAAGGCTTACTTATAATCATTGTGGTAAGTTATGTCATACATCAAACAAATGTTGGAGTAATGGTAAAGCAAAATTCAATGGAAAGTGTTACAACTGCAATAAGCATGGACATAGAGCAAGTGAATGCAAGGAGAAACCTAAGTTTAAAAGTAAATGTCATAGTTTCAAGAAACAAGGACACGGATCTTTTGAATGCAAAACCAAGATTTTGAATCTAGTAGAACAAATTGTAAAAGATATATTTGGATGGGAATAAAATACATGGTGTAGATGCCACTACTGTGGAGAATTTGGGCATATTGGAGCAAATTGTGTGAAACATCACATGAGGAAAAGAGACAACACTAGAAGATGTTTCATGTAGTTCCTCTCCCATTTTACTTATGTAAGTCATCCCAATGGATGCAACTTTGTTGATCTCTCATTTATAAGGGATTGTGATTGGGACCGTGAGTGGTCTACACCCTTGAGGTGATTTGGATTTATGTTCTATATCAATTACTTTGATTATGCTTATGGCTGATTTATGAGATTATATTGTGTAAGATGGTTCATTGAGGTTTGTGTCAGTGGTTATTAGGATCAATGTGGTATCATGATGTTGTTTCATGATTATCTAGATATGTGTGTAGAGATTGCACTATGTACTATTACCATGCTGCATTGGACTAAGTTCTTGTAGCAGTGGTTATTCATGTTTATGGTTGTGTTTGCTTATGTATTTTAAGTGCCTTTTCAGTTTGTTTATAGAACCATTATTAAATGCTTAAATAAATAGAAATTGATTGTCCATGTTGGATTCATTGGTTATGTGTTGCGAATATTTACCTTGTTATATTTTGATCCTAGAGATACTTGTTACTCATGTTATGTTTTACATTTGAGATGACCTGAGGGTCATATGTTATACTTTGATTTTAGTATCATAGATGTTAGACTACTATGTTGTTTAGTTGATCATATTGCATGATGATGCCATTTTGAGATGATAGTGCATTTTATGATGATATCTGGCTATCTGATATTTGGACATATCTCTGATTATGTTATGTGATGGATTTAATGCTATGGTTATTTACTTCATTCTTGCATTGTTATGCTTTATGAAAATGTGAGTGATGCAAATAGGTTATTTTAGTATAATTAAATAAATTGTTCAATTAGGTATTTAGTACATTTATTGCTTTAGCTATGTTGTTATATGCAATTGCACTTAAAAGTGTTGTTTAGTGTGCATGACTTATATCACTGCCAGTGACACATGGAGTTAGTGGTTTAGCCATTCATATTTTACCAATGTCATCCCTGTATGGTCAATGTATCCTTATTTTAATTATTTAATTAATCCTTTCAGTGATTATTAAATCCGAACTCATTTACATTATGTGATTAGACCAGTGAGCATGTTTGTGTAGAGGTTCGCATTATCGTGAAAGTTGTTAAGGAAATTTCTATGATTTTAGGGCTTTCGGGCTTTATTTTTATTTTATTTTAATTTCTAGTAGCTTTGCCATAGATGAATTCCTATTTCTATGAATAGTATATTTTTGTTTGGGTCGATTCAGGGTTTAACTAGGATGGTTGGTTATTTGCTCTAATTGATTATTCACTCGAAAAGTGAATAAATATCCAAAAAGGAATTTAATTCCTCACTTCTCACTTTTGAATTAGAATGTTTGAGAGTAAAACTCAAAATCCTCTTCATGAGAATTTATTATTTTGTTCGTTATGGGAGCTACAGACATGAGATCATCACGAGGATGGTCTCATTGGATCCAGCACAGGGAGACCTTGGATTGTTGAAATTTTTGGTTACTTTTGCAGACTTTTTATTTTATGGTTCAGATTCCCACTTCACCCTATTGGTTGTGAGGTAGGATTCTCCCATTTTATTGTTTCTGCTTTGTTTCAACTTTTATTTTTGGTAGTCATTTGTTAAGAGGCTGAGAACTAGTGTTCCCCTTTGTTTCTATATGCTAGCTCTACCCAGTTGGGCATGTATGAGCATTTCCCTATTTTTCGAGTAGAGGGTTTGGGGTTTTGCACTACTATGCTGGTCATTTTTGCATACAGATTCCAAACTCATATTTTATTCAATTTTTGTGGCTTTGGTGCCCTAAGACCAAATGGGTTTTATTTCCAAGTTTTTGAGTTTTGAGGTTTTTTGCCTTGGTTTACGTACTGCCCAATTTTCTCAAGTTTTCTTGGCATGATGTTGGTCGTGGACTTAGATTATCCATAGGATATTAGTCAGATCATTGCTACACTTTTATGTTTGTATTGGGATGTGTGCCACATTTGTAATCCTGACTTTGTGTTCCATTGAGTGATTTTATGCCTAATGTTATTGTTTATTTTGGACCCTTGTTATTATTTTGTAGACACTAGGATTCGTTTAGAATCCATACTCCTGGATTGAGGTTGGTTGAGTGAGCTCATGAAATTTGGTTTTGTTACATCATTGGGATTCATGTAGAATCCATACTCCTAGATTGAGGCCGGTCGAGTGAGTTCATGATGTGTGGTTTTATTGTTTATTGGGATTCATGTAGATTTCGTCCTCCCAAGTTTGCTTTCAGTTGAGTGCATTTTTGTATTGTATTCTCATCTAGTCCTTGTTTGATGATCTTCATGATGGTGATGTGTCACACATGAGTACGTACATGTACATGTGTCAGGTGACTTGTGAGTCTTGATCTTTTGTGGAACTTCCAAAAGTTATGATTATTAGGTTTGGGTTGGGAATTTGCATGCCTACGAGCACTTATCATTGGATGAGCATAGTTAGGGTAAGGTAACATATGGAGGGGGCTTCTATCTCGTAACCTAGTGATCATGGTGTCCAAAGGGTTGGAAGAGGAATTTTTAATTAAGTGATAACTAAATAAAATTTGTGACTGGTAATAAATTTTAAGATAATTAAAACTGGACTGTATGCCTTCCCTTGGGAAGAGCAATTGCCAAAACTAGCTTGGGTTTGTTGATGCCAAGCAACTCTCCATGATGTTAGCCCCTAAATAGTAGCCCATTGAGTGTTTGACCAAGACTTATTGTATTTGCATTGTATGTGTTCTTGGTTTCAGTCATTATACTGTCTAACATGAGTGTTAGCCATGGACATTGTGCTTTATGTGTATTTGTGTTGAATCATTATCTCCATCAACACGATGGGAGTGGACCTATAGGTTCCACATGGTTGGGAGGCATAGCTACCCATGTGATTGTTGGGGACCTGTGTACAAAGATGGTCTACTATCCCAGTGCAACCATTGCTGGATATTTTCACTTAGTACTCCGAGTTCTAGAGTATGCTTTCTTGTGATTTATGCTTTCATTGCAATGCTTGGATATCATGTTTAGCATATGATTAGATGATGTGAATTGTTTTTTTGGAGTATTTTTTGCTTTGGTTTAGCATATTAGATTTTTTATTCATATGATGTTTAGCATATGATAGATAATGTGGTTGATTTATTGGATTATCTTATGCTTTACTTCTAGCATGTTAGATTTCCTTATTCTTATGTAGTAGTACACTTTAGTATTGATGTCCTCATAAGAAAGCTTCGACGATCTGGTTGGTGATTTGGGATGTTACACACGGGGGATGGCTAGGACCTATGATGGTCTCATGATGCTATTAACGGTTGGGACGAACCACACACTTAGTTTGTTATTTTAGTACATTGTGATGTTGCTTTTGTACACTGCGATTTTGCTTTCAGTTATTTCCCTTCACTACTATGTTGGATGGTTAGATGTAGTTTTGGTCTTTCAATTATTTCATTCGAGTGTCTTCGCCTTGACCATGGATTTGGTACTCCCCTGTGTGGAGGAAACTTATTTCCTATCTTTTTACCTTAATGTTTTCTATCTTACTATTTTGTATCCTCACACAAAATTATACTTTCTTGTGCAAGAATGCAAATATGTTGGGTTTCCTTGCACGGCTTGTGGTGAATCCTCACGCAAAACCCCACACCAATTTGGGTGTTTTGGTTGCTGAGCCAAGAATGTCCTAGCATGAGATGGCATTTCCTCATGTGGCTTAGTGTACTTTCTCGCACAAAGAGGTGCTTCCTTGCACGAGACTATTAGTTGTTTTCTCATGTGAAAAATAGGGGGCATCTCCACTATTTTTTCGGAGAACATAATTTAGACTTTTGAGTACCCCTTAGGAATGCATGTGGTTCCATGATTTGACAAATTAGAGATTTTGTGTTTTGATGTTGTTTTGGGTTTTTTTGTTCTTCAATTTGTGTGTGTCAGTTCGATAGTGTAGTTTGGAGGTTTGTTGGTTGTTGGGATTGTGGTCAAGTCTTCCATTGCGATATTTGTGATCCCTGTATGATGTTGTCATGTGCATTCATACTTGTAAAAATAAAAAAATCTTGGCTTTTATTGAATCCTTCTTCCAAGGATCTCTAGGCAGGGCATTACATCTGGTATTAGAGCCCATGTTCAAACATTAGGATCTATGTGTATATGTTGCCCATATGGTTGATTCTATGTTGTGTGAGTGCGAGTGTCTTGGTGATAGCTCATGAGTTTTGGTTGCTTTGGTATCTACTTGTGATGGACTTGCTTCTCTAGTAGATGTGACTAGAGCAGTGCAAGGAGAAGGAAGTGAGTCTTTCCTTATTTTGTAGATGGAATCAATGTGCCTTGTTTGGTTGGTTGCTTGTGTGACCCTTTTGGATGGAACTACTGATTGGTTTCCATGTATTGGCTTTGCGTGCCTCTGTGTTTCTCCTTGTGGAGTAAGGTGCATTGTTTCCCTATTTTCTCCTATTTGTAAGTAGAAAAATAAATCTTATTTGTGATTCTTTGTTTTGTCAGTATACTAATGAAATGGTTCCTTTCATTGAGAAATGAGTGTTTATTGTGAATCATTGCAAAGAATTAGGTTTTGCATTTTATCCTTTGGGTTAATGACTTAAGTCTCCAACCTTATTGCTTCATAAACTTATGGAAATTGTATTGAAATTGATGGATATCTAAATGTTCCATAGCATGGAAAATAGTTAAGAAGATTATTGTAGTCTACATATGCATGGGGTTATTGATGGTATACCACTTGATGTGTGTGAGTGTGTTCTCTAACACTGCTATGGTGATGTATCCATTTGCATTGTATGGTGGTTTATCCCTCTTGTGTGATTGTTCCCAGTCATCACATGTAATGTGATTTTTTTGATGCCTTATTTTATTTGGCTGGAGGTATTTTCCTCATGTTGTTGGGCTAGCATTGGTTTTCAGTATTTTCCTTTCTTGGAATAATCATCATATTTCTCTATCGCTCTTTTTGTGACAGTTATCACATTCAATTATTGTTGAACTAATATCTTTTGTGATTTACTATTTGAATTGACAATTCCCCATTTGGGCTTTTTGTTTTGGTTCATGATGACTATTCTTCATGTGTTTTAACTGTTGCCTAGTTGTGTGTTGTGACTCTACCATGTTCATCTTGAACCTCTGGTAGTATGTACAAGAGATAATATCATAGAGAACATACTAGTGTGCTTGTAGTAGAGGTAAAGTGTTAGCATAATTGGATGATTTAAATGATGATTAAATGTAATAATTTTTTGGAAAGAAATTTACTAAGGTTTGTACTTGTTTTTATGGTAAGTGACTCTTGAACACTTGATTAAAAACCTTTCAATTTCACTGTGCATTAGTGCTTGTGTTATGTTTAACTAATGAAATTATGAAAGAGAAGTAATGATGGTTTTAGTGTCTGTGTTACCTTTCTTTTCATGTCTTATGTTGTTCTGGGCATGTGTGCTTTTGAGTTGTTTTGAACGTTTCATCTGTTGCTTATCTTACTAACAGAGATGATCTGAGTTGCCTATGATGTTTTATCTTGAGTGGTGATTAAAAATTTTAGGTCTTAGGACTCTCTAAGCTCTATCATGTTGTAGGTCTCGTCGATATCTTTTTGACACTTTTCAAATGCAGTCAATCAAAGTCCAGACATGAAAGTTATGGCCTCTTGAGTGAAGACAATTTTTGTGCTGATTTGAAACTTCACATGAGAATTAAGTGGTCATGCACTTTATCACCTAGTTCATTGCATTATCTCACTTGATTTGATGAGAAAATTCTTGCGAGATTGTGCTAATGCAAAATTTCACTTGGGGAACAACAAGCATCTCTTTCGCACTTCTGAAGATGTTGATTGATGTTCTGAGTACCCTTTATCAAGTAGAGGCCAATTTAATCATGACATATCATATTTATGATCATTGGAGAAGTTTTACCCTTCATGTTATTCTAAGGAAGGTGTTAACAAATCTTCATAATCGACTAGGTAATTGCTAGGATTCATGCTTGAGTTTGTGTGTTTCCTACAACACCATCCCACCTTTGTGAGAAGAAGTGTGGACTATGAGCATTCCTTGTTTGAGTTTGATGTTGCCTTGTCATTTGAGAGTGACTCAATCTTTTAGGTGAGTCAAGATTATCCTTTTTGGACATTGACTTTGGCAAATCTTTGTATCTTTTTCTCTCTTGAGAAAGTAGGCTAATGTGGTTACGATTGTAGCTTAGTTAGTGTTGGAAGAGTATCTGATGGTTGGTGGAATTGTGAGATTCCCTAATGCATCTTGGGTTGATTTAGTGTAGAGGTTGAGAGAGGCTCCCTCTACACCCTAATTCTCTGTAGTTTCAATCTCTCTAACCTTGTATCTTCTGGAGGATTGTCTCAGTCAAGTTGCTCTTTGATAGTTGGCTTGAGGTTAGAGATTGAGTTTAGTGGTAGGTTGGGTGTGATATTTCTAGCATGGTGCTAGAGGGACATGGTATCGTTGGACACATTATCATCTTTTGAGTTGGTATGAAGCTATTACATGATTTGTCCACTATTGTATTCTTTGCAACCTTGTGGAAATGAGATATCTTGTTTGGTTGGGTTATGTAACCTAAGTTCCCAGTGTTAGTTGAGTTTTTTTCATCATAGAGGCTATTTTCTCCCATGCTTCATGGTTAGTAGTGGTGAGTATCTTTTTTTAGTGTGTAATTTTGTTATGTAAATTGTCATCTACTTTGTTCTAAGGTTGAGTTTACGTGGATTCAAGAATGCTCATGTGTGGCATGATAGTATTCTTGGGATCTTGGGATGGTTATTCCCCATGATTCCAACTCTTTTTGGAAGTGTGTAGTGTTTTGACCTTGTGTTCTATTTACATGGTAGGTGTGCATTGTAGTTGGACACCTGTGGACAAGGTAGAGTGGCTTTTTCCTTACCTCGTATTGTTCACTTTATGGCTAGATGGGTTTACCTAGTGCATGGGAGGTTCTTTTTTGGGGGACCTTGTGTCAATGTGATACTTATTCTCTAGATGTTAACTTATCTAGGGATTGATGTGATGGTTTGAGAATGTTGGAGTGATTTTGGTTCGACTTGTGGAGAGTTTGTTGAGTCATTCCTATTGCTTGGTTTTGATTTTGCTCTTGGTGTGTTTTGGTTAATTTTATAATACAACATTAAAATATATGCACTAAGAAATTACAAAAGACTAAAAAGATAAAAATGTCAAGAAATTTTTAAAAAATAACTTCACAACAAAATCCTGAGACACTCGTGGGCATAACTGTTGTAAGCTTGACCGCGAATTTGGACGAGAAAACTAAATCCCTTATAGCTCATCCGTTCAAATTTTCAAAATCCTTCATGGAATAGAGACCAATAAATATCTTCACATCAACCTCATCCTTTTTAAAATACTTACAGAATAAAACCTATGGCAAAATGCCTTGAACTTTTGAGCTAGCCTTCTGATCCGTTTGTAAACAATTGTCAATTGTAAATAAAGCAATTAAACGACAGATTTTCTGAAAAATCAATGAAATACGAGAATTATAGAATTGGGATCATGTTAGAAATACGAGAATTTATATAAATAGGCATATGTTTTGCATATCTCTATATCACTACTCAAGTTGTAATGGACTTTATGTAAATGCAGCTAGGTAATAGTCTATGGGTCCTTCGGCTTACTCTTAGGGGTCCCACAAAATCCAATCCCCATCATTTGAATAATTCATGTGCATGTGAGGGGTTAAGCAGCATGAAGTCTCTCTTTAGCAGCTTTCTCGCCCTTTGGCAAGTGTCACACCTAATGACCCATTCACGTGCGTCATTGTACACTGTTGGCCACCATAGTCCTGCTAGCAATATTTTCTGAGCTATGGTATCATGTCCCATATATCCTCCTATTGGACCCTCATGTGCTTCTTTCAACACTCTTGGCATTTCCTCTAACACATACCATCACAGGATGTTATCAAGCCCCACTTTATATAGTAATCCATTAATCAATTGAAATGTATGGCTCCTTATTACTAATTTTTGCCTTTCATTTTGTACCATCTCCTTCAGTGGTTATCCTATGGAAAGGTACTCCCCAATACTCGTGTACCATTTTGGTAGTATAGCAATTTGAAATAACTGTGCATTAGGAAATCATCATTCACTCCATCTGTTTTGATTCACGATAGGTGGTTTGCGTTGACATGATTCTTCTCGAGCTATACAATGATTTTGAAGGTGAATTCCTACAACAAAAGTAGCCATCGACTGATTCTGCCTTGGATGATAGCTTTAATCACTAGGTACAATAGAGCCTGATGGTCTACATAAAACACAGTGTTGCCAACAAGTAATGTCAAACTTCTGCACTACATAGACCATTCCTAGGGCTTCCTATTCTATTGTACTATAGTTCTGTTATGCTTTTGACAGTAGTCAGTTGGCAAAATATATTGGGTGATCTAACCTGTAGTTGCCTGTCTGTGCCAAAGTTGCTCCTATTGCATAATTGGATGCATTGACATGAACATGAAATTCCTTGTTCCAATCTGGGCATGCCATTATAGGTGTTGTGACGAGTCGTATCTTCAATCCTTCAAATGACTCATCCTATTTTTTGTCCCATTTGAACAGTTCCCCTTTGCATGTCAATTTGTCCAGTGGGTATGATACTTTGGCGATGTTTTTGATGAATCTTCTATAATATCCTATGTGTCCGAGGAATGACTTTACCTCCATTACATTTGTAGATGACTGCATTTCCATTATCACTCTGACTTTTTCTGGATCTATTTTCAATCCTTCCTTACAGAGTATATGTCCTAGTAATTTTCCCTGCAGAACCATGAATCTACATTTCTTTGGATTTAAAGTGAGTTGTGCCCTTCGACATCTTTCCATGCATTCACCCAATGCCACCAGATGTTTGTCTTCAGTGTTGATTATGGAGTAGTCATCCAAGAATTCTTTGAAATTTTTGACAGATATTTTGTCCAATATGTGCAAGATGATTCTTTGGAACGTAGCTGGTGCATTGCAGAGGTCGAATGGCATTCGGTTGTATGCATACACCCTTCCTTCTACCACAAATGTTGTTTTAAGTTTGTCCTCTTCTACTATGCAAATTTGATTATATCCCGAGAACCCGTCCATAAATGAATAAATCTCATGTCTAGCTACTTCCTCCAATATACTATCTGTGAAGGGTATCGAGAAGGGGTCCTTAATTATTACTACATTGAGACATCTGAAGTTGACACATATCCTAATTTGGGTGGTATCGTTCTTCAGGGATATGACTATGGGTGACACCCATTCACTTGTTTGAACCTTAAAAATAACACTGGCCTCCCGCATTTGATTAATTTCTTTTTTCACCCATGCCGCGTAATTTTTATTCATCTTGTAAGGTTGCTTCCGTACAGGCACTGCACCTTCGACTAGCAGATTGTGGTGAACACACAGCTCTGGCAGAACTCCTTTCAAATCCTTATATGTCCAAGCGAATACATCTTTGTATTCCAAAAATATTTTGAATGTCATTGCTTTTAGTACTAGATTCCAATTATCCCCCACCAGTATGTTTTTTGGTTCGGCCTCATCTCCCAAATTGATGGTTTGTACCGTGGCTTTGTCATATTTTATCAGCTTCCCCTCACTGAATACATGTGTAGGTGTTTCATCCAGTGGTGTGTCCCCTTCTTTTATTTCATTGAATTCTTTTGGAAATCTGTCTCCATTGTGCCCTTCCTCTATCATTAGTATGTTGCAGCTCTGGAATAGCTCATAATTCTCCATCTACTAGTGAAATAATCCATTCATCAAATCCAAATCATTGTCTATTGATCCACCTTCCAATTGTAGGAATCCCTTCTGATCTGATTCTATTTGTTGCTTTCCTTCATCCTCTTCTTTAGAATTAGATGATAGAACTTCTTCGACACCATTTGCGTGTGTAAATCAATAATGAATTTTTATCCTTTACTTTTCAGTGATAGTGTATTCTTCTTCTAGTCATGCCTAACCTTTTCCTGTACGAGCCATCCTTAGCCCAGAATGTCATCATATCCTCTTCTCTTCAGTGGGATGACAATGAAATTGAGTAGGAACAACTATGTTCCAATAGTCATTGGTTGTACCATCAGGATGTCGAGAGGTTTAGTGTCGTGTTGGTTCACCATTAGTAATTGGAATATAGGTGGCCACAATGTTGGCTGTCCCAACATCTTCCAGGTATCTTCTGGTAGGACATTTACCCTCGATCCTTCATCCACAATTGTGTCTGAAGGGACTGTTTCTAATATGCCCATCTCTATGACTATTGGATGCCATCCAGATGTGAGGGCTAGCAGCATTGGGTCCACTGTACTTACTCTGCTTTCCTTTTCCCTTCTACGTTCTCCCAATGGTTTAGTAGTTGGAGTGATGTTTGTGAGTGCCGATAAAAGTTGAGGCCTTGTGAGTAGTAGATCATTTATTTTGACTAGTACTTCAGTTTGTAATATCTACTGTATGATGTTCTGTGTAGTTCCTTGTTAAGGTATTGGTAGTGTCCTTCAATTGTGATTTCTCTACCTATGTTGCTTTCTCAATTTTTGCCCGTGCTTCTTCCAATCTCTTCTTTTCTTCCGTTGGGTCAAGGTACAGCTTTTCTTATTTATGGGTGATTACTAAGAATTCTTCTTTGTCCATGCCAATGTTGATCAGATTCACTCCTGATTTCGAGCACGTGGCATCTTCATGATCTCTAGGACCACACCATCGACATAACAACTTTGGTGTATTTTCTAATGTACAATTTCATGCAAAGTGGCCCCACAAATTGCATGCTCAACATCAAACCATTGGGCGACCATTCACATCGTACTGAATTCGGCTACGGCCCTCATTATTATTCTTGGTATTGTTGTTTTTCCCTCTTTTATTAGTTTTGTACCCACTCGAAGTGGCACCATCATTGCTGGTGTTTTCGCTCCCTCCTAACACAGAAGCCTCCTATGTCAAGAGCACTTGTTGATGCCCTCTTGTTTTTATATTGAAGGGACATTTTTTTGTGGAATGTATCATAATTTGACAGATATTGCAGAACTAGTTTTTTGGATAGGATCCCTTCGTGTGACCTTCTATCTTACATTATGTGCACCATAGGTCATTTCCCTTTGTCTCTTTTTGCATATTCTTAAATTCCTTCATCATTCTAATCATATCCTTTTGGAGGGCTCAAACCTTCTTACTGTCCTTTTCATCACCACTGCTATCTCCTTCCGAAGACGAGTCATCTAAGTTGAATGAGCTGGTTTTCTTCTTTTTTTCATTTTTTGTTCACTCTCTAAGTCTATCACCCGATTGTATGCTTCGGTGTATGATGATGGCGGCACAATCTTCATTTTCTTCCTTAACTCTGAGCGTAGTTCTTCAATGAACCATCACTTTTTTAGCCCATCTGTCAGCTCACTTTCCATTCTATTTATTAATTCTTTTAGTTTTCTAGCATATACATAGACTCTTTCATTTTTCACTTGCTTTGTAGTGTAGGTTTTTGCTACGATCTCATTGTCATCTTGCAACAATTGAAATTCGGTGATAAACTCCTTTTTAATTCCAGCCCATGTAGTTAATTTTTGGGGATTGGCATCGGCAAACCAATTAACTACTACACCCATTAGGGTTGCTAGAAATTGTCGGACCCACTCATCTATGTTGGTTATGCCATTCACTACCCAAATTGTTTCACATGTCTTATAGTGTCTAATTGGATCTGGTGTTCCATCACCATCAAACTTTGGCAATTTTTCCTTTGTTCCAACCATTACTATTCGAGTTGGAGGTACTTGTTGTGTGCCCGCACTGTTTTACACTCCCACATTGTTTTGCACACTCACGTTGTTCAGCTCAACTGCACTGTTCTACACACCTGCACTATTTCAGATAGTCATCTTATTTCCAATAGCCACGTTACTTGGTGAAAATGGGTCTTCCTTAAGTGATGTTGTTTGTTCCAGAAGTGTATCATAGACGAAGAGTTCACTCCACGCTCATGCTCCCTCAGCACTCCAAGCCGTGTGAGTTAATTCCCTTTTGTCTAGATTCTCTTCCCTTGGCATATATAGATTAAGAAATTCCTCCCTTGTTTCTTCCACCAAATCCAACCGTAGTCGAGTCTGTTCCAACAATTTTTCAGTGCTTCGGTGTCCATCGACAATCTGCTGAAACCTTCGTCTGCGTTCGGCCTATTGTGCAAAAATTAAATTTCCTTGTGCGGTGTGTATTTCATCTTTTTCCTTTAGCTTATTCTTATTTTTGTTTAGCTAATTTGACATTATTCTTCATTCCTCTGCCTTCGTTCCAGGTCCATTGGGCAACAATGCCAAATGTTTACCATATGGGGTAAATAGTTTAATGCATATAGACAATAGACAAGAATATGTAACACAAGAGTACTTCTTTTATTAGTCCCATATATGTCGAAGAGATTACATAGTGCTTCCAATGATGATTACAATGATGATACATATACCATTCTAAAGAACCTTCTCGAAGGGGCCTGTCGACGACATAACAATTACCAACTACATACTAATCTACCCGTCAATTGTTTTATAATTTTATTGACAACAGTAACTATGTTTGTTTATTTAGATGGTTTTTGCTTATTTTTAATTCTTTTAGAGAGTTAGTTTGTGAGGAAAATGATGAAAGTTGTCCCAAGAAATGCAATTTTTCACCCACATTTTCAGCCTTCATTCTCATTCCATCTCCAAATTTTCCCAACTCCATATTTCCCAAATATGTAATCAGACGTTAAAACCTAGGTTACACATTTACACAAGTAAAAAATGATGAGTTTTTGCCAATATGTAAGTGTTAGCATGAATACTGATGGTATTCTTGTGGGGGAGTATCCTAGCAGTCTTGGAGACATTGATTTAGTGGGCACGTGTTGCATTCATGACAAAGTTTGTCATTGATGTGAACATATTTCTTATTCTATGAAGATTGGCCTAGAACAACAAAGAAAGATTGACTTTACACAATTTGGGGGTTGAAGATTGGCCTTTGTGCACTTGGAATTATGTTCTAAAGTATGTTTAGAGGCTACAATTAAGAGCGCGTAAGAAAATATGAAGACTGGAAAGAGTTATGAGGATTTTCGTGAAAGACAACTCTAAGATAGTGTTTCTATAAAGCAAGTACTATTTTTTGGATTTTATCTCTTAACAAAGATGGAATTTGGTTGAGTGAGATAAGACAAGGGTTGAAGACATGTTGAAGATGATTTGGTTAAGGTAGCATGATCAGATGTTCATTGCATGAAAAATTGTGAAGACCATGAGTCAACAGATTGTTTGCAATCCTGAAAAGATGTAAGATTGTCGTGTACTATGTATTGTAACATCTTAAGATGAACCTATATTATAATTGTAAATCTGGAAATCCTCAAGGCCAACTCAATAGAAAGACAAAATGATGGACAAATTCAATGAATTTGATCAAACCCTAAGATTTACGGTTATGTTTAAGGGAAAAAAGATTAACCCATCTATTTAAGGAGGCACAAGAGATATTTTAGGTTGGTTGTTGGATTGGAAAATTTGTGAACAAATGAAGAGCAGAGTTGCAAAGGAAAAGTGAGAAGTTGATCAAGCTAGATTGCTTGAATCTTTGCCAAGCAGATCAGAGATGGAGAATGTGATGAACTCCAATCAATAAACTAGGAATGAGTGGAATGGAGATCTAAACTTGCAAAGTGAGTTGTGTTTTATCAGATCAACCTAGTTGTTACTTTCTAACCATTGTGGCAGTAAAATCCTTTAATCAAGGTTGATGTAACAGTCATATTGTAAATTATTTAATCAAGTTAACATTCTAATGGAATGTTTTGAAGACCTCTAACAAGGTCACTACTAACAAGGTGATTAAAGCCTTTAATGGGGTCACAGCTAACATTGTAAATTTTGTACCTTTAACAGGGATGGCTCTTAACCAAATTTAGTTTAGAAGATTGAAAAGTGGTAGCATGTTACTTGGTGGTTTTTCCCAAATTGCATTTCCATGTTAAATCCTGGTGTCATACTTGTGTGGCTATTATTTTCAAGTTTCATGCTATTTAATGTTATATGTCTCTGATATTCAACATATACTAAACAGAGAGCTAAGTGTGGGATGATTAGGCTAGATTACTGATGAATTTCCATATTGGCCAAGTGGGTTAATGAGTGTGATAAAGTTGTTAAAAGTTGAATTGTTAGATTTGGACCTGAGGATAACTGATTCACCCCCACTCTTAGTTATTCAAATCATTCTGAAAATTGGTATTAGAGCTTTGGTTCTTGTAAGAAAAGTTTGAAGGGGCTTAAGCTAATGATCAAGATGTACAAGAGAGAGGTACCTAAGCTGAACAAAGATAACTTCCCAGCATGACAACGATTAATGAGATTGCATTTATGTGGAGTTGGAGATTATGCACTATAGTACCTGGACAATGAATATGTTGAAGTTGCCAGACCCATTACAATTGAGAAAATCAAGGAAAAGTAGGAGCACAATTAAGTGATGATAGATTTGGCATCTTCCCTGAGTTATGTAAGTTTGATGATGTGAAGGATTGCTTTACTACAAAGTAAATGTGGGATAATTTGACACAAATTCATGGAGGAGACAAAAATGTGCTAAGGGCTAAAGCTGAAAGTTTGAGAGGCAAGTTTTATGGCCTGGGAATGAAAGTAGCAAAAATTGTTGCTCTATATTGTGGCCAAATCAAAGAGATGATGAATGCAATTAGAGGTGCTATAGCAGACATACCTGAAGAGATTTTGATCGGCAAGGTGTCAAGGACTTTATTTCCTATCTATGCCATTAGAGTATCATCAATACAAGCATTGAGATGTACACCTAGTAATGATCTTACCTTGGATAGTCTAATTGGTGGACTTACTACATTTGAATTGTCAAATCTTGATAATTATATACCTTTTATTGTTGAATGTGCTTTCAAGTCTCAACTAACCCTTGATGGATCCAAAAGAAGGAAAGTTCAAAACGTAAGCCTGTGAACAATGATACTGAATCAGATGATGATCCTGATGATCTAGAAGCATTATGGCAAGAAGACTATCGAGTGGAAAAGATAAATACAAAGGTAAACTTCCTATAATCTATTTTACATGTAACAAAGTTGGTCATATTGCTACAAGGTGTCTTGATAGAGACGAGGAGGAGGAAAGGAAAGACAACAAATATCGAGGAAGGAGAGACAACAGAGACAACCAAGGTAGCAAAGACTACAAGGGAAAAGGCAAGAATGATAGATGGATGATATGTATTGGTTTCTCACATCATATGACTAGTGATACAAGTAAGTTTGAAAGGATGGAACATTATAATGGAAGTTGTGTTAAGTTTTGAAATGATGCACCATGTTATGTGAAAGGTAAAGGATCTATTAAATGGAATGACAAGATCAGGTGTGACAATGCATATTGGGTTGATGGATTGAAATATAATCTATTGAGTGTGGCACAACTGATAGTTCAGGGTACCAAGTTGAATTTCAAAACAAGAAAGAAAAAAATATGTGATGCTACTGGTGAACTAAGTGGAAGTGGAGAGAAAAAGAGAGGTAACTTGTCTATCTAGACCTGTTTGAAGATACATGTTTATTTGCACAATTTAAAGATGTTTGGTTATGGCATAAAAGACTATATAATGTGAACTTTGAGAATTTAATAACCATTAGTAAGATGGAAAGAGTAAGAGGATTACCAAGCTAAAGAAAATTGGATAAAATGATTTGTAAACCATAGTTGGAAAACTCCCACTCGACAACAACTTGCCAAGCTCCTAAAAATTTATTCTAGAAGAAATCAGTCAATTTTTTTTAAAAAACTCAATAACTTAAAAAACTGCTAAAATGCAATTAAAAATACATTTCATTTGCAAATTTCAATGAGAAGAGTATTTAATGAGTTAATTAAAGAGAACACAAAAGAAACAAGCAGAGTTCAGATATATATAAATGCATAGTGGGTGCAAAATCACATTCTCATGTGAAATGTTGATGGTAGGAAGTAAAATAGTAAATAGTTTTTCTCAAATTAGAAGTCTAGAGGTAAATACTAACTAGTAAATACATAAATACAATCAATCTTCCTCTTTCTAGCTCTATGACCAAAAAAGAAAGGGGGTCTGGTCCTCGAAGAGGTGTCCCACACTAGGATTGGGCCCAAACTAGGACTGGGCGTGAGCTACATGTCTATAAAATTTGTGGTTGTGCCTTCCCACTCGACATCCCTACTGACTGGCTTTGTGTCCTAGAAGTGGATGTATCTCCTATATGTAGCACTTGTAATGCCTCCTTTGAGTTTGAATTCTTATCATCCTCATCCTCAATGTAAATCATTGTGAAATGGAAATCTATTCCAGTACCCCCCTCAATGACCTGCCTCTTGTAATGTCCCTGTTTCTAGATAAGGTTGAATGTTGTAACCTGCAACCATTCGTTAGTAGAAGATGGAAAAAAAATGTATGTAAAATGTATTGGAAATATTGAACTAAATAAATATTAATCTAAATATTATCCTTACTACCCTTCCTAATCCTTTGGAAGGGACTCTTCTCAAATTACCTAATACTCTAGTGAGAATTATATTTCGATTAGATAATCATCATATGGAGAGTTTATTCCTGAGGGCTCTTTTGGATCTCTAATAACACTACTTCATAGAGATCCCACTTCTAACCAAGTCTCTAACATATCCTAGTACCCATATCCTTTTTATGAACTTTAGGAGAAAGTTCATGCCTAGTGGGGGAGGATGCAAGGCCTCGCCCCAACCCATCATATTACAACTGATACATTGTTATTTTGATACTTCATGACTAGATATGTCGAGACATTGTCAAACAGACTGGACATTATTAAGTTATTTTATGTAATGTGATGTTTTAATTTGAGATGTTTAATCATGTTACTTAATGTTTTATGAACATGCATATTGATGATGTAGTACACTAAGTGAATGCAGAATTAGGAATATGATTAACACATTGATTATGCAATTTTTAATAGTTAAATATATGAGTAGAAATGAGATAAACAATTATTTATATGAAAAAAATGATGTTTTGAATTATGTGATTGTCCAAATAAGTTTTGAATAGATGCATGTGATATTTCTTGAACTACTGATATGAAATAAGTGTGTATGATTATTAGCTGGGAAATTTAACAGAGAATTGGAACTAGACCCTATGTATCGTTTGGAAAAACTAGGGTTGAGTCTAATGAAAGATGCAGACCCTGTTGTCTTGTATTTTATTTTGTATTGTAATTTGAATGTTTGTATCATTTTGTAATTATAAAGTGTTTAATGTTTGTAACAGCAATTTCATAGTCTCACTTTACACTCATAATCTGTATATGTATATCAGCATGATAATTAAGGTTAGTTGAGTAACCTAATTGATCTAATATGAACTAGGTTAGTACTAGACCATTACAATATATATTGTCTCTAAGAGATATTCTACAAATCTCTCTCTAGGATTCAATTTGAAATCCCAACATTCAATTATGAACGCTCTCTAGTCTCTCTACAAGAACTTGACATTCATTTACAATGCCCTCTATCAAGTTTAAGTTGATTTCTCTAATGATAGTTTCTCCTCAAAAAGAAATGTGTATCTACTATTAATAATAACAATGTTATTACACCCCTATTCTTTGCCTTGTGGGTAATCACAATATATGCACTTGCGTAAACTTATTAAGAGGACAAGGAATTGTTACTCCATTGCTTGGGTCGAGTATGGAAATATGCTAAGTAAACATTGCTAGACTAGTATTTACAAATGTATCCATCACTATATTGTTCCATTTGACTTCTCAATGTGCCTCTTGATGGTTGGGTCACTATTTGTACACTATCTGTATCAATGTCTCTTAGTTATGTGAACTTCCATTTCTTGGATGATATATATGTACTTCATATGATCATACACTTATTCCCTCTTTCTCTTGCTATCACAACTCTTGTTTAGATGTTTCCTTGTATTGAAGGATGCTTTTTCTAATATCCCTATTCAATACTCTATTCTCTCCTTCATCGCTTACTTATAGGTATCGGGCAAGTGTAATGATGCCTATCGTTCATTATTGACTAAATCACCCATCTATGTTGGTAAAAGAGTTTGTCCTTCACTATGATGATCTTCCTATTTCTTTTCTTGGGAATTCTAATGTTCGCATCTCTTTCCTTTATCTGCGTATATGTCATCCTAGTGTTACAATTCTTATTCATTGATATCATTTGACAATAAAATCTATGATTACTGGTGCCTTCTTCAATTTGTTTATATTGTGTTCATCTTGTTGAGTATCATCACTTTCCATAGTAGGGGAAATAAAGATTGTATGTCTTGCATGATGCTGATGTAGTCCGCAGGTATAAATCTCATTAAAAATTGTATTTGTTGGTCACTCGGTTAATGATTTTTTTGTGACAATGGCTTCTATGTTGAGCATGTGAAAATTGGTGTGTATTAGTTCTCTACCATTTGTTATTGCCAATCATTTCTAGGATTTTAACATCCATGCCCCTCCTTTGATTACAGCTAATCCTTTATATGTTGGATGAGTATTGTGAATGGTCTCTTGACCAGTCGGGTCCTTTGACTTTATTCACATTGGTTTGATATAATTATTTTAATTTGAACAATATGTAATTACCATATTTCAATCACCTATATTAGATTTATTTGCATAAGGATATCAATGAAGTTTGTGTAGATTGTATATTTATTTTATAATAACATGATTGGTTTATTAATGAAATATTTTATATATATATATATATATATATATATATATATATATATATAACCTATTCACTTAAGTATTTATTATATTATAAAAATATAATTTATTCAATTCTTTGTGTGAATATAAAGGAAATTATTATTATTATTATATATGTTTATTTTGGGGTTACTATGTCTCCAAATTAGTAACCTCCTCTATTGAAAACAATGGACCTAAATCTTGTGTCGTCGAATTAGAATAAGGATCTATCTCATTCAGATCAAGTGGACAAGGTATTGCTGAACTCTGTGCCCTTTTTATGTGCAACTTAAGATTATAGTGCACATAAACAAGGTCATTCAGCCTTTTTTGAGTCAATCTATTTCTTTTCTTTGTGTGAATGGACTTGTGCTCCCACTAGGATATGCTGCAAAGTTGGCATGAGTCTCTGAGAGAAAAATTATTTAAATTGGGGATATTTCCGCACTAAGTTGACCACCAACCATCTATAGCACAAAATACGATAAGTTATAAAACAATGAAAAAAGGTAATAAAAAATTAGAAAACACAACTTATCAATTGGAAAAAGTTTTTAAGTTTAAACTTTGACAGTTTACCTAGTGCTTGAGTGTGTGTTGCTCTCTTTGATAATGTAGAAGAGGACAATTTACCCCTTGATTCCATGTAGACTTGTTGTTCGATCACAAGAAGGTCTCTCCACTTCATCGGATCTCATCCTCTCAATGCATCTAGAGAGACCCTCCATGACCTCTTTGGTAGGTTTGGAATAGGACTCATCAGCCCTAAAACAAATAGAGAATAAAATCAAGTCTTGGTATACAACCTTTAAAAAAAAAAAAAGTGAAGCCTTAGTAAAATCTCAAGGAGAATCATCGTACTTGAATTTGGGGTTGAGGTTGTAGCCTACTGCATAAATGGGTTGGTGGAGCACTGTTGGGTGGATATTTGTAATCAACAATTTTTGGTAAAAATCTAGTCGCAAAATAGGATGACCAGCCACAGTGTGTGAGACAAAGTCTCTCCTAGCTTAAAGGGAAGGCTCCCCCTTCTCACCATTCTTTGGATCAATTCAAGGTAAGCAAGAAGTCAAGAGATCTCGTAAATAGGGTGTTATTAATATCCTTTCTTTTTAACTTTTAAGAAAGGATCCACTTACTCCTAGAACGGATAATGGGTAAGGTAAATCTCTAACTACACTTCTATCAAGAGCTAGAAACAATGATACCGATAAGTCTTCACTAACTCAAAGGCTAGCTAAAAACGTACTGGTTTGGCTCTAAGTTTGGTCATACTTCTATATGGTAAAATTTTTACAATTAGGGCACAAAGACTCCTAAAAGTAAGAATAATCTAAATATTTTGCGAATTAAGATGAAAATACAAACTACAGACAAAGCTTCTAGCTATGGATTTTCACAATTGTTCCTGGTCAAAGCTCGGGCTTCAATTGTTTCTTAACTCTTTTCAATCACTAGAACAATTGCCAATAACACAAGATGATATGAATCAAAGACAAATTGGATGAATCATAGAAAAAGCTTACAATTCACACAAATAACAATCTCACTTAATCAAAGTTAAGTCTCAAATGCTCCTTGTATTCACTTTCTCTCAAAATAGTGTTTACACAAACAAAGTTATGCTGGCACAATTTCTCCAGATTTTTCTTGCATAAAAATAATGATGATTTTAAAATAAGGGAGGCACTCCTTTATATAGGCAAAGAATTTGAAAGAAAGGGGAGGAAAAAGTGAGAGAAACTCAACCAACTTTGACCAAGTCTAACTACAGAAACTAAAGGGTTACATGCAACTACACATGCAACTCGCATTACATCTTTTGCATATGTGCAATTCACATTACATGCAATTACACTTTTTCATGTAATGCATTCTAAACAACTATGAAATAGAAATTACACAACAATCTTAAAGATTGCTTTTTAATGCCTTAAATTTTACAATGATGTCACGCACTGTAGGAAGATCAGCAATCTCCATAGTCTTTGATATGGCTTTGATTCTCACTGCATTTTCATATGCTGATTGCACTACTTTGGAATTTGTTGTTGTCTTATCTAACAAGTTTTTTGTCAAGGATTTGTACAAAATGAACTTGTTCATTGTGTGCGAACCAAAATCTTTGGAATCTATGTCAGCATTAATCCTAATTGTATATTTTGAATTCACTCTTTCTGTTGCCAAAAGATTACCAAGATTATCAGTAACACAGCATCCTAGTTGCTCCAAATCACAAGTAAGGATTGTTTCAACTGCTTGACAATCTTCAAGAGCCACTTGCAATTTTTTGATCAACTTTCTTAAGGTCTCTTCCTTGTAACCAATGAGTCCTTAAAATTTGAAAAACATTTCATATGACAGAAGAACATCACATGAGACCATAGCATTCAGATCAAACTTAATCATTTCATCCCAATCCTCAAGGATTTCCTTCAGGTTATTTGCCTCTTGAGTCAGAGAAGAAATTAAGCTTAGTTCCATTCTATTCATCTCTTTAACATGCCTTAGAACTACAAGTGTTTCTGTGATGGCTTGAACTACTTCAACAATGGTTTCCTATATCCAGGACTTAGCAGCTTCAATCAACCTTCTCTCTTTAGATGTTTGTGATGCAACAACAACATTTTGAGAAGATTTCTTCTGAATGACCTCATTCAAATGAGTTATTTCCTGTTTCAACTGATTCTTCTTTTCCCAAAGCTCATGACTGCTTTTTGATACATTTGCCAATGCATTATGAGCATCTTGTAAAGAACTCAAATGAGATTTCTTTCCAACTTCAATCTTAGTAAATTTATAATTAGAGCTAGTGAGTTCTTCAACAAGTTTATCTACTAAGGGCTCAGCAACCTCAACATACTTGGTTTTGTCGAAATCAACCAAAATTCTAGAAACAATCTTGTCCTTCAAAGATTTGGATTTAGTCTTCTTTAAAGGAAGATTGTCAGGAGGAACAACCACCTTCCTTCTCTTCGTTGTTATTCTACTCAACTATGTAGGTAGGCTGAAACTTTCATCCGTAGAAGCAGGCACAGTGGAGACCATTGGCATTGATCCAAATCGTATATCTGTAGTGACTGAATAGGATTTAGTTTGCACTGATGTAGGAATTGGAACATGTTGTGAAGATTTTGTCATGAAAAGTTCAAATCCTATCAAAGATGTATCAAGTTGGAAAACTCGACCTTTAGTAAGAGTTGAAAAATCTTCACACACATTTGCTAAGTGTTCAAACTGATCATGTGCAGGAACACGAGGAGTAGTAGATGAAATCGAAAAATCCATGCTATTAACTTTTGAAACTAGAATGGAGTGAGTGAAAATAGTAGAAAATTAATCTACATCATCATCAACCTCATGCAAAAAGAGCTCTTCACGTGGAGAAGATGTGCAAGCTCGTGCAGGCTTGGAAGGAGATATGATTCTAATTTCTCCTTCTTCATTTGAATTTTCTTTCTCAGATTCTGTTTCCAATTCTTCTTATGATTCTGTCATTGATTCTTGAATTGGTTTAGGAACTTGGGATGATTTAGTTCCTTTTCTGCCCTTTAATTTTAATTTTAGAGTATTCTTGACATTTGAAGATGAAGCACCATCTTTTCCAGTAATTTCTAGTTGTGACTTCCTTCCAAGAGGTAGGCCTTTACTTTTCAACCACTTGTTAGTGTTTGCTAAGATGGATTGAAACCTGTTCATAATAGATGTACCTTCTTTTTGTTGCTGTTGAATAGGAAAAGGGCACATTTTATCAAAACTGGCTTGATGTAATTCTAGATCAAGAATGTCGCCATCATCTTCAACTTGGAAATCTGGAGGAATTTCCAACATATTAAGATCAATTATTTGTTGCAAGGTTAACTTACAATAATCCATCTTCATAATATCAAGCTCTATTCTCATGTCAATCCAAATATCTTCAATGCGATGAACATGAGTATAGGGCCTCTTTATCTGAGAGTTCATCTCTCGATAATCAAAATGAAATCTAGCTTTGAACCTCTTCAATGTAATCAATTGCAACTCTGCTTCCATATTTTTTTCTTTATGCACAAAAAAAATTGAATAATTCCCAATAGTTAAAGGTCTAGCTGAGGTGATGCCAAATCTAGGCCTATGTGATGCATGTTGATCATTCTGCATGTCCATGAGTTCTCTGGCTAACACCATTAGAATGATTTGATCTGTAGCATACCTCAATAAGGTATACAACTCTCCTTTGAAATATCCAACTCTAAGTATCTGAAAGTAGGAAATTGAAGAAAAATGCAGCCGTACTGGTTTACCTTTTCCCATGCTACATCATATACTCTTTTGATACATAACTCTTTGTCGAACAGACACTGGTAATGTCCAAAGAAGGCATCTTGGACTCTTCTGTAAGGGTATTTACTGTTAGCCAAAGTGATTTGGTCATAGTATTCCCAAACAGGTACTTAAAGATGATCACCTTTGGTAAAAAGACCTGAAAAAGACCCCATGGTAGCAGCAATGTAAACTAAATATGAATTCATGTAAAAAGGTACTGATGTTCCTACATTGCATATCTGTTGATAGATCACAGTACTAATAAGCTCTCTCCAAAAGATGTGTTCTTTGTTCTCTATGATTTGAAACATAAATTTGTACATCCATGGCTCGAAATTGGAAGAATCCTTAAGACCACAGATCATGCCGAGAAGGATAATGAGATCCTTATATTCTTGTTTAGAATTTGACCGATGAAGAGTCTTTGGCCATCTGGAAAAATTGTTTCTCTTCTTGTCTAACCAGTAAAGGTTGACATACTTTTGATAACTGTCCTTTTTCTCATTCCAATAGGCCAATGATGATCTTTTGGTCAAATCAACACATTTTGATTTTCGAGAAACCTTGAAGATTTGTTCAATCACTTCAGAATCAAGGCTAATGATAACCTTGTTGTCAACGTCTTTAATATTCCTTGTCTTTGGAGTGAAGCATCGAGCACATTCGTAGACAAAATCAAGTTCTATGGCCACCATGGAAAATGTAGAAACCAAATGGATGTTGCTTCTTTTAATACATTTCATCTCATGTGTAGTTGAAGCTTCAATCCTTAGTAAAAAATCAGCTACATCTATGTGACCAATCTTGGTGTCTAGTACGTTATCAAGAACAAAGGTAACTGAAGAAGGAACTACATGTGCCAATTCTTTGTCATATTGGTATTCATCTTGCCCTTGGATTTGGAAGCTGAGGACATTTCTCGTGCTTGTACTGCAACACAAAAATCCCAAAACACAAATACATCATCAGAAAGAATCACCATGCAAGTGAAATCTAGAGCAGCAATGAAGATTCAAAAAAGAGTGACTTTTGAAGAGAAAGTATATGCATATGCAATGGAATGAAAAGTGAAATGGAATGAATGGAATGTGGAATGAAATGAAATGAATGTGTGGATATGGAAAAGGAAATGAAATGGAATGGAATGAAAATGTGTGAAGGTGAAACACATGGGAATGTGCACAAAGTGAAAGTTGCTGATTTCAAAAGTGACTTAAAGTTTTCAAGGCTTTATTGAATGAAACATGCATATATGTAAATGCAATATGTAATAGAAAGTGGAAAGTGAAATAAGATTTAAGTGCAAATGAAAGGTACACTTTACGTGTATATGCGGATGTGGATGAAGGGTAACATGTAAAATATGTTATGAAATGGAAACATATAGAGAAACATGTACTTATTCATGTAAGGGTGAATGTGTATATTAAGATGGAAATGAAGCAATGGAGGTGAGATCATGAATTATATAGTCACTTTTGGAGAAACAAAGAAGTCAAAGTACACTAAAAGCAAAAATGACATCTTTTTGTCTTTTCAAAATATGACTTTTGATCAAAATCGAACCTTTTGGATGCAATTACACATAAGGCATTTCGTGTAATCGTGTTGTGCAAATGAAAGTGCAAAATGAGATGGATGAAAATAGAAATGGAAAATGGGATTGCACGCATTTGCGGATGGTGAATGAAGTGAAAAACATGTAATCACATTTGTCGAGTGAGAGATGAAGTGTTGTGACATGGAAATGGAAAGTGGAGTGAAGTGAAATGGGCTCAAGTTCTTGGGAAAGAACTTGCAATTTCTTCCAAATGGAGAAAAAACTGACAAACAAACACACAAAACCAAAACAAAAGAAAAAGCATACCTTTGAAAACAACTCAAAACATGACAAGATGCAATGCATTCCAAAGATGAAATTTGAATTTGGAACTTAGGGGAGAACCAAAGACATCAAAATGAAGAAGAAATTCATATTTAAAGGAAAAACGCACATTCTAAGGCAAAGATTTTTACAAATGGCATACATTCAACGATTTCATGCATAAAATCAGCAAGAATAAGCATGAATTAAAATGAAAGAAAGAAGAGGTCCACTTACATGAAAAATATGTGCCAAAAATGAAGGAAAAGATGCTCTTTGTTTGAAATCTTATTCTAAAATGGTGAGAACTTTTTAAATCTTCAAAATTTGAATCATGAAGGGTAGCAAACAAGGAGATTAGTTAGAAAGATGCCAAAACGTGCCCTAGATTAGCTCCTCCTTGCAAAGTTTTAAAGATTGCATGTTCTTGGGATGTTTTTGCCAAAACAAGCAAAAAATGTGATCTTCCAAGAAAAACGTTTTGATGATTTAACACAAAAATAATGATTCTCAAGCAATGTAATCACCTAATGAGGTAAAAATGACTTGATTCCATACAAAAATGTGATCAAACTTGGCAAATTTATGGAGTTTTATGCAAACTCATGCCCTAGATTGGGAGTTTCAAACACATTTTTGGGTTCAATAAATTGATTTTTGATTAGGGCAAAATGATCACCTCTCCAAAACGTTTTGAATGCAACTGATTTCATCCAAATTCAAGGAGAAAATCAAAAGTTATGATCAAAATAGGAGGTTTTTGGAGCAAGAACATGTTTTCTTCACATAATAGGACATTTTTATGTTCATTACATATTTTAAAACATGTTTGAAGACAAAATAGGACCTTTTAGAGTCCATTGCATGTTTTAAAATGTCTTGAGATATAATCTCACTTTTTGAGATTCATTGCATATTTTAAAATGTGTAAGACTCTAAAATCTCACTTTTTGGAGTCACTTACATATTTTAAAATGTCTCACCTTTTTGATGCACAAGCATAAAAACTCAAACTTTTAATGTCATTGCATCAAAAAGGTCCACTTTTACAAGCATTTGATGTAATTACATATAAAAAAGTCCTCAAAATGAGTTTTTATATGCATTAGCATGAAAAGTTTCCACTTTTCATAATTTTTTACATGCATATGCACATAAAATGTCCATTTTAAGGCTATTTTGTTATGTATTTCACTTATTGTTATAAAAATGTCAACAATTTGAGTCAAAAATAATATTTATACATCATATTAATCAATATAATTCATAAACATTAAGTTAAAGTGACATTTATATAAGTATTTGATTTAAAAATCAAAAATTTAAAAAGTAACTATATAGTTCTATAGTCACTTTAAGTGAAAAATTAAAAAGTAACTCAACTTAAAATTATAACATAAAGTGCACTATAGTCACTTTAAGTTATAAATTCAAATAAAAAGTAACTTCAAAACATAACAAAAAGTGAGTAAAATGTTATATTTTCAAAAAGTGAATGTCAAAATGAAAATATAACGTCATTTTTTTAATTCATGTTTTTGCCCTTAAAATGTCTACTTTTGAGGCACTAAAATGACCATATCTCTTGACTGACAACTCTGATTGACCCCTAGGTTAGACCGAATCGAAGGAGAAAACTAAAGGCATGACATAAGAAAATCCAAAGGACCAAAAATAGGCAAATGCAAATTCAAAAGCAAAGAACAAACTGTGAAGGCTTGAAAAATCAAGCAAAGGCTCGACAAAAAGCAAAACGAAAAAGACTTGACGAAGGCCTTCAGTAAAACAATTTGATACTCAAATTGAAATGGATTAATTGATCAACATTAAGCAACTAAATATCAAATTCAAGCTTAGAGAAATGTGAAACTAGCTTGGAAAAGTTTCGTGCTTTTACCTGCACTTTGTGGTAACAAAATGCAGGACAACAAGCACATTGTTCCACCTATCAATTATTTCCCAAATGGGGTCAAATTTGGGTTTGTCCGCATGGTAGGAATTTCTAACAATCTCTTTGGCCTTATCCATGGCATCATAAAGACATCGCTTTCGAGATTGTTTCCCATTACATATGCACAAGACTTTAATCAGGGGCATAGACATCTACATTTGAAATTCAAAAAATACAAATTAGTTACTAATATAGTTAGTAAAAATTTCATAATGAAACTTGAATTAACTAAAAAAATAATGTTTTGATTCTTGAAGTTACCTCCACAATCTCAGTAGCCTTTTCAAAAAAGCTATCATCAAAGAGTATATATGCCACAACCTCTCCTTCAAGCTTCTTTGAGTAAGGTGAAGCAACCCAATCAACACACAAACATTTGTTTCAGAGGCAATATTGTGTCGATAATACTTTGCAACGTTAAAAACACTATTGCAAACCTTGTGATAGCAGGTCTTTAGTTATCCTTTTCATCAAACTAAGAACCCATGGGTGATTATAGATGTATTTGCTGACTTGCCTTGCATCTTCCACAACTGGACTCACCCAATCAAGTTTTCCTATGTCCTCCAAAAGGAGGTCAAGGACATGTGCTGCACAAGGTGACCAAAAAAGTGTGGGATGCCTCTCTTGAAGGATTCTATCTAAAAGATTAGTAAAAAATCAATAGTTAGTTATAAATTTTCCATATTTACATCAAATCTAAATTAAATAATACCATAACATTACATTCATGATTCATATTGAACATAAAAAAATAAATATACCTATTGCCACATATGTTGCTACATTATCTATGATGATTTGCAATACATTCTCTACTCCTACCTCAATGACAACATTCTCCAACATTAAAGCTAATGTGTGTATTTTTCACTTTATTGGAGGCATCAACATATTTCCAAAACACCACATCATCTTTGCAAGCAACTAAGAAATTAATAATGGTTCTACTTCTTCCATCTATCCACCCATTAGATAAAATGGTGCAGCCATATTTTTTCCATTCTTTCTTTTGATCTTCTATTAATATTGTAACAATTGGTTTTCCCGGGTCTAATTTTAACATCTATCATAAGCATAGAATACAGTTTTAACTTTGACTTCATTAGAAGGCAGTTACATCATTCATGTTCATGTGGAGAAGATTACCATTAAAGTTAGTTAAACAAAATTTTGTAACTAAATACTTGAAATACCTTTTAATAAAATTACTTCAGAATTTGAAAAAATCACATACCTCGAAAAACTGAGATTGAAAATCATCTAAGTATGCTTCTGCAACCATTCAGGTTAGTCCACAAATAAATTATAAAAATTTCTCAAATTGATTGCTATCTCAAAATTCATTTGATGATTACAACTATAATTAAAATTAGGGCATCACATATCATCTTACCAATTAGGCATCAATTACCATCGATTTATTTAGGGCTTTTGATACCGCTTTACCACTTAGGGCTTCCATGACCACATAATTCAATTAGGGCATCCGTGACGACGGATTTCTATTTAGGGTTTTCGCAATGACGGATTCAACTAGGGCTTCCGATACCACAGATCCGATTAGGGCTTCCAATACCACTGTATCAATTAAGATTCCAACTATCACACAATCAATTAGGGCCTTGGATTTCTTTTCCTTCGATTGCTTATCTGTGACAGTTTCTCAAGATTAGATAAATATTTATATTCAATATTCATTTATATGAAATTAAAATGATGATAACAATGAAATACTTCAATTAAATCTTACCTTCTCATAAACAAAAGTGATAATACCTATTTCTGATAATCAATTGAATGCACACCTTATCTCTCTCTGACGCATATCCAACATCAGAAAGAGGTGAAATATTGTCAGGGGCTTTAACCACCCAACCTTGAACCACAACATATTCTCACACATTCTCTAACGAGAAAGGCTCTCCCTACCCAAAATTGACAGGAAACAACGTACCATCCACTCGGCATCATGATATATAACACGCCATACGACTTGGCAGCAAAAAATCACCACAACAAGAATGTGCATGAGCTATTAATTAATTCTTATTAAATGATAAATATTGAAATGTACTAATTGATACGGATTCAAATATTACAGATTCCTCTCTATCACCTCGTCACCCTATACTGGCATTTACAACAAGTGAATTCCTTGGTGTACTATTTTCTATATCTCAAAATTAGTTATTTGTACTATATCAAGATGTATTTGTTTGCCAACAGGGATAATATCATTTTGGCCATTGACCTTATATGATTTTAAAAGAAACCACATATTAGGATGTTTATATGAATAAAAGAAAACACCAATTTTATGTATAAATCTAAGTAACAAAATTACCAAGGAAATTAACTATTTTTACAAGATATTCGACAGGCTTGTACATTAGTTATTGCCAGACTTATCACAAATGATAAATGACTACTTGCAAGGGTCATAGCAGTCTCAAAGAATAGTTCAGTGGTTAATTCCACATACTATTATTAACGGTTTACGGGTTAACTTTTGCATTCATCTCTTTAATAAAATAAAATAAGGATTATACGGATTGCTCAAAAATGTTTCAGAGTATTACTCACATAATCGGATATATATATAGAAGGAGAAGTCGACAAACTTAATGTATAGTTTGGCATCATGATTCACACGTTATCACTAGGAGAAACCACAGCCAAATTTAAAGAGCATCAAAGTTATAAATTTCTATTCAATAGTAACACCAAAAGACTTACAATTGATCCAAAAATGTGGACATAAATAAATATAAAGAAGCCCATGTTGTATACGAGAAATCAGATAGACTTAGCATAAAAGGATATCGTGATTTAGTAATAGTCTAGCGTGACACAAGCTTTGAAGATGGTTTGCTACTCCCATAAACAACACTTTCTTCCCAAACTTCCATAGCTTTTTGGATGTGATGATATAATCACGATGATTACCCAGGTTCTGTCGACGGCTTAGAAGCTCAAAAGAAAATGTTGGGAAACAATACGGAGATGGGTTCAAATGTTAAAGGTTTCGAAACTGAGCAAGGTGATAGACGTGAGCAAAGGTAATAGGTATGAGCAAGGTAATTGCAAGTGAATGTGAGTTGACTATCCCCAAGGTGCCTCCCATAGATGACAACACCCGTATATTTATTTATTTGAACTTGGCCTTACGGCTTCCTGTCATTACAAGATCATACATGAATGTCTTACTCCATTAATTGAAAAGAAAAATAGGGGAATAAAATATAAAGAAAAGAAAGCCGATTACAAGCTATTCACATACCCAAAATAACAATTTGATTCCAACTATAAATTCAAAGTAAATTAATAAAAAACAAGAACATAAGTTGAAAGATAATAATGGATTCTAATTTCCAATTATTTAATCGATTAAAAACAAGGAAGGTATAAAAGAATATAACTCAAAAATAATAATTCAAATGTTGTTAAAATTCGAACATTTTTAAAATATAATATGTACAATCAACATTACTTAATTAATTATTAAATTGTAATGATTTCAGAGGTGATTTTACAAAACATACATTTATAAAGAAGGATAAATTAAAATCCTTTAAAAAATTAAAGTCCTTAAGATACATTTTATATTTTAACTCAATTATTTTATTTAAATTATTTATTTAAATAACTCATACAATTCCACAGATGTATCCTGTTTTAAATTGCTAGGTCATTTACCTGTCTGCCAGTGATGGTGATGCCCTGCCAAATTCTTTTCTGACAATGCTTCCACCCCTTCGACATGCTCCCTGCAAGGAATTTCTCTGTAATTAATTATAAATTATAAATAATCATATCAGTTAACCTTTCATCTTAATTCCATGAATTCACGACTAATGATCATCTAACATGTCATCTTCACTTGAAAATCATAACGACCAACTATCTTACCAATTTGCTAGATTATATCAAATTAAACTACCAACTGACTTCATGTGAACCTCAACGGCTATATTTCAAGCTAGGTCAAAAATTGGGATGTAACAAATACTCTTGCCCTATCAACTCATTAGCAAGAAACCTACAAAATTTAGGTGGAATAAAGTGTTGTTAAAAAATAGGAAATAACAGTGAAGATTTAAAATATAACAATGAACTCAAGCGGCTTTCAATTATTTACAATTACTAAATAGTAAAATATTAACCTTCCACTCAATTCCTTGCGAGAAGGGGGCTTGTATCCTTTGCCCGATATTAAAATTACTTTCACCAAATTCAACCAGTAGGGACTTATAACCACATACCTTGAGCAATTGTTGAAAAACCAAAAATTAGTTGTTGCAATATCAATTTGCTCATGCACCTTCTTGTTCCATCCAGTGCCCTCTAATGATGGTTGTGGTCCAACTGTGTTCCTGAACACAAAATAACTTCCTATCCCTAATGCGAATGCTGATGAAAATCTAGGTAATGTAGGAGTGGAACTGACAAAAGAGGCACTTTTTTTGTAGTCCACAGGCCACAAAGAGATCTCGCTATGTTCTCAAGTGCTTCTTCTTCTTGAATATCAATAGGAGCTCTTTTTAGATTCAGCTATGGCTGCCCTCATATCTAATTTTGCCCCCTCCCTATTTAATTTTTTCTCTTTAGCAGTTGCAAGTAGGGCATTGATGAATTTTTTTCTTTTTCAGTTACCTTGCGACAAGGACTTGAATCATGTTTCTTTATGCGTGCAAGGTAGTATTTGAAGCAGTTTATGCCTCTAGAAATAAGTTTTTCACATAGAATGCATATAACCTTCCCAACATTATTTGGAGTTTCATAGGCATACCAGCATGCTTGATCTCTTGCATTTTGACCTATATATCCAGATGGGCATGGAGTTTGTGGCCACTCTTCCTATGAACTTGTGATGCTTTTTAAATGCTTAATTGCTGCCCTACACATAAATTTAAAACACAAATTAAAATTTATAGAAAAATGGTGAAACAAAGTTAGAAATTAGAAATACAAACTAGGTAAATCAGTTTGATTTTTTTTGGGTGTGCTAGGGTTTGTTTTAAAAAAAAACTATAGTCTTCAAAAAATCAGCAATAGATTCAAAAAGAATTGTCAAACATAGAGTTGAAATGCTTTCAAATGGTTCAAAATCATTTCTAACTATTTAGAAATGAGTTTGAATTCATTTACATGCAACAAAAAAAAAGACCATTTTTTAGAAGTACAAAAACAAACTCAACAAAACTACCTAGGAAAAAGATTTCTCTTCCAAATTGGTTGAAATCCACTCAAATCCGCCTTCAATAGCTTGCAGTTACCTCTCAATAGCTTGGAACCCTTTTTCTCTCCTAGGCTTGAGCCTCCAAACACTAAAAATGAATTGGTAAACAAAGAAATAATGTTTTTGGCCTTTAACCTACCGTGGTCGAGTCGTTTTCTAATACTTGCGAAGTTTTTTTTCAAATACTCGGCAATTAAATGATGAGATTTTTGAAAAGTCTAGTGATTTTTTCATGTGAGTAAAATTTCCAAAAACTTATGGCCAAGAAAAACTGGGCAATTAGTGGCAAATCGCCGTGTATTGAATGATTATGCCAACTATGGTGCAAACAATATATAATGGGAAAAATGACAAAGTCTAGTTTCAAGAGCAATACCTATTCTTCTGTTGATGTTTTGGAGTTGGTTCATACTAGTTTATGTGGTCCTATTGGAGTGGAAATCTATTACGGTGACAAGTACTTTATTCTATTTGTTGATGATTTCTCTAGAATAATGATTGTGATGTTTCTAAAAGAAAAATCTGATGCTTTTCAAATGTTTAAGTGGTATCTAGCTAGAGTTGAAAAGGAAACATGTTAAAGTCTAAAATGCTTGAGATCAGATAGAGGATGTAAATTCATATCAGAGGAGTTCAACACTTTCTGGAATGACAAAGAAATAAAAGGACAATGTTAGCACCAAGGACTCCACCACAAAATGACATAGCTGAAAGAAGAAATGGATTAATGATGGACTGTGCAAGAAAATTGATGACGAAAAAGAATGTTTTACAAAAATATTAGAGAGAAGCTATAAGTATCGTTGTTTATACACTAAACCAAGTTCAAGTCAAGAATGGTACAAACAAAACCCCTTTTGAATTGTGGTATGTTTATGCACCTAATGTCAAATATTTCAAAGTATTTGGAAGGAAGAAAATATTTCACTAAAAGCAAGGCATATAAATGTTTGAATTCTAACACTTACAAAAATTGTGGAAAGTGCAAATGTTAGAGTTGTTGAATTTGCAAAAAATAATGAAAAAGAATGCAAGAAGGAACTTGAATATTACATAAACTTTGTGTACATCTATGAAGGAAAACCAAGTGCTTTACCTGAACAAGAGAAAGATACTACCAAGCATCAGTAGAGAAGCTTTGTTGAGGCTCAACAAGCTACTCAGCATTAGAGTGTAGGAGCCGAGTCATAGAGAGAGGAGACTAAACGCCAAACAAAGGAAGTCGAGCTAAAGTACGAGATAGCTAGAGAAAATGAGAAAGCTAAACCGGGTGAATTACCAGAAGGAGAAAGAAGATCTGAAATTGCACTAGCAAAATATGTGACAAGTCAACACACAATGGATCAAATCATTTTAGATAAAGATTCAAGAGTCATGACAAGCAACAAGTTGAGGAATGATACATGTTTACTATGTGAGCTTGAACCAAGAACAGTTAAAGATTCCTCAAAGAATAAAGATTGGATTAGAGTAATGGATGAGGAGATTGATCAAGTAGAGAAGAACAAGACATGGACATTGGTACCAAGGCCAAAGAATAAGAATGTGATTGGAACCAAGTGGGTATTCGAAAACAAGTTGAATGAGAAAGGTGAAGTCACAAGGAACAAAGCAAGATTGGTTTGTAAGGGATATGCACAAGAGGAAGGATGTAAGATTCCAGATATTCTAGAATATATTTCTAAATATAAAATTTCAGTTTAACACATGGGAATCCTAAGTTTTGTTGCAAATTTTGAATATTGATCCTTTAGTTTTACTTGTTTTTCTTGTTGTCTATTACTATGTAGTTCATAAGCATTATTCTAAATATCAAACTTTGAATGTTACTAGATTTAATCTCACACAAATTAATCCAAGACTTCTGAGATTAAACATTACAAGTTAGAACAACACCTGATCAAAATGGAAGTCATGACCACCGATGAGTCCTTAATGTTTTACAATTGAACATCCTTTGTCTTCAATTGCAAATGTTCCTCTTACGCACGATAACCTTCTCTAATAAATAATGAAACTTCGTCGACACATGATATCAAACTGGATAACTCCATATTTTCTTCTTCAATTTTGTGGATGCTGATTACTCTTAATTCTCAAAGGTCATTGTGGATTGTTTGCACAAAATGATGCCTTTGTCTTTTCCCGAACAGTTCTACCTCATGTCTTCAAGATCCATTCTATTGCACTTGAGAAGTTCTCCTATCAACAATGATTTGTAAGAATAGTCCCAACGCGTGAAGACTTCTCATTCCAGAGACCAATACTCTCATCTACCATACCCTGTGAATACTTATGGAAGGGAAATCGTGTAAAATAATCTTCCACTAGGTCAAAAGAAACTTTGACAAAAGGAAACAGGTTTTCCACCTTTGGCTTTTGATTCTGAACCTAAGGTCTTCCAAACTTAATAATTTTCTATCTTCGATGCCTCCCTCTGATGTGGATGCACAATTTATTGTGATCTTGTATGTTTCCATGGTGTAATTGAATGCTGCAGCATACGGGATTTAATTTAGCAAAATTTGTGAATAAATACTAATTATAACTCAATTATTATTTATTTAATATGAGCTTTTGAAAATTTTAAGAAAATACTAAATAATTACTAGTTATTATTATATATAAAATTGATTTTTAAATAAGTACAAGTCTGGAAAATAATTTGGAGCATTACAAAGGAATTGACTATTGAGAGACATTTTACCCAATTGCTAGGCTGGAAGGAGTAAGAACATTACTTGCATATGTTGCTTACAAAGGATTCAAGGTGTATCAAACGGATGTGAAATCTGCATTTTTTAATGTAATCTTGGAAGAAGTTTACATTAACTAACCTGAAGGATTTTTTGAGCTCAACAAGAAGAACATCTATATAAACTACACAAAGCATTGTATGAAAGGTTATACACATGTTTTGTAAAATTTGGTTTTGCAAGTAATGATAACAACAATTTGTACTTGAAGAGTGAATATGAGAACAATATATTACTAATTGAAATATTAATTGATGATATCATATTTGGAGGACAAGATTTATTGTGGAAATATTTTTCTAGTGAGATGAAGATAAGATAATAATATTAATGTCCATGAAAAACCAAAATGGTTTATGGGATTGAGCATACAAAATAGAAGAGCTGGCCAAAGAAAAAGCACCAAACGGTGACTGAGAAGAAACAAAAGTGAGAAACAAAATAAGAGAGAAAACAAGATAAGGACTAAGGGTCCTTTCTTGTCATAAAGAAATCGGTAATAGAGGGGTAAATCCGTGAACAATCCAAAGTCTTAGAATGCCATGTAGAACTTTGGAGGACTGTCACTGCTTGGAGAGACTAGTGCAATGTCTAACCAATCTAGAATGAGAAATATTGGAAGGCCTTTTCAAACCCCGTGAAGGAACCAAGGGAGAGAAAAAGGCAGTAATGAGCTGATCTGAAGTACGCCCCATAGGTATAAGACTATAGGGTAATCTCTCGAAGGTGGGTGGCCTCTTGAAGATAAAGTGCAAGACACCATTGATCAATATAGCTGAAGAACATCGACACAGAAGAATAGTCTTTGAAAAGGCAATAAAACCTCCCTTTGATCTCATAGTAAAGAGGACATCAAAAAATGAAGTGGATCTCAATTTCAACCTCTGCCAAAGTACATAACTGACATATCTGATTGGCCTGAACCATATGGTGATCAGTTTGAGCCCTAAGGCAGTGAGAACCAACTCTGGAAGAGCCTAAAGAAAATCATAAGGCATGATTCCAACACCGATAGAGATAAGCAAGGTGAACAATAATACCATCCTAAATCTCAAAAAAATGCTCAGAATTGAAGGCCATCTTAGGTCACAGCCCTCCTGGGGTACTACTCCATGTAGTGATAATGTACTGTCTATAAATATCCTATCTGACATGCTCATTCAACTCTTGATGTGTGGGGAGATGGGCAGGAGCATCAAGTGAAAATCGGTGAGGAATATGATCTATCTCAATACCAACCAAACCCAATAGAGAAGTGGCCTGGGCATACCAACAACGAGACCTAGTAGAAGTGTCGGATCTCATAATCTCAATAGAAGAACAATATGCTAGATGAGTATATCTGTGTCAGTGAATACTTGAATCCATAAAACCATGAAGCTGATGAAGGAACCAAACCAAGTCAAAAATGGTGGCAAGTTTGAGAGGATGACCTCCAAACTCAGCTAAGACAATATTGTGAGGGTTGAGTCAGTGACACCTTATGATACATCATAACATCAACGTCTGAACCCACTTAATAGAAGCCCAATCATAAGCAATAAGAGAAGGCCCCCAAAAAATCGAGCCATAGAGAACACTCGAATGGACCAAGGAGTTAAAAAGGGACAACTTGGATGAAATATCTTGGAAGTGATGCCTAAAGCATTGTCTTTCTAGTAAAGCTAGGGAACCCATGCCCTTATTAACTCTGGACTGAATAGTTGGTCTCAAGCTAAAGTGTGGCCCTAAGAACTTCACACCAAGATACAAATAAGAGGGGCTAATCTCAACCTCCTGACCCTCAAAGAAGAAATAAACATGAGAGGTCTTTAAATAGTTAAAGACCATAACTGGGTCTTAGATAAATTGACCACAAGCTATTGCTGATCACAAAAAGAAGCCAAACCATCAAGGAGTCTCTGTAAGTTGTCAGGAGAAGAGGCCAAGAGAACCACATCATTAACAAAAAGGAGAACGGAGATCAGAACCTGATGCAAATAACACCCATCATCCAGTTGAGAGGAGTTCACAAGGAAATCCTCCAACTCATCAATATATAAGATAAATAGAGTAGGAGAAAGAGGACAACCCTATTTTACCCCAATGGTGCTATGAATTGAAACATAAAAGCCTTTCAAAGTCCTAAGCCTTCTGGTTACCTTCTCATAGAACCTCATAATAGTAGTCTACAATGTATTTGAGATCCCAATCTCATAGACTCTGAAATAAGGCCAACCTAGGTACAGAATCGAAAGCCTTATGGAAGTCCACAAAATAATAATAGACCTTCTAGGAGCAGTGCCTAGCCTCCTCAATGATAGCCCACAGTGTGAAAACATGATCCATAGTCTGATAATTTTCCCAAAAACCAACCTTCCTTTTAGCTCTACAACCTCTTCTATTAAGCTCACTTGATAACATGGTATTCAGAGCAGTGACATAAAGTTTGGAAAAAGTATGTCCAATCATAAGAGTCCTATAGTTACCTGGATTAGAAACAAGTCCAAGTTTCTACATAGGGTAAACCACATGTCTAGACTGGGATTCAGGAAACCTAGTACAAACCACTCTATTAAAGAGTGTAGGAAGGTAAGATCAGAGAAACTGGAGCACTAAGCTTGAAAAGTTTTGCTTGGAAACCATCTTCATCCGCTGCATCACATCACCTGATGGCCTCGATAATACTGGAGTAGGTGAACAAATGACAGTATGGAGGTGGCTGCCCAGGAATGTCATAAAGTGTAATGATATGGGAGGTCAAAGAGTGGTAGTCGAGAGTGGAGGCCAAGGGGGAGCAATGAGGAAAAAGGGTATGCCAAAAGATTTGGGGTTTCCAAATAAGCATGGAGCAAAGGGTTTTGCACTGAAATGAAGGAAAAGAACATTCCTTGTGGTGAAGAAAATAGAGGTACGAAAGGCACAGATGGGTGAAGGCGGGAGATTGAGTCTCAAAGGCAGTGCGAACAGAGTGATGGAAGGCTTTGCAGTCAACATCAAAGCATTTATTCATAGGACAAGTATTCCAACTCTTATCTGAGAGAGGGAGGGTAGCGGTGAGGAATAGAAAGAAGTAAATCATACATGTCAGAGGCTGCAAGCAACTCACCAAAACTTGCATTTGTCAAAAGTCTCCTAAGGTGGAAAGTAAAGAGCTCACCATCACTCTCGAGGTAATGAAAGCGAGTAGGAAATGAGATAGTATCAGCTAAGCAGTAAGAAGGGTGGAAAGATTGTGACAAGTGGAGTGAACTGCAACTGGAAATGCTAAGAAGAGCATGATCAGCCAAGGGGAGACACAAAATGGTGAAACTGTGAATGGAAGAAATGAAGGAAGGAGAGGAAATGACATAGTCAACAACACTCGCACCACCACAATGCGGCCAACAGGTAAAGAAGTCGGACCCACGAAGGAAGGATAAAAAGTTTAGAATCAACAAATTAGAAGACTCACAGAGCTTAAGGAGGTGACGGCCATAACCTGAAAGTGATCTAGGAACATCCTCCAAGGTGAGCTGAAGTCTCATACTAGTCGGATCTAGCTCAAAAGTGCAGTTCAAATTAGAACCATGATCATGCAAAGGAGTCTGAAGATCCCTGGTTTGAGCATTGAAATCTCCAAGAATAATAATATCACTCAAAGCCACAAACTGTGAAATACTCTCTTGTAGATCATAGAAAGGAAATACAAACAACAATGAAAATATCTCTCTGTCGATATTTTTGTTGACCAATATGGACCCACATAAATCTGGCAAAGGTGTCAAAGTGAACAACTAAAGCGAAGCTGAAAATATCATCACGTACCAGGCAAACCACACCCCTAGACCCACAAACTCCACCAAAAGTCTGGACCTCATCTCTGCAAACTAACAACCACTAATAACCAAGATAACCCGGAAGAGGGCGCATGGGGCTCTCGTAAGTGTCAGTAACGGCCAAAAAATATGAGGACCCCACTGCATCATGAAAAATATTGGGTAATGACCATAAAGAGCCATTACCATTCCAGCAGTTGATAAGAAGAGAAGGGGGCTTCCTCTTTTCAGACTGCTATCAAAGCCATCATGTCAATTTCGGGGCTGTCCTCTCCCAACTAGTAGGAGGAGAATCCTGAACCACAGCTCTAAAATTCCTAATAATAGCCCATTTCCTAGCACGCTAGCATCTGTCACAATTCTCGGAGCATATTTGAGTTCTATAACCTAAGCCTTAGTCAGATCTTCATCCAAATAAATTTTAGAGGGTAGAGAAAACAACTTTCTCTTTGCCCTAAGGGAATGAATTCTATCAAAAAAAGTGAAGAATCTGATGAAAAGAATATCATTGGTACCAAACCAACACTTGTCCAATGTAATATCAAAAATAGCAAGGTGATCTGAGAGAAAAGAATGCCCCGTAGCCATAGGATCGGGAGTGTATAAGAGACCTCGGACCCATAGATTCAGCTCACATGCATGCTGCACATGTTCATCATCAATCTTACCTTGGATAATTTTTTCTATACTCAACTTGGGTGTAGTAGTATTCGTGTTAGTACAAATCGAAGGTCATGATTTCACTTTCTATTTGGCTTCCGCAATCAGTCAACTATTTGAGGTCTAAAAGTTTTGTTGTCAAAGTCATGACATGTTCTCTCAGCATGGTATTGCCACTCTCCAATTTGAGCACTCTATCACACAACCTCTGGTACGTCAGAGTTTGGATCTGGGGAGGGTAGTTATCTCCTATAGTCATTGCAAAAACTAGTTGAGAAAAACCCTAGCTCAGATAGTCACAATTTGCTGGGAAAGCAAAGTCGCTAGATGGACAAAGGAAAGGTCCTATGAATAGTAAGAAAACTCGGTAAGGTAATCAAATTGGTAGGGAAACTCATGTGTAACTCAGGAAACGCATGAACAAAAGAAAGTAGGTGTAGCAAGGTAACATAAACCCATTGTAACTTAGGAAACCAGTGAATAGTAGAAAGCAGGCATAGCAAGGTAAGGAAAGCAAATTGCGAAGGAAACCCATGTACAACTAAAAAGAAAACTAGTGTCGATAATCCACCTAAATAAATCTTGATGGAAGAAACTAGTTTGAAGCCTGAGCAAGCATGAGCCAAAAAAATTGACAAGAACACCAAACGTCGAAGGTATGCGACAATTGACATAGGAGGAGAAGGGTATGCAGATGAATGAAAATAGGCAGAGATCAACACCATGGAAAGAGGGCACCCGAGGTCACGCGATGACGGACATCATGGTTGTGATTGTTGCAGTCGTTGCGGCGGGATCCTTCATCACGGTTGGAATTTGAGATATCAATGTTTGAAGAGATTAAATTCTTTGATGGTTATCAAGTTTATCAAATATTAGGAGGTATACACATTACACAATCAAAGTACATCAAGGAGATACTGAAAACCTTTGAAATGGAAGATTCAAGAGTAGTTGGAAAACCTATGGCTACTGGACAAACTTTCAAAGAATGATGATTTTTCTGAAGTAAATCAAACATTGTATAGGTCAATGATTGACAAATTGCAATATGTTGTTCAATGCAGACTTGACATTGCATCAGTTATTGGAATTGTTGCAAAAAAAATTTCTAATCTTAAGAAGAATCACATGATGGTTATGAAAAAGATATTGAGATATCTTAAAGGTACATAAGACTCTAGCTTATGGTATAAGAAGAATGACAAGTTTGAGCTGAAAGTTTACAAAGATGTTGATTGGGCTAGAAATATTGATGATAGAAAGAGTACAAGTGGACACTTTTTCTAGGCAACAAATTGATTTCATGGACAAGTAAGAAGCAAAATTATATTTTGCAATGAACAAAAGAAGCTCAATATGTTGCAGTGGCAATTAATTGCTCAAACATAGTTTGGATCAAACAATTGTTAGAAAGTATGAAGAAAGAGATTATTGAATCTATGGTGATATATTGTGATAACAGGTGTACTATAAATTTATCCAAGAATCTTGTGATGCACACAAAGACCAAACATATTTCAATTAAGCATCAGTACTTAAGGGAATTAGTGCAATACAAAGAAGTAAGACTGGAATATGTGAATATGAAGGAACATTTAGCCAATACATTCACTAAGGCACTACCTTATAAGGATTCATTTTTCATTCACTTATTTGAAGAAAACTAAGAAGAGATGCAACATTGCATCAATTGTTGTGATGTAGGACACACTTTAGGAGTTGCCTAAAGCTGTGAAAAGAACAGAAGTATGAGTTGTTAAGGCTGCATGTAGAAGATAAATGTAATGTCCCCTTTTTGACAAGCACCAGCTACTTATTTTATTTTAGCCTTTATTTTCTTCGGAGGCTAAAAAGGCAGAAATAAGGGGGAAAAGATATATTAAATTAATTACTTATAAAGTTACTAAACAATGAAATATTAAAAAGTAACTTTATATTTAATTGATTTAATATTAAAGTGACTAACATAATAAACTATCAAAAAGTCACTTAAAAGAATAAAGTGTTGGATTCCTCTAGAAGCTTGGAGTTGCTTGTGAAATCTTTATAAGGAGCCTTTGAGGGGTCATTTTACACATCTTGGATTGCATATTCATCTATTGTGCTAAGAGCCTTAGTGCTTGCATACTTGCCTAAGGGTTTGAAGACTCTAAGGTGCCAATTTTGGTTGTGAGATATCAACCCTAGTTGAGAGTGGAGGAATTGGTATTCAACCAATTCATTTGTGATTAAATGGGAGATAATATTTAGTAATTTTTTTTCAGCCCATGCATCTAATTTTTGACATCAGTTGGCAAGGAGAAAGGTTTCAGTTTTCGTAGCGGATCCAAAAAAGTAGAGCCGAAAAAGCAGTCTGAAAAAGCAAAGCCAAAAAGCATGTCATCTCAATGACTTATTCCAGGTTCTTTTGGTATTTACATTTGGCAATTGTAGGTGGATACATTTGACAAGTAATATATGTCTTTTTGTTACCAAAGTATTCAATCATTGTAAACATTGAAGTATTGAAGGGAAATCAACTTAATTCAGTTGTTCAGTTTGTATGCCAAATGTTTGTAAAACCGTCTCATTGCATAGTCATTCATAGGATGCATGCCAAGTGTTTGTGAAAATACCTCTTGGCTGTAGGTGTACATTTTACATCAGAATTTCATGTACTTGCATTTGGAAAATAATAAAAAGAAGTTGCATATCACTTTGATTTGCAATTAGTTATTTTGCAATCATTTGTATTCATCAATATCATTGGCATTCAAAAATCATAGCAAAACAACAAACATCAGCAAATTGAGGCTGCAAAGGAAGTGTTTGACAAAATTCCTAAGGCAGAAAAACAGAGATAAAACTTCAAAAATTGTCAAGGCACTTTACAGTGGTATCAGAGCTAAAGTTCCTGCCATCCTGTACGGGTTATGAGTGAAGAGTTTCCAAATGTTCCATTCATAAATCCTTTGGATAAATTCTATAATAGGGCAAGAAAGGGCTTAAGTCCTTTAGAACTCATGGAAGAAAATAGTACCCAGCAAATGCTTTATGCTCTTGCAAGAGGGCAATAGGAGTTGAGAGATAAAATGGCAAGAGGAAGAGAAGAACTCTCACTTATCCTTACACAGCTGGTAGATAACAAAAATAATGGAAATGATAGGAACCATAACAGGACTAATGGGCAGAATGGACACAATGGAAATCAAGAAAACAATGACACAGCTCAAAGCAGTGCTAGAACAGCAAGTAGAGCTACTCCTAGGCCTCTTATGCCTACATTTTTGAGAGAACAGGGTGCTGCAAATCATGACCTGCAAGTAAGAGAAGAGGGATATGATGATTATTTGAGGGAGTACAACTCTCTAGGTGATGATTTCAAGGCTGCCATGTCACTAGTAGACTTTTGTGGTCTTAAATTCAAAAATAGACCAAGAAACAATCAACGAGGAGTGCAAAATCAAGACTTGCAGCATAAGGTGGGAAAACTAACCTTACAATCATTTGATGCAAGTAACAAAGGTACAACTAGAGCTTGGGTTTAGAAGCTCGACACATATTTGTAGCTCAATCCTATGTTGGAAATAAAGGCCATCCAGTACACCACACTCCACTTGGAAGGCGAAGCACATGAATGGTGGTACCATGGACTTGTCACCTTGGGGCATGCCAACATTACTTCATATTTGGAATTCACCTAGAAGCTCATTGACAAGTTTGATCGTAAGGATCCTAAACTCCACTTTAGGGAGTTAGCACAACTTAGGTAGACTAATTCAGTGGATGCTTACATCACAGAGTTCCAATGATTGGCAGTTATGGTGACAGATATTTCAGAACAATGGTTGGTTATGCTCTTCATTAAGGGATTGACAAAGCCTCTTCATGGTTGGGTTAAGGCCTTCAAACCAGATTCTATCTAGGATGCTATCATGAAGACTAGAGACATGGAATATTCTACATCTAGCATTAGGGCTCCTAGCAAGCCTTTCACACCTCATACGGATAAGGGGAAGAAGCCATTCCAGAAAAAAACTAATAAGGAGAACTTTGATGAAGCCTATAGATAGGATTGTCGGCTTAAGGGGATTTGCTAAAATTGCAAGGAGAAATGGTCTAGTAGACACCGTTGCCTAGGGAAAGGCAAGGCTCACTTAATTGAGGTGATATCAGATGATGAGAGCAATTCTGAGGAAGAGGAACCTCAAAGGGAAGACAATAATGGTTCAAATGGGGAAAATCATGATGAGATCATTGCTTCTATCTCCAGTGCTCCTAAGTTAAACTCTTTCAAAGTTCGTGGGGTCCTACAAGGTCATTAGATAGTAGTATTGATTGATAATGGAGCTACTCATAACTTTATTGATGCATCATTGGTGAACAAGCAACAAATTCCTCTAGAGGATTTTGAGGGATTCAATGTGATGGTGGTTGATGGGCGTAAGATAGCTTGTACTCAGTGGATTCCACAGTTGTCTATTATGATGGGCAACCACACAGTTAGAGATGATTTCTATGTGGTTGACTTGGGTGATTCCATGCCATACTTGGGGCCCAATGGTTGCAGTCATTAGGAAAGTACTCACAGAACTTCCAAACATGGAACTCAAGTTCAGAGATGTTGATGGGCATAGAGCGGTGCTTAGAGGTATGGCATCTAAATCACCTAAGATTGTTTCAGCTAGACGTATGGAGAGTATTTTCAAGCATGATGACATAGTTTGGGTAGCAAAGTGTGTGATCGCTCCTAAGGAATCTACATATTCAGGATAACCAGTCCACATTGACATCAATGAGCTATTGGGCAAACATGACAAGGTTTTTGGCGAGATACCCCCAGGGAGGCCATCGAACAGAGGCTTCGAGCATACTATTGAGTTGGAAGAAGGGGCCAAGCCAGTGATTACTACCCCTTATCGCCATCCTAAGAAATTTAAGGATGAGATCAAGAAAGCAAGCAAGGAATTGTTTGATATGGGACACATTCATCCTAGCTCCAGCCCTTTCGCTTCTTCAGTGGTCTTGGTGAAGAAGAAAGATGGGACCATGAGAATGTGTATAGATTATCGAGCCCTCAATAAGAAAATAATCAAGAACAGGTACCCAATACCGAGGATCAATGAGTTATTGGATGAGTTACATGGGGCAGTATATTTTTCAAAGATTGATCTTCGATCGGTTTGCCATCAGATTAGAGTGAGGGAACAAGATGTGCACAAGACTGCTTTCCGATGCCACTATGGGCACTATGAGTTCTTGGTGATGCCATTTGGATTAACTAACGCACCTGCCACATTCCAGTCTTGTATGAATCATAGCTTCAACAAATAGTTGTGTAAGTTCCTCTTGGTATTCTTTGATGATTTTCTCATATACAATAAAACTTGGGAAGAACACTTGCAGCAGCTTGATGAGATCCTTACCATCATGGAAGAGTAGTCCTTGTACACTAAGGCTTTGAAATGTGAGTTCAGCCTTAGAGAGATTCTTTATTTAGGACATGTGATCAATGCAAGGGGTGTCCAAGTGCACCAAGAGAAAATACAAGCTATTCTAGATTGGCCCACACCACGGTCACTTACACAGCTACGGGGCTTCTTCGGACTGTGCAGTTACTATAGGCATTTTGTTAAGGGGTTCTCACAGTTGGGGGCACCTTTGACAGATTTGACCAAGAAGGGTGCATTTTGTTGGATAGTAGAGGCACAACAAGCTTTTGATAAGATCAAGGAGGTGATGAGCAGTTGTCCAGTGTTGGCACTTCCTGATTTCACGCAACCTTTCATTTTAGAGTGTGATGCTTCAGGGGAAGGTATTGGTGCAGTATTGATGCAGAATTGACACCCTGTCGCCTTTGAGAGCCCTAAGTTGAGGGGAGCTGAGAGACTATACTCCATCTATGATAAGGAGATGCTCACTATTATGCATGCCTTGGTGAAGTTCAAATAGTATCTAGTTGGGGGGAAATTTGTGGTGAGGACAGATCATAACAATCTCAGATACTTCTTAGAGCAAAAGGACTTGAATAAGAGATAGCAGAATTGGGTTAGCAAGATACAGGCATATGATTTCGACATAGAGTATGTTAAGGGAAAGAAGAACATTGTTGCAGATGTCCTCTCCAGGAGGCCTTGAACTTGCGCACTCTCTGAGATTTTGGCAGATTGGAAATCCATCTTACTAGTGGAGTACTCCAAGAATACATTTGCTTGTGAGTTTATGGATGGATTGATTTGGGATGATAGGTACATGATAGTTGATGATGTGATTTACTACAAGGATAGGATCTACCTCGTACCAAAATCAAAATTGAAGGAGAAAATACTACAATCTTGCCATGATACACCCCTAGTAGGCCATTAGGGCTACTTCAAAACTTATAGACAGATTAGAGAGAGGTTTTCATGGAAAGGCCTCAAGGATGATGTGTGGAAGCATGTGAAGGAGTGTGTGACTTGCTAGCAGAATAAGTTTGAGCATACACATCCAGCTGGGTTACTTTAGCCTTTGCCCATTCTTGAGTGGAAGTGGGAGAGCATTTCGATGGACTTCATCACAAGCCTACCCAAGGTACAGAGGAGAGATAGCATCTTTTTTGTGGTAGACCAGCTCACAAAATATGCACATGTCTTTGCTATTTCGACAAACTACAAGGCTTCACAGGTGGCTGAGCTATTTTTCAGGGAGATCTTTAGATTGCATGGGCTACATAAGAACATAGTCAACGACAGGGATAGCAGGTTTATGAGTGCTTTTTGGCAGGAGCTATTTAGATTGACAGGTACTGAGTTGACACCCAGTACCAGTTATCACCCTCAAACTGATGGGAAAACATAAATTGTTAATAAGTGGGTTGAGGGGTACGTGCGTAATTATGTGGCAGGACAACAACAGGCTTGGATTAGGTGCTTGCATTTAGGAGAGTATTGTTACAATACCACACACCATATGTCCATTAGAATGAGTCCTTTCAGAGCCTTGTACGGGTATGATGCACCTTCATTCGTGGAGATGGCTTTTGGTGAGAGTAGGGCACCTAAAGAAAAAGATTGGATTCAGGAAAGCAAAGATATATTGAAGGCACTCAAGGATAATCTAGTAATAGCACAAAATCAACAAAAGACTTATGCAGATAAACACAGGGTTGAGCACAGCTTTGAGATTGGTCATATGGTATATCTACGATTACAGCCCTATAGACAGTCCTCTCTTAAAAAGAGTGGAGCAGAGAAACTAAGACCAAGGTTCTATGGTCCATACAAGTTACCAGGAGGATTGGAGAGGTAGCATATGAGTTAGAGTTGCCTGCGAGCAACAAGATTCATAATGTATTTCATGTTTCATGCCTCAAGAAGGCATTAAGTCAGCAAGTTATCTCTTCCATGGATCTTCCACCACTTGATGAGGAGGGATGTTTGGTCTTGGTGCCTAAAGAGATCATTGATGTTAGAGAGAGGAAATTACAGAACAAAGTGATTAAGGAGTACTTGGTGAGATGGAAGGATCTGCTTGCAAAGGACGCCACATGGGAGAATGAGCAGATTTTACAGCACCCGAGTTTGCAATTGCTTGAGGACAAGCAATTTCGAGAAGGGAGGACTGTAATGTCCCCTTTTTGACAGGCACCAGCTACTTATTTTATTTTAGCCTTTATTTTCCTCAGAGGCTAAAAAGGAAGAAATAAGGGGGAAAAGATATATTAAATTAATTACTTATAAGGTTACTAAATAATGAAATATTAAAAATAACTTTATATTTAATTGATTTAATATTAAAGTGACTAACATAATAAAATATCAAAAAGTCACTTAAAAGAATAAAGTGTTGGATTCTTCTAGAAGCTTCTTGGAGTTGCTTGTGAAATCTTTATAAGGAGCCTTTGAGGGGTCATTTTACACATCTTGAGTTGCATATTCATCTATTGTGCTGAGAGCCTTAGTGCTTGCATACTTGCCTGAGGGTTTAGAGACTCTAAGGTGCCAATTTCAGTTGTGAGATATCAACCCTAGTTGGGAGTGGAGGAATTGGTATTCAGCCAATTCATTTGTGATTAATTGGGAGATAATATTCAATGATTTTTGTTCAACTCGTGCATCTAATTTTTGACATCAATTGTCAAGGAGAAAGGTTTTAGTTTTTGCAGCAGATCCAAAAAATCAGAGCCAAAAAGGTAGATCTGAAAAAGCAGTCCGAAAAAGAAAAGTGAAAAAGCAGAGCCAAAAAAGCAGTCCGAAAAAGAAAAGCCAAAAAGCATGTCATCTCAATGACTTATTCCAAGTTCTTTTGGTATTTACATTTGGCAATTGTAGATGGATACATTTGACAAGTAATATATGTCTTTTTGTTACCAAAGTATTCAGTCATTGTAAACATTGAAGTATCGAAGGGAAATCAACTTAATTCAACTATTCAATTTGTATGCCAAACGTTTGTAAAATCATCTCATTGCATAGTCATTCATAGGATGCATGCCAAGTGTTTGTGAAAATACCTCTTGGCTGTAGGTGTGCATTTTACATCAGAATTTCATGTACTTGCATTTAGAAAATAATAAAAAGAAGTTGTATATCACTTTGATTTCCAATTAGTTATTTTGCAATCATTTATATTCATCAATATCATTGGCATTCAAAAATCATAGCAAAACAACAAACATCAACAAACTGAGGCTGCAAGGGAAGTGTTTGACAAAATTCCTAAGGCTGAAAAATAGGGATAAAACTTCAAAAATTGTCAGGGCACTTTACAATAAAAAAGGGATAACTAATTCAAAAGATTCAATATAGAAAGTGACAAAGAGAGATGTGCAAATGATGTATATTGTGGATGATGTCTTTGGCATTGTTGTCAAAGAGGGAGAATACGTTGTCAAGCTACTATCCAATATTTGAAGATGTGTTCGGGTGAGTATGTGTTAAGTTATTGAAGATGTGTGAGGGTGAATATGTTCTAACTTACCATCATGAGAGATATGTTAGAGAGGGGGTCAATACAATTAATGTCACAATTGGTATCATAGAGGGAGAATTGTAATAAAGCTAAGAGGGAGCATATAAGAGATTGGATGGATGAGAATCAAAATGAAACTAAAGATATTAATCATGGTTACCAGGAGACTCGTCTCCCCACTAAAAGTTGCATCTCGGAGACCGAGACATGTCTTGGAGACTTTTCGCATCTCCGGAGACCTCAAAAAAGGTTGGAGACTTCATGACAGAGTCTCCTGAAGTCTCCCCATCTCCTCATCCAAAAAGTGAAGTCTCGCCGAAGTCTCCAGGTAAAATATAATATTAAATAATTTTATATATTTTAGCCCTCATCTGAATGTTTTTCATACAAAAATTAAGACCACCGACAATTCAAATGATTAAATCATTCAATATATTTTATTTAATAAATTAATAACTTTAAAAACATTAGAAACACTTTTAAAAAATTATTTTTATTCAACAATTTAAATTATTAAATCATTTAAAATATTTTTGGAGAGTGATGATTTTTTGGAGAGCATGATAGCTGAAGACCTTGAGATGGATGATCACAACCTTGTGGAGTAGATGATAGTACCATCGACATACTAATACTAGATATATTTTTGTTTTTTGTTTATTGTACAGTGTTCATTTTTGTTTGCATATCGGCAATTCAGCATCAAACTATACTTTTTTGAATTTTAAATTTGAATATGTAATGATAATCTCAGCGATTATCAATCTGATATGATGGTGATGATATGCAATATTTGAAAAACAAATATGTCTATGAGATACAATATTGTGATCATGTGAGTTATGAAATCTTTGACTCTATGAGTCTATTTTAATTTTTAATGTGACATTACTATTATTATTTACTTTAGCCTTACAGTATTACTATTTTCAAATCTTGTATTTACTTTTAGTATTAGACTCTTTAAACTATTAAATTTTATTTTTTTAAATTGTCGTCTCCAAGTACCCCATCTCCTATTTGAAAAATTGTCGTACTGGTACCAATACCAGTACCGGAGACCTTGATATTAATAAAGATTTGATACAATGAACATTGAGGGAGTTGATAATGAAAATCTAGAGAATAGTTTTGCCATTGCATGGTAACTAAAGGTGTTGCCATCAATGCCAAAGAGGAGATTGTTGGAAACTACAATTGGAACAATTGTTATGTTGTTTTTGATGTTAGACCTTACCAGTAAGAGATTTGCTTAGAGGAGTGTCATATCAGTTGATTGGTGAAGTGGATTTGGAAAGAGAGATAACAAGGTGAACTTGTGAAGTGGTTGAGTAAAGAGGAGTAAGTATGTCTAAATTAAAATGGGAATTTGATGAGTTAGTATTTGACAAGATAACATGTTGTTTGATCAATGTATTAAGCAGAGAAGAAAGATGTGTTGAGGTATGGAAGAGATGTTTGATATAAGTCATGAAGTTGAGTAAAACACTAAGCTTAACTAAGTGATAGGTTACCAAGTCATTGAAGAAGAAGATTAAGGAACTTAAGTAATAGCTGAGAAAAATAGTATTATCTGAGTGATGGTAATGACCGAGCAAGGTGAAGGGAAAAGTGAACTTATGACCAAGCATAGTATTAGCTAAGCGAGCCAATATAAGCCAAGTGAGATAGATCACTAGTGACCGATCTAACTAATGATGACGAGTTGAAGAACACAGTGATGACCGAGTGTCAATAATTTAATAGCTTATGAAAGAATCAAGATCTAAGGCCAACATAGTTGAATTTACAAATTGGTCAATATGCGTAAAAGATAAGGATTGATGAGCTGACATATTTAATGCATGAATTGAGTTTGTTAAGTGATCTAAGGTGAGGATTCAAGTAGAAGTTTCTAGAAAGAAGAAGGATGAAATGGACAAATTCAATGAATCTGATCAAACCCTAAGATTTATGGTTAATTTTAACTAGCAAAAGATTAACCCATCTATTTAAGGAGGCACAAGAGATGTTTTAGGTTGGTTGTTCGATTGGCAAATTTGTGGAGAGTAAGTGAAGAACAAAGTTGTAGAAGAAAAGTGAGAAGTTGGTGAATTGAGATTGCTTGTAAGTGTTGCCAAGCAAATAAGAGATGGAAAATGTGACGAAGTCCAATAAATGAACCAAGAATGAGTAGAATTAAAATTAAACTTGGAAAGTGAGTTTTATTTTATCAGATCAACCTATTTGTTACTTTCAACCATTGTGACAATAAAATCCTTTAATCGAGGTTGACCTAACAGTCATATTGTAAATCCTTTAATCAAGGTGACATTCTAAAGGAGTGCTTTGAAGACCTCTGATAAGGTCACTTTTAATAGGGTGATTGAATCCTTTAATAGGGTCACACCTAATAGTGTGTTTTGTAACCTTTAATAGGGTTCTTAACAAAGCTCACTTCAAAAGAGTGAAAAGTGGTAGCATGTTATTTGGTGGTTTTTTTCCAAATGAGGTTTACACATTAAATCCTGGTGTCATACTTGTATGAATATTGTTTTAATGTTTCATGCTATTTAATGTTATATGTTTTTGTTATTTGGCATATACTAAATAGAGAGCTAAGTGTGAGATCATTAAGTTGGATTAGTGATGAATTGTTGTATTGGCTGAGTGGGTTTATGAGTGTGATTAAGTTAACTTTACTTACCTTTCTAATCATTCTAAAAGTTGACTTGAAAGTTAAAGTTTCTAATAATTTTATTATTAGTTCCCTTGGTAGACTTTGCTTTCTAATAATAAATGTATTTCTAAATCCTAATTTTGGGAAGAACTTTCATTTTTAAACATGAGGTTTCTTAGCCGCATACTTCTACACTATGTTCACTTGCATTCTTAGTCTTTCAAGCCAAAATTCACATTTTCCCCATATGTAATCCACTTGGAAAAACCTGATTTTAACGATTTTTGCCCAGAAATGAAGCTATCCATGTCTTTTCCAGTCTAAATGTTCAAAAGTATATAATTCATACACATAACACCTATCCTCCATGGATTTTCCATTATTGTCTAAATCTTGAAACCTTCATGGATTCAATCCCATTAGAATATGTTTTCATTATTTGGATTTTTCATGTTGCAGTGAACTTTTCAAGTCAAGATATGTCAGATAAGATAAATCTGTTAATGTCCAAAAGAGACCACATGTGTCTAAGGGTATGAAAAGCATACAAGGAGGAAACCACTGACAATAGGAGCACCAAATCGTGTCCACAAGAAGAACAAGACAAGAAAGCAAACTAATAAAAACCAAAGAGAGAGAACCAACTAACTACTCACAAGCGAGAAGTAGTGAAGAACTAAGGGATATTGTCTTGCGCAAGGGTGAGCCACTGAGTATCTAGAGGAGTCGCTGAAGGTTTGGTGATGTTTCCAAGTGTAGCCTCTCTAAGGTCTCACGATGTTGTCTGATTTGAAGAGCAAAAAAGGGGCCATTGCGCACTTTGGGCAGGGGGCCCAAGAGCAAAGAAAGAGGTTATGAGATGATCAGTTGATTTCACCAAAGAAAGCTGATGCTGCAAGATGTGATTGTGAAACTACAAGGCCTCCTAAAGATAAAGTGCCACACCATTGATTCATGTATATAAAAAAGGACTAGTTCAGGAGCGAAGAAAGAGGTTATGAGTTGGCCGATAGACTTCACTGAAGAAAGATGATGTTGAAAGAGGTGATTGCAAAGCTGCAAGGCCTTTTAAAGATAAAGTACCAGAAACCATTTATTTGTGTATCTTAAAAAGGCCGAGAGGGATGTGCACTCTCTCAACAAGCAATGGAACCTCCCTTCGATCTCATAGAAAATAGGACATCTAGAAATGAAGTGGGTCTCAATTTTTGCATCTTGAAGCTGGCAGAGACGACAAATCCTCCCCACTCTATCAATCTGATGGTTAGTTTGAATCTATTACCAATGGGAGCCAATATGAAGGAGCATAAAGGAATTCAAAGGTCGTGTCTAATGACAAGTAACGTACCAAAGACGCACAATAATATCATCTTGAATATCCATGAAGCGCTAAGTGTAGAAAGCCATCCTCGACCAAAGCCCCATTGGGGGGTTGCTCGTAGTCACGATAATATACTACCTATAGATGTTGTTTATGACGTGTTTGTTGAACTTTTATTGAGAGGGAAAGAGGTGACCGGGGGCATCTTGAAGAGTACGCTATCATACTGAGAGGGGGGGTGAATCAATATAATACCAACGTTGTAAATTTATAACTTTTATCCACAAATTTATGATGTCCCCGCTCTAGTCAGTTTTTGGGAATAGTGTTAGCCCTTTTATTGGACCCTTGTGGGCTAGCTGGATTGGTTAGAGGATCAGTGGTACTTTCTGGAGAGTTAGATCGTTCTCGTGTTCAGAGCCTTGTGTTGGTTCATAGCAGGTGTTAGTAGTTCAGGAATTGACAGCTTCTGACAGAACAGGATTCTATGAAGATTTGTGTAAGTTATGCCTATTTGAGTGATTTAAGTTATTATTAACTTAATATTTTATTATAAAGTCAAATTGACTTTATACTTTTTAAATCACTTAAATATTTTCTAAAAGTGATTTAATATTTAATCACTTAAATTAATAAAGTGTGTCCACTTTATTTAAGTCAAAAACTATTGAAAGTGACTTAAATTATAATTTAAAAGATTTAAATATCAAAAGTGGCATATTTTTCTTGGAAGTCATGCCTTTTGGGCATATATGGGCATTTTGGGCAATGAGAAATTCATCTTTGAATATTTTGACTTTGCCTTTGGCTTCTTCCTGTGCTTCTCCTGTGATAGGGTTTTGAGCTTTTTTTTTGTCCATTGGAGAACGATACCTCTTCAGTGTTGAGCACTTTTGAGATTGTGAAAGATCAATCAAATCAGTGTAGTTGAGAGCTTCATTCAGAGGTTCTACATGATTTAGACAAAGTATTATATAAAGATTTGCTATTGATTGCAATAAGAAAGGGGCTTCTTGCTTGTGGCGCCTTCTACTTTAGATCAGTGGCATCTAGCAAGGTTATTACTCGTTCTTCTTCTTGGCCATACGACTTGCAATGGGAATTGTGCATTCTATAGAGGCCTGTGAAGGGTTTGGTTGAAATGCCTTCCTTTTGGTTGTCTTTTGACTTCCATCCTTGGTGTCTAGTATTTGTAGAGACTTGTATCCAATTTCAAGGCAGGAGAACCTAAATCTGGAGGCCAAGCGTCCTTAACTGTCAGTTTTCAGCGTTCTTGGCAGGCGAGCTGGCTTACTATTTTAAATAAAAAAATTGGAAACATTCTGGTATGTTTATCATTTATGATCTCATTGTTTCAATAAAATAACATCTTTTGCATTTCCATTCTGTAGGAAATTGCTCTATATTTCAGTTTATATGTTGCGCCCCTTCTCTTTTGTCTATGAACTTTTCTCTTAAAAAACTAAAATAACACAATGAGACTTAAGAGTTTACTGGAGTTTGAGTTGAGAGCCAGTAGGGCTCATTGCAAAATTGCTTTAATAACCGGAAATGCTGAAATCAATAACTATGCACATGAAAACAATAACACAAGATTTACTTGGAAACTCAATGTCGGAGAAAACTACAGCAAATAATTGCTTTATATATAAACTTGTTCTTTTACAAATTGGTTTGTTGGCTCCAACCTACTAGAGGCTACCACCTCTATGTTTATGAGAACTGACTCACTCAAAGCTACAATTCCCACACTTCGCAAACACTAACCTAGTAGAAGCACCAACACCCACTTTTGTCTTCATGAGCACCCAACTGCACACAAACTTCTGTTCCACCTTGACGATGTTGCCTACTCAACTAATGATGGTCAACTAAATCACTCCTTTATTCTTTTCTTTATATTTCTTTTTGCTATACTGCCATAAATATCTCCCTTTATATATCTGCATAGATCTTATTTTATTCTCTGAACTATCTAATGCTTTTAGTGTATAAAACAGATTTAATAGATCTGTATATATATTATATGTTCTGCCTTTTCACTCTATTTGCTTATGTTTCATTCTCATATCTCATTGCTTCTTTGATATTCTTCTCATTACTCTTCTCATATTTCTACTTCAAGACTAATTTCTTTTTTAATATATCTTTTTTTCATAACTTGTCTATAAAAAGTTATGACTCTTCATAGATGTGTCCTTTTATAGTTGATGACTTTTCATAAATAATCTCCTCATTTAATCGCACATTATAATGATTTCTTTTCAATTATTATTAATCACAAACTTTAATGTTTGAAATATTCAACCCTGCTGTTTGTAGTTCTGTACCAATGTTGAAAGTATTATGTCCATTGCTGCACTCTATCGGGCTATTACTTTCGAGTCTTGTGTGTCTTCCTGTTACCATAGCTTCCTCAATGTATCTTTAACATCATCATTCCCATTTTCTTGAGTAGATTGTTGTTGCAGCGTAGAATTGCCATTTCAATTTTAAGTTGCTGTGCATATTTCTTTTATCATTGCTGCATAGGTTTCAATATATTCTAACATCTCTTAGGGTCATCCATCACCGTCTCAACCTGTTCACATATTTCTTTCATAACGTAGAAGCTTTAGTGTCTAGTAATTGTGACTACAGTTGGATAAGCTACTGTCTATGTGTCATTAATACTTTGCCATTCGAAATTCATGTTTATCAGGCTTCTTGACTTGTCTGATCACGTATTCATTCAATCCCATCATGTAGATGCATACGATTCTGTACAATATATTTGCTGATGCTTATTTCTATGTTTTATTGGCATCATTTCCAAACACTCCACATGTCATGATGTGATTCTGTTAGATGATTCTTTCCATCGTGAATCCCTGTTAACTTGGAAATTATATTGCTCTGTTATCATCGTTGAATCTGCTATTAATTGGTTCATGTATCTCTGCACTATAGTTCTTCCTTTCATTTCAAAAACTAGCATAATGCACAGCATGACGTTCAACATGAGCGGTTACTGTAGATGTCGCTTGCCTTCATCGCTGCTTTCAATATAATATTTGTTCATGTCAAACTTGCCTTCAATGATGATCTCTCTTCCCTAATGTTTGTTGCTTTTCAACTTTGCTTTAGTTCAACGTTGAATGGACTCACACATTTATACAATCACGGGAGTTAAATCCGCTGACTTTGAACTTAACAAATATATGGCATATCCGTCTACTTTTACGGACTTCATACATGATATCTTTTAACATACATCACACATCCTTTTCATATGGTATCTGTTCAGTGAACATATTTACTACTAGATATAATTTTAGCAATTTTGATTATGTTTACAGATTGCCACCTAGTCTCAATATTCTTAAGATATAATTTAATTTTTTTTGTTACTTCCTCTGAAATTTTTCATGGACTCTGCAGGTTCATTATCTCATATGATTATTGTTGCAGATGGAGATTCGTACAGTCTTGTTTTATCTCTCAAACATACTAACAATGCTAGAAGTTACACCTTTTGATTGGATCAATGAATCTTTTCCTTTTTGTTTATACAAACACTTGCTGGGTTTAATCATTAGTCTCTATTCAATATGTGGTTCTTTGTACATTCAACACTTTCATTAATACTTTGATGTTATAACTGTTTATTTAAATTTCTCACAAATACCATAGATTATATCGCTAATTTTTGTGTTCTAATTATATGTCCAACTCTTTATATTACCATGGCATTTGACTTCAGACATGTCTTACGCTTTTAGGTACTTTGACATCAATGACCATATTCCATCACATTCAACAAAAACTTGAAAATCTTTGCCTTCCGAAAGTAAAGATAAAATGAAGTATCAATACAACAAGGAATTGGTTGATACCACTCCATCCCAAGTTTCATTGTCTTACAATGGAATTAAGGATATAGAGGTCCATCATATAGACATGTCAAGATTTCTTCAAAGAACAGAGATATCCTATCAAGAAGACATGCTTTGAATCAAAAGAATCAATTTTCATTTGGTCTCCACTTTCCTAATGGCTTCCCCAAAACCTGAGTTTGTGTTGGAATGTGCGAATCACTTCGATTCAAAAATAAAATCAGTTAAAGATGTAGATGGGAAAGTTGTACTGAGTTTACATCCGGACATCATTGAGAAAGTTTTCTAAGTTCCAAAAATTTCATAATGTGCAAATCTGACAAAGGAGAATTCACAAAGACTATGGAATAAAAAGAGCTTGATTACATCAAGTTTTCAAATGACAACTGACAATTCATCAAAGAGAATCAGGAGGCTACTAAAAGATGCAACACTATAGTGAAACAAGTGAATGCAGTGACTTAGAACATAAGAGTTACCAATCTGGCAATCATCGACAATTACATCATCGAATTCAAAGCCTTTGCTAATAATCTATAGATGATTCATTAGATTCAACAGTTTTAACCTTAGTTGCCGATTCGTGACATGAATCCGATTCGGGCACATGAATCAGATCCGTGGATTCGAGATTTTTTTTTTCCCCAATTATGATTCGTGGAGGATTCGTGTATATATATATATATATGAGAAATATACATAATTCTAAAACTAAATCATTTCATAGTATGAATCTATGATTCTAGTATGCATCTATGAATCTAGTATACTTGATCAATGACATTGATAATTAATCTATTTTCACGATTATAAAGAAAATCAACACATTCACATTGAATTACTGAAAGTGAAAGTTTGTAACATTCAAAATATAGATCATTAAACTTAAAGTTTATAACATGATTTACTCATAAAAGAGTCAAGAGTCAACACTAAAGTTTTTATTTAATCATCAAAGTGCATCTAGCAAGATCTCGAATTGTCATATCTAAATCAGGAGTCTCGGATGCTACATCCCAAAGCTTTTCGGGCCCCTTCTTGTACTTAGGATCCTTCTGTGACAACAAGCGCAAATTGTTGTGAATAAACACAAGGTCTTCTAATTTTTTTGGAGCCAACCGGTTGCATTTGACTAAGTGGATAAAGGAGTAAGTACTCCAATTCTGTTCAGCTGCAGAAGAGCTGGCAACCTAAAGAGAAATTAAAAATTATCAATTCAACGATCAAGATAAATAAATTAAATAATAAATTCAAGGAATTGAGAATGTTAACCTTAAGCTTAATTTTACAAACTTACTTGGGATAGGACCTTTATGGCAAGAGGTTGGAGGTACGTGAAGGCTTGCCCATGAAGGTACCACCATTTGATGGCACCCATCCTGCTTTGGTCTGCTATGGCAATAGGGTGGAAATCCTCACTTGAGTTGAAAGCAGCAAATTCACTCCTCACAATTGCCCCAATCTCTAGATCTTGGAATATCTTAGCTAGTGCCCTCTTATAGCCATCTGCAACCTCTGCATCTCTAAATGGTGGCACTCTACCTGGAAGGTGAAGTACATCTGCACTATAGTACCTGGGGATAACAAAAGATAATTGAACACTATCAAATATCAATAGCACAAACATTGGATAAAATAAGCACAAACATTTGATAAGAACTACAGTACCTCGGGGATAGAGCATATGCGAGGAGGTGCAAAGGTGTGGTCATCTTGTTCCATCGATGATGAACAATTTTTTCCACCTTCTTGTAAAGGGTGTCCTCAGGATCATTCTCCCTCCTCTGTATGACCTAAGATATGAAATATGAATAATAATTATAATTAGTGAATATGTCAATTTAAACTTTAGAATCTAGATACCTCTCAAATAAAAAATTGTTGTAAAAGAACGAAAACTTACCATTTTAATTTTTTCCAGCATATTATCCATGGAATCATAAATATCCCCAAGGCATGGCTCATCACTATCTGCGAAGCAAAGCATTGCCATTATTGGATCGGTGATTTCCAACACATGACTCACAAGACCCCACCAATCCTCATCTAGTATCATTCTTCTCACATTTAAAGCCCTTGTTGTATTGGAATTCTTCCAAATGCCCCATTGGGGGCTAATGACCATATGCTTCAATGCTTCTTTTACCTTCACAAGTCATCTCAAGACGATTGTGTGAGAGGCAAAGCGGGTTTCAACAACCTAAGAGCATGTTAAACTCAAGTTAGTAAAACATTTAAAAATTAAAACATGTTAATGTAAACAAAAAAAAAAATTAATAATTGTGAAATCCAATAATATTCAATTATATATTAAATATAAAAATTTACCTTCAATAACTCCAAGTCCGAGAAACTCCTAAAAATTACTTGTGACATGTGGTGATTTGTCACAAACATTTGAATCTCTTCAGCTTCTTCATATATCCTTTTCACCCAATCTATTTCGGTGCCAATTGCTTTCATCACTAAATTGAGAGAGTGGACGGTGCATGGTGTCCAAAAGATATGATCATATCTAGACTCTACAATTATCCCTGCAGCCCTGCAAACTTTTGCATTGTCCGTGACCACTTGGACAACATTATCACTTGCCCTTCACAATCAACTGTCTTCAAGAACATTGCCCCCTTAGGGCATACAGTAATAACATTGATCAATGGACGGTTTCTACAATCTTTCCACCCATCCGAAATAATAGACACACCCGACTGAACCCAAAAATCTCTTATTGGTTGAAGTTGAGCCTCTACATTTTTCCTCTCATCATGTAATATGGTAGTGTGCAACTTCTCATAACCAGGCGGTTTGTAACCATGAGGTGCATCATTTATTGCTTCCACCATCTCCCTAAAATAAGGTGATCTACCAAAATTAAATGAAACACCATTTGCAATTAAACAACATCCAACTTTGTGATCAGCATTGTGTCTCTTTTCAATTTCGAATGCCCTATCTAGTGGGCCTCTCTTGCGGGTGAGTGGAGATGGGTCTTCATCTTCATCATTTGTAGTTGGCATAGGCAAAAAAGGATGTGTTCTTGTGTTTGTTTGATTGGATGATGGTGTTGGTATATTTTTTTTTTTGAAGCACCATGTTTTGCTTTTGCAACTGCTCTATCAGCATCCTCTTGCTCTTTTGCTAGCACTGCTATTTGTGCAACTGGTAATCCCTTCTTATCAATACCTTGACACATGTGAATTCCTTCACCCGTAGGGCCCAAAAAATGTAGTTTCACTCGGGAATAGGAGCTTCTATGTTGTATGTTGCAAAAATTACATTTCCATATGTATGCCCCACCCCCAAGACATTGTGCAACTCTTGTTGTGTGTCTCCATAAAGGAGACCCCTTATCAATTTTGAAGCTTGGTGATGCAGCCCCACCCCCACCCACTGAGCCTTGACTAATCATTGTTCTATTCTTGCAATATAGAAAAAAAAAGTGAAAGAAAACCATGCTTCACACTTGAACAAAAACTTGAAAATTTGGAAAACTAAAAATAAATCAATAATCTATGAAAGAACTCATGAATATGGTTGAAATGCATACCTTAAACACTTCTTGCAAGGTATTTGAAGCTCCACAACCGATCTCCTTCGAATCCAAGCACTTTACTTCAAACTAGCAAGTATGAGAGAGCAAAATGAGAGAGCAAAATGAGAGAGCAAATGAACTTGCATTGTGATTTAGAGGGTCGTTTTTAGGGTTTAGGGCCTTTAGGGAAAAAAAAACATAAAAAAATAAAATTGGGCCCACGTTTTTGCTTCCTTATTTTGTTATTGCTGCGGATTCACGTGGATCCACACGTGGATCTTCGAAGATCCGGACAGGATTCGTAATCCTGCCTATGGATCTGTAAGGATCTGTGTCTCGCGGATCCTTACGGATCCACAGGCAGGATTACGAATCCTGCCCGGATCCTCTCAGATCCATATGTGGATCCGGATCTGAATCGGACCTGAGTCCGGATCTGACCATTTCCAGGCAAATTTGACAACTAAGGTTTTAACATTTTCATCATTTTTCTTTAGTTTGTTTTCAGCTTTTTGCTTGTTGTTAAAAAGACATGTTGTGTATAATTTATTTGCATGCAATTGAATTACAAGTGTGTTCAACAATGTAATTATATAAGTCTTCTTTCCTTTTTAGCTTAATCAAGGTGGTTGAGTTTCTCCCACATTGTTCTCCTCTTTTCTCTCACTACTTTGCCTATATAGGGGAGTGTTGTCCGTTTTAAATATCATCTTTTTATATGCATGTAAACACTGCAAAATTGGTGCAAGTATAATGTGATTTATTTGTGCAAGTTTCAAATTGAAGTGAATAGAAGAAAAAAATTATTTCAAAACTGTATTTGCAAATGGTTGTGGTGGTGTAAATTGGAAGTTGTGTCTACCATCAGTATTACTTTCTTTAACTTGTGCAATCCTATTTACATTCATAGCCTCTATAGAATTAGTTAGTTTCAGTTTGTGTGATGGGATAACTTATAGATTTAGAATTAAGAAATCATTGTTTGTGGAAGTTTGCATGCTTTATTTGCAGTGGTGAAATTAAGGTCCGTTTTGTGCCTGGAATTAGACCAAGGTTGGCATTTGCAAAAATCGGATTTGGAGAATTTTGTGTTTGAGTTTAAAATTTCAAAATGGAATTAGAATTGCATAAATCTAATTTTACCTCAAAATCAGTTTATCAAACTTCAAAATCGAAACCTGGTTACACTTATTTGAGGAGTGAAAAAAATCACATTTTATTGATTTTTCATGTTTGTTTGTCACAATGACCAACAAATTTTTTTTTAGTGACAAATTCAGAGATTCTTGGCCAGCGGCCTCGACGGTGAAGATTTTTATTTGTTTGAATTCCCTATTGCTGCAAGAAATCCCACGTATGTTGAACCACATATTCCTCATCACCACCACTACAACTAGTGTTTCCACTGCTATTTGTGCTTTGTTTTGAGATTTCAATATACAATGAAAATATGAGCTGAAACAATGGAAAAAAATCACTCTTTCAAGCTGCAAATCTATTTAAAAAATGAAAAATGGAAGCATAAAGGCTTTCATACTTGGTGCACAATAGAGGAAGCTCAAACCCCTACTCAGCTTTCAAAATGAAAAAAATCACTTCTTCTAGCAAAACAAGCCCCAACTTGCTGCTATATACTCAAACCTTTATATGCCAAGCAAAACAAATGTCAAACATAGCCTTATTTGGTCGTTTTTGACCTTTTAGGGCGAGTGGGGATGCGGGCCCCACTAGATGCCCAAATTCATGCAAAAAAAAGTTTTTAAAACTTTTTTTTTCCATCCAAAACTTTGTGGATGGTCGGCCATCCTTAGGATAGACGAGGAACATCTGTGACATTCCCTTTCATCCTGGGGACGTCTATCTATCGTGAATTTTGCTCAGCTATCCCCAAGTTTTTGGAACGTTTCCTCGCATATTAAGCAATTTGGGTAAGGATGGGGGACGTCCTATACCCGTCCCCCATCCTGGGAACGTCCCATTTTCTAAAACCTGGTTTTTCTTTTGGGGGACGCATCCCCAGGGAACATAGAATTCCACATATCCCATATTGTCAACTTATATTTTTTCAAATGGGAAGGGATAGGGAACACATTTCAACAACTTCAAATAAAACTTAACTGTGTCTAGAGTGGTATCTAGAGTGGTGAATTCTCATATGATAGCCAAAAATATGAGAGGTCGCAATCTTTGCATCAGAGTCAAGGGCATGATCTTCTCGCAAGTTGCTTGACTTTTATAGGTCTTCCATTTCTTCACATACATGACATAACATTTCTTGGGCTTGAAACCACTTCTCTGTATCTTTTTGAACTTGCACAGAAATCTTCTTTGTGACGTTCAGAGAAAAGCTTATTTTCTTGATTAGCTTACTACACAAACTGTCCAACCAGTATAATCAGTCAAGTGAATTCCAATTCAGCAATAGAAATTATTGAACAGATATAATTGTTTTAGAAATAATTTTAATATAAGAGAAAATGAGTATGAATTATGGTATTACATTCTTCCTCTGCTCTTTTAGGTGTACATACTCTCCTAGAACTATAATTTTCAGATCTATTGTGCATAGATCTGTATTCCTTTTGTGTCTTCTGCAGCTTCCTTTCTCTCATTCATATTCATTTACAGAGAGTCAAGGTTTTTCTTGAGAAGAGTAGCCTCTCAATTAATCATGTGCACCTTCAATTTATTGAATATATTCTTATACATTGAATTACTATAGGGTAATCAAAACTCGTGAACAATCTACAGCCACCTGATATGATGAAAGAATGAGACCAAACCATATAATGATCAGAAAGATGAGTTAACAAGGGCAAAGACAAAATACACAAAATTCAAGCACATTCAAATCTTTTGAAAACCAAATTTACAACTTTAGTAAACCTGAGAAACTTTTCATAGCTTTATAGTAAAAACTGATTCTATATATTGCCCCAGCCAACATGCGAGTGGATTCTAGTTATCACCCAAACAATATTTTATGCTAGAAGGTCTTTGGATTCTCAATCTTGACTCTATAAGGATTTATCTTCTTCTTCAAAAGCAATTTCTATATAATCTGCCTTAGTATTCTCCTCTTTACTCTACTACAAACCAGCATAGCACATAATCAGGAAAATCCAACAAATTTGAAATTTATATTTTATTCTTGACTTGTACACAGATTATGTTAACTACTACAAGGAAAATAGATCTTATGTAAAATTTTATAAGAAAAAAAAAAGATAAATTGTAAATCAAAATTAACTCACCTGTTGTTTTTTAATGAAGGCTGATCAAAAAAATTTGAAAATGAATACATAAACAAAGAGCTACATTGATGACTTTTAAGAATACAAACTTATTATTGTATCATTTTTTTGATATATGAGGATATGGAAAAGAGGAAAGGCCCCATGTTTCCTCTGGTATATTATAGTAAAAAATCATTTCATAATTAGCATGTCATGTTCTATATGTATAATATGCATCACCCCTCCCCCTCCCTGCCCCCTGCCCATGTCCTTGTCATTCCCCCATCATTTCCAAATTGATGCCCTTTTCCCATCCTCGAAACATGTCCCAATGTCTTATGCCAAGACATCCCCCCTGTGTTATTTCTACACTACTGTTATCTCCAAAATTTGTACCCTAATGCTTTAAGTCTTGAAACCCTCAACAATTTTGGAGAAGCATTATGATCAATTAGAGGTTGTAGGTAACCTATGACCTGATTAAACCTCTGGATTCTAGGTTGGTTTCTATTTGATATATCTAATATCTCACCTATACCAATGAAGATGTGAAATTTGTACGAAAAAGGGTAAAGATGTAAACTTGAAAATGGAAAGCCTGAATGATACCACTGTAATGACCCTCCTCAAATCTGCTTTCAAAAAATGCTAATGAAAGCTCAAGGAATTTTATCAAACAATTCACATGCAAGGGAGGTATGACTGATATAGTATTTCAGCTGGCTTTAAATGACTATTTTTTCAATTTGCATCAATGAGAATCTCGTGCTAGAAGACTCCAAATGGACTACACAATGACCTAACGTGAATGTGCTACTAATTTTGACAATAGTCAGTGCATATATATGATCTAAGCATGAGAAAAGAACACCTACAGCCAACTGGCATTTTTACAAACAGTTGGTATGCAAACTAACTAGCTGATAAATAATGATATTGAATTGCTTAAATGACACCAGCAACTATTATCTTCTTAATTTGCAATGAAATTTCTAATACAATGCTCATGAAATATGGCAAAAAATTTTGGCATTTACATGGATTACAAAATGATAATGCTAGTATAATGCACACTTACAGCTGAAACTTATAACACCTAAGAAAGCAATACTAATAAAGGAACTTGGTTGTAGATGGTTGTAATAATTTTTCTTCAATGCTGCCCCTTCTGCTTTGCTTTTTCGGTTTGCTTTTTCAAACTACTTTTTTGGATCTGCTTTTTGAATTGCTTTTACAGATTTGTTTTTTTCGCCTTCTTTTTCGGTTCCGCTTTTTCGGTATGCTTTTTCATATCAGCTTTTTTGGACTGCTACCATGTTGAATCTCAAGACCATATCTTTCAATGGTGTCAAGATTTCCAGCTTGAAGGGATTTTGTCCTTCAAACTATTGAGACATAATCTCCAAAAAATTTCCCAATTTTTTTTATATTTCCAAGCATGCATAAAAGAAGCTCTTCCATTTCTTTTATAGTGTTCTCACAAGAACTCCATCCTTCATTTTCTCAATGTGGGATAAAACATAACTCCTTTTATGTAACTTATATCTCCAATGTGTTATAAAATAAAGGGGACTCTTTTAATTTAAATATTTCCCACAAACTATAGTCTATGCATTAATAAAGTTAAATATTTAAATTTAACTTTATAAAATAGCTTTATCAATGCATAACCAATCTTATCAATGATAAAAAAAAGTCTTCTTGTCGATTTTAAACAATTACCATCGACATACCGTTGCCACTGGATGTCCGCCCATGTCCAAAATGACTTACTATAAATAGTAAGTATGCCCAAAGTTGCCTCAAAACTCTTCAGAAAGACCTGCAATTGAAACTATCTAGGCCAAATAGCCTCTAAGCCCCTTTAATGTCCTGGTTAGCCTATGGGACCATGGGGAAATAGGCTAACGACAACATCATACTATGAATTCTTAAAAGGGGACATTACAATATCTCATCTATGCTAATGAAGATGTGAAATTTGTACGAAAAAGGGTAAAGATGTAAACTTGAAAATGGAAAGCCTAAATGATGAAAACTAAGGTGATACAATAGAAATAATAATGCAAATTACTGTTGTACTTGTAACACAATGAATGCTTTCAACCAATAATCACAAAACACACCTTGACGAAACTGTTAATCCACATAAATAATTTAAGAGAAGGCTAAAAGATGAATAAATGAAAGGAAATAAATCACAATCCAATATATCACCAAGGAAACACAATTCAAAACTTATGAATAACATATATTAGACATAGAAGATGAAAAATGAGACATTACCCAAAAAGGTTTTTATATAAAATATAGCTATATAACATCAATCACCACAAAGCATACAACCAAATCTCCTACTCTAAAAAGTTGAATCTAATGAAAACTGTTTTACGATCAAAGGCCCAAATAACAATAAATTTGCATAATAGCTCAAAAATTTCTTTAAAAAAATGCCAAGGACAAAAAATCACATGTGCACCTCTCTCCTCTCAAAATCTGAACCCCTTCTCTATTAAGAAGAGGGGTATATAACAATAATGAAATAACACCACCTTCCCACAAAATCAGAGAGTGAGGATCGAAAATTAGAGAAAATTTCTTACAAAAATACCCTAAAAGCTCCAAAATCATGCAACCAACACACCATACTATGCCTTGATCAACTACACAGTAGACAAGTGCAAAAAGACTATAAATGCCAAAAATCGCTCCATAATTGACTCCTAAGTCATGAGTCTGATCTGAGAATAAAAATAGCAATTGAGACAACTCCCTTGAAAATGGACATTTAGAATGTTAACTCCTTCTTGACAACACTTAGTCAACGATAACTCAAAACATTTTTATTTCCCTTTCCTCTAAAATTTTAATTTTCTACTTTATTACCTTTACATTTTAATATTTATTATTAATTGGTTGATTTTTAACATATTAACTAAATTAATAATAATTACAATTTGTTGTAATAATATAATAAGGTTTATTTAATTAAAACAATAACATAGACTTCACAAAACCAAGTCATACATTATCACTTCAAAAATAAAAATAAATTAGAGCCCCCATATGGAAGGAAAACTTACGAACCCGAAATCTTCATGCAACTTAATTGACAAACCATCTTAAAAGGTAAAACATGGCATTCGAAGAGTTGTTTGGAAAAAATGAAGGGAAAACATAGGGTTGAAACCCTAGCCGAAATGGGGGAAATTTTGGATTTTTCTCTGCAATCTTGGACGCCATGATGTCGTGACTCATTCTCTGCTGGCCTTGTTGCTTGAACACCATTACTAGCTATGGCTTGCTGGGTCTGGAGATTCTGTTCGAGATTTCATGGCTCTTTTCTATGTCGTGAGTGTTGTTGGAGTTGATTTTTCATCTGTTGTCTTTTGGCGTTGCATTTTGTTTGACATCTTCACCCTACATTTTCGGACACCATTATGGTGTTTTCCTTGAGTGGTTACTTCTGGTTGTTTGTAATTCCATTGCGGCCAGCATTTTGGACTGGGTAAGCCATGATTTTGTTATTGGTTTGGGTGTTTTGCACATTTTTATTCCTCTACCTGCTACGCGTGATGGCTATTCCATATGTCAATTTGTTGTTGTTTGATTTTCTTTGCACGGGAGCCTGCACTTGGAGTTCTGGGGACTTCTTTACCTGCAGTAGTCAGTTTGTTCAGATTTGATGCCCTTGTTGGAGTTGGTAGCTGTGAGTTTGTTCAAATCTTATGCCATTACTGGCTATTCTATCTGCCAGTCTGAAGGTTTTTTGGTTCTTTTCTATGTTGTTATAGCCGTGACTGCCTGGGAGTCCTTTCTGTTTGGAGTTTTCATGGCTTTATTTTTTGTTATCATTGGTACTATGATTGCTAATGTTGATGTCGTGAATGCTCCTTTCATTTCTGACTACTATTGGAATTGGTAGTCATGACTACTCCTTTCATGTGGCTCTTGGCCATACTCTTATCGCTGTTCTCATCTCCGTGCCATAACTAGATACTTCTATTTTGACATCTAGCCATTGCCTGCTTTGCATACAGCTGTAAGTAAATTCTGATGCTGGTGTAAACTTTTCTTTCTAAGTATCTTGAAAATCTAAGATATTATTCCATTTTAATCTTGTTGGAATTTTGCCTATCATTGTGCTACGACCCTCTAAGATTTATCTCTGTGTAACAATCCCCAACTGTTGACGTTATTTCTATGAAATCCTTTGTAGATTAAAACCTTGTGTCTCCTTTTAAATGAAATTATTTCTATCAAATCCTTTGTAGATTAAAACCTTTTGTCTCCTTTTAAATGAAATTTGAACTACAAATTTGGCTAAACTTTGAGAATCCATAACCAAGTCAACTGTTTTCATAACATCATAAGGGCTTCGGGTATGCTCAACATTTATAACATTACCATGAAAAAGTTGAATGTTATTTTCGGCATAAGATACCACCTTTAAGAGATGCATGTTTCTATCTTACGTGTTGTAGCTAAATCTGAATTTTAGTGCTTTTGGAGAATATATTGCAAACATTGAGAACATTCTTGCTGCTACACGGAAATCTGCAGTTGATAATGATTTCTTTCTTTGGGATTCTAGCATATGTTTTGATCATGAATTTTGACATCTTTGTTATACTGGAACTTGGAAATTTTACCATGCTAAGTTCAGAATAATTTATGCACATATCATATTTTGCACTTTTTTTCTGATCAAAATATTAAAACAGAAGGTTTCAAAATAATAAAATTTCATCCCTTTAATGCTTCTTTGACTCCAATTTGGTTTAGAGTTATTGTAGCTTAAATTCTAATTTTTAAAAGCAAAAGGTTTCATAGAAATGAAAATGTGCCTTTAATGCTTTATTGAACTTGTTATGATCAGCTTGATAAGTCACTTAATCTCTAATAAATATGTTGCATACGAAACAAACATGTTAATAATAAGCAATTATGTTACGATTGTTTGTTGTTTTGCTGGTAGATATTCTTGTTTTATGGAAAATGTCTAGTATGTTAGGGAGTGTGAAAGTTGAGGTGAAGTGAGACACTAAAATTGCTTAGATCCATTAGATCAAACATATCTTCTTTTTCCAATGCAGGGTTTGAAAGCTTGGAGAAGATATGATGCGAGGCAACAGAGAGCAGAATCAAATGGATGTGGTGTTACCAATTAGTACAAGTAATGACTGATGCTCGTGATGTATAATGCAAAGGACAATCATATTATGCATTTTTATTTGAAATAAAATATTGATCTGTAACTTAGTCATCTGTTGAATGTGATTAATACGCTATTTGTTCACCTACTCCAATATTATTGAGGCCATCAAATCTTTGAAATGTAGCAGAGTAGCAGATGAAGAGGGTTTCCAGATAGAACTTTTCAAACTTGGTGCTTCGGTTCTTGGATCTTACCTTGCTACACTCTTTAATAGAGTGGTTTGCACTGCATTTTCTGAGTCCTGGTCTAGACATGTGGTTTACCCTATTCATAAGTCTAGACATGTGGTCTGAATAACTATAGAACTATTATGATCAGACATACTTTTGCCAAACTGTATGCCACTGCTTTGAACACCATGTTATCTAGTGAACTTGATAGAAGAGGGTATAGAGCTAAATGGCAAGCTAGTTTTCGGGCAAACTATTAGACTATGGACCATGTATTCACACTGCGGGCTATCATTGAGGAGGCTAGGCATTTCTCTTAGAAGGTATATTGTTGTTTCATGAACTTCTATAAGACTTTCAATTATGTTTCTAAGTTGGCTTTATTTCAGAGACTTCATGAGATTGGGATCTCGGATATGTTATAGACTGCTATTATGAGGCTTTATGATAAGGTAATCGATAGGCTCAGGACTCTAGAGGGTTTTTCTATTCCAATTCAAAGTACCATTGGAGTGAAGCAGGGATGTCCTCTTTCTCCTACACTATTTCGCTTGTATATTGATGAGTTGGAGGATTTTCTTGTGAACTCCTCTCAACCGGGTGATGGGTATTATTTACATCAGGTTTTGATCTCCATTCTCCTTTTTGCTGATGATGTAGCTCTCTTGGCCTCTTCTCCCGACAGCATGCAGAGACTCCTTGATGGTTTGACTTCTTTTTGTGATCAGCGGCAGCTTGTAGTTAATTTGTCTAAGACTCGAGTTATGGTATTTAACTATTTAAAGACCTCTCATCTTCATTTCTTCTTTCAGGGTTAGGAGGTTGAGATTACTTCCTCTTATATGTATCTCGGTGTGAAGTTCTTAGGGCCATACTTTAGCTTAAGACTAGCTATTTAGTCCAAAGTTAATAAGGGCATGGGTTCCCTGGCTTTGATGGAAAGATAGTGCTTTAGACATCATTTCCAGAATATTTTGTGCAAGTTGTTCTTTTTTGACTTCTTGGTTCATTTGACTGTCCTCTATGGCTCGGTGGCTTGGGAGCCTTTTTCTTATTGCTTCTAATTGGGCTTCTATAGAGAAGGTTTAGATGTTAATGTTATGGTGTTTCATAAGATGTCACAGACTCACCCCTCACAACATTGTCTTAGCTAAGTTTGGAGCTCATCCTCTCAAACTTGTCGTCATTTTTTACTTGAGTTGGTTTCTTCATTGGCTTTGTAGTTTTATGAGTCAAGGGTTGACTAGCACAAATACTCTCATCTAGCATACTATTCTTCTATTGAGATTATGAGATTTGACACTTGTACTAGATCTCGTTGTTGGTATGCCCAGGCCACCTCTTTGTTGGGTTTGATTGGTATTGAGATAGATTGTCTTCCTCCTTATTAGTTTTCACTTGATGCTCCTGCTCATCTTCTCCCCATGCCAGTAGTTGAATGAGCATGTCAGACAGGATATTTACAGATAGTACATTACCACTATCTGGATTAAACCCCTAGGAGGTCTTCGACCTAGGATGGCATTCTATGATGAGCATTTTCTTGTGTTTCAGGATGGTATTATTGCTCGCCCTACTTGTCTCTATCGGCACTGGAATCATGCCTTATGATTTTCTTTAGGCTCATTTAGGGTTGGTTCTCACCGCCTCTGGGCTTGGACCGATCACCTTATGGACCGAGCTAATCGGATATGTCAATTGTGTACTTTGGCAAAGGTTGAGACTAAGATCCACTTCATTTTTCGATGTCCTCTTTATTATGAGATCAGAGGGATATTTTATTGCCTTTTCAGAGACTATTATTCTCTTTCGATATTTTTTAGTTATATTGATCAATGGTGTCTTGCACTTTATCTTCAAGAGGCCACCCATCTTTGAGAGATTACCTTGCAATCTTCTATACCTCAGGGGCGTACTTCAAACTAGCTCATTAATGCCTTTTTCTCTCACTTGTCTCCTCCATTGGGTTTTAAAAGGCCTTCAAATACTTCTCATTTCATATTGATTAGACACTATACGAGTCTCTCTAGGTAGAGACAATCATACAATGGTTCTGCACAGCAATTTAAGATTATGGATCTTTTGTTTCTAACTTTTGTTTCTTTTTAGTCACCATTTGGTGCTTCTGCTTTGGCCGACTCTTCTGTTTGTATGCTCAGTCCCATGAACCTTGTTGGATTTTCACGGACATTAACATTATTATCTTATCTTATCTCTTGAACATTGTATAGAACTGAATTTTGACAAGTGTGAAAATTGAGTAACAACTACTTTGTTTTAGTATTTGATAGAAAGAGAATGAGACATACCACCAAGGGTAGAAACATAGTGTGGAGAATGAAATTTTCCACCCTCAAGATTCATAAACTCCCAAGGGTGGCCACCTCAGTAAACTAGCACTTGGGTAAGCTAGGATGGTTAATTAATTAATAAAGATTAAAACTTACTAAGAAATTAAGATGCTTAGAAAGGAAATAACTTTATGATGTTAAACATAGTTAAGGAACTCAAACTCACCTCTGAATCAAAAAGTCAAAATTGGAATGAGACTCGAACCCAGAAAATAAAAAGACCCATGAAATTCATAGATTCTTAAGAGTTTAAAGATATTTCCATGTATCTTTTGTCAATTAACATTAAATACACAACAATTGAGATAAATAGTGGCTACTTAACACATATACACAATTTTGCATACATCACATAAGTATAAAAGTGAATTTCTGAAGGAAAAAGACTGAATAACATAATATAAAGCTAAACATAATGTCACTATCAAATGTCTATAGTATTCATTGATTACGAAATCCATGAAAATGCAAGAAAGTTAGTAGAAGGGTGAAAGCACAAACTTGTGTCACCATTTGTGATATTTGGAGGGGTTACGGCCAAAACAGTTCTAGTCGTATAGATGTGGCAGGTTTCCTTGTTGATGTGGCATGGAGGGTTACGACTAAAACCCTTCTGGCCGTAACCCCCATGTATCAAATGACTCAAAATATCACCAAAAAAAAGAGCCAAAAAGTGATTGACGACAATTTTATAAGCATGGGTGTTTTGGATGAAACCTTTTCGATCGAAAGGGTTACGACCAAAAGGGGTTCAGTTGTAACTATCTATGTGGCATCCTAAGTGGTAGCTACACAAGTAAAAATAAGAACTTCTGTAAACATCTCGCTTTGAAGGCCAATTTGACCTACTAAAATGAATTTTTTTTTTAAACTAAAAATATACTTCTGTAGGTCTTGAAGTCAAGATTATGATTATATAAAATAAAAAATTATTTTGATTATGGATAATATGTAATAATTTAAAAATATTCAAAGTAGCTATTTTAAGATTTAGGAAGATGTCTATTCAAAAATAGGAAAAAAATAGTAAATCATGTTCAAAAATTATTTTTTTTTTAAGTTACGCTAGAGGAGAGAGTCTTCTTCAAGAATATGTAATTTGTTTTTTAAAAAATATGTAGATTTGATGGAAAAAGTTTGACAGGAGAAAAAAATTGTCAATTTACGATAACTTTGACTTTGACCAATTATAACTTGAAAAATATTAGCCAAATTTCAATTTTTCTTTTTGGGTGCACTAGGTATACATGTCTGCTCTGAAATATTCCATAATCAAACCAAAATATGATCATTTTCATATATTAGTTTGACGAGAAAAAAATTATATATTTTTAGCATTTAAAAAATAAATAAAAAAATAGACTTTAAAAGTTCAAAATAAATAAAATTTTCACTCAATTTTAAAAAAAAAAAATTACAAACATAAACTTCATCCAATTTTAGACATTTCATTAGTTTACATCATATTCAAATTCTAAACACAAATGCCACTTTTATGTCATTAAAGTTGAAGAGTTTAAATTTTGATATCACTTTCTTTTATAAAAGGTCACATAGGTTTTTGCTTTTACCCAAAAGCCTCCTCCAAATACTTCCTTTAGCTCCTCTCAATACTTAAGTGGAAGCTACAAAGTTGTACAAACAATCAACAATTGATATGGGAGAGCCAACTAGTTTGCTAATTCCTCTGAAAACCCCAATAATCTTCTCTAACTCTTTTCTCTCTATCACAAGCATTAACAAAGGATGGAATGACATCTATAGGTCATAGATGGTATACAAAGCACAATCAATTCACTTAACCCTTTTATTTTATTACTTTTTGCACTTTATGAGTCATGTTGTCGGTGAGAGTCTTGCGAGTTAGGAGAGTCCTTGGACTGGGCGAGTCCATGGTGACTTAGCTAGAACTCTATCAAGTCTAAGGCTAGAGCAATCTGCCTCATTTTGGACTCTAGCTTGGACTCGACGAGTCCTCCTTTGACTTGCAGAGTTCTGCAACACTAATGCTAAGTAATAGAAGTGTTTAGCATATTGGAAAAGAAAGAGAAGTTAGTCGATACATATGGAAAGTTGATAGCTCATTGTTCTCGACACTTGTAGCACATTCATTGCATGCAGTTAGATTACATAGACTCATATTGAAAGGGTAAAAGTTAAAAAAGTAATGGAACATGAATAAATCTAGGCTAGTTATAAGTAATATAAACTACAAATAAACTGAAAAACAATTTTTCTAAGACAAACATAGAAAAGTAATTCTCACAACCCTTTTTGAAGAAACTCTTTATGTACCACTTTTATCTTCTCCTCAATCCTTCTCGTAAGACAAATAATTCAAAGATTAGTGGATGAAGCTAAGCACAAGTTGGTGAGCGATCAAGTCTACTATAATAATGTGAGATGATCAACCAATAGTAAATTGTGAGATTGGCGAAAAATAAGAGAGTTGAGAGAGTCCTAAAAAATGTCTAAGGATGAAAAGGAAACCAAACTATGAAGTTTAAATGTCGGTAGTAGATTTATAGATGTTAGGAAGAGTCATTACACTACTAGTAACAAGTGAAACATCTTAATGACAACTTGAAACCTGGAATGCAAATTCTTTTCATTGAATAGTGACACTAGGGAAAAGATCAAAATGTTTGCAAGAACACATCATAATAATCAAGTTTCAAAGAAACATACAAGATGATAAGGTAACAGTGGTGATCAAATATGGACCATGAGATAGTAATAACTAATGCTATAATGGTATTGGCTAGTAGGTTGTGTTATGCTAGATAGATATATGATAGCACAATTTTGATTGTACCAAGAAAAGTAGTGAAGGCTAGATTTTATATAAGTAGCAAAGTCTAGATAGGTGTACGATAGGGTCAATGATTTTTATAACTGGTACATATAGCAATGCTCGAATGCCATATGAAAGTTTGAAATATTTGTGTCAACATGGTAGTAATTCTAAATAGTCATAACATAGAATGGAAAATTTGGTAGGTGGATTGGCACCCACAAAAGCATATAAATATAAACAAAACTTTGTATAAAAAAATATATCAAGTTATATGGATATTATAGCAACCTTACATTGGAATGTGTTTCACAAAGGGGAACATGATGCTTTTTAAAGAGAAGAAATATTGTGGCATGTCAACATAGCAAGATGTTTTTTGTGGAATGTCAACACACACCAAGTGACGCATGATATCCACAACATCAAAATACAGACACAGAGATGGGGTGATCTAATTATTTGGGTTCAAAACCCATAGTAGTTAAAAATAATTAACGATATTACTTGTGGGTATTTCAGTGGTGCTAAAGCCTTCAAATTTGAAGAAGAGCACATGAAGACAAACAAAATTAAAATTCAGTTCAATATGAAAAGTCTAAATGCCCCCAATACTTGGCATTGCAACTAAATGACAAAATTCATTTTATAATGTATAAAACATGATAACAAATAGAAGTGTATAAAGCATTACACTTTGTTTCAGTGTAGCAAGGGAGTAACTTGGATACTTAAAGAGTGAAAAAAAGAAAACATTAAAAGACAAGCACATGGGAACATGAACATGCACTATCTAATCTATAAATGTAGAATTGGTAACTACCTCAAAGATCCTCTACTAGAAAATCATCATCATCCTAATCTTGATCACATAGGGAGGCCAAGGCTAAAGATGAATGACTACTAAGGTAGTCCCAAGCACTTTATCAACAACTAGAGGTAAGAATGAACATGTCACAACATTATCATCAAAAAGCTCTAGTATGTCAAGTGCAACGGATTATTTGAAGATCACTGTAAATGATTAGATATCCTCAAGTGGTTTGAACATGCACACCTTGGAGACAAAGTTAGATAGGGTTAATTGGAGTCAATTTTTGGTGGAAAAGCTTGAGCACATGAATTTGCTCAAATATTCTCATAAAGATGGAGATACACTCCAATCTAGTATAGCATGCCTATGAATCTCGAGCAAGCTAGAATGATGATTGGTAGATTACATTAGCTTTATATATATTCCTACACTAAGCATCACTTGTGTATGTACTATGTTGATGTATAGAGGGTCTAGGATGGAGAGATGAGAACTTGGACCCACTTAACGTAAAGCTCAATAGCCATCTTCCAAGCCATAGGAAGTGAAACTAAAGATGTAGATGAAAGATGGAGGCCAACTAGAGCTAGCATGGGAGCATGTGGTACTAAAATGAGATGGACTATAGGTACTGCAAATTCATAAAAAATTTATCTAGGCTTAGTACTCTTTATCAATGATCCTATGACGAAAGTGAGACCTGTTGTCCTATATTTTGTAACCACAAAATGTAGGTAACAGGTACAAAATATATTCAACTTGGTTTTGCATTTCTCTGAGTTTAATTCACTATTTAATTGGTTAGTATTGATCAATGAATCAACCCTAATTGATATAATGAATCATATTACTGAAGGCTTTCGTCAAATTTTTTTTGTTTTTTTGTTTGTTGAGTGTATGTTTGATTTTTGAAGCCTTCAACGTCATTTTTCTCATTTTTTGAGTGTGTGTTTGTTGGTTTTTTTTTTTCCTTTGTCTTTGCTCAAGTTATTGCTTTCAATTTTCCATTCAATTTGGTATATCTTAGGGCTTAATCGAAGTTGACAATCAAAAGATATGACCACTTTAGTGCCCCAAAAGTGGACCATTTAGGTGCAATTGCACAAATTAAGAATAGCATGTTATATTTTTAAGTTGACATTCACTTTTTAAAAAATATAACATAAATTCACTTTATGTTATATTTTTAAGTTGAGTTGCTTTTTTAATTTTTCACTGAAGTGACTATATTAACTATATAGCTTGATTTAATTGTTGTGTTTAAATCAAAATGTCCTAGTAAATATTACTTTTACAATGATATTTGCACATTATATATTAATTATACTGTAAATATTATTTATGACCCATTTGATTAATATTTCCTAAAAAATTAAATTGGCATGCACTCAATTCATCACTTGAGTTGTGCAAACATGTCTACAAGCACATTTTCATCAAAAATATGCAATTGCATCCAAAAGGTGTGATTTTGAACTAAAATGCCATGTAAAAACACAAAAAACATGTTATTACATGTTTTTTTAAATGTGCAATGACTCCCAAAAGGCGAGACATGCATATTACATGTGTTTTTCAAAATATGCAAGAGCACCCAAAAGGTGTATTTTTTCCTAAAGGACATTTTTTGTGCAAAACTTAAACCATGCATAAGTACCTAAAAGTGTTTTTTATCTTGTGAGTTCAATTTAAAACATGCAATAGCACCCAAAAGGTGTGTTTTTTCCTATTGAGCCATTTTTGAAGATTTTTAAACATGTGTTTGCACCGAAAATGTGGGTTTTTTGTAAGGAAGCCATTTTTGAAGTTTTAAAAACATGTAATGGCATCCAAATGGTGAGTTTTGTCTCCAAGAGCATGCATATGCCCTCACAGAACCCGTAATTGAAGATTCAAGGGCAAAAAAAATTGATGTTTTCCTCCTCCAAGAATACGTTTTTCATAAAAAAATGCTTAGATTTGCCCATATAATAACTTGAAACCCATCACAAGAGGGACATTTTTGAGTTTTAATACATATACATGCATTTGGATGTCATGATTTTGCATATTCAAGACAAATTACTCATATTTTTGCGTTTTTGAACCATGTTTTTGTTAAAAATGCTAAGATTTGGGGCAGTTTTGATCATTTTTTGGCTAAAATAGATGTCATTTTGAGGATTGTGTGTGTGTGTGTGTGTGTGTGTGTGTGTGTGCATGTGTGTGCGTGCGTGTGCTATTGAAGAACATAGTTTTTCCTTTAGATGTCAAAAAAGCTTCATTTCACATCTTCTATGACTTACATTTTTGCTATAAATGGCCACAAAATTGAGTTTTTCATTCACCTTTTTACATTTTGAAGCCACATTTTTGCATTCCTACTAAAAAAATGATCAATATGTGTGTGTGTGTGTGTGTGCACGCACCCGTGCGCATGTGTGTGTGTGTGTTTTTGAGCCACAATTTTGCAAAAACGACATAGATTTTTGCATGAAAAGGGCATGTTTTTGTTCAAACAACTCAAAAATGGCATTTATAGCTCATACCTTTGGATCAATAGGGGTCATTTTTGAGGTTTAATGCATGTTATTGCCTTTGGAGATCATGTATTTGGCATTTTCATGTCAAATTCAACCATTCATTTCTCATTAATATTTACTGAATGCAAGTACAGAAGAAGTCAAATTATTGTTTGAGAATCTAGATTTGCAGAAGAATTGGTTTTCAAAGTTTATGATTCTCATTATTTTGGCTCCCTGATCTCCAAGTATGTTGACATTTTCAAACTTGCTCATCAATTCATGCTTATCTTGCTATTTCTGTGCATATTTTAGCTTGAAGTTGCACACTTGTTCATATATATGCCATGAATAGTGCATTTTTCCTTTAAATATGATGAAAATTCTCACTTCCATACTTTTAGATTTTCCCCAAACTCTAAATTGGAATTTATATTTTGAAGTAGCTTGCTTGTTGACATGTTTAAGTCTAAGACCAATGGCATGTGTTTCTTTTGTTTGTTCTTGTTGTTTGCTTGCTTGTTTTCTTGTTTTTCTTCTTTTGGAAGAAATTGCAAGTTCTTTCCCAAGAACTAGAGTGCATTTCATTTCACTCCACCTTCCACCTCTTCGTGCAAATGCATCTTTTCATTCCATATTCATCATTACATTCCAAAGTACATTTCATTGATTCCTTTCATATGCAATTACACTTCAAAGGAAATTACATGAAATAACACATTCCATGTCATGACATACTATATATCATTCTCCACATCCGACTATGCAATGTCCCCATTTTTGGAAATTTTGTACAATTGATGGAGTTAGCTCATCATAGCAACCCTCGTGAGTTGACAAGGAGTTTTGGGGGTCCCAGCTGTGGATTTACTATTTGTAGTAGGTTTATTTCTAGCAGTGCAGTGGATGGCTTCAGCAGTTGGTCGTCACCTACAGTTAATACAATTAATAATTGCACGAGCTCTTATTTATTCATTAATTATTAAGTTGTATTAGTATAATAATGTTTATATTATTATTACAATGACATTAAGTGATATTTCTCAAAAGTGGGTTGGAAAGTTTCTAGTATTGAGTTAATTTGGGAAACTAAAACAATTTCTTAAGTGGAGTTTTTTAGGAAACTTTGGCCACTGAAGGATTATAAATGAGAGCTCATTTCATTGGAAAAAGCACACTTGAATATATATTTTCTTTTGTGCCTGTGTGGCTTTTTCCTAATTTCTAACTTGTGAGCCCTAGCTGAAGTATAAGGGTCTCGTCTGAGAAGTTCTTGGCAATTGTGTTGAAGTATACAATTGATCAACATCTCCTAGTGTTGATTCTATGGCTAAGGATAAGATAAGATAAATTTATTAATGTCCAAAAAGAGACCAAAGAGGGTCTAAGGGACTAGAAATAATACAAAGGGCAAATGCAAGTAGGGAGAACACCAAACAGTGTCCGCAAAATGAATGTGAAGGCAAAACAACAAAAGAACTAAGAAAAGGAAATAACAATAGCTAAGAACTTCTCACAGGTGAGAAGTAGTCCATAATGGAAAGGTGGACATTAGGGAAATCAAACAGTCTGGAAGGTCACCTTTGAGGTCTACTAGAGGGATGTTGCCAAGTATAATCTCTGTGGGGTCTCACAAACCTAGTGTGAATTGAGTTAGTGTAGAGAGGCCGCTTCGATCCTTGGGTAGGAACTGTAGGATTGAAGAAAGAGGTGATGAGCTACATACAGGTCAAAGTCAAGAAAAGCTAGAGTTGTATAGTATGCTTGCGAAGCTACATGGTCTCCTGAAGGTAGAGTGCAAGACAATGCTGGTCAATATATTTGAAGAATGAGGGAAGAGACCGACACTCTCTGAACAAATAATAGAATCTCCCTCAAATCTCATAGTAAATGGGACAATGAAAAATAAAGTGAGACTCAATCTTGACCTCTCTGAGGTGACAAAGTTGACAGATCTTGTCCTCCCTACCAATCTAATGATCAATTTGAATGCGTAGCCAGTGAGATCCCAAAGAGATGCAAAGAGCATGAGTCCAACGACGAGTGAGGTATTAGGGACGTAAGATGATCCCATCCTAGATATCAAGAAAGTGCTCAGCATAGAAGGCCATACATGGACGGAGCCCACCTAGGGGATTCTTCCAAGTCATGATAACATACTGTATGTAGATGTCAAGTCTAACATGCTCATTCAACTCCTGTTGAGGTAAAAGAAGATGGGCTAGAGCATCTAGAGAAAATTGGAAGGGGGGAAGATGATCCAAGCTAATACCAATCAAGCCCAAGAGAGCAGAGACTTGGGTGTACCAACAACAAGACCTGTGACTAGAATCTAAATCTGCAACCCCCATACAAGAATAGTAAGCCAAGTGGAAATATTTGTGATGATCATTGGAGGAATCGACAAAGCTCTGGAGCTAGTGAAGAAGCCAAACTAAATCAAAGATGGTCCCTAATCTGAAAGGGTGGACACCAAACCCAACTAGAACAATGTTGTGTGGTGTGAACCGGTAACATCTGATAATGCACCGAAGGCAAAGAGTTTGGACTCTCTCAACAGAGGCCTAGTCAGACTCCAAGAGGGAGGGGCCCCAAATAGTAGAGTCATAGAGGACAGTTAGCTTGACCAAGGAGTCAAGAAGAGACATCTTAGTTGCAGTTTTGAAAACATTGTCGCTCAAGAATAGCAAGGGAGTCAAACCCCTTGTTGACTTTGGGTTGCATGGCTAGTCTTAGGCTGAATTGAGGTCCAAAAAACTTAACCCCCAAGTAAGTATATGAAGATGCAATCTTGATCTCGGTACCCTGGAAGTAAAAATGGAGATGAGATGTCCTCAAAAAATTGAAGACCATAACTTGAGTCTTGCTCAAATTTAGAACTAGCTCACATGAGTTGCAGAAAGAGGCCAAGCCCTCAAGGAGCCGCTAGAGACCATCGGGAGAAGATGCTAGGAGAATCACATCATTAGCAAATAAGAGAATAGAGATCAAAAATAGATGTAGATAACAACCATCACCAGGAAGCAAGTAATCATAGAGAAATGCCTCAAGCTCGTCGATGTAGATGCCAAAAAGAGTGGGGGAGAGAGGACAACCCTATTTCACCCCGATAGTCCTTTAGATAGGAGCAGAGAAGCCCTATGGAGTTTTGAATCTTTTCTTGACGTGCTCATATAATCTCATAATAGCTATAAGAAGAATCTCTAAAATCTTGATATCCCTAAGACGTTGAAAGAGAGCCTGCAAACCACTTGATTAAAGAGTTCCCCAAGAACAAAGTCAAAGGCTTTGTGAAAGTCAACAAAGTAGCAATAAAATTTTGCCAAGCAGTGGTGAGCTTCCTCAATGATGGCCTATAAAGTCAAAATGTGATCAGTGGTCTGAAAGTCTAAATGAAACCTAGCCTGACAATGTCGTTGATCGAGCTCCTTGGATAGGATATTATTTAGCACAATCGCATAGAGTTTGGTGAAGGTTTGCCCAACCATGATGGTCCTATAGTTTCTAAGGTCTGAAGCTAGCCCATATTTATGGATTAGATAGATAATATGTCATGACCAAGAGTCAAGGAAGCCAATGTAAACCACTTGATTAAAGACTACTGTAAGAAACAAACCCGAGACAGAGATACCCAACTTGAAAAATTTTGCTTAAAATCATTCCTCATCTAGAGTTCTACTATTGTTCATAACTCTAACTACCTCACAAATGTGGGAAAAGGAGAAGAGGTGACAAAAAGTGGGGGGGGGGAGGATGAGATGGAGAGGGGGCTAGACAGGAATATCATAGAGAGTGGAGGTGTGGGAGGCAAGGGAGTAAAGGTCTAGAGTTTGGCGGGGGGGGGGGGGCGAGGAAACACGGTGCACCAAAAAAGCTTTGGAGACTAGAAGAACATGGCACAAAGAGACTTACATTGCAATAAAGTGAAGAATTCTTGAGATCTTCTTTGATAATTGTGCTGAGGTAAACAATTATTGATCTTCTCCCATTGTGTCTATTGTTGCTTGGAGAATTCTGATAGTGAAGGATAATGTTTCTTGTTGTCAATCTACATTGGGTATGCTGATTGAAAGTATCATTAGGAAGACTGCAAATTTGATAATATTGGCAGTTGTGTTGGAAATCAAGGGCCAATTGCATAAAGAGAATTAAAGACAGCAACAAGAAATCCCCACGTCATTCTCATCTCAACATTTTGAATTGGGACAGTTGTTTAAAGGCTACTATTACGTTAAACTAGATCTATGGTTTAGTATTGGTCACGTGAGCAAGAAGACTATAGTTGTGGGTCGGTGTGGAGATGCACATTGGTGATGACAACCATTGGGAGTACTATTGGAAACATAACCATCTTTGTTGGAGGAAGTTGATGCATCTACAATTCTATTGTGAGTTGATACAAGGAGAGAAGGCCATTTTATAAACAATTCAATTTAGGTTCAAATTGCTATTTAGAATTGTATTTAGATTTTATGCATAGTTGGTTATTTCCTCAATTCAATAAATTGTCAATTTAGCTGTAGTCAAGTGCCATTATTAAAACAAAGACTTTTTATTTGTGGTTTTCATATCATATACAAAGAATCTATTTCTAGTTATAGTTTGAATTTATACCATCATTCAAACTTCTTGAAACTTATCGACATGGGAAAATTCAAAATAAATTGGAGAACATTTAAATATTGCAAATAAGAGTTTGTGCATCATTATTCAAATTGGGAGCCAGTTAGGGTTTTACAATGTTATCAAAGCAATTTCTTGGTAGCCTGTAGGAATTGGGCTCAGTTATTATTTTGTTTGGTTTTGACTTCAAATTTTTAAATTGATTCTGTGCTTTGGTTACCGACATTATGGACAATGATGGAAGATTCATTCCAGGTAAATATTATACTCATAGAGGGCATACTTCTTCATCTAGGGATGTGGTGGTAATGGGGGTAAGTGTGTGCGATGATATATCTACAACTACTTTTGTGATAAATAAACCATCTAGTGAGGCACTTAGCAATAGTACCTTAGATGTTCAAGTGTGTGTTGTTGATAGTACGCATGTTATTGATTTTGAGGTTGAAAATGATCACTCACCTAAGTGGAGCTAAGTTGGGCTCAATTTACACCATCTACAGATACAATTTAGTTTCCTATAGTGGCAATTGGTGGTGTTTGTATATTTTTTGATTCTGATGAGGACGTGGTTATTGTGGATATAATGGAGGTGAGTGCATTTGTTGAGAGCTGCAAAGAACCACATACTGTACCTAGTTCTCTTGTAGCTTCATTTTTTACAAGGGTTACTAGAGATTATTAGGATTCTAGTGAAGAATGTAGTGAGGTATATTTATGGGGAGTCTGCACTACTTTAGATTTGTGCTAGATTCATATGTTGTGCAGAGATTGTTTGTTCCTAAGTCTGATGATTGGCAAAATAATTGGGTTAGTGCAAAGGACATATCAGTACCTTCTATGGATCTAACTACAACTGACACTTCGACACAATTGTCGATGTTATATTGTAAGTCATGTTATTGTTTCTATTGATAGTATTGGCATTATGTTGCTTCAGTGAGGATAGGGACATCACTTGCTTCTTATGGGATCCCAGTGGAGGTTTTTGTATAATGTCGAATTGCTTGAGGACAAGCAATTTTGGGGAGGGAGGACTATAACGTCCCCGTTTTTGGCAAGTTTGTACAATTGATGGAGTTAGCTCATCATAGCAACCCTCGTGAGCTAACAAGGTGTTTTGGGGATCCCAACTATGGATTTACTATTCTTAGTAGGTCTATTTTTGATAGTGTAGTGGGTGGTTTCAATAGTTGGTCGCCACCTGCAATTAATAAAGTTAATAATTGCATGAGCTCTTATTTATTCATTAATTATTAAGTTGCATTATTATAATAATGCTTGTATTACTATAATAATGACATTAAGCGATATTTCTAAAAAGTGTGTTGGAAAGTTTCTAGTGTTGAGTTCTTTTGGGAAACTTCCACAATTTTTGAAGTTGAGGTTTTTAGGAAACTTCGGCCAATGAAGGATTATAAATGAGAGCTCATTTTCTTTTGTGCCTTTGTGGCTTTTTCCCAATTTCTAACTTGTGAGCCCTTGCTAAAGTATAAGGGTCTCATCTGAGAAGTTCTTAGCAATTGTGCTAAAGTATATAATTGACCATCTCCTATTTTGAATTATGTGGCTAAGGATGATAATATTAATTATTATATATCTGGTGGAGGGTTTTGAATAATTCCTGAGATCTTTGGTTATTGTGTCGAGGTAAAAAATTATCAATCTTCTTTGACTATGTCAGTTGTGGCTTGGAGAATTATGATAGTGAAGGATAATGTTTCTTTTTTTGAATCTACATTGGGTATGTTGAATGTAAGTATCACTAGGAAGGTTGCGAATTTGATAATATTAGCAGTTGTATTGGAAAGCAAGGGCCAATTGCATAAAGAGAATTGACGACAGCAACAGGGAATCCCCACATCATTCTCAACTGAACATTTTGAAATAGGACAGTTGTTTAGAGGCAGCATTACCTTAAACTGGGTCTACGGTTTACTATTGGTCATGTGAGCAAGTAGACTATAGTCATGGGTTGGTGTGGAGTTGCATATTGGTGATGAGAGTCACTGGGATTGCTATTGGAAACGTAACCATCTCTGCTGGAGAAAGTTGATGCATCTACAATTCTACTATGAGTTGATACAAGGAGAGAAGGCCTTTTCCAAATGGGAGTCTGTACTACTTCATATTTGTGCAAGATTCATATGTTGTGCAGAGATTGTTTATACCTAAGTCCGATGATTGGAAAAATGATTGGGCTAATGCAGAGGACATATTGGGACCTTCTATGGATTTGACTACAGGTGACACTTCGACAAAAGTGTTCAGTGTTATATTGTAGGTCATGTTATTGTTTCTATTGATGGTATTGGCATTATGGTGGTTTAGTGAGGACAGGGACATCACTTGCTTCTTATGGGATCTTAGTGGAGGTTTTTGTATAATGTTAGATTTCTTGAGGACAAGCAATTTAGGGGAGGGAGGACTGTAATGTCCCTGTTTTTGGCAAGTTTGTGCAATTAATGGAGTTAGCTCATCATAGCAACCCTCATGAGCTGAAAAGGTGTTTTGGGGGTCCCAACTATGGATTTACTATTCTTAGTAGGTCTATTTTTGGTAGTTGTTATTTTTGGCAGTGTAGTAGGTGGCTTCAATAGTTGGTCATCACTTGCAATTAATAAAGTTAATAATTTCATGAGCTCTTATTTATTCATTAATTATTAAGTTGCATTATTATAATAATATTTATATTATTATAACAATGACATTAAGTGATATTTCTAAAAAGTGCGTTGGAAAGTTTCTAGTGTTGAGTTCTTTTGGGAAACTTCCACAATTTTTGAAGTGGATTTTTTTAGGAAACTTTGGCCAACGAAGGATTATAAATGAGAGCTCATTTCATTAGAAAAAAGCATGCTTGAATATATATTTTCTTTTGTGCCTTTGTAGCTTTTCCCTGATTTCTAACTTGTGAGCCCTTGCTGAAGTATAAGGGTCTCGTCTGAGAAGTTCTTGGCAATTGTGCTAAAGTATATAATTGACCAACATCTCCTACTATTAATCATGTGGCTAAGGATGATAATCTTAATTATTATATATCTAGTGGAGGGTTTTGAAGAATTCCTGAGATCTTCTTTGATAATTGTGCTGAGGTAAACAATCATTGATCTGCTTCAACTATGTCAATTGTGGCTTAGAGAATTATGATAGTGAAGGATAACGTTTCTTGCTATGAATCTATGTTGGGTATTCTGAATGAAAGTATCACTAGGAAGGCTACGAATTTGATAATATTGGCAGTTGTGTTGGAAATCAAGGGTCAATTGCATAATGAGAATTGACGGCAGCTATAGGGAATCCCCACGTCATTCTGAAATAAACATTTTGAATTGGGATAGTTGTTTAGAGGCCAGCATTACCTTAAACTAGGTCTACGATTTAGTATTGGTCATGTGAGCAAGTAGACTATAGTCATGGGTTGGTGTGGAGCTGCATATTGGTGACAATAGTCGTTGGGAGTGCTATTGGAGGCATAACCATCTCTGCTGGAGGAAGTTGATGCATCTACAATTCTGTTGTGAGTTGATACAAGGAGAGAAGGCCATTTTCCAAACAATTCAATTAAGGTTCAAATCACTATTTAGAATTGTATTGATATTTTATGCATGGTTGGTCATTTCCTCAATTTAATAAATTGGCAATTTACTTGCAATCAGGAGCCATTATTAAAACATAGATTTGTGGTTTGTGGTTTTCATATCAAATACAAAGAATCTCTTTCTAGTTATAGTTTGAATTTATAACATCATTCAAACTTCTTGTAACTTATCAACTTGGGAAAATTCAAAATAAATTGGAGAACAATTAAATATTGCAAATTAAGAGTTTGTGCATCATTATTCAAATTGGGAGCCGGTTAGGGTTTTTGCAAATTACATGTAATCTCACCCTCCATCCATAGTTAATTGTAATCTCATCTTTTTTTCTCATTTACACACATTTCCATCTTTCGAACCTAAATGCATGTTTGTTTTACATGTAATTCACTTTACGTGTAATGACATCTAGAGAAAGCATTTTTGCCTAAAGGTCTCAGTTTTAAAGTCAAAAGTTATCATTTGCATGCATTCATATGTATCTCAACTTGCATTCTTGGCCATACCCACAAAATCTCATCAATGCCCACATGCAATCCATCCTTCCAAGTCTGACTTTGGCCCTTTCCATCCAAATACATATGCTTTTGGTTCATTTCTAGCCACCACATGTGTTCCATAAGTGTCGAATCCATACTTTGATTACCCACCCCTCATGGATTTGTCATTGTAACTCAAATCTGAAAAGTTCTCAAGGATTCAATCTCATTGGAAGATGTTCTCATCATAATGTTGTAGCAAGTCAAGATATGCTAGAATTTCTATAAATAATGAAGACATCCAGCAAAGAAGGTGCGCTTCAAATCAAAGAAGCAATTATTCATGTGGCCTCCACTTTTCCAATGGTGGCTTTGGAATCTGAGTTCGTGTGAGAATGCACCAAGCACTTTTCTTTAAAAAATGGTTAAAGGTGTTGGTGGAAAGTTGTTTCGAGTTCACATTCAGACATCATCGAGAAGGCTTTCAAAGCCTTAAAGACTGCATAATGTTCCACTCTACAAAGGAGAATTCATGACAACTCAAATGAGAAAAAGGTTGATCACATCAAGTTTTCAAATGAAAATGAATAATTTATTAAAGAGAGTCAAAGGCTATCAAAAGACACAACACCATGATTATTAAGGTGAATGTAGTGGCACAAAATTCAAGAACTCCTGATCTTGTTATCATCTGGGATTGTATCGGAAAGTACAAGGCCCTTTAGAACAATCCCTAGGATTGTTTCAATTATCTTTCATTTTTCTTCTTCTTCTTTCATGTTTGTAATTGAAGAGGATGTATTGCATGAAAATGTGTAATTACATGTAATCCAATAATTTCTCTTGCTAGTTAGACCAGGTCAAAGTTGGTTGAGTTGCTCCTCCTTTTTCTCAACTCCTTTTGTCTATATAAAGGAGTGCCCTCCATTGTAAAAATCATCTTTTTCTATATGCAAGAAAACTCTACTAGACTTGTGCAAGCATAACTTTGATTGTGTAGTATGAATTTGAGAAAAAAGTGAATAAAATAAGCAATTGGATTTGAAGCTTTGAGTGGAAGCAATTGTAATAGAGCAAATTAAAAGCTTTGACTATAATTTGTGCTTATTATCTTTGATTCATGTTATTATTGTGTGTTCAATAATAGAGCATAGTGATTTCAAAATAAATCAAAGTCAAAGCTTTGATTGGGAGTGGTTGTGGCAATATATAAACTAGGAGCTTTGACTATAGCTCGTATTACCATCTCAAATTCAGAAAAATAGTTAGAAATCCCTACTTCTGGAAGTCTTTGTGCTCCAATGGTAGAGGTTATTCTTATAGAATGGTTAAAATAGGACTTACAACCAAACTAGTATGCTTTCAGCTAGCCTTTGATTTAGTGTTGGTTTATCGGTATCACTATTTACAACTTTAGATAGAAGTGTAGTTTGAGGTTTCATATTGCCCATTGCTCACTCCTCAGGTAAGTGGATTCTTTCCTGAAAGCTAAAGAGCAAAGAATATTGGTAACACCCCTTGCGAAATCTCTCAACTTCTTGTTTATATTGAGTTGATTCAAGGAATGGTGAGAAGGGGGAGCCTTCTCATTAAAGTAGGAGAGACTCTATCTCACACATTGTGGCTGGTCATCCTATTTTGCGAATCAATTTTACCCAAAACTATTGGTTGCAAAATATCCACGATATAGGACCCTATTAAAGAAATCCTAAAGTAATCCAATAGAAATCCCATACGAGATACCAGGGGTTGATCTCTAGTGGCTTGAATAGTGTGCATGGTGCCCTCTTGGGAGAACTTCAGGCACTTATGGACCACAGAAAAGAGAGCTCCCAAAGAGACCTGCTAGGGGATGCTTAGCTCTACTGGGAATCAGTCTGACTCATGGATGACAAAAAAATTTCATAGAGATTGCATTGGATCCTAAATGGATGTCAAGGTAATAGATCCCAAAGGGGCATGAAATAGTCCATTGTGGATCCTTATAGTTGTTTGACACTCATCATCTTGCACAATGGAGCTTGTTAAGAAAGAGTACCTCTTTCATAATAGCATTCATCTACATATGGGATCAACCATTACATCCCATTATGACTTTTCCATTGATTTGTATTGGGAAGTACAAGGGAGAAGGTTCTTCACTATATGGGTTATTTTGTGGTGTAAATAATATTTGGACGTTATGCATCCTCTAGTTGGGTAGTGAGTCCATAGTGATGGTTACCATGTAACAAATGGATTGTCCCTTGATGGAGGGAGGGGAAAGGATGTAGAAGACTAGCTAATTTTGTGTTCACCAAAACATGGTGAACGAAATTCTCCACCCTCAACAATTGATGAAATTTCAATGAGAGAACCAACCCATGTACCACCTAGTAAATGAGAAATCTAGTGAGCTAGGGTGATCCATTTACAGATTTGAAAATCTTAAACTTACTTTGAACAAAAGATGCTCAAAATGTAAATAACTCTAATGCTAAATTATTATCATTTTTAATCTACTAGAAAAGAAAGAACGGGAAATGATGATCGACTAGCAAGCTTCTTAGCTTGTGATCCTAGATGTGTACACCAATATTAGACTATAGCTCATATTTAGGATGCACAGGTGTGTATATGATATTGACATGATATAGAGACCAATAGAAAAAGGTACAAGATAGAAAAACAATATATCATTAAGAATGATGTTTGGTACAGAGAAAGATTAGGTGGTATGAATAAATATCATAAATCATAACCTAATACAATGTTCTATTTTAATCTTGGATAGCTAGAGAATGGGATATGGCATTAGGGGTAGAAACTGTAAGAACCCTTGTAGGTTCTAACATCACCAACCCATTGGATTGGTATGCAATTTCTTTAATTTTACAATGGGTTTCCAGGTAAGAATAAACTCATGTAAGTGTCTTAAGATTTTGAAAGGTTGCCATGTAATCTAATATAAACTTTGTAAGAAATGAAAAACTAGAACTAACTTCAATTTAATGAGTGTTGCAAATGAATTTTATTATTTCCATCTTCATAGACAATGACAAAAACACTCTATTCATACCCAGAATTTGCACCAACTCCTTTATATTGATATCTAGTATTAATAGAAGCAACTATAAGGTCTAGTAATAACATCGATCTACAATATAGATTTATCTATCCACCTTGAAGTGTCTTTAATATACTTTAATGAAGGTAGAGCTCACTATGGTGCAAGCATATATGAAAGAAGATAGTGTTTGAGTCTATGATGAGGAATCCTAAAATAAAGACCAGCATGTGGTTGTTGTAGCCATAATATAAGAGCTTGTAGATGATAGTTATAATCTTATTTATTGCAACTACTGACAATGAATAATTAACCCATCAAATTGAAGAAAATCCTTAAGTAAATTTCACCAAGTTGCCAAAGTACTATAGCGATTATTGTTCATACCATTATAGAAGTCACAACATAAATTTTGATTTGCAAATGACTAACTCTTAGTCTTCAACAATCTTCATGTCTGAAAACATATCAGCTTGAAACCCTTGAATAATCATTGCATTTGTTTGCCAATATGCACAATAATGACTAGTATATGAAGCCACCAATGAAGCAAACCTTCAATGGACTATTTCACCACCTCAAGAAGCAATGATGATGAATATTGCACAATTGAAAACCCTTGTTCTCAAGCTTGAATCCCAAGCATCCAATAACAATGACAAATAATCATTCAATAGTTAGTTTGAATTGTTAATGATGCTTTGGTACACTTCTCAAATAAAGGTTGATCCACTTAGACAATTAAATAAATTATATTATATACTTATAGTCTCATTATGCTTTATTTATATTATTTAAATGATATAGCTTGTACTAATATTGAGTTATAAATTACTTTACTAATTGGCCCCATAAACTATAATCAATTAATACAGTTTTAAGTCACTTAAATTAAGGGTCATGGCCCCATTGTGCATAGAGTTACTTTAGAACTTTATACTTCACTTTTAATGATTAATTATTAATAACTAAAAAATATTGTGAGCATTGCATATGCGACGTATCTAGGTGTTGTACCAAAAATAGTAACTCTACAAATATAACTCATTATAAATAGTTAGTTCCTAAATATTTGAATGACACTACAAACATAGCTCATTCAAGTACCCTGCTATAATTAATAATCCCATACTTTCCTAAAATAATCACTTGTAGTTAGTAGTAAGTATGCCAAATTGAACCAAATAAAAAACAATCTTGAACACTTTTGACTCTGAAATGGGAATAAGCCTTATGCACTGCAGTCTAGGACCCTCTTACCATCAATCTTAGCCTATAAGGGGCGATAACAAGCCACTCTAATTACAAACTATATCTTCCCAAGAAGGGGACATTACAATCCACCCTCCTTGAAATTGTTTGTCCCCAAGAAATTCCAAAAGAAAAATAGCACACTAGGTTTCTCATATCCTAAAGGAAGAGGTATGTTATGTCCTTGATACTAATTAGCTCATGTAACACCAACACCAAAATAATTGACAGTACTTGCCAAACCAAATCAACATCAATAATAGGTGTCACAAGAGGAAACAACTCAAAAGGCTAACCAAATTTACTTCCCAAAATTATGCAAGGTGAGCTATCATATGCTATGCATTATCTAGCACATGTGTGATTAATCTATGCATATGAAAGAACTCATGCACATAAGAGTCAAAAGTAAAACTGTGGACAATCCTCATAGTATAAATACCAAAAAAAATCCTTACCGAGCTTTCCTTGAGATCTGGATGCACTAGAAGGATCTATAACTTTAAATAGGAGCCTTTAAAGAGTAACATCCTTGACTTTTGCTTCATGAGTTTCAAAAAGCTGCCGATATTTTTGGCTTGGTAATTTTATGACTTCTATTCATGCCAAAAACCTCGTCATAGTATTATAACAACACTTAACAAAAAAATTTAACAAAATGATTTTTGTTTCTCATTTCTTCACTTATATTATATTAAGAGAAAGAAAAAATATATTTTAAACAATTATTTCCAAACTCTTGCAAATTGATTTCCATTGATTTAAAGTTGGTTTAAGTAACATTTGAACCAAACTTGAGTTGGTTTTTAAAAGAATAATGTTAATGATTTGGAGACTTAGACTATGGAGGAGGGGGTGGATTTTGTTTCACACTAGATTGCATTGAGGAGAATGAGGATGAGGAGTCATTGCTAGTGCCAAAAGAAAGTAGAGGCAGAGCTATAACTAGGATGGAGGAGGAACTATAGATTGAGCCTGACATACCAAGTGAGGAGGCACAATCACGCCCATTTCAGATTTCTAAGACTAGACCTTTAATTTTTGTGTCTCCCTTAGTTTTTACTAGAGTTAAGAAGATGAAGATGTAGTTGTAATAATGCACTTACTTTTAGTTTTACATAAAACTATTAACTATTTTTCTTGCAGCCATCAACATTCTACATGAAATGTGGTTTTATAACCACTTTGCACTTAAATATATCTAGACTTGTCTTGCTTCTTTTGTGTTCTCTTTTATTGATTCATGGGATGCATCTTGTCATTAGATTTTACAAAAAAAATGCATTTCTGAATAAACTTAACCAAAATTTTAATTCTTCAATTTTTGCCAAAAATTGGCAATGATTTTCCTAATTTATATTTAAGCCTTAGTAAGTTTTTGGTTTTGACAAGTTTTCCAAGTATGTTGAACTCAACCTCACTATGCTTAAAGTAGTGAAGCCAATTGATGTGATCCACCTAAACTACAATGCTAACCCTATCATTACTTGAGTTATGAAGACCACTAAACTCACATACATCTACTTGGGGGTAAGAATCACTTAAGGTATTTGTAGCACCACAATTTTTCCCCAACTTCTTCTAGAATCCCATGGATGTGTTCACTTTGCAAGTAATTCACCACCATAGATGGATTTGAATACTTGTAACTACAACCTCCATCTAATGAAGGTGGTGAGTACCCATCCCACAAAATATGGTACAACTTTAGAGTCAATCTAGACAAATGCATCATCAAATCCTCTAAGTGTGCATCAAGAAAGAAGTGATGAGTACTCCTTATGTAGTCACAATAAAAAACTATAGCATTTGTCAGCAATTGACTATCATAGTCATGAGATTAAATGCTGGATTTGCCTCTAGGGAAGGAAAACAAATCAACATGAGGTATGACCTCCCAACTAGATGATACAGTAGACATGTCTTGCGAAGAAGATAGATTAGTGTCATGAATTGTCACCCAATTCATTGGCAAATCCTCCAGTACATGAAAAGAGCTACTAAACATTGAGTGGTGTCGCCTATAAATGGACTAACCTCAAGAAAACTTGGTGCAACATGTGGTTTGAGTTCTTCTTTCAACCAATTTGTTTGTCCCTTTTGTATCAGTTACACTTGTAACTATAATGGGACTAGTCACATCCTCAACTTGCTCACAACAGTAATTCATGGATATAAGATCATCACTAATTGTCACTTTAGAATATTCTATTATATCTATAATTGACATTTAGATTGTTCCAAACTCTACTCCATGGTAAGTTCCTCAATCTGTGATTGAGACTTATGAAGGGCTGATTACATTCTCTCCAAAGAGTCCATAGTCACCTCAAGCTCATGAATGAGCTCCTCTACTGTATTTTCCTTTCCCCTCAACATATCATAGAAAGTGCAATCCAACTCGATAAAATAATCTCTAGTAGCAAGTAATTGTGAGTAATTACATTTTATAATTAAAAATAGCTTCTCAAAGAGCGGGAAACTCTACACGTAGAAGGCCACTATAACTATGTTCATCTGACATATGAGTGCTCCAACTAAGTATTGCTAGCATATGATAAGCAATATCAAAATACATTTTGGTTCTAGAAATGATATTGTCATTGACTTTAATTAAGTTCTCCAACCAAATGACAAGGACTTTGAAAGTCATGAACATCTATGCATGCTCTTTGTGTTAGTGTAAATTATTTAATTATTATTACACTTTACTTAAGTTTACTTAGGAATATGCATAGTCATATGAGTTGTCTTGTTGACAACACAAGAGTTAGCAACTTATTTGAGCACATGGTGTCTACAACATCTCTTTATGAGATACACCTATGTAAACTTATCCTCTCATCATCATACAAACTCTTTTGCTCAATGGAGGATACTTCACCTTTGGTGGACGTGTGCTGAGTTGTAATCCTTATCTCTTGTGTGACTTCTAGACATATCGATTGCCCTTATATATAGGCATCCTCTATGATGTATTTATCTAATTATCCAATCATCTAATATCCAATTATCCAATTATCTAATATCTATTCTAATTTGATCATATCTTATCTCTCTTGTGCTATGTATTGAGCTTCTTGATCTTGGCGTTGAATTATTGCCTTAGGAAAATTCTTACATAGTATCAGAGCTATACCAAATTATTACATGGTATCAGAGCCATAGGAGTTTCATTGCATTGCCATTGGAGAGATTTTTTGCAGGTCAAGATTGTAGCTTGTTGGTGCAAAATTAGATATTGGTTTCACATTTAGAAGGTCAAAAAACCACCAAATTGACTTTTGTTTCATCAAAATTGGACATCTAAGGTGAAATCTAGAGTCATTTTGATTTTTGGAGGTGCGATGACAGCGATTCAAGAAAAATAATTACAGAGGCAATTTTCAAACAGTGATATTTTCCTCATATGGACTCCTTTTTTCAAGGAATTTTTTTTTGTTTTGGGGTAGAATTTCATGATCTACACATTGGTGCAGGATGTTTGAGATCTCTATTCCTAAATTTTTCTACAAATTGCAAATCCTAATTTTTGCAACTTCAAAGGCTTAGTTCAAGCTCATCTAGACACATATTCAGGTGCTATTTTTTTGAGAGTCCATGATTTTTTGTCTACTTTCTAGAATTGGTATCAGTTTGGAGTAATTCTGAGTAGACATAGTACTTTCAAATTTTGGTCTCATTTTGGCCTATTGGCACTTGTAATTAATTAGATCCTTGAGAGGTCTTGTTTCTTATCTTGTTTAGTATGATATAGCTTCATATATTTGGGGGTGCATGCATTATTTGATCTCATGGAGTTATGTCAAAAGTGGCAGTTTGGTTTAAGATTTAAATTGATAAAAAGGAACTATCGAAAATAGAGTGCTTTGATGATTGATCATCTACAAGAACATAAGTATTTCTTTATCTATGTTTTAAAGAACTACCTTCTTCTACTGATTGGATGGTTCATAGAATGATTTTTCAAGCTATTTTTATAAATATCAGTATGGATTGTTTTGTTCTCCTTAGAAAGGCAAGTGATCCTTTTGAACTTTGGATGTGTCTTTGGAAAGCATATGAAGATCCAAAAGTCCCTCCATTCTCAGAGGAAATTCTACCTCTAGTCACTCCAGTTATGGTACCTACAACTCCAGTTGAGATCATACCTCTTGATGCTCTTGTTGCTTCTACTGATCTAGTTCCAGCCATAGATGTTCCTAATTTAGTGCAGTAGGAAATACCATGTCTTCCTATTTTAGCTTCATAGAATGACTTCCTTCTGGACATTCCAGTGTTGTTTGTGGAGTCTTACACTAAAGATGTGGGATACATTATTGATGACATCCATCTTCTCTTTGTTGACGAGAATTCTTCTTCACTTTTTATGAGGGAACACTTTGACCCTCAACCACTTGATCTTTCTTTTGAGACTAACATGATTGTGGAGACTTCTTTTTAGTAGTTGGAGGACTCTTTTACGTCAAAGGAGACATATTAGTCTTTGGAGATTGTATTCCAATTTCCTCAAACATCACATCCTTTGAGGATTCTTCCTACTAGTTGGGGAGCATTCTCTACTACACTTATGGCACCACATCTTCCTACAAGGAGGAAAGTCATTAAGTTTTCATGGTGCAGCTTCTTCGATCATCAAGGAGCTTCTTTCATGGGTGTGTATTCATCATTTAGGGGAGGCTACATTGCTTCTCTTACCATATCTTCCTATAGGGATGATTCTTTATCTTTGGAGTTTGATTCACTTTCATACATGGACATGTTACCTTGTTTGCCACCTTCTTTTGGGCATCCAACAGATTAGCTTGTGACATCTACATTCATCAAGGACTTGTCAACATATGAGAAGACTTCAGAGGTAGCATCCATAGCATACTACATATGGATACCTCATCCATCTTCCCATCCACAATGGGAAGTATACTTGCACCTATACTTAGTGTATCTTCTTTTTCATGTCCCCTTTTCAAATAATTAAAAAATAATAATCTTTGCTAAGGCAGGCAGGCCCAAGAAAGTGAAGTTTTGAAAAAAGGTGGTTAATCTTTGAAAACCGTTGGACTAATAAATGAAAATTATTATTAAAATATGTTTTATTAACCTCTCTTGGACATGAGTTATGGTTATCCCCTCTTTTAAGGGGTTTGGAGGCATTTTGGGCGGATTCCAGAACTTGATTTTGCTCATTTCTTTGTTATTCTTCAGAGGCTGCCAAACCTGTGGAGAAGGAGACCCAAGAACGAGAGTTTACAGGTTTCTAGGGAGACCCAAGAATGGGAGTTTGTAGGTTTTTAGGAAGGCTAAGGATGGGAGTTTGAAGCCATTACATGTGCATGCTCATATAGAGTTTGCCTTTGTGTTGAATAGTGCAGATTTGTGGGTTTTCAAGTGTGTTTTTTGTATGAGTTTGGTGTTTTCAGTTGAGTATTTCATATCAGTTTGGGTTTCTGCTGTATTTCAGACTTTAAGGTGTTAAAATAGAGCTGAATATATGTATTGGGACATGATTAAACTTTTGAGATAGATTATTAGTGTTTTTGTGGTGTTTTCGGGCATTTTTGTGTTAATTTCGGGAGCCCAATGAGCATAGTTTTTGTCCTACATTTGAGAACTGTTGTGTAAAGGCTATACAAATCTGGAAATGTCATTTTGTAGGCTGTTATGCTGCTGAAATTTTTGTAAAAATTTCCACTTTCAGATTTATTAATAATAGGTGAAGCTGTGAAGCTTTTGGCACAATTTCTGGCATACCCGATGTGGGGTTTCTTGAGAAATTTGGTGGATCTTTGTGATATTAGTTGTTTGATCTTGAAAATCTGATTAGAGGTTGGAAATATCATACAAAACCAGTAAAATGGACATTTCAATGGTATCAGAGCCATGATCTTTCCAGCCTGAGGGTTTGTAGAAGTTTGCATGTTAGTTTTGAGAACTACCCAAATCTTGCATGTCATAATTTATGGTTGCATGTTGCTTCTAATCAGCTGCATGTCAAAATTTATTGTTGCATGCTACTTCTAATAATTTGTATGTTATTTCTTGGTGAATTTGGTGGTTGTAGAAGTTTGCATGTCAGTTTTGACAACTACCTAGATCTTGCATGTCAGTTTTGACAACTACCCAGATCTTGCATGTCATAATTTATGATTGCATGTTGCTTCTAATCAGCTGCATGTCAAAATTTATGGTTGCATGCTACTTCTAATCATTTTCATGTTAGTTCTTGGTGAATTTGGTGGTTTCATGTTGCTTCTAATCAGCTGCATGTCAAAATTTATGGTTGCATGCAACTAAGTGAAAGAGAAAAGAGATATTTACAGCGAGAAAAGAATAAAAAAATTTTGATCAGACCTCCAGTTGAAAGTAAGAGTATAAAATCCAAGGAAGGAAAAAGTATGGCTGATCCAGATGAGATGGCAAAGAAATTCTTCCAAGACATCCAAAATACTTAGAAGCAAATAGTGGATAGTTTGGCAGAAACTAGAGAGGCTTTGCGAATATTGATAGAAAAACTACAAGGAGTTGCATCTATTAATGAGAAAGGGAGCACTTCAGAGGAGCCAAAAAATCTGAAATCCACACCATCTAAATCAACCAAAACTATTTTCTTGCCTGTAGATGAGCCACCAGTACCAAATCCAACCATTAATCCTATGGAAGAGGTTACAGGTAACTTGATTACATTAAGAGCTACTTACAATGACTTAGATGATGACTTTCATAGTTCGGTTCCTTTTAGAGAATATGTGGATATGATGAACACTTTGATGCCCAAGAAAGAGTACAGAAGGGAGCATGACATAAGTGGAAGAGAGCTCAAAAATAAAATAAGCAAGTTTATAGCACTTACTTTTGATGGAACAAATAAAATTTCAGCTAGAGCATGGCTACAAAAATTACAGACCTTCTTCACACTTAACCCCATGGAGGAGAGTGATGCTATTCAAATTGCAAGTCTACACTTGGAAGATGCAGCCTATGATTGGTGGTATCATGGAATGACTACTCAAGATCATGATTAGGTAACTACATTTGATGATTTTAGTCAAAGAGTGATAGATAGATTTGACCTCAAGGATGATGATTATGAGGATGTTGTTGTGCATGATGGTGAGATACATGGTGGAGATGAGAAGACATTGAGCATTCATGAATTTTTTGAGAGAGAGTACCGGGCATAGTTAGATGCTTCATCACATGAGGTTGAGGCTAGTAGTACTTCACATGATTTATCCCGCCAGCTGAAGGTGAGTGAAGACAGTATTTTGACTTCATTATCTCATCATGACAGGTATGTGGAGTTAGTTGGTATTGGTCATATTACTCAAGTGAGGATTTTTCTTGAGTTACCATCTGATTCTAGTTTACAAATACGGACTCCAGATTGTTATATTGGCATTTGGGATTCAGTTGACAGGAGATCTTTAACACTTTTTGGTAGCAGTGTTTGTTTGGGCACTATCATGGATTTGATTAGTAGATTGCACGGTGTTGTCTTTTCTTGTGCTAGCAGCTTGTCTGATGTTGGTATTAGTTTTTATACACCGGTGTTGGGCTTTGTTCATATATCCAGTCGACCATACTTGCTGGAATGTGTTGATGATCTTTCATATTTGGCAGTGTGTACAGATGAGTCCCAGGATCATATTGGCATTAGTGACATCCAGGAGGATGCAGTGGGTAGTTTTGAAGACTTAGTTTCTTTGGGTACAGAGAAGTTGGATAGCAGTGCTACAGTTTTTGATACTCTGTATGTTGATATAAGCTTTAGAGTTGATTCACAGGACATGGATGGTAATACCCTAGAGACTAGTAACTTTGAGGATACTCCTTTAGACAGTGCATCAGAGGAGGTTTGTAGGAGACAGTCAAGCCAATGCCATCATGTGTCTAATCAGTTGAGAGTTAGTGACCAAGACATTGCTATCACTTGCCAGCATTTTGATGCTGCTCATCAGTTGTTAGTAGTTTATGGATGGGGTTCTCCTACTAGTGATGAGCAAGAAGGCAGTTATCTTTCCTTGACAGAGATCCACTCTTTATGGGAGGCTATTCGGATTTTGAGACAGAATTATATGCAGTTGGTAGCCGACAGAGATTATCTTATGGAGTGGGGTAGTATAGCATATGATGCATTGTTGGCCAAGGAAGATGAGGTGAGTGAGCTTACTGAGCATCTTGAGGTGACTTCTGAGATTCTTGAGAGTACACTGTTAGATTTCAAGGAGTCACAATTTCATTTGGCTAAGGTGACCATGGAGTTAGAGCGACTACAGTCTTTACCTGATTTTATACAGTCACAAGCTGTGGTGTTTGGTGATCCGAGGATGTCCATGGACGAGATTGTCATAGACAATGGACATCCATCCTTGATACTAACATTGGCATATGAGGTTCATTCCCACTAGAGTCAGGTTTAGTTGAGTTGGGTGTTGTAGCAGATTGTTCTATGCCTGACATGGTGGTGGCCTCTAGTACTGATGGCACAGAGACTAGAGATGTATCAAAGATCATGTGTAATGTTGGTGAGTTGGCAATTGGCATGGTTTCGGCTAGTAATACTACTCCCTTGGTGATATCTTTGGAGGTAGTAGTCAGTTCCAACATGGTTAATGATCAATTGCAGTTAGTTTCATCTAGATTACAGTCTGAGCCACTGACTAAGATTGGTGAATTCTATCAGCATTACACAATGAGGTACGCTCATCAATTTACCTTTGATGACCATGTTGATGAGATGGTGATACAGAGATGTACTTTGGTTCCTAGTGCTTATCATCAGTTATGGGATAGTTTGATGCCTCAAGATGAGAGTTGTGAAGGGCATGACATGGTGATAGGTTCTGCAATTGACAGCTTGATAATATGTGACTTAGAGCAGGAGTTTGGGAGTGATGCTTCAGTGGGTGTTGTTATTGATTCTACTCCTTTGGCTATGACATCTCCTGACTTAGCTAGTGATCACTCATAGTGGGTTGTATCACTTGTTCATGGTGAGCTGTTGATTGAGGTTGGTTTTTTTAATCAACATTATATTGCAGGGTATGTACATCAATTAGCATTTGATCCTTGTTTTGAGGAGTTGATGGCAAGCAAATTTGGTTTGGATTCCATTTCTTACTCTTTATCTTGTAATGTCTTTTCACCATCAGCAGTGCATGGGAGTTATGGTTATGAGATAGTGGCCGGTGATTTGCAGAGTTGTGTTGACTATAGGAGTTGTACAGTGTGTGGATTCTCCATACTTGGTACAGTTTCATTCGAGGGTGTTCACCATTGTTGCAGAGTTGGATTGTACATTCCGCATAGGCTAGTGGGATGTGTTGATGGTATTTACTATGTTGGTAGTTTGATTTGTCCACTTTACTTGGGTTTTGATGTTCTAAGAGTTTGTGTCTCATGGGTTTTTGACTGTGGTAGTGGTGATTTTGGAGTTTGGTTGAGCTATAATTGTCAGTTTGATTATGGATTCCTCTTGGTCATATTGTAGAGGATATTGCAGGAGCCTGTGTTAATTGGTAGTAGTATAGTCCATGACTACATTTGGGATCCAGGTGGATTGATTGGTTTATTTTTCAGCCATTTCTTGAGGAAAAGCAATGTATGGGAGGGGAGGACTTGTCATGTCCCCTTTTCAAATAATTAAAAAATAATAATCTTTGCTAAGGCAGGCAGGCCCAAGAAAGTGAAGTTTCAAAAAAAGGAGGTTAATCTTTGGAAACCGTTGGACTAATAAATGAAAATTATTATTAAAATATGTTTCATTAACTTCTCTTGGATGTGAGTTACATTTATGCCCTCTTTTAAGGGGTTTGGAGGCATTTTGGGCGGATTCCAGAACTTGATTTTGCTCATTTCTTTGTTATTCTTCAGAGGCTGCCAAACCTGTGAAGAAGGAGACCCAAGAACGGGAGTTTACAGGTTTCTAGGGAGACCCAAGAATGGGAGTTTGTAGGTTTCTAGGAAGGCTAAGGACGGGATTTTGAAGCCATTCCATGTGCATGCTCATACAGAGTTTTCCTTTGTGCTGAACAGTGCAGATTTGTGGATTTTCGAGTGTGTTTTTTGAATGAGTTTGGTGTTTTCAGTTGAGTATTTCATATCAGTTTGGGTTGCTGTTGTATTTCAGACTTTAATGTGTTAAAATAGAGCTGAATATATGTATTGGGATGTGATTAAACTTCTGAGATAGATTATTAGTGTTTTTGTGGTGTTTTCGGGCATTTTTGTATTAATTTCGAGAGCCCAATGAGCATAGTTTTTGTCCTACATTTGAGAACTGTTGTGTAAAGGCTATATGGATCTGGAAATGTCATTTTTTAGGCTGTTATGCTGCTGAAATTTTTGTAAAAATGTCCACTTTCAGATTTATTAATAATAGGTGAAGCTGTGAAGCTTTTGGCACAATTTCTGGCATACCCGATTTGGGGTTTCTTGAGAAATTTGGTGGATCTTTGTGATATTAGTTGTTTGATATTGAAAATCTGATTAGAGGTTGGAAATATCATACAAAACCAGTAAAAGGGACATTTCATTCTTCCTAAAGGGAGAAGTGTCCTTTGTAGGTATTGGATATTTTTTTGTCTTCATGGCATCCTTGCTGGAGATTATTCAATGTGGGGGGATACCATCATGTATTTTTTCTTATGGGGGATATATGCTTGTACATGCATGATGTATGTCATACTAGGGGAATCTCGATTACTCGATCCTTGCATGCATCTTGTATTTCTTCATCTCTCTTTTTCAAGGTTTTTCCCATGAGGTTTTCCCTCTTTCTCAGTTTTCAAAGAGATTACATTGCATTGCATTGTATCTTATGTAGAGCATTGCATTTGTATAGGGGTACCTATCATGGCCTAATAGTTGGGACCCACATTACATCTTGCATTTAGCTCTATGAGCTTAAGTGCATTCCCCTAACTTGCACTTAAGGGGGGTGTTAGTGTAAATGATTAATTATTATTACACTTTACTTAAGTTTACTTAGGAATATGCATAGTCATATGAGTTAATGAATATAACTATTGTAGACACCTAAAAACCTTTAGAAAATAAAGTATTTTTATTTTTTGAAAAATTCCTGATGACATCATCATTTATTTATTTATTTATTTATTTTTATGCCATTAAATCCCTTTATCTTAATTAAAAATATTTAATTAAGGAATCCCTCCCAAAAATGTTTAAATCAAATTTAAACATTATTTCCTTATTTATTAATTATTTAATTAATAAATTGACCAAAAAACTCAAAATAAATTTAAAAAATTATTTTTTGCCCAAAACTTAGCCAATTTCCTGAAGACCACTAACCTCTTCCAAATCTTCTAATCCTTCTTTAATTTTGATTAAAGGCTAATCCCATCATTTCCTACCCCTAATCCCAACTCAAAATATTTAATTAAGATTAAATATTAATCCTCATATTTATTTAAAAAGTTTTAATAAATATCTCTTCAACCCAAACCCTTGAAATAAATAAAACTTTATTTATTTCCTAAAAATCTAATTTATCCTCATCCTAAGAAGTTCTAGACTCTTCTAGAAAGTCTTCATCCTCATCCTAGGAAGTTCTAGACTATTCTAGAAAGTCTTTATCCTCATCCAAAGTCTAGACTCTTCTAGAAGATGTCTTTAAACCTAATCCTAATCCCCTCCTAACCTTGTCACATTCTCTAAACATGGGTTAAGACTTACTAACCCAAGCCAAAGTTAACAAATATCTCCTCCTTCACCCACCCTCATTAAATGCCATCCACTTTCCTATCCCTAAGCTAATCCTAAACCATCCTAATCCATCCTCTAATCATTTGCACAATCCTAAGAAAGCTTAAAACCTTCCTAATCAAGCCCAAGTCGAAATTCCTCTCATCTCCTTCAAAATATTCCAACCATAAAACTTTATGAAGCCCACTAGGCCATAAATGACTCTTCCAAGCCCTTTTATTGCTCTTACAAGCCATTATGAGGGTCTTTATGAAGATTTTATCCCTTGAGCCTCCTTTGTTGACTCATCCTTTCCCTTTCCTCCATCCTCTCACCCTGTGACATGTGTCACTCCCTGATTGGCTGTAAGGAAGCACAATCCATGTGCTCTCCTCTCATGCAATCTGAGCCCTCCATGAGCTTTTTCCCATCCTTGTATCTTATCCCTCAATCCCTCAAGCCTCTTACCTATAAATTGGATCCTTCCCCTTTGCAAAACAACACAATCCATGAAGTAAAGTCATAATGCCATTTTAAGAAGCCATTTTACATCAAAACCATACACTCACACCCAAATTCCAACTCCATTTGAAGCCCTTTTTGAAGCATAAGCTTGATCATACATCCTATCTATTTAGACAAAGCCACTCAACAAGAGAGCTTCTCATTGAGAGAGTCCATTAATGGCTCATATTCTCAATTGAGAGTTCATCTTAGTCTATCTTGAAGTTTATGAATTTTGTTTAGTTTGTAGAAGCTTTATTTAAATTTGGTTTCTATTAGCATACTAACATTGCTCATATACAACTATTAGGTTTGTACTATGTCAATATATTGAATGTTCAGTGGAATTGGTTTGTGTTACAATTTTTCTCTATGCAAGTATTTCAATTTATATGTTATATTGAAACATCATTTCATGACTAGCATTTTATGTTCTATCACTACAACATTTGGGATCAAACTGCAATAGTGGTGTAATTTGTGGTGATTTTCATTTTTTTTTTTTAAATTTTGCAATTGTCCCCAATGTCATCACAATATCAATGTTGCCATTGTAATTGCGACGTCTATGTGATTATAAAAAAGAAAAAATGACATCATTCCCCATTTTTTTGATGGAGTTGCATGTGAAAGAGGTGGAGAGCTCTAAACATTGTCATGCCCTTGTGATTGGTGTTTTTTGTTGCCATGACCTTTTGATCTCATTGTCGTGCCCTTGTGATCTATGTGCCCTTGTAGCTCTGCGATTTTCTTCAAGGGAAGAAGAGGTATGTAAATGTTCTTTTATTTTCCTTCTAAAAGAGTTAATCTTAGGTCCACTCAAAGCAACACCTAGTGGTGTATTTTCTTCCAGTGTTAAAATCTGTAGAATGGTGTCAATGTTTGATATGTTGCTTGGCACTGCCTATAAAATGGAGCAAAGTTGAAACCATCCACTTGTTTCTTTGTTCTTGTGTACAAACTGGAAGAAGGATAAAAATGATGCCCTACAACTTTGGAATTAAAAAACACTTCTTAGAGTATAAGATGAAACTCCCTCTTGCAATTAATCCCCCCACCTTCATTTGACTAGTCCAACAATAAGATTTGCCTATATTTTATTTGACCTATGTGTCTCTGTGAATGTCACTTCTTATAGGCATTGATTTCCATACAAATAATTTGTAGGTCACATTAGAATCATTCCAAAATAATTTCAAGCAATGACCAACTCGGCATTCCATATCAACATGAAAGGCCTACCACAATATGCAATTACTCTTTGCAAGAAGAGTTACCAACCAAGTCCAGAAAAATAGGCCCAATTTGATTAGATAGTGATAATCCTCTTCATTTAGCATACATATTCTAGAATCCAAGTAATAAAACAACAAAACTCAGTGAACTCATACTAAGTGACTTACCTCAAGATACTGCACAAAAATAATGTTGACTAGGGAAAATGGGTAGAGTACACAAGAAATTTTACAAAAACATATCATAGTAGATATTTTCAAAAAGAAACAAGCCATAACCTAGGTAAATTGTTCTAGTTGTTGATTAGATGGGTTGATTACAAATTCTTGTAGAACTGTCATCAGATTAGGTACAATAAAATGAATAATTAGTTATTCCCAGCTAGCAAGATCAAATACAGTTTTCCAAGGTGATAAAATTGCATATGCAGATGGATCACTTGCATGTCAAGCATGAAGCACATTCTCCAACTTATAACAAATGGTTGGATATAAAGGCTCCATACATGATGAAGACACAAACCACAACCATAATGAATGCAACAGGGGAAAAGGGGATTATTATCATCAGTAAAATATGCTACTACATTCAGTAAATGTAAAGAAACCCAAATACATGCCCTATGGTCTTACAATGGTCAGATCCTGGAGAAAAATCATCCTCACAATACCTTCTCTCAAACTCCACCAAGAACTGCCTTTACAATGCCAGAAATGTTCTTAAATAAATCTCAATTAGGTTTAGGGTTAGGAATACATTCTAGAATATGCCATTTGGAATCCACTGCCAAAACAAAAAGTTATAGAAATCACAGTAAAAGTCGGTGTAAAATTAGAAAAAATTAGAAATGGTAGTCCAACTTTTGGGAGGCATAACTTTTGATCCGAGACTCTGATTGACAAATCATGTACATTTCAAGAAAGCTCTCAAAGTGCTCTATAGCCCTATGGATAGGATTGTCCCCCATTTTCCAAGCCTGTATGAGGTCATTTAATGCCTCAAATCTGACTCGAAAGCACTCTTAGGAGGTCTCTAGGCAACTTAAAAATTCAATAACTTTCAAATCGTAAAGCCTTTTGACCTAATTCTTTTTTTGGAGTGTTTTAAATTACAAATATAATCATCCCTCCAACTTACGCCCTCTAATTCATCATAATTATGGCTCAATTACAAAATAACTCATTTTTTACATTGATACATATCCCAAGGTGTTCAAAAACTCTAACCTAGAAAACCAATAGTGGAACTATGAGAGTTGGAATTTTTATTTGACCCAAATGGGTATCAAGAAATGAAACCACTTTAAGAAGAAACTAATACTAAGCATATTTTTGGGTGATACAAGATTGCCCTTACACTACTGAATGCTCCTGCATCAAACACCCAAGGTAGTTGAAAAGTGACCTTGTCACTTTATAGCTGGTAGAGGTAAACCCAAATGGGCAACCTCTATTGCAAATATCCAAGTTGAGCCTTCTATTGGTCATCCTTTCCACTTCACCAAGTATTCGTCATACTGTATGTTTATGGTACTCTGGCCCACATGACTATCTAGAATGTCTTCAATCTCTTCCTTCACCTAAGTAAGAATCGGACATGGCTCCAACATCAACCCCTCATCTGTACCATCATAATGATATTCTATAAAGTCTGCAATATTGTCGATAGGAGAAATGTGAATCCCATCTAGCAACTCCACCTCATATGCATTTCTTGAGTCATGTTTCTTCAAAATTTTGTAGGGACCAAATTTCTTCATCTTCAACTTGTTGTAGGTACCCACTGGAAAGCGTTCCTTCCTCAAGTATACCATAACCAAATCCCCTACTTGGAACTCTTTATGTCTCCTCTTTTGATCTACCCTAGCCTTATACTATTGGTTCATCTTGGTAATATGTGCATGTACCTCCTCATGTAGATTCTTGACATGTTCAGCAAATTCTTTTGTCTCAGCACTTGTCCTCTCCCCTTGCTCCATCTTTCTCAACTCTGGTACAGTCCTTGGATTATTCTCATACACAATTTGGAATGGTGATCTACCAATACTCCTATTTACAAAATTATTGTAAGCAAATTCTGCTTGTGATAGAATTAAATTCCATCCCTTGGGCTTATCTCCCACTAAACACCTTAGCAAATTGCCCAGACTTCTATTCACCACTTTTGTTTGTCTGTTAGTTTGCAAATGATGTGTAGAGCTGAACTTCAATTCTGTCCTCAGCTTCTTTCACAAAGTCCTCCAGAAATACCCCACAAATTTAGTATCTTTGTTAGAAACAATACTCTTTGGGAGACCATGTAGTCTCACCACTTCTCTAAAAAACAAATCTGCAATATGTATTGCATCATGAGTCTTGTGGCATGGAATGAAATGTGCCATCTTGGAGAACCTATCAACCACCACAAATACTAAGTCATTACCTCTTTGTGTCCTCGGAAATCCAAGAACAAAATCCATAATTATGTCCTCCCAAAGCTTCATAGGAACAGGCAATGGATGATAAAGTCCAGTACTGTGACTAAATCCTTTGGTTTCTTGACATACTTGACAATTCTGCACAAACTTCTTTACATCCTATGACAATTGAGGCCAAAAATAATATTTTCTAATAATGGCAATAGTCTTATCCTGACCAAAGTTTCCTATCATTCCTCCACTGTGTTTCTCCTCGATCAAGTTCTCCCTCATATAACTCCTTGGAATACATAATTGACTACCCTTGAACAACATATCATCTTGAATCAAATAATCCATCCACCTAGTCCTATCTAGAGTAACGGGTTCTTTACGAGCCTTCCATGCTTCAGCAAAATTAGGATCCTCAGGGTACAAATTCTTGAGTTCATCAAACCCAACCACTTCAACCTACATTACTGTCAACAACAACTGTCTCCTACTCAATGCATATGCTACCCTATTGGACCTTCCACTTGTATGTTTCAACACAAATGTATAGCTTTGGATGAACTCTACCCATTAAAAATGTCTCTGATTCAATTTACCTTGGCTATTTAGGTACTATAATACCTGATGATCAGTATACAAGACAAATTCTTTTGGTAATAAATAATGCCACCATATCTTTAAGGCTTGAACTATTGCATAGAACTCTTGATCATAAATATAATACTTCTCCTTTGCATCATTCTGTTTTTCACTAAAATAGGCAATAGGCTTACCTTATTGGCTCAATACAACCCCAATAGCACTGCCACTAGCATCACAATCCACCTAGAACACTTTATTGAAATCAGGAAGTGCCAACACAGGTTTCTCTATTACCTTCTTCTTCAACAATTAAAAACTCCTTACAGCTCCTGCAGTCCACTTGAACTCTCTTCTATTCCCCCCTCATTTTTTCAGTTAGGGGTGCACATATGCCGCTAAAATTTCTAATGAACCTCCTATAAAAACTAACCAAACAATGGAATGACCTCACCTCAGTAGCAGACCTTGGAGTAGGCCATTTTAGGATGGCATTTACCTTCTCTAGATCCATTTTGAGACCCTCAATTGATATAACAAACCCCAAATAGACTAACTCCTTTTTGACGAAGCTACACTTCTTTAAATTAATCAACAATTTCTCTTCCCTCAACTTTTCAAAGACACTATGAATGTGAAATAAATGTTCATCCAAAGACTTTCTGAAAATTAAAATATCATTCAAATAGACAATAACAAATTTTCCCAAGAATTTCTTTAGTACCTCATTCATAAGCCACATGAAGGTGCTTGGCACATTGGTTAGTCCAAAGGGCATGACTAACCACTCATATAGACCATCCTTGGTCTTGAATGCATTCTTCCACTCATCTCCCTCTTGTATCCATATCTAGTGATAGCCACTCTTGAGATATATCTTTGTGAAGCACTGAGCTCCACTCAAACAATTCATAAGATCATCCATTCTTGGCAAAGGGAACTGATACTTGATGGTTATTTTATTTATAGCCCAAGAGTTTGTACACATTCTCCACCCTCCATCCTTCTTTGGTACCAGCAGTATAGGTACTGCACATGGACTCAAGCTCTCCTTAATCAAACCTTTCCTCAACAAGTCTTGAACTTGTCTATTTAGTTCCTCAATTTCAGTAGGATTCATCCTATGAGTAGCCTTGTTAGGCAAACTAGCTCTAGGGAATAAATCTATTTTATGATTGATTTTCCTTACTAGTGGCAACCCTTTTGGAACATTATCAGAGATGACATCTCCATACTCACTTAATAGGCCTGAAACTTCAAGTGGAATTTCACTACTTCCTTCCTTATCTTTTCTAGGAATCAAAGCATAACATGTACGTTGATGTTTCATGCCATCCAAAAAAAAAATTCCATCAACAAGACATACCCTAGCACTATTGCATACCTTTTCACCTTCCTTTATCAAGGGCTTCAATTTGTGGTGAACTCCATCCTTTGTTAGAGAGTATGTATTTGCATGACCATCATGTACAACATGCCTATTAAACTACCATTGCCTTCCAAACAATAAATGGCAGACATCCATTGGAATGATGTCACAGAGAACCTCATCATGGTAACTCCCAATCTTGAACTTCACCAAACATTGTTCACTAACCAGAACCTTATGATCATCCTTCATCCAAGAACCCCAATAGGGGTGGGGGTGTTTCTCCCTCTTGAGCTTTAGCTTTGAAACCATCTCTTCTAACACCAAGTTGTCAGTGCTTCCACCATCAACAATCACATCACAACATTTACCCTCGCACTTGCACCTGGTATGAAAAAAACTCCTCCTTTGTCCAAGTTCAATCTCACCACTTAGTAAGACCCTTTCATTTACTAGAATCTCTCCTCTTTCTACATCCTCTGAATGTGATAACTATGTATCCTCATCCACATGAGCAACCCTTGCTTGTCCATCAACTCTCCTATCTATACTTCCTTGGCATTGAGGGCATTCAAAGGCACGATGACCTTCTTCATTGCAATGAAAATAGGTACCATGGAAGCCTCCTCTTCTGGAACCTTGTCCACATCCTCTACCTCTTCCTCTTTCATCTCCAAAGTTTTGATCATGGGAGCAATTGAAACCCTTGTTCCTCTAGTTTCGACTAGTACCCACATCTTCATTTTTCCTCTAGTTCTTATGTCGGCCTCCAAATGACCTACCACCACCCCTTCCTCCTTGACCATTCCCTCTTTTCCTTACATCAAACCTTTTTTTTAGCTTCTCTTCAATGCTAGTCATTCTAACCAGACTTAACTCCTCCTGAATGCTAAGTCTTAACCCACTAAGGTAACGGGAAACCTTCTCCTTGTTTGTTGTTGCATGCCCTACCCTAATAAGAACTCAGTAAAATTTCTCTATATATTCTTGGATAGATTTTCCTACTTGCTTTAACCCTTTCATTTTTTTGAACAAATCAAGCTCATAATCAACAAGAATGAATTGCTTCTTTAGTTTGTCCACCATGCGATCCCATCTTGTGATTTTATCCTTTACTCTTCTATTTCTTTCTAGTTGAACCTCTTGCCACCATATTTTGGCATGGCCTTTCATTTTTTCCTTCACAAAATTAACCCTATCTGGGTCTCTGATATCCTCATACTCAAAATATTCCTCTAATTCATTGATCCAATTGATCAACTCATCTAGGTTTAGACTTCCTGAAAACATAGCCACGCCAACTTTAGGTCTTTTTCCAAGCTTAGTAATGGCCCTAAAAAGCCTCTCCTCTGCCTAGTTTAGGACTTCTTATCTCCTTCCCCTTCTAGCCCAATATTTCCTTCTTCTTCATTTTCTTCCTCACTTTCATCACCTACGGCAACATTCATCCCTCTACGGATCTCCTCCTCCAATGCTTAGACTTGTCTCTGGAGGGCTCTAACTGCAAGAGTAATAGCTCCAACCCTTCCACCACAATCCCTTCATGGAGGCATCTTCTTGTCTCAAATCCACAACCATATAGTCCTGGTGCAAAATACCTCACAGTCGGCGCTCTATCTACACACTCAAGGAAAACCTGTTCTAATACCACTTGATGAAGACACAAACCACAACCAGAATGAATGCAACAGGGGAAAAGGGGATTATTATTATCAATAAAATATGCTACTACATTCAATACATGTAAACAAACCCAAATACATTCCCTATGGGCTTACAATGGTCTGATCCTAGAGAAAAATCCTCATCACAGTACCTTCTCTCAAACTCCACCAAGAACTGCCTTTACAATGCTAGAAATGTTCTTAAATAAACCCCACTTACGTTTAGGGTTCAGAATAAATTATAGAATATGCCATTTGAAATCCACCACCAAACCAGAAGGTTCTAGAAATCACATTAGAAGCCAATGTAAAATAAGAAGAATCCAGAAATGGTAGTCCAACTTTCGGGAGGCATAACTTTTGATCTGGGACTCCAATTGATGAACTGTTTACATTTCTAGAAAGCTCTCAAAGTGCTTTATAGCCATATTGATAGGCTTCACTCATCCCTCATTTTTTGGGCTCATAAAAGGTTGTTTAATGCCTCAAATTTGACTCGAAACCACTCTTAAGAGGTCTCTAGGCAACTTAAAATTGCAATAACTTTAAAACCGTAAAGCCTTTTGACATGATTCCTTTTTTGGAGTGTTTTAAATTACAAATATAAGCATACTTCCAAGTTACACCCTCTAAGTCATAATAATTATGGCTTGATTACAAAATAACTCATTTTCTACATTGACACGTATCCCAAGGTGTTCAAAAGCACTAACCCAAAAAACTAATAGTGGAACTATGAGAGTTGAAATCTTTATTTGACCCAAATGGGCATCCAAAAATGAAAACACTTTAAAAATAGACTAACACTAAGCATATTTTTGGGTGATACAAGATTACCCTTACATCATTGGATGCTCCTGCATCAATATACTAGCCCAACAATGGAATCCAATGATGTAACCATACATCTATTGGCATAGTCTCTTTGCAAGGATCCCAAGTAGTTACTGCTACTATCAATTTGGGCATCACTATATGATCCAGAATGTTATTAAGTACTGAAGCATGTAGTAACTTCTCCCATGTCTCCAGAAAACATAACATAGGTTAAGGGTACCTTGGCTCTCACTATTGGAAGAATAACTTCTATGAAGAGTTGAGTATATGGAGTTGAAGAAGCAAGCTATGTTTCTATGTAAATGTCATAATCACAAGGCTCATTCCCTTGCAAAAGCCTTTGCCACAATGACATTACCTCTAAACCATGCAAAGGATGTTGAAGTGGTTCCCAATCTTGAAACACTTTTCTAAGAAATTACAAAGCTAAACATTATGCATAATAGAGAACATCTTATCTAGTGTAGTACAAGATTGAGTAATTGTACCTATAAAATTTTATCTTCTATAAGGTACAACATTGACCAATCGTGCATATAAGGCAATATATGCACTAGAACATATGTGGGTGCCCATTACAATTGATTTTCTATGATGATAGATGTAACATATGGTAGATTTCTCTCTTTATATGCATCAATATTATCTCCATTAATGTTTCATTCATCTAGTCCTATAATTTATGTTGACCCAAGTGAGTGAGTTTTTTTGCTTCATATTCTTTAATATTTTTTTTATGAATATTTCATATGCCTTAATCCTCACTTCATGGATATATTTTTGGACACATTATATGGGGTCCTCTTTGATTTAGGATCAAGCTAGAATGTTATTTGGGGTCCCAAAACCCTTCCTAACAAGGGTTTGGATGAAGATTGATTGATATCTCATTTTTCACCATCCAACAATTATGAATCTATAGAGTCTAGTAGTTTTTTAAATATTTTTTCAAATGGAATAGTTCTCATACCTAGGAGTTGTGTCCTTGAATAATGAATGGAGGCTCTAGCATGACTATTGTATTTTTTATTAACTGCAATAGTATATTGCACTATGTTTTTAACTTGCCAAAATTTATAGTGACATTCATGATTCCAATCATGCAATGAAAAATATCATTGAATTAAATAGCAATGGAGACTGGATTAATGCAAGTGTCCTTCCTTGGTTACTAAGAAAGCAACGAAGTAATGCCATAAAAGAATTCGTACGAAAAAATAGATTTCCTACATGATTTTCTGCAAATATAAGCAATCACATATAAACCAAAAAGTGGATTTGGGCCAAGGTTGAAAATGCATGATTGTCATGCCTTCATCAAGGTAAGTCAAATTCTTTAGTATTTACAATGTAATTGTGAAATTACATTCAGTTTTCATTGTATTATGTTAGAAAATAATGAAATAATCAGTTGACAATTGTTGCAGTATGTGCTATGCCTATCACTCCCAAACAACTTTGACAATTATATCTATTACTTAATTTTTGCACATGTGGAAAAATTTAAACATGCATGAAATGAAAGTATAGAAGTGTTTTTCATTTCATTTAAACAAATAGAAATGTCCTTGTATTTATTTACTTTCAATTATACATTGACATTTTCAAATAATGAAATGAAATGATATGCTGAAAAGAAAAATCTCACACAAGCCATGAGTATAGCTCACTATACTACATTTCTTTCATAAGGAAATACATCAACAGATACATATAAATGAAAGAAAAGAAGTGTAAAGATAACTAGTCATTGCCTGTTGCTTTGATTGGTTATAAATCCTCTGTCTGGCACGCTCATCCAGCTTCGAGCTCCATTGATATCCAGCATCTGCAAAAAACATGAAAACAACTGATGTTAGATCCCGAAGGATCTAAGCAATGACCACCTATCTCTACAACATATATTCTATTTGTTGATGCATTTCACTATGAAAGGAAAGAACCTGGAAGAAAAATCAAGGTCATTTGTGAGTGTCACGAGCCTGTGCTCGAACCTCATAGAATATTATGCTATGAGATTATAGAAAACAAGTAAAGATTGACATCACAGATTGCTGATGTATATTTACTACAAGAAAGAAACATATCAATGCATTTAATACAGCATAATATCAAACAAGAAAGAGTGGTTTTCAAATGTCCATCTCATACAAAGAAGATAGTAAAAGAAACTATCTCTGATATTGGTGCATCAAAGAGAATTAGTTATCTATTGGAAATGGATTACTAATAAATATACAAAAAGAGCATTCCTTGGAGTTTTTTTAAATTTGAACTAGCAAAGTTCAATTGCAACTGAATAGTATTAAAGAAAATAAACATCTTCAACAATGATCATACATAAGTTAGAGTATCCCAAGATCATTATTTCAGCATGAAAAGACAATCAATATTCAGATGAATTTAGCATCTAAAAGTTTCTTGAAACAGAATTCGTTCAAATGAAATAATGACAATGAAGCAATCATTAAGAAGCATGCAAAAGAGATTCATTTATAACAGGGTGAAAGCATTCTAGAACCAGCAAGAAATTTACAACTAGCATCTAAAGAGGAAGATACCTCAAGACCAAATGAAACTGATGAATTTGAACTCGTGTCACCTCGAGAAGACACAACATTAGAAGCAGCTCAAATCTTTGACATGGGCTGAATTCAATGCTCTATTATCACAAATTGGTGATGGCATGATGAATGTTGCATACTTTAGGAGGTTTGATTATAGTGCTATAGCATTTCTTTTCTTGGATCACTGGATGATGAATGGATTAATGTTCAAAAGGGATGTTTTGAGAAGCAACCTTTAAGCTTCTGGTAATGATATTCAGTCTAAAATGTGGTGACAAAAATTCTTGAAGAAATACTAGGCATGATGGAAAGAAAATGATATAGGCAGGTGTCATGCTCAGCCTCATATTAAAGCATAATTATGATCATAATTAGAGACTACAACTGGATTCCAAATGATTTGAGATTGTAGTCTCTGCAGATTGCAAAAGTTGTGAAAGAAGCTTTGTTACAAGCAGTGCAGTCTATTAGCTTTGGACGGGATCATATTATACCAAGTGTAGTTTAGATTATCTACTTTGGTTGAATGCTTTGAAGCTAGGAGGATGTGTTTTGTATCAGACTCTGTTAGTTGTAATGGTTTAGTAGGAGTGGGAGCCATTAGATTATCTACTTTGTTGTGTGCATCATCTTCTTATCCTTTAGCCACAAAATAAAATGCTCAACAGTCTGAATATTCATTGGTGTGCTTTGGATTTTCATTATCACTGGATAACAAGAGTGGAGGAGTCTCATCTGGCGAATCTTTTGCAAGTGCATTCTTAAACCTGAGAGTTAGAAGTCATTTCAAATCACAGCAAGGGAACAGTTATAAAAAAGAAAAAGAGAAACTACTATAATATGTTATCTGAGAAAGAATGTAACATTCAGCAAGAAATGGCTTCATGGAAAACATACAACAAGCAAGAATATGCTTCAAAACTCTTCCAGATGGCATATTAAAGAAGAGAAAGATCATACAACAACAATGGCCATACCTCCAAAGCCTACTATTATGAAGAAGGTCCAGTCTAAACACAACACTTGTGCAAGAACCATCGAGTCTCCACCAAAAATGACTGATGAAACCCTCACTCTTCCTTCCACTTTGAAAATTCCAAAATGAGAAAATGATAACTTAGGTTTTCTTTAACACATTATATCCTTTATCATTTTTGATAAATATTTGAGATCCGCGGCCTTTCATGGGATTTTATTTCTTTTTGAAAATAAAATTCATATGTGTGATGAGTGAGGTTAATGCCTTCGAAGTTTTTTAAGCTTATAACGTTACTTTATATTCTTGCATATAACTATAATAAAGAAATAATATTTAAATGATTAGTTATAGTCATTTAATATTATTTTCTTATTCCAAAATGTAAGAATATTATATTAAATCATTTCTTTTGCATAGATATTAATGTTAAGAGAAATATTTTAATGACGTAATTATAAGTCATTAGATATTTTTCTATTTTTAATGCAAAAGATAGAGTCATGTCATGGTCTTTAAGACTGAAAATAGTTAGGAAACAGATGCATGGAATATAGGGGGTCGGATTTTGACTTTGCTAAGTCAGTTTGGGGGTCTTTATGACCAATTTGAGCATTTTGTGGATAGTGGAAGGTGAGTCATAAGGTTCTTTATGACTGAGTGGAGCTTTTTGAGAAAAAGATCATTATTTCAAAAGGTTCTAAGCCCTGTTTTGGGGGCTATCTTTCTGCATATGACCCAAACAGTTGGGCATTTTACTTATGGTTTTGGTGAACTCATTTTAAAACGGGGAGTTTTGATTTTATGATGGAGTTTGTAGACATCTTTGGAGTCCTAAGCTTTGTTATAGGATCTGTAATTCAACATTTTGAATAAATAATGCCAGTGACAGCAGTGTGATTATGCTTTATGAAGTAAATTGTTAAGCTCTTTTCCTTTCTACAAATTTTGTTTGTTTTTCTGAATGATTTGATAAGTTAACTTGTGAATGTTTACATTATTTCTTGTTTTTTGTCGCATTCTAGCACCTTTTTGTGGAAAAGTAAGTCTTCTTGTAGGTTATGATATGTGTTTATAGGTGAAATTAGTCAAAGTGAGATTGTAATTTATCCTCTTTTTGTAGTTTCAGTATTGAAACCTTATCATAAATCACTTGTGCAAGCCTTTACAGGAAGATGTGCTTTATCTGTATTTCATAGAACTATATAATCCTCTTTGTTACATGTGTGTTATGTCTTCATAGTAACTTATGGTGTGTCACCTCTTTTCTTAGTTTAAGCTTTAGGCTTTAGGTTTATTTTTTGCACTTTCTTACCTTTTCCCTCTAAGTTTTCATTAAGTTTTAGAGTGTTTCGCTGAAAGATATAATAGGAGCTGGCCTAGAATCTGGAGGTTTCAATTCATTATCCAATCTCACGTAATGAAATAACTCCCATGTTAAGTAAGGGTTACTAAACATTACCAGTTCAGTAGGGTGCAAATCCTGAAACTTAACAGTTTTGGCACACCCGGTGGGACTTGAGCACATTTTACAACTGTGTTGGTACAGCTGAAGGTCATTTTCAACCAACCAGCAAAGTGTGATGAATTTATGAGAAAGGTTCAAACATGAAGTTCCACTTCTTTTGAATATTTGCAGTTGGAAACTCCAAAAAGACGTAGAAGGAGTTTATCTAGGACAAAGCCAGTGTCAAGGAGGCAACTTTCAGCTCTTGGTCTTCGTGTATACAACAAAACACATCAAAGAAAAGTTAGATATTCAGCAAGTACATCCATAAGAGCTGAATCCTTTGACATATATGCTGGTTCAACTAAAAATTCAGCAAGTACTGGTTTTATAGCAGCAAGTACAGCAACTTCAAGTTTTCAACAAAGTGTTCCTGTACAATAGCAACCTGTATAGCAGAAAATTCCATCAATGGCGAGAGCATATGCCTTTGTGCCTTTTAATCAAGGGAGTCCCTTGAATTTTTCTCAACAACATGACATACCACTAGCTGCATTAAAGAGTCTACCTGATTTTACAAGAGAAAATCAAACTACAGCCTATGAACACATAAGAGATGTTGCAACCTTATGCAACATACATCATGTTACAGAAGAAGATGTAGCTACCAAGTTACTGGCAGCATCATTCAAAGGAAAAGCACTTCAGTGGTTTAGGAGCCTAACTGTTGGCTCTATAGGCTCATGGGATGCTTTAGGTGATGCCTTGACAAAACATTTGAGGACAAATTTGATTTTTTCTCACTTGTAGAGAAGCTCACAACTATAAAGTGTGCACTACAAGAACAGATGATGGATTTTAATAGCCGATTTCAGAGGACTTGGACTAGAATTCCTATTGTAGTAAGACCTTCAGCAGAGCATGCTTTTCTTTATTATTTAAGAAGCTTGAACAGCAATATTTCAGTAATGATTTAGTCTATGGGAGGTGTTTCGCTGCCTCAAGCTTATGAGATTTCCATTAGAACTGAAAATAGTCTTATATAGGCTGGTAAGATAGCCCCTAGGCCTCCAATGCCCATTTTTTTGGACATCCATCCCAATATGCCATTGGCAATCCCACCATTTAACCCATTACCTATTGCTTCCAGCCAAGAAAATACCATGGCAGGCCCTTCAAATACTGCAAGTCCTTCACTAGAGTTGCAGGAGATTACAAATAGTCAGCTCAAAATTGAAAGTATGATGCAAACCTTTAGCAATGAGCTAGTTAATTTAAAGAAACAACAATTTCAGCCTCGGCCATCTTACCAACAGCAGACTCCAGCTATAAATCTACCTTATCAACAGCAAAATCAAGGCTAGCCTCAAGGAAATAGGTTGCCATTTCAAGGCAATGCAATAGGCTACAGGCATAATATTAATCAAAGGCCTTTCTATCCACATAGTCCAATTCCTCTCAATTTAGCTAATCCAATTAGAGATATTGTGCCTATGCAAAATAATCTTGCAGTAGATTTTGAATGGTGTTACCCCTGTAATGAACCACATAATCAGGCTATGTGTACAAATGGAGTCATAAATCAGGCATTAATGGTGCAAAATACAGTAGTGGGACAAAAAAATGTCATAAATGACACACCTAAACAGCAACATGATGCACCAACTCTTGAGACTGCTTTCCTCAACTGGCAGAGAGATGAGTTTTGCGTAGTCAACAATGACTCACCAATATCAGCGCATACCCGAGCTAAGAAAAGAGCTCTTGAATTAGATCAAATAGCAAACAAGGGTAAAGCAACTGATACATCTGAGCCACCATCAAGTGCTACAAACATGGTAGGAGACACTCACATCCCTATCACCAAGGAAATCATTCATAAGCTAGCAGAACATGTGGTTGTTAAAGCACATCATAAATCACACCTTGCTGCACCATTCAATATAGTGGAGAATATGAAGAAGATGAACGTGTCTATGTCAATGTGGGAGACTTTGGCTATTCCTGGTCAAACAGATATTTTGCAAAAAGCTCTCTTGGATGAATCAAATCCCACAAAGATGACAAATGAACCAGCAAAGGTGGTGTTGACTAATGCTGATGAAAAGGAGTACAGCGAGAAAATTGTCAAGGAGTCAAATAAGGTAATAAAACTGCCTCCTTTTTACCTTTATTTGATTATTGGTGACAAGTTAGTCCATAACTGTATGGTAGATAGTGGAGCTACAAGCTCAGTTACGCCAAAAAAGATAGTTGACCAGTTAGGACTAAAATACCAGCCCATTGAAAAGGGTGTTGTCCAACTCGATGGGATGTCTATAAGTACTATAGGTGTGATTAAAGATGCAAGTGTCACCCTTCATGCCTGTCCTAATTTTTCCATTCAGCAGGATATATATGTCATTGATTTACCCCCATATTTTGCTATCTGCCTGTCTAGAGATTTCACGGCAAAAATTAGTGGTTATTTATCATCTGATTGGTCTCACATACTTTTTAGGACTAGATATGGCACTAAAGTCACCATCAAATCTTAGTTGCTTGCAAAAAATCACATAGAACCCTATGTACCTAGCACTGTCAATGCACATCTACTTGCATTTGATGAGGAGGAATGTCATACAACTGCTGAAAATTGAACCCAGCTAGATAAAGTCCCAGATATTCTTCTTGATGAATGGGCAACTAGTCAAACATATGAGAATCAGTATTATCATATGGAAAATGCTGACTTAGGGACCTATATTATCCATGAGCAAAATGAAGTTGTCCCTAATCTAGTCAAGCCAGCAGATCAGTTGGCAAAGTCCCAAAATCAGCTATGGAGCATGTTTTTCGATGGTTCAAGGGGTAGACAAGGTGCTGGTGGGGGTGTTATGTTGATTTCACCTAATAATGAGAAATATTATGCTGCATTCAGATTTAGTTTTTCTTGTACCAACAATACAGCATAGAATGAAGGATTAATCCAAGGGTTAGAATGGGCAAGAAAATAAGGAATCAAATGTATCAAGGTATATGGTGATAGTGAATTAGTAGTAAATCAAATCAGATGTTTGAATGCTATAAAGAATGATATTTTAAAATCTTATAGACATCATGTTTGGGATTTGCTTGAAAGTTTTGATGCATTTAACATACTGGTTGTACCTAGAAATAAAAACCAGCATGCTGATAGGTTAGCAACAGTAGGAGCTCAGTATGATATTGTTGATAGCGTATTTGCACATACTGATTAGCAACATATCAAGATCATTACCAGGCCTTCAGTTCCTAATAATGACACTCATTGGCAAGTTTTTGACAGCGATGAAAAAACTTTGCAATTTTTGCTGGAAGAAGACATTTTTGCTAATGCTAACCAACAGAGGTATAAGGATCAATATGGTGATCAAATAATTTAGTTAAAAAATAATAAGTTGCCAAAGGGTTTAGTGATGCTGGAAAGCATTTTCAATTCAGATGATCAGCTCAAATCTGGAAAGGCTAACTTCCTAGTTACAAAAAATCAGTATGCAGACCTGGAAATTGCACTGGGTAAATGTTTGAAATTTGGTAAAGTTAACTCAGCGGAAGAAAAAGAAGATTTTCTTCATTTGTTTCAAGAATTCAGCAATGTGTTCGCTTGGCAGTATAGTGACTTAAAAGGATTTAACCGAAATTGGCACATCACACAATAGAGCTAGAACCATCAGCAAAACCAGTGCGGCAAAAGCAAAGGCCAATTAATCCTAAGCTAGAACCATTGATGCAAAAGGAGGTTTTTAGGCTAATTGAAAGTAAGATAATTTTTCTTATTAAGCACATGATTCAGGTTGCTAACCTAGTTCCAGTAAGGAAGAAAAATAGGGAGTTACAGCTGTGTGTGGATTTCAGATATTTGAATAGAGTCTCATTGAAAGATAAGCACCTGCTTCCGTCCATGGAACAAATTTTACAAAGTGTGTTAGGGGCTGAGAGGTTTTCTTTATTGGATTGTTATTCATGTTATAACCAAATCTTGGTCAAGGAAGAGGACCAATATAGAACAACGTTTACAACAAAATGGGGAACCGTGGCATACCAAAGGATGTCATTTGGATTATCCAACGCTGGGGCCACATTTCAAAAAGCCATGGAGATGGCTTTCAACAATTTGATGTACAAATTTATTTTGGTGTATTTGGATGATGTCATAGTTTACTCACAAAAAATAGCAGATCACATAGATCATTTAAGACAGATTTTTGAGCGCTATAGAGAGTTTGGCATCTCCTTAAACCCCAAAAAGAGTATATTTTCTATACATGAGGGAAAGTTATTTGGATATGTTGTATCTAAGTCAGGCATCACGGTGGAACCTGAAAGAGTTGTAGCAATTTTAGAGCTACCTTTACCACAACATAAGAAAGGCCTTCAAAGTTTTATTGGCCATATCAATTTTGTGCGAAGATTTCTGCCTGATATTGCAGCACTTCTTAAGCCTTTAACAACTATGCTAAAAAAGAATGTCATGTTTACATGGACCAAAGAGGCCAAAGAAAATTTTTAGGTCATTAAGAAGGCATTAGAATTAGCACCTGTCCTAATCAATCTTGATTTCAGCAAAGATTTTATTCTTTATGCCTATGGCAGTTATGATGTGATATCAGCTATCTTAGTACAAAAAAATGCAGAAGTAGTGGAACAACCAATTGCATTCTTCAGGAAAGGACTAGAGGAGTATGAACAGTGTTATAGCTTTATCGAAAAACACATCCTTGCTATTGTGAAGAGTCTTAAAAAATGCAAACACTTGCTGACACATAACAAAGTCATTTTGTGTTTCACGCATCCAAGTGTTAAGGAATTCCTCTTAAGTAAAGATCTGAATGAGAAGAGAGCTGGTTGGATCACACATGTCATGGAATATGATGTAGATATTTAGATCACTAAGCTGGTTAGAGGGAAGGGCATGTGTGAGAAAATTGGAGATAAGGACATTGCAGAACTTGAGGAGCAAGCAAATATAGTTTTACTGATCCGAGCAGCTGGAAATGATGATAGACCAGCAAGCTAGTTACAAGATATGATGCATTTTTTGAAAACCAGTCAATGCCCAGCCACCTTAGACAGAGCAAAGCAAAGATATTATCGCTTGCAATTAGTCCCTTTTGTGTTGATTAATGAATTTTGTATAGGAAAGACTTCAATGGAGTCCTTCTCAGGTGTGTGGATTTAGATCAGATTGCTCAAATATTGCATGAGTTTCATGATGGGCATTCAGGAGGACACTTTTCTCCTAGGACTACAGCTTACAAGATTCTAAGAGTAGGCTATTACTGGCCTGATTTGTTTAAAGATTGTCATACACATGTCAGAAAATGTGCTAAATGTGCTATGTTTGCAGGCAAAGAAAGGCTGTTAGCTTTGTCTTTGCAACCAATTAAAAAAAAACAACCCTTTCAGAAGTGGAGAGTTGACTTTATAGGGCCTATTAACCCTCCATCCAATGTAGGTCATAAGTGGATTATTACAGCCACTGATTATTTCACGCACTCGACTGAAGCAGCAGCATTTATTTATGTAAATGAGACAGCAATCCTAAATTTTAATGATGATATTGTGAACAGGTTTGGAGTACCTGATTCCATTATTTCTGATAATGTGCTTGCTTTCATTGGAATGAAAGTCACTGATTGGGCCTTTAATCATGGGATTTATCTTAGCACCAGCTCAAATTATTATCCACAGGGTAATGGATTGGTGGAGTCTTCAAATAAAAATCTTATAAGGATTATCAAATGCAACTTGCAAGAGAACAAAAGAGATTGGCATTCAAATTTGAAAGCCACCTTATGGGTTGACAGGATTACTCCAAAGCAAGTTATCGAAAACTCACATGTATGGAAAAGAGGGTAGATTATCCATTGAGATAGAATTACCTACACTTGACCTTGCTACACAGCTGGTTTTGTTTGAGGAGAGTGACCCTATTTTAGTATGGTGCACCTTGCTGATGGAGTTGGAGGAAACAAGGAAAAAAGCCATGGAAACCATGGAGTACCAGCAAATGCAAATAAAGAGAAGCTTTGATAAAAGAGCTCGAGCTCGAGAGTTCCATGTTGGTGACATGGTACTAAAGTGGGATGTTTTGAAGAGTAGGCCAGGCCAGCACAATAAATTGATCACATGTGGGCTAGGTCATTTCAAATTGCTGACTGTAAATAGTATAATGCTTACCAGCTGGCTACCATGGAAGGAGACATACTACCAATCCTTGTGAATAGGATCCACCTCAAACCATGTTTTGAGGTATGATTTTCGGTCTCACCTTGTACATATTAGGATAGTTTCCCCTATTTTCAATAAATGCGTCTACATTTAGTTTAGTTTTGTTTTCTATTTTGTTTTGGTTCGGTAATCTAGATTAGTTAAGTTGCTGGTTTACGTTGTTTTGCAGTCATACCTGCTCATTTCATTTGCACATGCATAGATATGTGTGCTCAAGTGCATGCACATATCCAACATATGCACACATACACACATACATATCGCTAACACTAAGTATGTCTAGCTGTTAGCCATACATATCTGCATATGCATGCATACATTGCATACATACATTCATGTAAGCCCATACATCTACACATATGCCAACCAAATGGTCGACTATAACAATTCAACTCCTAAAGTTGATACTTGAGTTCTGACCCTACATACTCGTCAATTTAATAAGAATTTCCAATCTTATTAAATTCACAAACATACATTCAAAACTGAACCAACAACTTTAGAAGTCGCTTTGTGTTAGGTTTAGGTGCTAGGATTGCATAATCAGACTCTATGCCCAATGAATAGGACAATTTAATCACTGGTCAAATGTCAAGCAAGCAGACATATAGCAGAAGTCACCAAAAATGTTACTTAATTTTTGCACATGTGCAAAAATTTAAACATGCATGCAATGAAAGTATAGAAGTGTTTTTGTTTCATTTAAACAAATAGAAATGTCCTTGTATTTATTTACTTTCAATTATACATTAACATTTTCAAATAATGAAATGAAATGATATGCTGAAAAGAAAAATCTCACACAAGCCATGAGTATAGCTCACTATACTACATTTCTTTCATAAGGAATTACATGAACAGATACATATAAATGAAAGAAAAGAAGTGTAACGATAACCAGTCATTGCCTATTGCTTTGACTAGTTATAAATCCTCTGTCTGGCGCGCTCATCCAGCTCTGAGCTCCATTGATATCCAGCATTTGCAAAAAATATGAAAACAACTGATGTTAGATCCCTAAGGATCTAAGCAATGACCGCCTATCTCTACAACATATAATCTATCTGTTGATGCATTTCACTATGAAAGGAAATAAGCTAGAAGAAAAATCAAGGTCATTTGTGAGTGTCACGATCCCGTGCTCGAACCTCACAGAATATTATGCTATGAGATTATAGCAAACAAGTAAAGATTGACATCACAGATTGCTAATGTATATTTACTACAAGAAAGAAATAGAGTAATGCATTTAATACAGCATAATATCAAACAAGAAAGAGCGGTTTTCAAATGTCCATCTCATACAAAGAAGATAGTAAAAGAAACTATCTCTGATATTGGTGCATCAAAGAGAATTAGTTATCTATTGGAAATGGATTACTAATAAATATACAAGAAGAGCATTCCTTGGAGTTTGTTTAAATTTGAACCAGCAAAGTTCAATTGTAGCTGAACAATATTAAAGAAAATAAACATCTTCAACAATGATCATACATAAGTCAGAGTATCCCAAGATCATTATTTCAGCATGCAAAGACAATCAATATTCAAATGAATTTAGCATCTAAAAGTTTCTTGAAATAGAAGTTGTTCAAAAGAAATAATGACAATGAAGCAATCATTAAGAAGCATGCAAAAGAGATTCATTTATAATAGGGTGAAAGCATTCTAGAACCAGCAAGAAATTTACAACTAGCATCTAAAGAGGAAGATACCTCAAGACCAAATGAAACTAATGAATTTGAACTCGTGTCACCTCCAGAAGACACAACATTAGAAGTAGCTCAAATCTTTGACATGGGCTGAATTCAATGCTCTATTATCACAAATTGGTGATGGCATGATGAATGTTGCATACTTTAGGAGGTTTGATTACAGTGCTATAGCATTTCTTTTCTTGGATCACTGGATGATGAATGGATTAATGTTCAAAAGGGATGTTTTGAGAAGCAACCTTTAAGCTTTTGGTAATGTTATTCAGTCTAAAATGTGGTGACAAAAATTCTTGAAGAAATACTAGGCACGATGGGAAGAAAATCATATAGGCAAGTGTCATGCTCAGCCTCATATTAAAGCATAATTATGATCATAATTAGAGACTGCAGCTGGATTCCAAATGATTTGAGATTGCAGTCTCTGCAGATTGCAAAAGTTGTCGAAGAAGCTTTGTTACAAGCAGTGCAGTCTATTAGCTTTGGATAGGATCATATTATACCAAGTGCAATTTAGATTATCTACTTTGATTGAATGCTTTGAAGCTGGGAGGATGTGTTTTGTATCAGACTCTATTAGTTGTAATGGTTTAGTAGGAGTGGGAGCCATTAGATTATCTACTTTGTTGTGTGCATCATCTTCTTGTCCTTCAGCCATAAAATAAAATGCTCAACAGTCTGAATATTCATTGGTGTGCTTTGGATTTTCATTATCACAGGATAACAAGAGTGGAGGAGTCTCATCTAGAAAATCTTTTGCAAGTGCATTCTTAAACTTGAGAGTTAGAAGTCATTTCAAATCACGGCAGGGGACCAGTTACAGAAAAGAAAAAGAAAAACTACTATAATATGTTATCTGAGAAAGAATGTAACATTCAGCAAGAAATGGCTTCATGGAAAACATACAGCAAGCAAGAATATGCTTCAAAACTCTTCCAGACGGCAAATTAAAGAAGAGAAAGATCATACAAAAGCAGTGGCCATACCTCCAAAGCCTACTATTATGAAGAAGGTCCAGTCTGAACATGGCAGCTGTGCAAGAACCATCGAGTCTCCACCAAAAATGACTGATGAAACCCTCACTCTTCCTTCCACTTCAAAAATTCCAGAATGAGAAAATGATAACTTAGGTTTTCTTTAATGCATTATATCCTTTATCATTTTTGATAAATATTTGAGATCCACAACCTTTCATGGGATTTTATTTCTTTTTGAAAATAAAATTCATAGGTGTGATGAGTGAGGTTAATGCCTTGGAAGTTTTTTAAGCTTATAAAGTTACTTTATATTCTTGCATATAACTATAGTAAAGAAATAATATTTAAATGATTAGTTCTAGTCATTTAATATTATTTTCTTATTCCAAAATGTAAGAATATTATTTTAAACCATTTCTTTTGCATAGATATTAATGTAAAGAGAAATATTTTAATGATGTAATTATAAGTCATTAGATATTTTTCTATTTTTAATGCAAAAGATAGAGTCATGTCATGGTCTTTAAGACTGAAAATAGTTAGGAAACATATGCATGGAATATAGGAGGTCGGATTTTGACTTTTGCTAAGTCAGTTTGGGGGTCTTTATGACCAGTTTGAGCATTTTATGGACAGTGGAAGGTGAGTCATAAGGTTCTTTATGACTGAGTGGAGCTTTTTGAGCAAAAGATCATTATTTCAAAAGGTTCTAAGCCCTGTTTTGGGGGCTATCTTTCTGCATACAACCCAAATAGTTGGGCATTGTACTTATGGTTTTGGTGAACTCATTTTAAAAGGGGGAGTTCTAATTTTATGATAGAGTTTTAAGACATCTTTGGAGTCCTAAGCTTTGTTACAGGGTCTTTAATTCAACATTTTGAAGAAATAATGCCAGTGACAGCAGTGTGATTATGCTTTATGAAGTAAATTATTAAGCTCTTTTCATTTCTACAAATCTTGTGTGTGTTTTTGAATGATTTGATAAGTTAACTTGTGAATGTTTACATTATTCCCTGTTTTCTGTCTCATTCTAGCACCTTTTTGTGGAAAAGTAAGTCTGCTTGCAGGTTATGATATGTGTTTATAGGTGAAATTTGTCAAAGTGAGATAGTAAATTATCCTCTTTTTGTAGTTTCAGTATTGAAACCTTATCATAAATCACTTGTGCAAGCCTTTACAGGAAGATGTTCTTTATCTATATTTCATAGAACTATATAATCCTCTTTGTTACATGTGTGTTATGTCTTCATAGTAACTTATGGTGTATCACCTCTTTTCTTAGTTTAAGGTTTAGGCTTTAAGTTTATTTTCTACACTTTCTTACCTTTTCCCTCAAAGTTTTCATTAAGTTTTAGAGTGTTTCACTGAAAGATATAATAGGAGCTCGCCTAGAATTTAGAGGTTTCATTTCATTATCCAGTCTCACATAATGAAATGACTCCCATGTTAAGTAAGGGTTACTAAACATTGCCAGTTTAGTAGGGTGCAAATCCTAAAACTTAACAATATCAAACAAGTGATATATGATCTTGGAAAATACATGAGGTAAGTAGTGATATTTGTTCAATATATCAAACAAGTAATATATTGTAAAGTTTCATATTTATATATTTTTGTGTCTTGAATCCCTTGTAGGTGGTTGTCATCTAAAGAAATTCATAAAGAAGATATAAAATATTGGAAGAAAATAATTTGTCAACTAATGTGTGTAATGCAAAAGTTTTTACCCTCAACTTTTTTCAATGCACAGGAACACTACCTCATACACCAAGTTGAGGAGATTGAATTGTGTGGACCTATATAGCCTAGATCAATGTGGATGGTTGAGAGACTTGAAATTTCTGAAAGGTTTATTTTGACAAAGAGCATGTCCTGACAGTTCTATGATTGAGGGATATATGGTATACCAGATGATGGTGGATGTTACTCAATATCTTCCTAATCTTGCAACAAAGACATATAGGCTGCATTTGGGATCTCAACTCTATTAAAAAATTCAAAGGGGAGTCCTTGGTGGGGAATAATAGATTTAGGAAAGTGAAAGCTAATAAATTATGAGATGTTATTTTAGTTAATTCATTCTTAATTTTCAAAATAAATATTTTTTAAGTCGTCTATTTACTTTTTTATAGCTACTAAAGAGTGGGATGCAAAAAAATTGTTTATTGTAAACAATCAAGATTTGATGATAGTATGGATTGAATGATGTCAACATTCTGGTCATAGATTGAAATGAGAATTTGTATCTTCATTGGTTAAATAAGCTCATTGTAATGGAGATCCCAATGTTACTCAAAAGGGAATATATTTAGCATACCGTGTAAGAGATCTCTAGGTACTTATAAGTTTGTTAATCGACTGTATGTTTTTGAACTCGTGATGCAATAATTTATTTGTAAGGAAATTTACAACAAAGAATATAACTATTTTCACATAACCCATAATATATTTGAAATAAATATGCAATTGAAATCCACATGTAAGAGAGTATACAATATACCCATAAAATGTGACACAAGATATACCATGGGAAACCTTCATAGAGGGAAAAAAACCAGCCTTCAAAAGCATTCATCACCATGTATTATCTAGCAAAAACACCATTGTAATACAATCATAGAAGCCTTCAAACCAATAGCCACCACCGACCAATCTATGTGAACAAGCATGAATCCACACATCCCATTCCATGCTTCCAACCTTCACAAATGCTCCATTGGCTAACTTGTCAAGCTTTGTCCTACTCGACTCTTTCCTTTTGCCCTTTTTGTCTTGTCACTCTCTCACAAAAACTACCCTTGTGGTTTCTTATATAGTAGCAAGTCTCACAAAACCACCAAATGGTATTACATAAACCATGTGCTACCTAACCCATTGACCCCAACACTTAATATTAGAAATTTAATTTTTTTCCCCAATATTAAATAATTACATGAAATATCATCATAATATTACAATACAACTCATTAAGTATATCTCATGGGAATCTTTACATGTTGCACATCCACCTAAGTACAAAATTACATAATAAAATAAAATAATACAATATAACAATATTATGCAATGTGTGCAACGCCCATTATCTCAAGAATCTCTCACTTGTTGTATACATTGCATAGGGTCAATCTATAGCCACATAAATGAACAACAGAACAATCCCTCCTAGCACATCCACCATCATAGATCAAATTATGCCATGTGCTCCATTCGGGTACCCGCAACAAAATCAAAGTATCCAACATCTCAAATATGAATCATCTCACCTCCTATTATGCCACTACCACTAGACATACATAGAAGCCATCTAAAAAGAAAGTCACCCAACCTATTGCATTAGAAGATCATAAAATCATATACCAACTGAAATGTCAAGCACTAAAACCTAATCTAAAGGTAAATCACATATATCCACAGTTGTCAAAATATCCATAGCTGAAATAGCACCTGCAGCAAGTGCCAAACCCATCCAACTATCCATACCTCCAAAGGTATAACAAGTGAATCTCACATCATCAACATATCCAATCTATAACCTGCAATCACAAGCCTTAAGAGCAATACCTATTACATATATACCAAGAAGCTCCCACTGCAAGAGAAAATGTCAAATTTGTAACTAATCCACTCAACATTTCAAAGAAGTGAATCCATTTAGTCTCAAGGACATTCACAACACATAAACCAATAACCTGCAAGAATAATTCTCATAAGAAGTCTCCAACAGTCTCCCAAGTTCTCCACAACCAACAGAGGAAAGAGATAAAAGAATAATCATGTCATCTCTCACATGACATACATGAGCAAAAACCAGTGATCACAATCTCTAACCAATATCAAATCTAATGTAAGTGAAACTAAACATCTGAAAAGATAACCAAGACCAAAGAGAAACCATACAAATCATAACTTGTATCATGTCCTTCTACATAGAGCTCTAGATGTAAACTATGCAAGTATGATCTCCTTCATAAAAACTCAACCAAGAAGCCTCAAAACCACCCAAATCATACCATATAACTAATCATGGATGTAAGCCTCTTACAAGAGGATCAAACTCATAAACCATTCCTAAATCAAGGAATAACCATTCCCACTCCAAGGAATATGCCCAATATAAAATCATCTCCAAAACTCAACCAGCATAAAAACATATGCAAATGGAGATAACCAATGCTAAATCATCTCTCAAATGAACCTTCCATAACTAACTCATTTACCATAGCTCAAGATCCATATCCATGAAATACAAGCATAAACATAATGCACCTCAGAGAAACAATGGCCTATACCTCTCAAGTAGAAAACCCATCGAGTAGACTAAGAGTGGTGAATGAGAATTTTCGTCAAGATATCCAAGTCTCCAACCAAAACTCATCTAAGAACAATCTCCTTTCAAGTCCATATCAAGTGAATAACCCTCAGACTTCTTGCTAAAACCATTAATTGTCCCAACAAATACTTCTCAAATTCAAGAGAACTTAGCATCACCATCATCTCTAAGTATCCATGAGTACCTATAATCAATCAATCCATGTCAACTCCAAATGCAACATAGCAATATCATGAATTATCTAGCTTATGATTAATGTGCTCAATAATAAGAAATTAAACCAAGATCAATGTCAAAGTTCCAACCATGGCTTTAGGAACATAAACATGACAACATGATCTTACCGTCTCAACCAAAGAGATAATATGCTCCTTATGAACGTAATATAACATGTCAAAACCCTAAATGCATATCAAGAGTATATCATGAAATAATAATGAAACCATCCTCATACCAAGGATAACATGTCAAATGAAAGCATAAATCACATCTTTACCAGGAACCCTATGAGTCATCAAGATGCAACAATCTCTAGACACCATGAAGAAAACCATCCTCACATACCATGAAGAACCATCTCCACACACCATGAATATAACCAAGAACTATATGAGTCCTTAAGATCTAACCATCTTCACACACCATGAAGATAACAAGTGCACCATGCAAATGTCAAAGACGCTTCTGCAGCAACAGGATCTAAGACAAACCTCCAACATCTGCAAACACTCAATAAATATATCAATGCCAACAACTCTCACTCAACTATGGTACCAAGTCACCTATGGCATCATAAAATCCATCTCCTACATGAAGATCCTCTAGGTCTAGATTCACACAACCAAAGTGTCAATACCAAGTGAAATCAAGATCTACAGACCAAACTAGAAAATAACCCTGCATTGTCACCTCATCAGTATCACAAGCTCTCACTAAACTGTGTATCCAAACTATCCATGACATCATGATGAAAAAATCCATCCTCTAAACATAAGAATCAACCAAGGCATCAAACCATCAAAGTACTTAAAGTACACATCATGAGCTCCTCAAAAGAAACCAAATAACCAGTATTCTCAATCAAGAAGATATACCACCATAATCCAATCAGAAATCCAAAACCAATGAACATCAAGAATGTACCTATATATCCAATCATGTCATGCCAAAATCTATGACACCATGATCACATCCATGGACTGAGCATCTAACCCTCAAAATGTCCAACCTATCAGCATAAAATAGTCAACCATAATTCTCCACCATTATTGTATTTGGTAACAACATTTCTTCCCTTCTATATGAAGAAAAATCAGCAAATCATGTGACTTAGGGCATAGATAACCCAAATCCAAGCTACCAACCTGAATATGCACCAATAATGAAATATCAATGGGCAAAGACAATTCATAACTCAGCTATAAATGCAACATGTAAATATAGACCACTTACAACACTGCACAACTTGTAGATCCAACAAGTCATCATACACATTCAAATCAAGTACTGATAATCACATCATCATAAGACCAATCTGAAATATAAACTGAGTATACAATGATATAAAATCTTAAATCTCCAAAATATACAATGTCATAAACTCACAATGTTATAATAGTCAATATATATCATAAATTATTCAGATTAATATATCACCAAATAAACCATGTCAAACCTACACCAAATCTAAATCAATGAATAGAACTCTCCAAGAGTTTTCCATTGACTACCTGAAGTCCAAAATCCAACTCCATATGCCCAAGTTATGCCCTAATTTGTGCTCAAAATAAAGAACATCTAACTTTTGAGCTCTTAGAACTTGACAAAATGTCAAAATCACAAAACCAAACTTACACCAAGATCTAGTGCTCTAAATTAATTTTTCAATGCCTATAAGAAGCCTAAAATCAGATATCCTAAGAGAAAGTTATGGCCATTTTACTAAGACAGTCTTTTTACCACTTTCACTGCAAATTTTTATTGTGATGAAAATTTCGACAAGATTAAATTTAACAACCATCATGGGGTGAAACTAAAAACTCTTTCATTTCCTCTTAACATGGTCAAACTAGGGCATATTATATATCAAAATTTATGAAAATGTCAACTTGGATCTAATGGTGAGGTTTGTTTTTATCTTAGAGGTCATTTTTGCAAGCTCCCCCTAAAACCTTCATTTAAATGAAACATCCAAAAAATCCTTCTCTCCAACAATTTCACATGCCTAAAATCTACCAATATCCCATCATAAAAATAAACCTAAAACCCTCAGATTTGCAATAAATAACTCATATATCTTGTCGTTTCTTTTATCCTCTCATGCATTCCCATAGATTTAATCTAGGATTGCAATAATAAAACTATAGCTCTTATACCACTTATAAGGAAACTTGCAACAAAAAATATAACTGTTTCCACATAACCCATAATATATCTAAAATAAATATACAATTGAAATCCACATGTAAGAGAATAGACAACATACCCACAAAATGTGATAGAAGATACCTTGGGAAACCCTCATAGAGGGAAAAATCCAGCCTCCAAAAGCATGCATCATCATGTATTATTCAGCAAAAACACCATTGCAATACAACCATCGAAGCCCTCAAAGCCATAACCACCACCAAATAATCTATGTGAACAAGCATGAATCCACACATCCCATGCCATGCTTCCAGCCTTCACAAATGCTCCCTTAGCTAACCTATCAAGCCTTGTCCTACTCAACTCTTTCCTTTTTCCCTTTTTGTCTTGTCACTCTCTCATAACAACAACTACTCTTGTGGTTGCTTATATAGTAGCAAGTTCCACAAAACTACCAAGTGGTATTAGATAAACCATGTGCTACCTAACCCACTAAGCCCACATTTAATATTGAAAATTTAATTCTTTTTTCCAATATTAAATAATTACATGAAATATTATCACAATGTTACAATACAACTCATCAAGTATATCCCATGAGAATCTTTACATGTTGCATGTCCACCTAGCTACAACATTACATAATAAAATAAAATAATACGATATAACAATATTATGCAATGTGTGCAACACCCATTACCTCAACATTATTCTTATTTGACATTATTGTCGGTGAAACACCACAAGCTATGTTATGCAATGGTTATAAATTTTGCATCAATGATTTTGATGACACGAAAAGAACTTATGATTATGGGATAAGTGTAGTCTTCCAGGTGACTAATATTTCATCTAGAAATGACTTACATCCTTGAGAGTTTCAAAATCAATAATATGACATTTTTTTTTTATATACTTGACTGTGATTTTACTTGGTCAGTTTGGAATGAGCCCTATGTTCTTCCAAGCCAATGTGAACAAGTATTTTACTTAGAGGTTCCACACAAACAAGGTTGGTCATTTGTTGTTAGACATTATCTAAGAGGAAGACCGATAAAGTATAATGTGATGGAGGAAGAGGAAGAAGTGGATCACGATAGAGACTTAGTCAATGATGATCCTGATGTAAATGATGCTACTATAATCATGATGATGATGCTTCTACTGATGATGATGATGAGAATGACAATGACCATGATAGTGGTGGTGATGATGTCGACAACGATGATGATCCCGATGATGCAATGGATGAAGAATAATATCAATGACAAGGGGTTCATTAGCTAACATTGAAGGGGGTTTGATTATCAATGACAAGAATGAAATGTATAGTTATGTGATCAATGCCTATCCTATTCAATATTGAGTTCTTTATAGATCAATGATTAATTTGATTAATTTTTCATGTACCTTTTTACTATTTATAATTAATATGTGATGTTAATATACAATCTAGTTTAGAGTATATGTATCGTGAATTTTTTAGCTAACATAAGACAATTGATTTACATATGTAGAAACCCGAAGCCCTTTCACAAGCATCCCACATAGTCTCATGGATCATTAGGTATAAGTCAGTACACCCTATAGAGATTGATGTATTTACCATTTGTAAAATATCTTTCTCATTGCCATCTATCTCTCATATTTTGTGGAGTGCAGGTACCAATGAATAGGTATTTGTCAGATTTTTCTTCCTTGAGCGAGGAAAATGTAGGAATGGAAGAAGAAATTGAGATATTTAGTATGTCTAAATCAAGGAGATCAACTTGAGGTCAAAATATCATAAAGAAATTCAATAAGTGCATTAAATGTTTCCTTGCTCAAGGGGGCTCATGTTCTTATGATGATGAGGATGAATGAGACTCTAATGTGCTCTTTAGGTACAAATATCTACAAAAACAATGGGTGCCCAATAAATGACCTCCAATAAACACTGATTTTTGTGTTGGAGAGAAGATATATCACATAGCACCATCCTAATTACATGGTTTGGGTCTATTTTCTATGGATGGCATCAAGGTCTCTGACAACAAGGTTGTTGAATTGATGGAGTATGTCAGCCATTGCTATGATTACAATAGTTGGATGCAGATTGTTAGATATAAAAAATGTATGTGTAGGTATGCACTTGTGGCAAATTTTATACAACAAAAAGTTAGTGAACAAAGTAAAATAGTAGCTATATATATTGATAGGAGGCTAAAAGCATTAGGGAATATTTTAAGTTTTATAAATAGTATAGAACCTATGTCAACTAAGAAGCGACCCAATTACATATTTGAGGCATGCAAGGGAAATCACGTATTTGTATGTGCAATAACATCAATATGTGGAGGGGAAGAGCTTCTTATTGATTACAATTTGAATCACATAGATACAAACAAAGCCACTATCATGGGCGAGGTGGTACATACTATGCACATTTAAAATAAACTTCAATCAATGAATCCAACACACTATTAAATTTTGATTTTTTTTGCTAACTTAGAATAATAAAACATGTGATTTAACATGTCTCAATGATTTTTTTTGAAATATAGGGCTACAATATAGATCAACAACCATAGGATAAACATGGTGGTGATGGTTCTCACGAGACTTCTTCTTCTTCTTGACAAATAAAACTCATTGTTGTTGTGCAAATTAGATACAAGAAATATGTTAATGTGTATTTTTTATTATGTTTCATTCTTCACTACTATTTTGAATTGATTTTGAATATAGTGCTAATAATTTTGTTCTCGCAAATAAGTGATGATCAGGAAATGGGAAAAGAAAAAGTAGTCCACGAGGAGCTACACGATGAGCAGGATGAATTCATCATTGATTTTGCGTTAGCTATTGATCCTATGGTTGCAGTGCAAAAGGTGCTTCATGATTTAGCAAGAAGGTTAAAGCAATTGGCATCAACTTGACCTTAGACTCCTAAAATACAACAGATAGAGAATGAGTTGATGCACCTAGTTCAGACATATGTGGCAAGTATTAATTTAGTTTTCAGTTATTTTAAAAAAAAAAAAATGGTTTTTATAGTATATTCTTTAATTTATGTCAGTAAATAAAATGTGTATGTGTTATTTTTATAGAGGATGATACTTTAGGTTTTTCAAGTACATCTTATGTTCTATCCTACACTTGTGTTTTGCTCGAACAATATTTTTTTTTATAGCTCTAAAAATCTTGTTTTATTGTGCTCTAACAATCACATTTTTCAACTCCTTCCATTGATCCCATGATCACTACGCCACCTGCTACAAAGAACAAAACCAAAGAGGTAATGCTAAGTGCAAATTTGGCAACATGTAGCATGGCCATGGATGCAATGGAAACACCATTTGGTAAGTAGATTCCTCTTTTTCTCTCTCATTTTCCATGTGTTTATTTTACTTCAAATATTATTTCTTAGGGGGAATTTTGTAATATTGGATTTATTTTATGCAGGACGCAATGAGGACATTCTTGGGTGTACTTGTGTTAGATGTATGGGAACACTAGAGAATTGTGATCAATTGCTTGTGAACAATAAAGATGGTCTTCCCCTAAGAGTAGCCCAACTTCCAGGTACTTCAAACATTGATCATTTCTTTTACTATACAATCTTATAATCATAATCATATGGACTAACCTCCTGTGTAGTCCCTTGCAATAATTACTAATTCCATTATTATTTTACAAGGGATAATCTATTTTATAAAAAGCTTAATGATGAATGTTTGTATACATTTGGGTTGACCATAAGCATAGGGTATCATTTTGATTTCATTACTAGATCATGTTTCCTTTGATCAATTTCTTCAAGCAAATTAAAAGGTCGCTTCAATTCATTTATGAATCTAATAGTTTTTTTCCTTTTCTGAAAAGGTGGAATTTGCAAATGAAAGAGTTAAAGGATAAACTCATTCATGCCATGACAACACTTTCTGGACCCAACGTCTTCTAAAGACTTAGGCTCCTTAAGAAAGTGGGCCAAGCTTTGAAGTATATTAGGTAAAAGGGTGCCACTGAGAAAAAACAAGAGATGAAAGAAGGTATTTCATAATATTAAGAATGAAATTATGTAATAATTACACTTAATACTTATGTGGTCTAACATATTTCAAATTTCACATAGGTTCCTTGATACATCAAAGGCAACCGAAGCAAGAAAAGAGAAACACGGGCAACACAAGCTCGGCTCAGGTGGATATTCAAAACTTGCTACACTAATTGTAAGTATAAGTAAATGAAAAATTAGATGCAAATATTTATAAGTTGTAAACAATTTGGTCATGATGAAATTGATTACAACAAAAAAATTCATGATACCAAGAAAAAAATGTAGGCCATGGAGTTTTAAAAAACAACTTCTAAAGAGGACAAGAAATTTGCCTTTAGATGAGGCTATATAGTTGTGGTTGAACGATTCTGAGCAATAAGTGTGCAAGGTTCTTTTGTTGGATCTATCGATGAGCTAAATAAGTCAATGATTATTATTTCAAATTGAATACTTTAGCAATTACTATATTTAATATTAAGTTCCAAAAATATAAGTCGTTATTTTTATTTTAAGTAAGGAAATAATGATTATATATTTGTTTAAAACTTAAAAGTGAATATATTTATATTTATTAACATGAATGATTAGTATTTCTCGATATTTTTTGTGTATGTATGTGTATATATTTTTGATAAATGCACTAATTATTTACATCAGATTGTAGCCTGCCAATCCTGATATAACAACCAAGCACCATGGAGGTGTCGATTCGACTGTGGATCCTAATATTGAAGGTATATATTTTCTATTCAATTTTTGATTTCTAAATTATTAGCACAAGTATAAATTTTAAATTGAATTTGTTGTAGTAGTACAAATTTAACTATAATATGTGTTGAGATTAAGAAAAAATCTTGTATTGTAATTGCAAGGGATGCAAAAGTTGTTCCTATTGAGCGTGTTGAGGTCCAAGATGACAAGAAAGATGATGTGGTTGGACAAGGTAAAGAGTGCTACAATATTCTTTGAAATCTTTAAAGTCTCAAATTTTTTAAATTTAACCCTTTTATTTGTTATTGCAGAGGACCCACCTTTACAAAGGACAATGAGATCACATCCATTTGTGAGAAGAAATATCGATGACAACATGGATATGCCTCTTCAACAATATAGGGAAGGACAAAAAAAGAAAGAAAAAAGAAAAAAGAAATGATTCATGTGAACTTATGTAACTTATTTGATAATGATTGATGTTTATGTCTAGATGTTTTATTTATGTTCTATTGAATATTTGTGTGAATGTTCTAATGAATCTTATGTTTTATTGTTAATGTGAATGTTGTGATAATGAATGTTATTATGTGAAATTCATGAATGTTACATTTTATTAATAGAATGAATGAATTTTAGATGTTAACAAGGAATTTAAATGTTGGGTGGGGGAGGGGGACAAATGAGTTTCCACCTTTACATGGTTGGCCCGAATTAGTAGAGAATATTAAACTATTCTCAAAACCAAGTGAAAATCAATATTAACCTATGATTGCATGACAACTAATTGTGTGAATCCATTGGTTTTAGGAAATGTAGGAGGCCATAGTTCACTATGCAATCTAAATTCATATGCATACAACATCAGGTGGAGCTGAAAAACTCAACAGGTTTGCATTTTTGTTAGAGGTCTTTAATTAAGTATTTTAAATTATAGATCATCACGAACATTGTAACTTTGACTCTTATAGGCAAGGTTAATTTCCTCAGCATGCAAGAAAATCAAGACTTTCTACGTGTTGTTGGCTTGCTGAGGACATTCTCTTGTCCATAGGAGTTAGAGTTCTAATGTTAATGATGGTCTATAATTTTAAAAACTTAATAGACCTATTAGATAAATGTGAACGTGGTGGGTTTTTTGAGCTCTGCCTATTTTCCATGCATATAGAATGCAACTGCACATGCATTCTCGATTTAGAGTGGCATTCACAAGTTTATCAAATAAATGGTATGATGTCATTCACATTTACAATTCTGCATTAGCAAGTTTAGTTAATTGCTAGGATATTATTTCAAACTATACATATTCTTGAACTATGCATATGCTTAAACTTAAGATTTTAGAGCTTGTTCATTAGAACACAATTTTTTATTGTATCTCCTATCAAACCCACAAAAAGAAAAATTGTACCTTGATTTAAACTCTAGTTGCAATGGAGCCAAACTAATGATCAATGGAGGTGCAGATGCCCTATTGACCCCTACTATTCTATTATTTAGGTGGACCCCTACCCTACCCTATATTGAGTGGGGAGTGGGGACCCCCATAATGGAACTCAATAGGGCCATTGTAGGGGATCCCCACCCTACCCTACCCTATATTGAGTTGGGAGTGGGCCCTACCCCCTACCCTACCCTCTACCCTAAAATTTATAGGGATAGGATAGGATAGGCCCCCTATCCTACCCTACCCTAAAATTTATAGGGATAGGGATCAAGTTAGAATGCCAAAGAAATTGTTATTCGAAGTTGACTAAGTTCACTTAATTGCTTTAGCATTAATGAGTATATGCTCTTTGGAAATATCCCATAGTCCACTTTTCAAAAACAAGATTAATCTCAATTTGACACTAAATCAAAATGTTTTTGGTCCTCTTTAATACAAGTCTTTTTTCCTCTATGTATTATCACTGAAGTAGAATGGCTAAAACTACACAAAATGAATAAATATTTGCTCCCTTGTACATTAGAATTGTATTGCACTCACCCTTTCAAGTCTCCAAGAGAGGAAAAATTATCTCACTATAATATGTAATAGAGACATAAGATTATGTTAAAATGAAAATTATTTCTTAACTATGAAGAATTAATCTTTGTTTATATCAAATGCAATAGCTTCTCACACAAACCACCTACATAACTACATCATTAGATTCAGTGTGTACCATTTTGCACAAGTCACATCTATGTAGTAACATTGTAAATTTGCAAGTGAACCTACATTAAGTAATTACTAATCGATACCACTACTTACCATCATTTATATAAATTAAATCATGTGACAAAATTCAGGCTTAATAGCACAATATCTCATTTATATTACATAGAAAATTATCATGCTGAGGAACACTATATATTTTTCAAAAACATTTTGATTGCAACAAATGGAAGTTCAAAAATTTACAATATTAACAACTATTTTGATAATCTTGTGCATGTGTGTGTTGTTTTGGTGCATAATCAATCCTTGGATTAGTTTCCTCGGCATGTTACATCAACTTTGAGAGGCTTTTAGGTCTTTCTTATTACAATAAATAATTTCCATAATTTTTTTTAAATCAAGTAATCTATTATTTCAGGAAAAATGTTCTTGAATCATAAACAAGAATTTTGATTCTCATTTCAAAATTCTATATATAAAAATTGTTTATAAATTTTCTTCTTTTTTAATATTGTTTCCTCATTAGGCTTCATTTAGATTTCTCGGAAGAACTTTTTTCTAACATGAGTTATTGTGCAAGTAAAGTTGTGTCTAAGTTTTATGCCAAGTTTGTACATCAAATTGTGAAAGCTGAGAATCATAAAAAGGGTGATATATGTGAAAGCCTTTAAGCAACATTTTCCAAGTTCTTTACTTCTCATCATTTTGCAATGAATTGATAACACAAATGTTTGTAGATTAGAATTGGAGAGAGATTTTTTATTTCTTGATATGCTTTTAATCATATCTAAACTTCTTAACCTTATAATGGTTTGATCATCCAAATTCAACTTTTCTACAGTGAAAAGTGTATAAACTAAATTTCATTGATAGTATCTTTTAATTATCATTTGGGCTATTGTGTGGAGACTACTAGGTTAAATGTTTGCTAGCTTAGCGCAAATTGCAATTAGACCAAGCTCCTAAGTCCTAATCTATTGCAGTGGTGTTTTCCAAACCAAAAGAAATTTATTTGTTTAGGTAGATCTTATGCATTTCTCTATTTGGAGCTTCTATATACAACGCATTAAAAATATTAATAACCAAAAACTTTCAATGTGGTGAATCTTAAAAATTATATTGTGAGCTACAAATAAGGGAAAGTTCTAAATGGCGTCAACAAGATTAGGGTATCTTATCAAACTACCCAATCTTGTAGCCTTAACATATAATTCAACCCAGTATATGAAAACAAAACTAAGATGTATCTTGATTAAAACTTTTATTTGTACATTTATACAACACATGACCTGAAGAGAAATTGCACACATTAAGGATTTAAATAAGAAACAAAAAATAGAGAATTTATACAAAGGTTTCTAGACATCTCATGCCTAGATGTCTTCAAACCTTCTTGACTTCAATCATCTTTTCAAATTTAATTTTTTTCTTTATCCTACAGCTCTCATGGCTGTCTTGAACATCTACAAAACACTTTTTCTTCTTCTATTTCTCTTCTCCTCACAAGCTAATTTCCTACACTATTCCTTATGAAACTCACTAGATAAATCTGCAATTTCTCTCCTCAACCATGTTTCCATTGGTTGTTACTTCTTAACACCATGAAAGGCTGCATTTTATAGAGGTTAAAATGTTTGTGAGACAAAGAGAGACGAAAATTTTCTCTTTCATTTCCCATAATTTGACCTTTCAAATTCCTTGAAAACTAATGAAATATAAATATAGTTTTCTTCCAAAATGTGTGTTATGTTGCTTTATATCAAATGCCTTTTTGTTGTAGATGCCTTTAGAAAGTGAACAAAATACTAGACCAAGTTGTGCTACTATAGTAATGGAAGAGTCATTAATTATTTTGTCTAAGTCAGTATCTTTTCCTTCCTTTTTAAACATCAAAATTGAATCAATAAGACAAGAATAAAATACCAAATGTCACTTGTCTCATGAGTACTTTTAGAGGCATCAAAATTGATAGAATCATAAAAATAAATATTAAGTCTTCTTTACAAGTTTTCTCTAACTTGCCAATGGACCCCTTCAACCTTTCAAATCTTGAAATTGTGTAATATAATCATATCAACAAACATAGTTGCCTTTGATTTTTGAGGTGGAAGTCAAGTTTTGTCAAAAAGAAGATTTTGTCCTTACAACACTCCACAAGATGCTCTTGAAATCACAACCTATACAAAAGATGCAAAACGTGAATATAAGAAGAAAATTATTTTTTTGTGATGCAGGATTGCTTGACAGCCCAGACTATCTTTCATTACTAAACAATTCTAATGATTTCATGCATTGGTATCAACTACAAGGAGTTAAGGAAAGTGGGTGAAAATGATGCAGGGTGCTCCCCTTAATACCATAGCACATACAAAAACAACAACAAATGCAAGAAACAAAATATGGACTTCTCTTTATTGCCTCAAATGCAAAATTACAAAATTCACAAGTACAATATGTTAACCCACATGGGCACCTTCATTACAGTAATCTACAAGACTACGCTACGAAACTACCACCCAGAGTTGTTCTAGACAATGTTTTGGACTTTCTTAAATAGACAATTTTATGCCACCCAGGAACGTTCTAGATTCTCAAACTTAATATCTAGGGCCGACATACCCTAATAATACATATAGAGTTAGCCAAATACATATTTGAAAATTTATTTTAGAAATTTTGGGTAGCCCAACTTTGGAAGGCCATAATTCTCGAACTATTGGTTTGATTGGCTATTATAACCACTTTTTAGAAACACCAGCTCTTGATCTACTAGCTTGAAATGACACAAACACCTTTCTGTAAAAATTTTGGACCTCATCCAGGCACTCTAAGGACTCCAACAGTGAGCTTGAAGATTTTTCTCCTAAACTTTCCACCAAAAATTTGCAATAACTTCTCTGATACTTAAGCTAGAGCAATGAGATTTTTATTGTAGCCTTATAATTTTAAAATTAACCTTCATGTAGAAAATGAGACTATTCCAAGTTCATATGACAAACTTACTAGAAATAGAAAGTTCCCAAAAATAGTATCCCCCTATCTACGAGTACTTATTAAAATAGAAAATGTAGAAAACAAAAAAAAATTGGGTGATGCAAGATCGCTCTTACACCCTGTATGCTCCTGCATCAGACACCAGGTTAATTTGAGGAGTGACTCTGTCACATCTCAAGTGTTTAGAGGAAAACCAAGATGATTAACCTCCTCCCTTGCTAGCCATGATGAATCCTCTATTGGCCTCCCTTTCCATTTGACCATATCTTCCTCATAAGTTTTGTTCCTTGTACTTTTGCAAACATGACTGTACAGTACCTCCTCAATCTCCTTTGTAGCCGAACTAGCTACTGGAATACTCTACTGTGCTTCTGCAAATTCATCTCCATCACCTCCTTCATAATACTCTATCAAATTTGAAATATTAAACACTAGTGAAATATTCAATTCAGTAGGAAACTCCACTTCATAAGCATTTCTAGAATCATGTCTTTTCACTGTCTTGAACAATCCAAACTTCTTCATTTTCAAATTATTATATGTACCCACTAGAAAACACTCCTTTCTCAAATGAACCATGATTTTATCTCCAATCTAAAATTCCTTATACCTCCTTTTGAAATATACCTTAGCTTTATGTTGTGTATTCATCTTTATGATGTGCTTCCTCACCTCCTCATAGATGTCCCTCAAATGTTTAGCAAAATCTTATGCTTCAGCAATACTTGTATCTCCTTTATCCAACTGCCTCAATTCAACAGCATTTATGGGACTACTCCCATATACAATGTAGAATAGTGATTTACTAGTACTCTTGTTCATATAATTATTATATGCAAATTTTGTCTGTGTTAAAATTAGATCTCATCCTTTTGGCTTATCTCCAATTAGACATCTCAGTAAATTTCCCAAACTTCTATTCACCACTTCTGTTTGTCCATTAGTTTGTGGATGATGCAATGAACTGAACTTCAACTTCTTCCACAATGTATGCCACAAATACCAAACAAATTTGGTATCTTAATCTGAAACTATACTCTTTGGCAAACCATGTAGTCTAACCACTTCTCTAAAAAATAACTATGCCATGTGAACATTATTACTAGTCTTATTACGAGGAAAAAAAAATGTGCCATCTTCGAAAACATATCAACCACCACAAAAATAGAATCATGCCCATATTGCGTCCTCGGTAATCCAAGAACAAAATCCATGCTAACATCCTCCGATAGCTTCTCTAGTATAGGTAATGGCTGATACAACCCTGTATTAGGCTTCACTCCTTTCACCATCTGAGATACTCCGCAACTTTGTACAAACTTATTCACATCTTACTGTAACTATGGCCAGTAATAATTCTCAACAACCAAAGAAATAGTCTTATCTTTGCCAAAATATCCAACCAATCCTCCACTATGTTTCTCCTTGATGAGATTTTCTCTCATTAAACTTCTTGGAATGCACAACTGGCTTCCTTTGAACAACCTACTATTGTGGATCATGAAATCTAACCACTTTTTTCTATCAAGTCTAATAGGTTTTGTACACATCTTCCATGCTTCACCAAAATTAGAATCATCTAGATACAAAGTACTAAGTTTGTTGAACCCAATCACCTCTATATGCATTTTATCAACAAAAGTTGTCTTCTACTAAGAACATATGCAACTTTGTTAGACTTCTCACTCCTGTGTTTCAAAATGAATGTATAACTCTACAAAAACTCAACATACTTCAAATGCCTTTGGTTCAATTTTCCTTCACTATTCAAATATTGTTGTTACTAAAATTCTACACATGCTAAAATTTTACCTTAATAGTAACATTGCAAAAGAAATCATTCAAATCATTCATTTTCTATTCATCTACATTTCATAATTTTGTAATCATATAGAAATCATGAGTGGAAGGAAATATAATGTTCATTGTATAAATCATTAACTGATATGTACAATTTTTAGTTTTACAAAGTATGGAATGAATAGAAAAATGTTGGAAATGAAAAATCTCACACACGCTATGAGTGTAACTACTGTCTTTTATACGTATTGAGAACAAAGAAAAATATAACACAGGAAGGAAGAGTTAGAGGTAACCAGTCATTGCCTTTTCAGCTTTTGACTAGTTATATGATCTTCGATGCTACTCCTAGTCCAGCTCTCAATCTGACAACTCCCAATCTTTGTTCTCTTGCACAAGAAAAAGTGGGGTTAGATCTTGAAAGATCTAAGTAATGAATGAATACCTACAACTACATACCCACACATGCAATATTTTTCCTATTCTGAATACATATCAAAAAAAGTAAAGTGTATTCTAAGTGTTCAAGTGAGAAAAAAGCAAAAAATATAATGTTAAAGGGACATACTAATTCCGATATGAAATCTTTCATTATAATCAAGAACAAGCATGTTGATTTCACAAGCAGTAGGTGCAAATCATAGAAGGATAGTTTATGAGTTTCACGAGCCCGTGCTCAAACATCATGAAATACTCTTTCAAATATACAATAAATGAGAGGATGAAACCAACATGAAAACTGATAGATGGGGTTTTTTGAGAAAGCATTGCATTTTAAATAACTCTATATGAAGGGAATCGAAAACATATGGAGAGCAACTCCCTAGTCTTTGAAATGGGCACCTCAAGTTCTACCCAAATACAATCTCAAGTAGCAACTTATGTAATCCTTGTAGGATCTCAAGGCATGGAAATGAAAACTTTAGGAGCCTCTAAGAATTCTTCTGCCCAGCAACATGATAGTGAACATTTGCAAAAAGTTGACAAGATTGTAGTTTTACCTGTCTTTGCTAAATTAACAAGGGTTTTAACAAAACAAAAAGATTTAGTAGGTTTTGATATTTTCGTAGAGGCCATTTTGGAGAAAATAATGGCATGTTATTTTTTGTTTGAGTACATTGGAGAGATTATGACAAATACAGAGCAATACTACCACAATAAGGAGTACAAAGATAAAAACATCCACACCTATCAAATGTTATTTTATGCAAATCATGGCATGGATAAAAGGCACCTCAAAGATGGTTTAAATGATGATGAGGCTCTTACATTAGATGCTACCCACTATGGAGAAATTTCAAAATTTGTTAATCACAAGATATATCTAAAATGAAAGAATTAACCTGGGATTATGATATTAACTTTCAAGACAAGCATGAAGTTAAAGATTTACATTGTTTATGCGGTAGTAATTGGTGTAGAGACTTCAAAAGAAAGATCACTAAAAGAGATTGAGTTTTTTTAAATTTTGGACAGAAGAGGAAGTTACCTTGTAATAAAAGTTGATTAGGTAAAGCTCTAGACTACCGAATGGACCAACACTTGGAAACTATCCAAAACTTCAAAGGCACAAACAACAAGTTTAAATGCTTTTGTATATAGTGAAAACTCCAAATAAACCTTCAAAATGAAGAGTAAACAAGCAAAAATTTCACAACAATGAAACCCTTCACGTTATTTCAAACAAATCAGGGTGCCATGACATTGGATAAACAAACCTTATTTTTCTATAGGTCAGCAAGGGGTGAGACTGCACAAAAAACTAGGTTACAATGTGAACACACTAAGAAAAATGCAATAGAAGGCATTGGAGGAGCTTTTTGCACTTGGCATAGTCTGAGTTCAATAGGGTCTGAAAGAAAGATGGTTTATTCCTACAAAACTTGCAACAAGTCTAGCAGCAAATCTTTCAAATTCATCCTCACTGAAACAAGTTGAGGGGTTTGTGGTTGTGGAGACAAATTTCAAGGTATATGCTTATTCAACATCAAGACTACATTTAGAAATCTTACATTTATTTTCAAGGCTTGAGTACCAACTTCCAAACCTAATTGTTGGGGCAATAACAAAAGAGAGTTTATACAAAGCCTTTGTAAATGGCATTACTAAAGAATAGATAATATCTTTTCTCCAGCAACATGCACATCCTTGTGTTACTCAGAGAATAAATTTGGTGCTTGAGAATGTAACAAACTAGATTCAATTGTGGGAGACTGGCCGAAATAGAGTTCAGTTAACTTCTTCATATATGTATGATGATTTCCCTTTAGAGGATGTATTTGAATCTGTGTGTGCATATGCAAGAGATGTTGGAGGGTGGTTGTGGGATGATACCAACCATAGAAAGTTTCTTGTTCATGTAGAGTCATATTAAGAAATGTGGGAGTTCATTTGACATCTCAAAACTCAAAATCCCTCAAGTCAAATCGGCTGCACATATATAACAATGGATTTTCAATATGCGGGCTGAATAATGTGAAAAGACTAGAAAGCAAGAAACCTAGTTCTCAACAAAACATTTTGAGCAAAAATGAGAGATTTTCTAAATTTAGAGATACCTTTCATATCCATGCATGGTGGCTTCAAGGTTTTTAATGCTTTCCATCATTGAAGCTCCAGATTTCCACCTCTCTCTAAAGCAGAGCAAACTGCATTTAAGCAAAGCAGGTGCCATGGCAGCCACAAAAACTAGCAAACCCTATTTCTTCCTCTTCTTCAAAGTTCACTAAGAAAATAAAAATGAGTAATTGTTAGGGTTATCAACAATATATGTTTCCCTATTTGCTTTTTCATATTTTTTGAAGTCGGCAAGATTTGTTTCCTATTTGAAAAGTATAAGTGTTTTGTGTCGTGTTTTCTTTTAAGAGGGGATGGGTTTTATTTTTGGTGATTGTTTTATTTGCATATAGTTTTTTGTTAAAACAAAAATATTAAATTATAATCATAAATCATTTTTAATATTTTTTGTTATTTTAAATGCAAATAAAAGGGGTATTTGTGTTTAGTGATTAATAGGTCAAATTTTGACAATTGATAAATGTTAAGTTTTAGGGATTTATATTCTGGGACTTATTATTGGCATCAATTTCTGACTGAAGTTATGATCAGTTGGGAAACATATGGAGGGAATATAGGGCTAAGGTCGAATTTGACTTTGTAATGGTAGTTAAAGGGTCTTTATTGACTGTTAGAGTGTTTTTTGGGTAGTTTTGAGTGAGTCATAGGTTTCATAATGAGTTAGTGGAGCTTTTTCAAGGATAGGACTTTATTTCATGAATTATTAAGTCCTCATTTCTAGGCTACTTTTATGGATTTGACCCAAGAGCTAGGGATTGTATTTAGTGAGGTTTTTGAACTCATTATTAGGGGAGTTCTTATTATGTAGAGAAAGGTTTTTGTGACTTTTGAGTCATTAGCATTTTGTTTGCAGAAATTTGTAATTCATTTTTGAAAGTTAACTATAGGTGACAACAGTTGTGTCTATGTTATTTAAGTCCATTTTTTAACCTTCTTTTCTTTCTGCAATTATTTGTGTATTGTCAGAGTGATTTGATAAGAACAATTAGTGAACTGTTATTATTCTATGTTGTTTTGTCTAACTCAAACACCTGTTGTAGAGGAGTAATTTTATTTATAGGTTGTAATCTATGTTTTAGAAAGTGAAACTAATAGGAGAGAGGCATGTATATTCCTCCTTTTGGAAGTTCATTCTTTAGACTTGATTACAAATTATTTATGCAAGTCTTTACAGGAAGGGAGTGTTTTGTATCTACTGAAGTAACTGAATAATGCTTCTTTGTCATTTATGTTCAAACTTTCATATCACTTTTGGTGTATCACCTATCTCTTTAGTTTAGACTGTAGGTTTTTAGGATTATTTTCAGTAATCTATATCCTTTTTCCCACAAGTTTATTTTAGATTCATGGAAATTTCACTGATCATCCAATAGGAGTCGGCCTAAAAATTGGAGGTTTCACTTCAATTGTATGTCTCACCAAGAAGTGATTCCCATGTTATGCCAAAATTACTAAACTCTTTTAGTTTAGTACAGGGTGTAAATTTTGATACTTAATAGTTTTTGCACACCCAGTGGGACACGAGTACAATTTTTAGAAAATATCAATTGTACTAATGCAACAGATAGCCATGTTTTAAACAGCCAAAAAAGTTCAATAAATTTATGAGAGAGATTCATACAAGAAGTTCTGCTTCTTTTGAATATTTACAGCTAGAAACTCCAAAAAGACATGAAAGAACTCTTGCCAGAAGTAAGCCAGCAATAAAAAGGCAGCTTTCAGCCCCTAATATTCATGTATATGGTAGAAGAAATCAATCACATCAAAGAAAAATCAGGCATTCAACAAGTCCAACATTGAGAACTGAATCATTTGAAACTGATATTTCCACTACTTCAGTTGTAACTATAGCAAGTACCAGCTTCATAGCAACAACTACAACAATTACAAGTTTTTTGTTGAAACAGAGTGTATTAGTTACACAACCTATTCCTATCCAGATTTCAGCACCACAACAACAAGTACCATTACCTCCTCCAATGGCAAGAGCATTTGTTTTTGTGTCATTCAATCAAAGGAGCCCTTTAAATTTTGCCTAGCATCATGATATACCTCTAGCTGCCTTAAAAATTTTATCAGATTTCACTGGAGAGACTCAAACTATAGCATATGAACATATCAGAGACATTGCTACATTGTGCAGTGTTCATCACGTTAGGGAGGAAGATGTCGCTGCCAAGTTACTTGCAGCATCTCTTAAAGGAAAGGTGCTTCAATGGTTTAGAAGTTTGGTTGTTGGTTCAATCAATTCATGGGATGCTTTGGGTGATGCTTTGACAAGGCATTTTGAAGATAAGTCAAATTATTTGTCTCTAGTAGAGTAGCTCACAACTATAAAGAATGTTCACCAAGAGCAAATGATGGATTTCAACAATCGGTTTCAAAGAATTTGGACTAGAATACCTGTCTCGGTAAGACCTTCAACAAACCATGCTTTTCTATATTTCTTGAAAAGTGTAAATAGTGATATTTTTATAATGATTCAATCAATGAGAGGTGTTTCACTGCCTCAAGCATATGATATTGCTATTAGATCTAAAAATAGCCTTATCCAAGCAAGAAAAATAGCCCCTAGGCCTCCGATGCCTATTTTTGTAGATTTTTAGCCAAATATGTCATTATCAATCCCACTTTTTAATCCTTTACCTATTGTTCCTAGACAAGAAATTGTTGTAGCTGGCCCTTCACAAGAGTTGTAGGAGATAAAAAATAGTCAACTCAAAATTGAGAATATGATGCAAACGTTTAGCAATGAGCTGGTAAATTTGAAAAAATAGCAATTTTAGGCTAGACTACCTTATCAAATCCATCTTACTAGCAACAAAACCAAGGCCAAGCCCAAGCAAATAGACAACCATATTAGGGTAATGCAATGGGTTATAGGCAAAACATCAATCAAAGCCCTTTTTGGCCTTATAACCCGACCCCTTTTAATGTTGTTAATCCAGTGAAAGACATTGTGCCTATGCAAAATAGCCTTGTAGCCAATTTCAAATGATGTTATCCCTACAATGAATCACACAATCAAGCTACTTGCATTAATGGGGTAATTAAACAGGCATTGATGGTACAAAATAAAGTTGTAGGATAGTAGAATGCAATGAATGATGCACCTGAATAGCAGCATGATTCACATACTCTTGAAACTTCTTTCCTTAACTGGAAAAGAGATGAGTTTTACGTAGTAAATAATGATTCACCAATATTAGCCAATACTCGAGCTAAGAAAAGGGCTCTTGAAATATAGCAGATGGCAAATAAAAGTAAAGCACCTAATACAACTAAACCATTACATTCCACAAATACTGTGGAAGATACTCATGTCCCTGTCACCAAGGAGAATTTTCACAAGCAAGCAAAACATGTTACTGCTAAAGCGCATCAAAAGTCACATGTTATTGTACCATTCAATATTGTGGAGAATATGAAGAAGATGAGCATGTCTATGTCAATGTGGGAGACATTAGCTATTTTGAACCAAACTAATATTTTGAAGAATGCTTTACCTAATGAGGCAGATCCTAAGGGAGTTGTGGATGAACCAGCTGTAGACACCTAAAAATCCTTTAGGAAATAAAGTATTTTTATTTTCTGAAAAAGTCCTGATGACATCATCATTTATTAATTAATTATTTATTAATTAATTAATTAATTTTTATGCCATTAAATCCCTTTATCTTAATTAAAAATATTTAATTAAGGAATCCCTCCCAAAAATGTTTAAATCTTATTTAAACATTATTTCCTTATTTATTAATTATTTAATTAATAAATTGACCAAAAATCCCAAAATAAATATTTTTTTTTTTTTTCCCAAAAGTTGGCCAATTTCCTTAAGACCAATAACCTCTTCCAAAATCTTCTAATCCTTCTTTAATTTCGATTAAAGGCTAATCCCATCATTTCCTACCCCTAATCCCAACTCAAAATATTTAATTAAGATTGAATATTAATCCTCATGTTTATTAAAAAAGTTTTAATAAATATCTCCTCAACCCAAACCCTTGAAATAAATAAAACTTTATTTATTTCCTAAAAATCTAATTTATCCTCATCCTAAGAAGTTCTAGACTCTTCTAGAAAGTCTTCATCCTCATCCTAGGAAATTCTAGACTATTCTAGAAAGTCTTTATCCTCATCCAAATTCTAGACTCTTCTAGAAAATGTCTTTAAACCTAATCCTAATCCCCTCCTAACCTTGTCACATTCCCTAAAAATGGGTTAAGACTTACTAACCCAAGCCAAAGTTAACAAATATCTCCTCCTTCACCCACCCTCATTAAATGCCATCCACTTGCCTATCCCTAAGCTAATCCTAAACTATCCTAATCCATCCTCTAATCATTTGCACAAGCCTAAACAAGCTTAAAACCTTCCTAATCAAGTCCAAGTCGAAATTGCTCTCATCACCCTCAAAATATCTCAACCATAAAACTTTATGAAGTCCACTAGGTCATAAATGACTCTTACAAGCCCTTTTATTGCTCTTACAAGTCATAATGAGGGCCTTTATGAAGATTTTATCCCTTGAGCCTCCTTTGTTGACTCATCCTTCCCCTTTCCTCCATCCTCTCACCATGTGACATGTGTCACTCCTTGATTGGTTGTAAGGAAGCACAATCCATGTGCTCTCCTCTCATGCAATCTAAGCCCTCCATGAGCTTTTTCCCATCCTTGCATCTTAGCCCTCAATTCCTCAAGCCTCTTGCCTATAAATTGGATCCTTCCCCTTTGCAAAATAACACAATCCATGAAGTAAAGTCATAATTCCATTTTGAGAAGTCATTTTACATCAAAACCATACACTCACACCCAAATTCCAACTCCATTTGAAGCCCTTTTTGAAGCATAAAGCTTGAGCATACATCCTATCTATTTAGACAAAGCTACTCAACAAGAGAGCTTCTCATTGAGAGAGCCCATTAATGGCTCATATTCTCAATTGAGAGCTCATCTTAGTCTATCTTGAAGTTTATGAATTTTGTTTAGTTTGTAGAAGCTTTATTTAAATTTGGTTTCTATTAGCATACTAACATTGCTCATATACATTTTGGCACGTCCGGTGGGACCCCGCATGGGTCATCTTCATTAGCTTTTTTAGTCAAGTTTTGTATGTCATTTGCTGATTTTGGCTAATTTTACTTATTTTTGTGATTGGTAGGATTGTATAAATTGGTTTTGTAGGTCCACATGAGCATGAAGAAGACAAAGGAACTCATAATCTATCTCATAGTGTTTGCAGATTTTTCAAGCTTATAGGTGGACAAAGAACTTGAAATTCTTCTTCCTATTCTTGTCTATATTCTTCTTATTCCATCTACTTCTTCTTCTTCTTCTTGTGGGAGATCTTGGCCATTTTTTTTTTAAGGAAGCAAAATCATACACACTTCTTTTTAGTGCTTAAAATGAACCCCCAAATCATACTTAAATCCATTGAAAAATTAAAAATTTGCAAAAAAGAAAAAATCTTTTAACAAGTGAAAATAAACCAATCTAATCATTTGCATCCTTTCAACATCAAGGTTTTAGATGCATTCATGCAAAGTTAGGAACACTTCATTTTTGGGAATTTAAAAAGAACTTCAAGTTTCCATTTCAAAAGGTTCAAAATCAACACTAAGCGCACACTAAAATCTAAATCAAACTCAAAGCATCAATCAAGGATAAAATGAACCTCATTTGCAAATATGTTAAAGTTCTTTTAAAAATCTCATGAAAACTAAGAGTCCTAAATGGTTGCCAAAATTGTCCTAAAAAGCTTTGTTATTTTTTCCAAACAAATGTCTTGTTGCAAAATCTTGAATGTTTCTTAGGTTTTTTATGCATCAAAACAATCTAGGAATATCATTTTTGGGCTTAAAACATGCAAACTAGAACACAAAATCTTGAATGAAGAGCAAAGTCCAAAGAGTCATTTTCACTTTTGAGTCCAAAAACAATCTTGAATGATCTAAGGTTAAAACAAAGCATTTCAAAATTCTTAAAACGACACACAAAATCTCAATCTTGAATGCTCAAAGGAAAAAACTTCAATGTTTAATCACTTGTCTTTGAATGCATGTTGCTAAAATCACTCTTGAGTGCCATGGATTAAAATCAAAGTTTATTTTTTTTATGAATGCATGATTAAAACAACAAATCCAATCTTAAATGCCATAGATCAAATAATCATCTTTTGGGGCATAAAAAGAATCTACATTTTTGTAAATCTTTTAAGTTATAAAAACAAATAAAAATGCTTTGAGTGAGTTTGTCGTTGGACTCACCCTCTTTAATCACCCATCAATTCAACCATTGGTTGCAATCTCAGTGCCATCTATGGGGATGGGTCCACCTAAGAGGGTGTTAAGTGCTCCACGCAAATCAAACTCCACTCACTTGGGTTTTTAGTGGTTTTTCTAAGTTAGAAAATTCCTTGAATGCGCATTAATCTCACTCACACTTCATTTGGGCATAAAAATTGGACAAATCTTGACGTGGAGGGCCTCTGGGCGTGCGCTTGAAATCGAATCTCATACACCTTTGTTTTGGGCTTAAAATAAACTCACACTCAATCTTGAATGCCTTAAAGAAAAATCAATCGATACTTGACGTGGAGGGCCTCCAGGCGCACGGGTTTACCTTCTTGTTGACCCTAACTCTTCTTCTTGTTCACATTCTTTGATCAATTTTATTTTTGTCGACACTTCAAAGTTGGAATAAACATTGTATCTTAAACATGAGTGCTTGCAAAGTCTAGATCAGAAAACTTAAGCGTCAGTTGGTAAAAGAACAAGCATGTTTTTTAGCCCAAGATCATTCAAGTCTTCTCTCCCCTTGTCGTCTTTCGAGGCCATCTTGGGTGCATAAGGTTAGGATCCAAAATCTTGTCTTAGCTTTTTAGGAGGCCTGCTTGGGGATTTCATCACCCCTTGGGATGACCTCAACTCCAGTGTTCCGGCAGAGTATAAAGATCGGGAGGTGAATCCAAAGACACCTCTCTTGGGATCAAAATTTTGTCACTCGGGCTAAGCCTCAAGGAACTTTATACCCTTGAGAAGTGAAAGAGGAGAAGTGGGTTACCACTCCTCTCGGCTGTGTGACATCTTTTTGGTTTCATCTACAGATTTGGGCCTCACGTACCTTGTGTATATCGAGGACTCCCTAGCTAAACCAAATTTCATCCTTGTAGAAAGCTTCCTAAGATGTTGGTGTGTTTGACGTGCTTGCTCCAAACTTTTGTCTGCTTGTTTGTTGATAGCTTTTGAATGAATGTTTGCCAATTTTGGTCAAAATCCCAAAAAAGCAGAAATCTCCCAGCTCAAGGCATACTTAGCGTAGTCACTGCCTCATCAGAAAATCATCCAAGCTCCCCCGCTGCAACCGAATCTATCTAGTTCCTTGCTTTAGAACAATCCCAAATCCAAACTCTCTCCAAATCATCCCCCCCTAGCCAGCTAGAAACCCAATCCAAAATCACACCCAAGCCTTTAGAGAGTTGTTGTCATTCTGCTAGAATTTGCTATCCAATCAATCCGATCAATCCACCAACCTCACCAAGGTTATCCCTTTGACAAAGCTTTGTCTAGGGTAATCTAGCTTTGTCACTTGTTATCCCTAATCACCTTGAGCTAAAGGTTGGGATCCACAAGTGGTCAATCTCGTGTCATGCCCATAGGATCATTAGTCTATCCTTCAGTTGACACAATCTCCACCAATCCAGCGCATAGGAAAGCAAAACTCTCACTTTTTGATAGCATGCCCTTGAAGTCTTCCACCCACAAGAAAGCCAAAAATCTCCAGCCAATCCTCCTTAGGTTTGTCATGCAACTTTGACTCTCCCTAAGAAATCTTTCATCAGCCAATCCAAAATCTGTGCTTAACCCAAATCCAACCATGAGCTTCCGTGTTCATCCATACGCAAGACCCCATCCCCATCAAACTCATCATCAAAGCATGAAGTAACAATCCTATCATGATGTGTTTGGTCACATTGTCCTTGCTCCCGCCACCTCCTATTCCAATGATGATGAAAATCTTGTTGACTATGACGGGTATATTGAAAGCCTTAGAAACATTCCCCCAAGCATCCCCCAAAATCCAAGAGTTATTCCAAACTATCTAATCATGCCATCTGATATTCCAGCTTCCCCTCCATCACCCCATCAACCAAGCTTCCAATCTTCCACCCCCATCACACTAGCTATTCCTGTCAATCCACCTCCACCTTCGACACACGAGTCTCCAAGGAATCTCCTAGAGGAAATACAAGAAAAGTTGCCTCCAACAGTCGATAAGCCATGTCATCTAATCCAACCATGTGAAGTAGTCAGTGATGAAGCTTCCCCATCTATAATATCACCTCCATCTCCCATAGCTATCATCCCCATACCATCCATCAAATTTCTTAAAATCCTTCCACTTCCCGCAAGCATCAAAATCCCACCACCTATCAAATCCCTCCAAATCCTATCCACATCACCTCCAAGCATTTCCCAAATCTCTCGTAATGACCCTTATGCATCCATCTTCTACTCACCCATCTCCACTACTGAATCTCCCATCTATCCATCCGCTACCTTTGAAGAATCCATCCCTTCACCTCCTATCACACCATCCACTCCAAACCAATCCTATCAAGATCCTGCCCAAAAGCATGTTGACATACCCCAAAGCATAAATGAAGATATCATCATACCATGTCTTCCATCCATAGTGCAGTCACCATCTCCTCCATCTCCAAAACCTCGAGCCATATCTCCTCCATTACAAGATATCTTGTCATCTCACCAGCTACATCAAGATCCTATCCTTCCATCTCCCCCGCTCCATGCTTCCATCTTACCACCTATCCAAGCTATTCCACCATCTATAATCTACCCTCTTGGTTCACTTACATTCATCCACGGTGGCCCTCTCTCAGCAGAAGAATTAAGAACAGTATCTCCCCATTGCAATATACCTAGTAAATCACTTCTACCATTTTCTACAAGCAAAAAGTTTCCTCAGCTTGTTCATATGCTCAATCGATGGAATTATCAAGGTCAAGGTTTAGGACCACAAGAGAAAGGAATCAGAGAGCCTATTATTGCACAAAAAAATCTAGGATTTCATGGTCTTGGATATGTATCCAAAGGCTCACCATCTAAAGGTGTTGGTACACCACACCCCCAAACCAAGCCTATCTCCAAGCCCACCATGCCAGCCTCCCATCACTCCTTCAAGAAATCTTATGTCATCCCCCCTCCACCATCTTTGCAACCCAAAACAACCTACCATATCCCCCCTTCATCCGCTAAATCCATTTTGGGTCCCTATGTCCCAAAATCTACCATCCTCCATCCTCCTATCAGCCATCATAAAAATGCTATTCCATCCATTCCTATGCAAGATCAACAAAGTCACATATCAGGGCACATCATCCATCATCATCCCCCTACATGCTCTTTCATATCCTCTCCATCTCACAAAGCTTCTCCTAACCATCTTCCCAAAGCTTACCACAGCAATGTGAATGCCAACTTCAAAATGCATAAAGCAAAAAATCCACATCCTAGGCAATCCTATGTCTATTCTAAAAGACATACTCCAAAAAGGCAAAATCCAATCAAAGAATGCAAAACAATGCAAAAGCCTATGAAAAGAAAATCCAAAACCATGTGGATCCACAAGAAAAAAGTTGAAACCCAATGCATAATGGAATCCACCATTGCTAATCCCCCATCTAGTGACTCATGTCCCCCATCTCCTAACTCCATCTTGGGTGCCTATATCCCCAAGCACGCTTCCACAAATCCTCCATCACGCCTGCATCTACCATCTATCCCCCATATGCTCTTTTCACACCCGTTCCAACATGTGCCAATGTTGCTCTTGCAAGCATCCCCATCTCATGCTCCTTTCCAGCATTTCCATCCCTCCATCTCTTACCATCAATCCCATCTAATCCAATCTATTGCATAAATCACACATCCGGTGTACCAACAACTAGCAACAAAATTGAACATTCCAATAGCTAGTGAAAAATCCCAAAATAGCCAAAATAGCTGAAGAAAGCCAAAATCATTCCAGCTAAGTCCAAAGTCAAAAAGTCAAAAAAAAAGTAAAGAAAAATAAAGCGTCCACTGGTGAAAACTTGGCAATTCAATCGCCTTAGACAAGTACCATGATGAAAACTTGGCAAAAAAGCATCATGTGTAATCCCGCCATCCCTAGCTTAGCCTATCACCCTCATGCTTTTGGTCATCTCTTGCCATCCAACTCCATCTTCCAATCTATCCACCTATCCTCCACCCTCCATCTTCCATCTCACACCGTCCACTAATCTCCTGCAACTTCAGCCAATCATCCCAGCTATCATCCATCTCCCTAGCCCCTTCAGCTTTTTCCATCCTAGCTTCAATCCTATCACATCCATCATAAGACCTCCTTTCGCATGTTATCTTCTGATTGGGGGCACTATATTCCTTGGAGATCTTGTCTTGTCCATCCTCCCTTGTCATTGGTATCTAGCTCTAGGCTATCCTCATGCAAACCCAATGTCATCTCTTTATATCCATCATAATCCTATCTATCTACCATCCTATCCAGCCATCTCATCTTTCTCCTCTAGCTATCCTTGGTCACAAAATCTCTCATCATTATTGGATGCATCCTGCCAAATCCATATCTTTCGCTATCTCCCCACCCTTAGCTTTCACATCTTGCACAACATCGAACCATCTCGCTATCCTATCATCCTGAGCTTTTGCCTGCTTGTAACTATCTTGGTCCATTAGCTTGTACCATATCTTGATTAGCTCACTTGTAAATATCTTGGTCTGTCAGCTTGTACATCCTCTTTAGCTTAGTACCATTGCATCTATCCAGCGTTTGTGTCAGTTCATCCTTGATCAGCATCTTACACCCATCGCACATCTTGGTTAGCTATTCCAATGCATCCTTTAGCTAGATTTCCTATCACCAAAGTGTTATCTTTCTTAGTTCAGCTTGCCAGACGTATCACTCATCCAAATCCACCAGCTTAGGTGCTCTCCAATAGGTCCTTGCAGGATATAGCTTTCCTCATGTCTGATCTTCGTCCGTTAGTACCTCGTCCTACCCATCTCGTTGGCAGATGGTTCTCTTTTGGATTTTCGCTTTCTTTTGATTTGGACTCTTCCCTATTGGGTCTTGAAATATCTTTTCCAAGCAATCTCCTTGTTCCCTCCTCAAGGTTGCCACGATCTTCCATATCATGGTATACTGTGAATGGAGCAATCAGAGTGTAAGGTCTTGATCATGTCTTTTGCTTATTTTCTTTTTTGCTTGTGGGTTACCCAGTGTCATTTCCACACTGCTTCCTCTGGGATTCATGTGTGATACTGGGGCAATCCTTGCGTGTTTGTTTTGAGTCAGTTTGTCAGTCCTCTGGACAGTTGGTGAAAAGGCCTTGATGTTCTTGGTAACCTTGGCAATTAACCAACAGTCCTATAGAAAATCTAGTGCTCAACTACATGGTGGTACTTCTCTTTGAAGTATCCCCTTGCTCAAAAAAAAAGCTTCAATGGTTTTCCTTCATCTCCATTATCCCCCATCCATATCCAGCATCTGTCTCTCCTACCCCAGCTTATGCATCAGTATCTCTTTGAATCACTCATCACTCTTAGCTTTAGGGATCCACAATCCTAGTCTTAGGGATCCACCAATCCAAATCAATCCACCAAGCCTCATCTTTCGAGATCCACAATCCTAGTCCTAGGGATCTCCGAAACCCATCTTCCACCAATCTGACTCTTTGAAATCCTGTTGCATCAGCTTTATAATCCCCTCATCCATCTCCCTATCCTGGATTCCTTTTTATAGCGCTCTACTCCATCCTCCACCATCCCTGAGATCTTAAGCTTGCTTCCTCTTGTGCCTCTGATTCTCCCTTTATCATTCTCCCGTAGTGAGAGTTTGAGCTAACCAAACCTCTTCTCTTAAGCAAATCTGAGTCTTCTTGCTCATCTCGAATTCTTGTACTTTTCAAGAAGCCATCGAGCCTCGCTTTCTCTCCCCACTGCCTTCTTGAGGGGCCATTTCACAGTCCATTCTCTCCTCTTCTGCTCTAGCCCTGGGCATCTTATTTTCTTATCTTTGATGCCATGCCACTTGCAACATCACATCAAAGAGGGGCAAAATGTAGACACCTAAAAATCCTTTAGGAAATAAAGTATTTTTATTTTCTGAAAAAGTCCTGATGACATCATCATTTATTAATTAATTAATTAATTAATTTTTATGACATTAAATCCCTTTATCTTAATTAAAAATATTTTATTAAGGAATCCCTCCCAAAAATGTTTAAATCTTATTTAAACATTATTTCCTTATTTATTAATTATTTAATTAATAAATTGACCAAAAATTCCAAAATAAATAATTTATTTATTTTTTTCCCAAAAGTTGGCCAATTTCCTTAAGACCAATAACCTCTTCCAAAATCTTCTAATCCTTCTTTAATTTTGATTAAAGGCTAATCCCATCATTTCCTACCCCTAATCCCAACTCAAAATATTTAATTAAGATTGAATATTAATCCTCATGTTTATTAAAAAAGTTTTAATAAATATCTCCTCAACCCAAACCCTTGAAATAAATAAAATTTTATTTATTTTCTAAAAATCTAATTTATCTTCATCCTAAGAAGTTCTAGACTCTTCTAGAAAGTCTTCATCCTCATCTTAGGAAATTCTAGACTATTCTAGAAAGTCTTTATCCTCATCCAAATTCTAGACTCTTCTAGAAGATGTCTTTAAACCTAATCCTAATCCCCTCCTAACCTTGTCACATTCCCTAAAAATGGGTTAAGACTTACTAACCCAAGCCAAAGTTAACAAATATCTCCTCCTTCACCCACCCTCATTAAATGCCATCCACTTGCCTATCCCTAAGATAATCCTAAACTATCCTAATCCATCCTCTAATCATTTGCACGAGCCTAAAAAAGCTTAAAACCTTCCTAATCAAGTCCAAGTCAAAATTTCTCTCATCACCCTCAAAATATCTCAACCATAAAACTTTATGAAGTCCACTAGGTCATAAATGACTCTTACAAGCCCTTTTATTGCTCTTACAAGTCATAATGAGGGTCTTTATGAAGATTTTATCCCTTGAGCCTCCTTTGTTGACTCATCCTTTCCCTTTCCTCCATCCTCTCACCATGTGACATGTGTCACTCCTTGATTGGTTGTAAGGAAGCACAATCCATGTGCTCTCCTCTCATGCAATCTAAGCCCTCCATGAGCTTTTTCCCATCCTTGCATCTTAGTCCTCAATTCCTCAAGCCTCTTGCCTATAAATTGGATCCTTCCCCTTTGCAAAATAACACAATCCATGAAGTAAAGTCATAATGCCATTTTGAGAAGTCATTTTACATCAAAACCATACACTCACACCCAAATTCCAACTCTATTTGAAGCCCTTTTTGAAGCATAAAGCTTGAGCATACATCCTATCTATTTAGACAAATCTACTCAACAAGAGAGCTTCTCATTGAGAGAGCCCATTAATGGCTCATATTCTCAATTGAGAGCTCATCTTAGTCTATCTTGAAGTTTATGAATTTTTTTTAGTTTGTAGAAGCTTTATTTAAATTTGGTTTCTATTAGCATACTAACATTGCTCATATAAAAGGCTGTATTGACAAATGTTGATGAAAAGCAAGAGGACGGTGATAAAATTGCCAATGAATTGAGTAAGATGGTTAAACCTCCTTTGTATCTTTCATTAATTATTGGTGATAAGTTAGTTCATAACTGTATGGTTGATAGTGGGGCTAGAAGCTTGGTCATGCCCAAAAAGGTAGCTAACCAGTTAGGATTAAAATATCAGCCCATTGAAAGAGGTGTTATTCAGCTTGATGAAACATCTATTGTCAGTATAGGTCTAATCAAAGATGCAAGTCTTAATCTTCATGCCTGTCCTAATTTTGCTATTCAGCAAGATATCTATGTAATAGACTTACCTCTATATTTTGCCATGTATTTGTCTAGAGACTTGACTGCAAAAATTGGGGGTTATTTATCATCTAACTGGTCTCACATGCTTTTTAGGACTAGATATCTTACTAAGGTAAAAATTAAGTCTAAATTACTTACAAGAAATCATATAGAGCCATACGTACCTAGTACATTGAATGCAAATTTTATTTTATTTTATGAAGAAGAGCATGATATAACTACTAAAGCTAGAACCCAACTAGATGATGTTCCAGATATCCTCCTTGATGAATGGGCATTAAGTCAAACTTCTAAAAATCATTCTTATGATTTGAAACATGTTGATTTAGAGACTTATGTCATACATGAGCAAGATGTAGTTATTCCCAATTTAGTAAAGCCATAAAATCAGTTGGAAGAATCACAAATTAGTTATGGAGTATGTTTTTTGATGGTTCAAGGGGTAAACAAGGTACTCGTGGGGGCGTTATGTTCATTTCACCTAAAAATGAAAAATGTTATGCCACTTTCAGATTCATTTTTTTAGGAACAAATAATACAACTAAGTATGAGGGTTTGATTCACAAATTGGAATGAGCACGAAAGTGTGGCATCAAATGTTTAAAAGTATATGGTGATAGTGAATTGATAGTAAACCAAGTGAGAGGCCTAAATGTTGTTAAAAATTATGTTCTCAAATCTTATACACATAGAGTGTAGGATCTTCTTGAGAATTTTGATGCTTTTAACATACTTGTTATTTTCAGAAGTAAAAATCAGCATCTTGATAGGTTAGCAACTGTAGGTGCTCAATATGATATTGTAAATAGCATTAAAGCACAATCTAATTAGCAACATATAAAAGTTATTACCAGGCCTTCAGTACTTGATAATAATGTCAACTGACTAGTTTTGAAAGTGATGAACAAATTTTGCAATTCCTGTTTGAAGAAGATTTTTTGCTAATTCAAACCAACAGAGGTACAAAGATCAATATGGAGATCAAGTGTTGCAACTAAAGAATAATAAGTTTCCTAAAGGGTTAGTAACACTAGAAAGCATTTTTACTTCTGATGACCAAGTAAAAGTTGGTAAAGAAAATCTGTTAGTAAAAAAAAATCAGTATGAAGACTTGGAAATTGCACCTAGAAAATGTTGTAAATTTGGTAAAGTGAATTCTATTAAAGAAAAATAGTCCTTTCTTCATTTATTTTAGGAATTTAGTGATGTTTTTGCATGGGAATACAATGATTTGAAAGGTTTTGATCCACAGCTTGCACATCACACCATAGAGTTGGAATCAATAGCTAAACCTGTCTAATAGAAACAAAGGCCAATTAATCCTAAATTGGAGCCTTTAATGCAAAGGAGGTTTTCAGACTAATTGAAAGGAAAATAATTTTTCCCATTAAGCATACAAGTTGGATTGCTAATTTGGTCCCTGTAAGGAAAAAGAATGGAGAACTAAAATTGTGCTTGGATTTCAGAGACTTGAATAGAGTTTCGTTAAAAGATAGACATCCACTTCCATCAATGGAGCAAATATTACAGTGTGTGTCAGGAGCTGAACAATTTTCCTTGCTGGATGGATATTCAGTCTATGATCAAATTTTGGTGAAGAAAGAAGACTAATTCAAAACAACATTTACTATGAAGTGGGGAACAATGGCATATAAAAGAATGCCATTTGGACTATCTAATGCTAGAGAAAATTTTCAGAAAGTGATGGAAATGGCATTCAGCAATCTGATGTATAAGCTTTTTTTAGTATATCTTGATGACATCACTGTTTATTCTCATAAAGTGATAGATCACATTAAACACTTGAAGTAGATCTTTGAGCATTGTAGGGAATTTGGTATTTCATTGAATCCAAAAAAATGTATTTATTCTATCTATGAAGGTAAATTTCTTGGATATGTTGTATCAAAAGAAGGTATTACTATGGATCCTGAATGAGTTGCAGCAATTTTGGAGCTACCTTTACCTCAGCATAAAAAGGGTCTTCAAAGTTTCATTGGCCGTATAAATTTTGTGAGAAGGTTTCTACCTATATTGCAGCATTGCTTAAGCCACTAACAGCTATGCTTAAGAAAAACACTATTTTTGCATGGACTAAAGAGGCAAAAGAAAAAATTTAGGCAATTAAAGATGATTTAGCAGCAGCCCTAATGCTGATAAATCTTGATTTTAGTAAGGATTTTATTCTTTATGCATATGTTGGCTTCGATGTTATTTATGTTGTGCTAGTACAAAAGAATTTGGAAGGATTGGAACAACCAATTGCTTTTTTCAACAAAGGACTTGAAGATTATGAGAAAAGGTATAGTTTTGTTGAGAAACATGTACTTTCTGTTGTTAAGAGCCTTAAAAAATTTAGGCACTTGTTGACACATAATAAAGTAATTTTGCACTTGGCTCATCCAAGTGTTAAGGAATTTCTTCTGAGTAAAGATTTCAATGAAAAGCGAGCTAGCTAGATAACAGGAGTCATGGAGTATGATGTGGATATTTAGATAACCAAGTTGGTTAGAGGCAAAGGCTTATGTGAACAGATTGCTAATAAAGAGGTTTCAAAACTTCAAGGGCAAGCAAACACTATTTTTTTGATTGGTACCACAGAAAACAATGATAGAGCAGCAAGTTGGTTATAGGATATAGTTCATTTCTTAAAGACCAGTGAGTGTCCAGCCAATTTGGAGAAGGCAAAATGGAGGTACTATCAGTTACAATATGTTCCCTTCATCCTAATTAATGATGTTTTAAATAGAAAAGATCACAATGATGTCCTTGTCAGATGTGTTGATTTATATCAAGTTACAAATATTTTGCATGAATTCCATGATGGTCTTTCAAGAGGACATTTTTCCCCTAGAACAACAACATATAAAATTCTTTAAGGTAGATATTATTGGCCTGATATTTTTAAAGAGAGCCATACATATGTTAGAAAATGTATCAAGTGTGCCATGTTTGCAAGAAAAGAAAGGTTGTCAGCTTTGCCTTTACAACAAATTAAAATAGAACAACCTTTTCAAAAATGGGGTGTTGACTTTATAGGGCCTATCAACCATCCATCAAGTGCAAGACACAAATGGATAATTACTACTAATAATTACTTCACATGCTGGACAGAGGTAGCAACACTCAAGTATGCAAATGAGATAGTAGTCCTTAATTTTTATGATGATATTGTGAACAAGTATGGAGTACCTGATTATGTAATTTTTCAAAATGCACTTGCTTTCACTAGATTAAATTAATTAATTGGGCACTTAAGCATGGAACTTATCTTAGTACTAGTTCCAACTATTACCCACAAGGTAATGGGTTAGCAAAATCCTCCAATAAGAATCTGATAAGGATTATTAAAAGATATCTATAGGAGAATCAACATGATTAGCACTCTAAATTAAAGGTTTCCTTATGGGTAGATAGGCTCACTGCAAAACAAATTATTAGAAATTCACCCTATTGATTAGTCTATGGAAAAGAAGCTTGGTTTTCTACTGAAACAAAGTTTTTTGGTTCTTTTTGAAGAAGGTTATCCTATTCTGGTGTGATGTACACAGTTAATGGAGTTGGAAGAAAGTATAAGAAAAGCTATGCAAACTATGGAGTTTCAGCAAATGCAAGTCAAGGGAAGCTTTGATAGGAAGGCAAGATCCAGAGAATTCAGTGTGGGTGATATTGTGCTAAAATGGGATGTTCTTAAATGTAGGCCAAGCCATCATACTAAGTTTGATCATATGTGGGCTAGGTCATTTCTGATTGCTGAATGCAAGGAGCATAATGCTTTCCAGTTGACCATAATGGAAGGAGATGTTTTACCAATCCTTATAAATAGGATTCACTTAAACCCTATTTTAAGGTATGAGTTTTAGTCCTATCTTGTATATACTAGGTTAGCTTCCTTGTTTTCAATAAGTGTGTCTACATTTTAGTTAAGTTTTCAAGTGTTGTCCAAGCACTTGTCTTTTCTTTTTTTTTCCTGTCCTAGTTTAGTTTCTTGTTTTGTAGTTTTAGGTTAGTCAAGTTGTTGGTTTATGTTGTTAATCTATCATATTTCACCCATCTCATTTATGCATGCATTGATGTATGTGTTTGAATGTCTACTTGTACCTAGTACACACATATATATGCATATACATACCACTATAGCTATACAGATCTGGTTGCTACCCATACATATATGCATATCTATATATCTACCATGTGCATGCATCCATTCAAATCTATGCATTCATCCACACATAACCAAAATGGTCGACTATGAAGGTTTTAACTTCTAAAGTTGATACTTGAGTTTGATCATGCATATCTGTCAACCCAATAAGAGTCTTGAGTCATATTAAGCTCACGTACATGCATTCAAAACAAAACCAACAACTTTAAAAGTTGCTTTATGTCAGGTCTAGGTGCTTATATGGATGCATAATTTCAAACTCTATGCCCAATGAATAAAGCAAACTAGTCAAATGTCTAGCAAGTAGACATAGAGCAAAGATCACCAAAAATGTTACTAAAATTCTACATATGCTAGAATTTTACCTTAATAGTAACATTGCAGAAGAAGTCATCCAAATCATTCATTTTCTATTCATCTACATTTCATAATTTTGCAATCATATAGAAGTCATGAGAAAAATAAAATACAATCTTCATCATATAAATCATTAACTGATATGTATAATTTTTAGTTTTACAGAGTATGGAATGAATAGAAAAATGTTGGAAATGAAAATTTTCACACAAGCCATGAGTCTAACTACTGCCTTTTATACATATTGAGAACAAAGAAAAATATAACACTGGAAGGAAGAGTTAGAGGTAACCAATCATTGCCTTTTTAGCTTTTGATTAGTTATATGATATTCCCTAGTCCAGCTCTTGATCAAACAGTTCTCAGTCTTCATTCTCTTGCACAGGAAAAAGTGGGGTTAGATCTTGAAAGATCTATAAGAAATGACTAAATACCTACAACTACATAGCCACACATGCAATATTTTTCATATTTCAAATACATATCAAAAATAGTAAAATGTATTCTAAGTGTTCAAGTGAGGAAAAAGTAGAAAATATAATGTTAAAGGGACATATTAATTTTGATATGAAACCTTTCATTGTAATCAAGAATAAGCATGTTGATTTCACAAGCAGCAAGTGCAAATCATAGAGGGATAGTTTATGAGTGTCACAAGCCCGTGTTCGAACCTCATGAAATACTCTTTCAAATACAATAAGTGAGAGGATAAAACCAACATGAAAACTGATAGATGGGGTCTATCGAGAAAGTGTTACATTTGAAATAACTCTATATGAAGGGAATCAGAAACATATGGAGAGCAACTCCTTGGTCTTTGAAATGGGAACCTCAAGTTCTACCCAAATACAATCTCAAGCATTAGCTTATGCACTCCTTGTAGGATCTCAAGGCATGGAAATGAAAACTTTAGGAGCCTCTGAGAATTCTTCTGTCCAACAACATGAGAGTGAACATTTACAAAAAGTTGACAAGACTGTAGTTTTACCTGTCTTTGCTAAATTAACAGGAGTTTTACCAAAACAAAAAGATTTACCAGGTTCTTATATTTTTTTAGAAGCCATTTTAGAGAATATATGGCACGTTCTTTTTTTTTTGAGTACATTGGAGAGATTATGACAAATATAGAGCAATACTACCACAATGAGGAGTACAAAGATAAAAACATTCACACCTATCAAATGCTATTTGATGCAGATCATGAAATGGAAACAAGGCACTTCAAAGATGGTTTAAATGATGATGAGGCTCTTACATTAGATGCTACCCTCTATGGAGACATTAAAAAATGTGTTAATCACAAGATATATCTGAAATGAAAGAATTGACCTAGGATTATGATATTAACTTTCAAGACAAGCATGAAGTTAAAGATTTCCACTGTTTATGTAGTAGTAATTGGTGTAGAGACTTCAAAAGAAAGATAACTAAAAGAGATTGAGTTTGTTTTTATTTTGGAGAGGAGGAAATTACTTTCTAATAAAATTTGATTAGATAAAGCTCTAGACTAAGGAATGGACTAGCACCTAGAAACTGTCCAAAACTTCAAAGGCACAAAAAATAAGATTAAATGCTTTTGTATATAGTGAAAGCCCCAGATGAACCTTCAAAATGAAGATTACACAAGGAAAAATTCCATAGCAATGAAACCCTCCACCTTATTTCAAACAAATCGGGGTGTCATGAAACTAGATAAACAAAACTTATTTTTCTATAGGCTGGCAGGGGGTGAGACTGCACAAAAAACCAACTTACAATGTGAACACACTAACAAAAATGTAATAGAAGGCAATGGAGGAGCTTTCTACACTTGGCATAGTCTGAGTTTAGCTAGGTATGAAAGAATGATTGTTTATTCCTACAAAGCTTGCAACATTCTAGTAGCAAATCTTTCTGATTCATCCTCATGGAAACAAGTTGAGGGGTTTGTGGTTGTGGAGACAAATTTTAGGGTATATGCTTATTCAACTTCAAGACTACATGCAGAAATCTTACACTTATTTTCAAGGGTTGAGTACCAACTTGCAAACCTAATTGTTGGGTCAATAACAAAAGAGAGTTTATACAAAGCCTTTGCAAATGGCATTATTGGAGAACATATAATATCTTTTCTCCAGCAACATGCACTTCCTAGTGTTGCTCAAAGAATACCTTCAGTGCCTGAGAATGTAACAGACCAAATTTGATTGTGGGAGAGTGACTAGAGAGAGTGATTGAAATAGAGTTCAGTTAACTTCTTCATATATGTATGATGATTTCCCTTCAAAGGATGTATTTGAATCTACATGTGCATATGCAAGAGATGTTGAAGGGTGGTTGTGGGATGATACAAAGCATAGACAACTGCTTGTTCATGTAGAGTCACATTAAGAAATGTGAGAGTTCATTTGACATCTCAAAACTCAAAATCCCTCAATTCAAATTGGTTGCATGTATCTAATAGTGGATTTTCAATATGCAGGCTGAATAATGTGAAAAGATAGGAAAGTAAGAAACCCAGTCCTCAGCAAAAAATTTTGAGCAAAAATGATAGATGTTCTAAATTCGAAGATACCTTTCATATCCATGCATGGCAGCTTCAAGGGTTTTAATGCTTTCCATCATCAAAGCTCTAGATTTCCTCCTCTCTCTAAAGTAGAGCAAACTACATTTAAGAAAAGTAGGTGCCATGGTGGCCACAAAAACCAACAAACCCTATTTCTTCCTCTTCTTCAAAGTTCACTAAGAAAATGAAAATAATAAATTGTTAGGGTTATCAACAATATATGTTGCCCTATTTTATTTTTCATATTTTTTGAAGTCCACAAGATTTGTCTCCTATTTGAAAAGTATACGTGTTTTGTGTTGTGTTTTCTTTTAAGTGGGGATGGGTTTTGTTTTTGGTGATTGTTTTATTTGCATATAGTTTTTTGTTAAAACAAAAATATTAAATGATAATCATAAATCATTTTTAAAAAAAAATTAATTTTAAATGAAAATAAAAGGGGTATTTGTGTTTAGTGATTAATAGGTCAAATTTTGATAGTTGATAAATGTTAAGTCTTAGGGAGTTATATTCTAGGACTAATTATTGGCATCATTGTTTGACTAAAGTTATGATCAGTTGGGAAACATATGGAGGGAATATAGGGCTATGAATCAAATTTGACTCTGTCATGGCAGTTAAGGGGTCTTTATTGACTATTAGAGTGTTTTCTAGGCAGTTTTGTGTGAGTCATAGGTTTCGTAATGAGTTAGTGGAGCTTTTTCAGGGATAGGACTTTATTTCATGAGTTACTAAGTTCTCATTTTCAGGCGATTTTTTTGGATTCAACACAAGAACTAGGGATTGTATTTAGTGAGTTTTTGAACTCATTATTAAGGGAGCTCTGATTATGTAGAGAAAGGTTTTTGTGACTTTTGAGTCCTTAGCATTTTGTTTGCAAAAATATGTAATTCATTTTTGAAAGTTAAATATAGGTGACAACAATTGAGTCTATGTTATTTGCTTCCATTCTTTAACCTTCTTTTCTTTCAGCAATTCTATGTGTATTGTCAGAGTGATTTGATAAGAACAATTAGTGAACTATTATTATTCCTTGTTGTTTTGTCTCACTCAAACACTTGGTTGTAGAGGAGTAAGTTTATTTGTAGGTTGTAATCTATGTTTTAGAAAGTGAAACTGATAGGAAAAAAGCATTTGTATTCCTCCTTTTGCAAGTTCATTCTTCAAACTTTATTACAAATTATTTATGCAAGTCTTTACAGGAAGGAAGTGTTTTTTAATCTACTCAAGTAATTGAATAATCCTTCTTTTTCATTTGTGTTCAAACTTTCATATCACTTTTGGTGTATCACCTGTCTCTTTAGTTTAGACTATAGGCTTTTAGGATTATTTTTAGTAATCTATATCCTTGTTCCCTCAAGTTTAGATTAGATTCATGGAAATTTCACTAATCATTCAATAGGAGCCAGCCTAGAAACCAAAGGTTCCACTTTGATTATATGTCTGAGCACCAAGAAGTGATTCTCATGTTATGCTAGAATTACTGAACTCTTTCAGTTTAGTACAAGGTGAAAATTATGGTACTTAACAATTGCAAAGCTTGATGATTAGTATATAAAACAAACTCCTTACAAAGAAGATAGTGTCTCCACTTCTTCAACACTTGAACTATTGCATAAAATTCCTAATCATAATTCAAATTCTTAGTAAAATAAGAAATAGGTCTACCTTCCTGGCTCAAAACAACTCTTATTGCAATACCACTAGCATTACAGTCTACTTGAAACACCTTGTTAAAATCAGGAAATACTAAAATAGTTTGATTGGTAACTTTTCATTTCAACATATTAAAATTCTTATCTGCTCCTATAGTCTACTTAAATTATTTCCTATCCCCTCTCATTGTTTTAGTCAAGGATCCACAAATATTGCTAAACCCTCTTATGAACTTTCTGTAAAAACTAGTCAGTCCATAAAAAGATCTTACCTCGATTGCACTTCTTGGAGTAGGCCATTCAAGAATAGCCTTCACTTTCTCTGGGTCCATTTTCAAACCTTTTGCTGAGACTACAAATCCTAGGTATACCAACTCATTTACAAAACTATACTTTTTCAGGTTTATCGACAACTTTTCTTGCCTCAACTTATCAAATAGCTTGTGAATACGAATCAAAAGCTCCCCAAATGTCTTACTAAAGATCAAAATATCATCTAGGTAAACAATGACAAACTTATCTAGAAACTCCTTCACTACCTCATTCATGACCTACATGAAAGTGCTTGGTTCTTTGATTAGCCCAATAGGCATGACTAACCACTCGTATAGTCCTTCTTTTTTCTTGAAAGCAGTCTTCCACTCATCACCTTCTCTGATACGAATTTGATGATACCTACTCTTCAAATCCATCTTTTTGAAATGCTTAGTCCCACTCAAATAGCCCATGATATCATCCATCCTTGGCAATAGAAATCTATACTTGATTATGATATTGTTAATAGCATGAGAATCTGTGCACATCCTCTATTTTCCATTCTTCTTTGGTACTAATAATGTTGGTACAACACATGGACTCAAACTCTTTTGAATCAACTCCTTCTACAGCAACTTATGAACATGACTATTCAACTCTACACTTTTTGTTGGTGTCACTCTGTGCACTACCTTGTTTGGAAAACTACCTCCTCAAACCAAATCCATCTGGTAACTAATCTTCCTCATTGGGGGCAATCCATCAAGTACATTATCTGATACAATATCAAAAAACTCTCTCAACACCTTTTCAACTTTTGCAGGTACCTCCTCTACTTTACTCTCTTTTTGAATTATAGAAAAACACATATGTTCATGCTTCATACCTTTAAGAAACTCTTTTCCATCAACAAAACATATTCTAGCAACACTGCATACCTTTTCTTCTCTCTCCTTCAATGACTTTAACTTATGTTTCACTCCATCCTTGATCAAAGTGTCGATATTTACTCACCCATTGTGTAAAACATGCCTATCATATTGCCACGGCCTTCCTAGCAACATATCACATATGTCCATAGGTATGATATCACATAGTACCTCATCTTGATAGCTTCCAATCTTGAACTTCACTGAGCACTGCTCATTGATTATGACCTTGTGGTCATCTTGTACTCAAGAAAGATGGTATGGACATGAATGTTTTTGTCTCTTTAGCTTTAACTTTGTGACTAGTGTTTCTAACACCAAATTGTCAGTACTTCCATTATCAATGATCATGTCATAACACTTATCTTCACAACTACACCATGTGCAAAACAAGCTCATTCTTTAATCAGATTCATTCTCACACTTAGTAGGACTCTTCTATTAACTAGGACTTCTCCTCTTTCAACATCTTTAGAATGTGATGATTTGGCATCTTCATCAACATGTGTAACTCTAGCATGACCTTCTATTCTTTGATTTTGTCTTCCTTGATGTTGGGAACATTCAAATGTTTTATATCCTTCTTTGTAGTGAAAACATTTCTCATGGAAGCCTCCTCTTCTAGATCCTTGTCCTTTGCCTCTTCCTCTCTGATCTCTATTGTTCTAATCATGGAAACAATTAGAATTATTTCCCTTCTTGTTCTAACTACCCCTATAGTTCTGACTACTACTCCTAGCCTCATCCTTGTTCTTCTGATCATCATTACAGCCTCCATAAGATCATCTGCTAGATCTTCCACTTTGACCTCTTCTGTTATTCTTTTTGTCAAATTTCTTGCTCAGTTTCTCCTCAACTCTTAGGGCAAATTGGTATGCCTCCTCAATACTGTTCATTCGAACTAGACTTAGCTCATCCTGAACACTTGGCTTTAACCCATTAAGACAATGGCCCACTTCCTCCTTATTAGCTTCTACATGGTTGGTTCAATTAAGAACTTGGTGGAACTCTTTGGTATACTCTTGAATAGATTTTGTCGCTTACTTCAACCCTTGTATTTTCTTAAATAGATCAAGCTTATAATCCATGGAAATGAATTGTCACTACAGTTTAGCTATCATCCAATCCCATCTGGTGATTTTGTCCTTTCCCTTTCTATTTCACTCCAACTAAACCTCCTACCACCAAATCTTTGCATGGCCCTTTAGTTTTGCCTTCATAAACTTGACCCTATCAAGATCCTCAATATCTTCATACTCAAAGTACTCCTCCAATTCATTGATCCAATCAATTAGCTCCTTTGGATTAAGATTTCCCAAAAATGTGGGAACTTCAAACTTATGTCTTTTTCCAATCTTGGAGATGGCCTTAAAAAGCCTCTCTTCCCATGGGTTTAGAATTGCCTCTACTTCAACATTTTCTTCTTCTTCATCCTCACCCTTGCTTTCATCTCTGATGGGAAGATTTATTCCTCTACGCATATATTCTTCCAATGCTTACATTTGTCTTTGTAGGGCTCTAAAGCCCTTAGGTATAACACCTAAAACTCTTCCACCACACTCTCTTCATGGAGGTATTTTTGTACTTTCATTAAAACCCTAGTGCAAACTACCTCACAATCGACAATTTGTCTACACGCTCAACCCAAACCATGGTCCTAATGTGAATTGCCTCATAGTTGGCAATCTATCCATGCACTCAAGAACTCTAGCTCTGATACCACTTGATGAAGCGTGCTCCCCTTAATACTATAACACATATAGAAACAAAGAAACAATAGAAAATGTGAGAACAAAATATGAACTTCTTATTATCATCGCAAATGGGGAAATTACATAATTCACAAGTACAATATTTTAACCCACATGGGCACCTTCATTATAATAATCTGCAAGACTAAGGTGTGAACTACCACTTAGAGTTGTTCTATACAATGTTTGGGTCTTTCTTAAATAAGCAATTTTATGTTGTCCAGGAAGGTTCTAGATGCTCAAACTTAATACCTAGGGCCGATAGACCTAACAATACATATAAAGTCAGCCAAATACATCTTTGACAAATTGTTTTAGAAATTTTGGGTAGCCCAACTTCGAAAGGCCATAACTCTCAAACTGTTGCTTTGATTAGCTATTATAACCACTTTTTAGAAACACCATCCCATGATCTAAAGGCCTGGAATAACATGAGCATCCTTCTGTCAAGTTTTCAAATCTCATCTGGGCACTCTAAGGCCTCCAATAGTGAGCCTGAAGCCTTTTCTCCTAAATTTTCCATCAAAAATCTACAATAACTTCTTTGATACTTAAGCTAGATAAAATGATATTTTTGTGGTAGTCTTATAATTCTAAAATGAACCTTCATGTAAAATGAGAACATTCTGAGATCGTATGACAAACTTACTAAAAATAGCAAGTTCCTAGAAATAGTAACCCTCCTATCTACTAGTCCTTATTAAATTAGAAAAGGCTGAAAATAAAATATTTTTGGGTGATGCAAGATTTCTCTTACACCTAGGATGCTCTTGCATTAGAAAATGAGTTAAGTTAGTTTTGGTTAAGTTATTTATGTTTTTTATATTTAGTAGTTGACCCTCTATTGTAGATTCATGCTTACAATGCCAAGTTTTGCCTAAGAACAACATCAATAACAGGGGACTAAATTAAAGTTTCCATTGTTGCCACCCATGAATCATAATTCAATTGTTTGGTTTCAACTGTACTTCCAAATCTACTTCTTATCAAAAACTTTTCACCATGATACTTGTCTCATCACATTCTCAGTCGGTCCACTTATGGATCCAGAACCTTGAATGATAGGAGTTAGTCCTTGTGTGCACATTGTTAATATCTAGCAATTATTTAGCAGTGTTAATGTTATGGAAGTTGGGTGAGCTTGAGATCATCCACGACATACAATAAATGTTACTATGTCAAATAATTAATATAACAAATGTGGGACAAAGTTGACATGTGATATGCCAACTTCTTCTCTTCCTATCGATTGCCATGTGATAAGACCCATTAAGGATGCATAACAATTGAAACTAGCCCCTTCTTTAATTGTATCCATGGTGTGAAGAGAAAGTAAATGGGTAAGGAATCTAGTCATCCACTTTAAATTTGAGCACCCAAATATTAATATCTTTTAACATTAAGAAATACAACTCATGTCTTGGTAGATTAAATGAATTAAAACTTTGTGGCTAGCAACAACAATCTCTTATAAGTAGAAGGGTCATGTTATTCATGATTCAGTTAAGACTATAAAATTTAAAAGCTTGAAATATGTTTCCACGATAACAATAACGGTACCCTATGCATAGATTTCCAATGGGCCAAGGTAGCTCTGTAAGGCTTTAGCATAATTATTCATCTAGAATTCTAAATTAGTAAGCTATTTCAAATTGAGACACAATTTCCCTTCAAATGATAAGTACTTTTTAATAGATCAACGATGTGGTATTTACCTATTATCATGATCCCTACACACAACAACAAAATACAAAGACTTGAAATTCACTGGTAAATTGTGAGTAAATAAACAAAAAATATTCCCAAAGGCTTTTGTTGTCTTTTTTTCCTTCAGAGCTTTCAATTAGGTGAAAAAATTACCATGTATGGTTGAATGGCTGAACGTCTATGGCTCAAAGGCAAGAATGATCTTAAAGCATAATTAATAATAAAAAATAGTAAAGATTTAATAATACATAATAGTAAGGTTTCAAAATCTATGCTTGAACTTGACATGAAGACCTCGATGTGCAAATAGTTCATTCACCTTACAATGATGGTTTACCCAACAATATGTTCTGCATTATTGCTTGTTGGATATAGGTAACACTAGTCCAATTGCATAAGTGAACATTAAATAAGGAAACAAAAAATTAGGCATTACATGCATCAATTTTTTTAAAGAATTATTTAGCTATCTATTGTAATTGCAATGGCATGTTCCAACAGATAGTCATCACTCCCACAATGCAGCTATTGCAAAACTATCATACTTACGATGGCTAGTTCTGATAGTTCAACATCGCTTCCACAACATAGTTGTCACATGGATGTCCCAATTGCAACGAAGGACTAGAAGATTAAGATGTCATTATTGCGATAGTCTACTATTTCAATTGTGATGGCATCAACGTGATCTCTTGCCTCTTCCTTCTTCCAAGTTATGATAGTTTTATCTATCACAATTGCCATGGAACCCCTTGTCAACGTAATTTGTGATAGCAAAAGTTTGACGCCCATTCGACGAAAGCCAATTTGTGATTTTGTTTCTTGGACGACAAGTGGTCATCACAATTGTGATGGCTTACCATTGCAATTTAGACACGAATGTAGTAGTGTCTATGTATAGTGTGCATCACCTCTCATCCCTCCTGGTCAAACTCTTTGCCCCTTGTCATTTCCCAATAGGATTCAAATGGAGGCCCTTTTTTTCTCATCCTAGTGTTCTCTTGTTCTGACATCCCCGTCAATGTTACATTGATCATTAGGATAAAACTAATGAGTATGTTAATGTAAAAACTCAGTGGTGCCATCATGCACATGTGTAAATGCTATTGTCTCATCCTAGTACAAAGTTTCCTACTACTGTCATGACTATAAGAATTTCTATGTGAAAAAAATTTCCATGCAATCCTCATTATTGGCCCTAGTATCATGAGTGTCCTACCCAAAATTACTTCATAATGCTTCTAAACTATCTATGACTTCCAATTCTTCTTCACACTTAAGTGAGCACTTGTTTTCATAAAAAATTAGGGTTATTATCATGGCTGGTAACAAGCACTTGAGCATTAATAATATCCACTTCCTCCTCAAACATCATCTTCCAATTACCAAACACAATTTTCTTGTCATTAGATGAACCAAATCTTATTGCAAATAGATCACAACCTATCCTATTGGTGCAAGAGCATCCAATAGTTTAATAGCTCTAATTTCACCCAAAAATATGTTTAGACAAGGATTCTAACTCCCAGATCTCCATTGTTACTTTTTTGGGTTAGCATTTTTGGCACACCTCAAGATATGTGCAAATGTAGAAAATGGCTTATTTTATTGGAAAGCCATAATTATGAAGAATTAGATGGTATGATTTCAAGCAAAGGTTGTGTTTAAAATTTCTAATACTCCAAAAAAAGAGACAGGTCAAAATACTTCATCATCTGAAATTTGTTGCAATTTTAAGTTGCTTAAAGACCTCTAAGAAACCTTTCAGAGTCAGATTTGAGACACTAAACAAACTCTTATAGCTTTGAAAAATTGGGGGTTTCCCTAAGTGTTTCATAGAGCTATAGAGTGCTCAATAATCATTTCAAAAATGTGTATGGTTCATTAATTTGAGTTGCAAATCAAAAGTTATGCTTCTTGGAAGATGGACTTTTTTTTGGAACCTTCTATTTTTGCACTAACAAAGGTTTGAGAAAAGGTTGTATTTGAAATTTCTAGCACTCCAAAAAAAGAGTTAGGTCAAAATATCTCATTGTTTGAAATTTATTGCAATTTTAAGTTGCTTGAAGACCTTTGAGAAACCTTTCAGAGTCAGATTTGAGACACTAAACAACCTAATATAGCTCTAAAAAATTAGGGGTTTCTCTAAGAATTTCATAGAGCTATAAAGCACTCAACTATTTTTTCAAAAATGTAAACAATTCATTAATTTGAGTTGCTAATCAAAAGTTATGCTTCCCAAAAGATGAACTTGTTTTTGGAACCTTCTATTTCTGCACCAACTTCTAATTTGAATTTCAAAACCTCTTTCTTGGCGTTAGTCACCAAATATCAAAATTTATATTTTATTTTTAACCCTAAACCTATGATAGGCTATATAATGCCCATCCTTAAGGTGAAAAGATAATTTTTGGTGGAGTTTGGGAGAAGGTACTACAAGATGGGTTTTTCTCCAACATCTAATAATATTGTGGCCCATAAGGCACGTAGTTGGGCCAATTTTTACTATAACGTATGTAGTAAATTCTTATTTCAGATATTAGAAATTTTCCATTTCTATTGTGTTCATTTTTGTCTCAAGTTGTGCCCTCATAAAATGGTATAAAACTTGGAGTTTTTGAGAGAGTAAACAAATTGTCGAGTGTGAGATAGTTTGCACCGTAATAGTTTTTATGGTTTGTGAGATAAGTGTCAAAATGCCTCCATAAAAGAAATGTGGTGGAAGAGTTTGAGGTGTGCCACTCGAGGGTTTTATAGCCCTCAAAAGGAAAGTGGGAGCCTTACAATACCAACTATGAAGAGGGGTTGATATTGGGGTTAGAGATGAAAGTGAGGAAGAAATTGTAGATAAGCGACACATTGGAGAGGTTCAAGATGAAGAAAGGGATCTAGAGGCTATTAGGATTCTGAGGGTTCTTTCTAAAATTTCAAAAAGACCCAAAATCAATTTTCCCACATTTTTGTGGAAATCTTAATTCATAAGAGTTAATTGATTAAATCGAGGATTTGGAGGAGTAATTTGAGTATGAAGATGTAGAAGATCATGAGAGGGTCAAGTTCATGAAGACCAAATTAAAAATTCATGCCAAAATGTGGTGGTAGGTCTAGTTGGAAAGGAGAAAATAATGAGATGGGTTTGGATGGTGGACACACTAAAGAAACATTTCATTCTTGTTGACTATGTGCTTAATTTGTTCAACAAGATGCAAGGATTAAAGCAAGTAGGAAAATATATCTAGGAATATACAGAGGAGTTCTATCGAGTCCTCATTAGGACAAGGCATATAAAAGATGATAAGGAGAAGGTTTCTTTTATCTTAATGGGTGAACACCACGTATTCAAGAGGATCTAAGCCTCATTAGAATTGCCAATATTGAAGGTACATACTAGTTTGCCTTGAAAGTTGAGGAGAAGCTAAATGACAGGTTTGATGGGAAGTAAAGGGGTTGAGGCCAAGAATGAAGGGGTAGTAGTGCTAGGTCTTGTGGAAGTTGAAATGAGAACTAGAAGAAAAATTAAGATATAGGTATTAGGAATCAAAAGATCCAGAACAATATACGAATAAACAGTTAAGTGCAGAAACAAAAGAAGAAAACTATAAAAACACAAATTTAACATGGTTCACCCAAAACCTGGGCTACATTCACCTACATAGCCATCCAACCTTTCTTATTATCTAGTGATTATAATACAAACCCTTACAACTCAATACTGTTGCAAGAACAACCTATCTCATTATACATTGCATTACGATGATCCCTAACCCTAAGCTATCTTATATAATATATTCCTACTTTAGGGTTACAATATGCCTATCTAAATAAAGTAGAATAAAATAGGAATGGAAAATGTATAGTACTTCTCTAATTAGTCACCACAAACTAACAATCTCCCACTCGAGGGCTGATCAAACTCCACCGTAGACAACAATCTCCCACTCGAGGATTGATCAAACTCCACCGTAGACAACAATCTCCCACTTGGAGACTGATCTTGTAGCAACACCACTACCACATGGGGCTCCCACTAGATAAAAGCCTTTGTTGTGTATTAACTCCACAATCATCAATCAAGAATCCCAATAGAAGCTAAGCAAGAAACCAACTTCTCCTTAGGGACAACCTTCGTGAACATGTCTGCAAGATTATCACTTGTGTGAATCTTTTGAAGTTGTAGTTGGCCATCCTCCAAAATAGATCATATAAAATGGCACCTAAACTGTATGTGCTTTGTCCTTGAATGAAAATAAGAATTCTTTGCAAGATGAATGACACTCTAGCTATCATTGTACAATGGGCGATCTTCCTACTTTTGACCCAATTCCTCTAGAAAACATTGTAACCAAATCATCTCCTTATTAGCTTCTATAGTAGCTACATACTTAGCTTTAATGGTTGAAAGTGCATTAACCTTCTACAATCTAGAAATCCAACTGACTGCAGTACCCCCTATAGTAAAAACATACCCTGTAGTATTCCTCCTTGTATCAACATCTCCTGCTAGATCAGAATCATAAAATCCACTCAAAGCAGAACTAGATACTATGAAACATAATGCCTTTGTAGTAGTACCTCTCAAATATCAAAGTATCCATTTGATAGAACTCCAATGTTCCATACCTGGATTACTCATATACCTGTTGACAACTCCCACTACATGAGCAATATCTAGTCATGTGCATACCATTACATAAATTAGATTACCAATTGTTTCAACAAGGAGTCCATTTCCTCTTTCATGTCCAGTTTTCACTATTGTCTAGCATCTACTATATTGCCTCTTTATACTCCTCTAGTTCACCAAAATCAACCAATAAAATAGAGTATAAAGAAGGAGAAAACCTTTCAAGAGGTCTACTCAACTGAGTAGAATGTCTAACACTTATAGGAGTTTGTGAGATAACCTGTTGTTGTTGAGCATTAGGTACTAGTGGAATTTCTTTTTCAGAATTCTCATCCAAAACCATATAGTCTTCTTTGATTTGTTCATGCTTCTCTTCCTATAACTATTCTTTGTACATGACCTTCTTATTGAATATAACATCTCTACTTGTAATTATTTTAAGATTTTCAAAATCCCATAACTGATAACCATAGTCATCTATTCCCTATCCAATGTAGGTACATTTCTGAGATTTAGCATCAAGCTTGGTTCTATTGTCTTTATCAACATGGACAAAAGCTTCACAACCAAAAGTTTTTAGAAATGAATAATTTACCTTTTTGCCAATCCATGCTTCCTCTGGAATACCACCATCCAAAGGAGTTGAATGTCCTTTGTTTATCAAATAGATAGTAGTGTTTATAGAATCTACCCAAAAATGAAGTGGCAGCTCAGCATGCAATCTCATGCTCCCTGCACATTCCATGATTGTCCTATTCATCCTCTCTGACACACCATTCTCTTTTGGAGTTTCTAGAATAGTCCCTTGCCTTCTTATTCCATCAATAGAATAGTAATCTTCAAAGGACTTGCTTCAATACTCACCTCCATTATCCGATCTAAGACACTTTAGCTTCTTTCCTATCTCATTTTCAACCAAAGCTTTCCATTTCTTGAAAGTTTCAAAGACATCAAATTTTTTCTTCAGAAAATACACCTATGTCTTTCAAGTTGAGTCATAAATGAAAATAACATAGTAAAGAGAGCCACCAAGAGATGATACCTGAGTTGGTCCCCACACATTCGAGTGCACTAGCTCCAACTTCTTACTCTTCTTCTCTTTTCCAACTTTGAGAAATCTGATTCTTCTCTATTTACCATAAACACAATTTTCACGGAACTCTAAATCAATATTTTTCAATCCTGGCAATAGATTCTTAGAGTGAAGGATTTTCATCCCTTTCTCACTCATGTGTCAAAGCCTATGGTGCCAAACAACTAAATTTGTTCTTGCAACATTTACAGTAGCTTTCACTATATTATCAATATCAGTAGCAACTAAAGTGGAATAAGTGTTCCTAGTACACAAGTACAATTTTTCCAACCTTTGCACCTTTAGCCACTACTAATGAACCTTTAGTTACCTTCCAGACATTGTCTATAAGCATGACTACACAACCTTCACTACCTAGTTGTCCTACAAAATTTAAATTTCTTCTTAAATTAGGGACATGCCTTACCTCCTGCAGCATTTAGTCATTTTCATTTGGCAACTTGATCTTTATTTTTCCTTTTCCAACAATAGGACAGGGCTCATCATCCCCCAAATATACCTGTCCAAAATCACCTTGAACATAATCTTGAAAATATTTCCTATGGGGTGTAGCATGGAATGAGGCCCTAGAATCTATTACCTAGGAATCATTAGCATTATCTAAACATAAGATTACAGCATCTTGTAAATCATTACTTGCAACATTAGCTTCCTTATTGTCATCATCATTCCTGTCTACTTGTTTGTTTTTTTGAGACCAACAATCTTTCTTTAGGTGACCAGGTTTTCCACAATACCAGAAATCTTTCTTTCCTCTAGATTGAGAACATTCTTTCTTTGATTTTCCTCATGACTTGTCATGTGAAGGGCCGTTTCCTCTTTGAGTTGTTCTTCCTCTATTCTCCACATTCAATGTGAAACCTAATGAGGTTGAAGATTCACCTGTTCTTTTCTATCGCATTTCCTTGCTTAGGATAACACCAACAGCTTCATCAAATTTCAAAGTATTTAAACTAGAGACAAAGTTACCTACAACCATAACCAATTTATTCTAGCTTTTTGGCAAAGAACATATAATTAAGAGAGCCCTAAGCTCTTCATTGAATGAAATTTTTACAAATGACAATTGACTGGTGATTGTGTTAAACTCATTTAAATGATTCTCTATAGATCCCCCCTCACCCATTTTTATATTAAATAAACACTTCATAAGAAATACCTTATTCGAAGATGAGGGTTTCTCATATAACTTAGCCAGTGTCTCCATCAACTCTACAGTTGTTTTTGCCTTTGATATATTAAATGTTACAGATGGCACAAGACACAAATGAATAGATCCTAGTGCCTTCCTATTCAAGATCTCCCAATCTTTCTCTGTGATTGTTCCTTATCTCTTAGCTTTCCCTTCTAATGGCTTCCACAAATCCTTCTGGTATAGATAATCTTCCATCTACATTTTCCATAACTAAAAATTTTGGCCATTGAATTTTTCAATCTTGAATTTAGAATTCTCCATTGCTCCCACTCAAATCTAAAAGTCCTGCCAATCTATAACAACAAACCTCACTCTGATACCAATTATTAGGAATCAATAGATTTGGAACAATATACAAATAAATAGTTAAATGCGAAAACAAAAGAAGAAAACCATAAGAACACAGATAATGCATCGATTTAACGTGGTTCACCCAAAATTTGGGCTACGTCCACCTATATAGTCATCCAACCTTTCTTATTATCTAGTGATTAAAGTACAAACCCTTACAACTCAATATCACCGCAACAACAACCTATCTCATTATACATCACATTATGATGATCCCTAACTCTAAGCTACCTTATATAATATATTCACCACAAAACAACAGTGGATATTAGTCAAAATTAGAGGAATGAGGGTTTCAATCACTCTCGTAATCAAAATTATGGAGACCAATGAGGAAGAGGAAGAGGAAAGAAAGGGACTAGGAAGAGGAGGCTTTCATGGAACATGTTTTCACTATTGAGAAGGTCATATGAATGCCCTCAATGCCAAGGAAGGGTGAATAAGAGAGCTGAAGGCCAAAAAAGATTTGCACTATGAAGATGCCAAGCCATGACATTTGGAATATTTTGAAATGGGAGAAGTCCTAGTTAATAGAAGATTCTTGTTGAGTGGTGAGAATGAACCTAAGAAAAGGAGGAACTTGTTTCCTACTAGGTTTAAGTGTGAGTTATGTTTTCATGTGATCATTAATAGTGAGAGCACAGGTAATTTGGGGTCAAAGGAGATGGTCACAAAGTTAAATCTCAAGAGAGAGAAACACCCACATCCATATTAGACTTCCTGGGTGCAGGATGACTACAAGGTCATGGTCAATGGTCAATGCTTGGTGAAGTTCAAGATTGGAAGTTACTATAATTAGGTACTATATGCGATCATAATGATGGATGCATGTCAAATGTTGCTGAGAAAGTCATTGAAGTATGATAAACATGTTGTACATGATGGTCATGCAAACACTTAGTCTCTAACAAAGGATGGAGTTCATCACAAGCTTAAACCCCAAATGAAGGAAGAAGAAAAGGTATGTGGTAGTGCTAGGGTGTGTCAAATTTATGGAAGAAAATTTATGGATGGCATTAAACTTGGAAACTTGTGTTATGATTTAATTCCTAGAGTGGACAAAGAAGGTAGTAGAGAAGTTCCAATAGAGGTTTTAGTTCTGTTAAATGAGTTTCAAGATATTGTATTTGATAATGTAACCCTAGAAAAAATAAACCATGGCCATAATAACCCATGTACATAATATTCCCATAAGAATATAGAGAAAGGAAAATAAAATATATAAATTACATATATGCTGCTAAAAAAGAATGCTTTTCAAATTTTTAATTAAACTGTCAAATTATGAGCAATGACCCTTATATAATCTAATATGTTATGGTTGTGATAACCATCAAAAAAATACTTGAATAGTGACATTTGGAAAAAAATTAGAAATAGCTCCCATGAAACCTTATTAAAACATAATAAGCTAAGTTTTGGGGTTTTAATTAGGTTGAAGTTGTTCTCATTTCACAAGTACTTGTGTGCAAGTCTTAATGCCTCTTCACTTATATTTTATAGTAATAACTCTTAATTAGTTTATTCCCATGAAATTGTCTTTATTTTTAGGCTTATTTACCATTTTATAGGTAATTTAAGCATATTAGAGGTGTTTTAGGCCTATCTTAGAGATATATAATGGATATAAATGGTATAAAAATAACCTAGATAGCCTCTATGCTGCCTCATGGTCCTTTCTTTTTTACTAGTATCCTTATTTAATGTCATTTCTAGTTTACTAGCTTGATATAAAATGACCATGGGTTATTATAACCTTGGGTTATTTTGGCCTTGGGTTGGTAGGGTAATTGTGTCCACAATTATTTTAGTCATGTTATTATATTTGCATACCAACCAGTTTACCTAATAAGATTACTCATAAGATGACTCCTACTAAGACTGGGGTGTTGAATAGACAAGTTCAAAAGTGTTCAATCCCAAAATTTTGACCTAATTTTAAATTTTCTTATAACTGTTGGATTTAATGGATTTATCTTTCATGATCATGTGAAGTAGGTAGTTATTTATATCTATTGTATTAACTATTAATGAAGATGGTCATTGACCATTAAATGTTATATGATGTTAGTAGTTGCTTAATTTTGGAATTATGATTAAATGTTTATATGAAAATTATTATATAATTGTTATTATGTTGGAAGTGTTTTCATGAGTGATTGCAGGAGAAGATGAAGGGGGGTAAACATTGCTAAATGAGATCATTGAAATGGGATACTCGCTTAGTTCAATCATCAGGATTAGTTCACTCATCAGGATTGACAGGGATGACCTTAAACTTCTTTCATAAGGACCCAATGACTTGAACACAAGATACATTTGTGAGACCCACATGAGCTATTAAATAAATAATCTAAGAAAACATAAAGTAATCTCATTAAAATATAGAACATACCTCAAAGGATTTTTTATTATTATTATAACATATATGTATATATGTACATATAAATATAATAATGAAATGGCTCCATTATATTATAATAATTTAATAAAATGATGTCACCCCATTGATATATTTACATGAATATATGTAAATATATATTATAATAATAATTGAATTATAATTTTTCCAACCCTTTTTTTCCATCCCTTTTATTTTTCCTTCTTTTTTCAACCGATTTAACACTTGGCATGATAATTTGGCAAATAATATTTTAACCTATAGAAGCGAAGAAGTCATGATTTGTTATTTAAATATGGAAGTCGTGAGAAGAGATGGGATCATTTCCATACACCTGACTCCTTTTGCTACTATGTTTTTTTTTAATATTCTCTCTACCTCAATAACACCCAACTTCCTATCTACAACGATTTACTTCCTTACCAATAGTTACTTCAGCCATCAACACACCAATTTCATAATTCTATTTGTGACGATTCCCTGCAATATCATTTGTAAAACTTTGTTCAAGCACCCTGTTGTACAGGTATTCTTACTAAGTATAAAAGTTCATATTCACTATGGTGACATCTTCAAGCAATTGGAGGAAAACTGATTCAAATCAGTTTGCAAGTTCTTAGACAACTCTAAATTCCTATCAAGTCATGAGTTATCATTTTAGATTTTGATTTACTAATGCTTTATTTCATTTTATATAGTAGTCGGCTAGGCTCTGAAACTTCCTTCTTATCCATGACCACTATATAAGTCCATGTCATTGATAATGATTTCCTTCTTAACTCTCATAGTTCTAGAATCATCTAAAAAGAGTCGAATATTATCTCTTAAGAAAGAGTTTCTAAGTGTGATTAAACCTGGATGTATGGTATTGATCTCAAGAACATAATTTATTTTGTTACAATTCATGTTAAGACATTCAAATCAATGAATCTTTTTAGAAACTCTACCAAGAGCAACTTGCTCATTTTCCAAGAAACACTTGGGATTCATCGAAAGTGTAGCCATGATTTGTGAAGAGGTGAAAAGAGTAGATTGCTCATAATATTCCAAAACACTTGGGACTCATCAGCTATGTAGCCATGAATGGTGAAGAGGTGGAATGAATCTACAAGAAAATAAAAGAGAAATCAAACATGATAACTTAAATTAAATTAAACATACTTAATAGCTCATGCTCATCCCTATAATGAAACCTGTTGTCAAGTTGAGTGGTAGTGATTAGGTTGATGAACCCATCTAAAGTCCTTGACCAAGGTAGTTAAAAGCATGGTTGCCATCTAATGATCAGTTGATGTCAAAGGCGCTAGTTATGCAAGCATGTCCATTTAATAAATGTGTAGATATTCTAAACACTAGGATGCTCAAGTGACTAGACTAAGAACATACCAAGCTCGATCTCGAGGTAGGGAGGGCCTTTCTAATTCAATAGATTGTGTGGGGATAAGTACGGTTCGAGGTTGGGAGGCTAAGCCTATGTCAATGCTTCTCCTCTTACCAAGCCAAGGCTTTCACAACCAGGTAAAGATCCTCTAAAAGATACTTGTATGTTCTTTCCTTCTTTTATTTATATGCATTACTTACTTGTATATAGAAAGGATACATAATTGATAATTCAACTATCTTTAGATAAATGTTAATCTAGTAACTTTCAATTGATCATAAATATAGTTAATTTCAGTTGATCATTAATTTAGTTATTTTAGTTGATCATAAATACAGTTATATTTAGTTAATTGTTAATCTAGTTATTATAGATGAATATGGATACAATTATTTTTAGTTAATTGTTGAACTAGTTATTTTTTCAGATGATCAATGAAAAGGTTATCATTATTTCAGTTTATTGTTAAATCAGTTAATGCAATATGAAAATGAAATTAGTTATTTATCAACAAATGTTAGAAAATCTTTATTTAAACTGTCTTTGTTTTTCATTAAGAAAATTGTTTGTTACATATGGTATCAGAGCATTGAGTTCAACATTGAACCTAGGGCACACTACCTTCCATGTAAACCTAAAAAATTCTTAAAATAATTTTACATGATGCAAGTACATAAAACACCCCGTAGGAAGGCTCGACATCCAACCTTCCTCTATTTAATTAAAAACATGCCAAATTTTCACTATACTTGCTACTCCATTCCCCAAGATAACGAAACTCTAAACCAGGCATTGTAATGAATGAAGAAAGAAAGAGTCAAGTAGATTCCTGCTAGTAAAGCAACATATATGAAAAAACTAATTCAAAACTAGAATACTCGTCAGGGCAACTCTTTTTTGCATTTCCATAGATATTGGATGATGTGGGATATGTATAGATCTAAGTCAGAACTGAATGCTGAGAAGCAAGATTAGATTTCATGATGTAAACATCCTCAATAGAGGACATTTTTTTAAATAAGGCTACCATGAATGTAGCAAGAAATTATTAAGTTAATTAAATAAATTGGGTTAATTCACATGTTTCATGCATTCACAAAACTCTTTTTGTTGTACGAATACTTAAAAATATATAAATTTAATAAATTGACACAAATTTTGTAAATTCACAAGTTAAACTAGTAAACAAAACAAAATGAACAAAAACAAGAACGTTGCAAATCATGACATGGTCCGTGAAAACACACAATCATCCACTAATTTGTTACTTCAAATTTTGTAAGAAACGCAACTGAAGTTGAATAGTATGGAAAGAAGAATGAATGAAATGGCAACCCAGATGGGGCATAACCATGACGAAACACTATCATCATCTCCTCTTAGATCAGAGAGAAAATTCTTTGGATATAATAAGGAAACTTCTTCACCCACTCAAACTAAAAAATAAAAGAAACAAGAAATAGTGGTTGATCTGTCAGGCGATATTAAGAAAATCAAACCACCCAAATTTGCTAGAGAGGATGTAAAGGCTTGGTTAACTAAAATGGAATAGTATTTTGAAATTAGAAACTTCTCAGAAACCTCAAATGCAATTTGGGGAATATACCACTTTACTGGAGAAGTTGCAACCTGGTGGGGAAACACCAAAGTTGAGCAAAATATTAAAACCACTGAAATTACTTGTGAGAAATTTGTAACCATTTTAAGGAATCACTAGCTACCCCAAACCTTTTATGACCAAAAACTTCTAGACTTCCAAAACTTGAAACAAGGAGACATGACTGTACATAAGTACTGGGAGAAATTTACTCGACTATTGAAATATGTACCACCATATCAACAAGATAAAAATATGAAGGTGGGAAAATTCATAATGGGTCATAATAATAGAATAGGAGTAGTTGATGTTCTCACTCCTCAAACTATGCAGGAAACTCTAGAGAAGGTTATTTGACAAAAATACAAAATCAAGAAGGATGACTCCATTCGAGATAATAAAAGGAAAAAAAAATGGAATACAGAAGGTGTTGATACTGGATCTCAAAAAAAAAAAAAAAGTTTAAGGATTTTAGGTATAGCATGCTAGAATTAGAAGGAAATGGAGTCAAGGATGTTAAAAGTAATTTTAGTACAAGTAAGAATAATAAGAGTAATGAAAGGAAGGGACTACCTTCAGGATGTCTCAATTGTGAAGGAGATCATTATGCTAATAAATGCCTTGTTAAACCCAACACCAATCAATTACAACGACCACCTCTTTCACAACAACATCAAGTGTATCAACAAAAGATTCATGCAACCCTGGACTATAGACAAGAACAACAACAAATAGGCTCGATTGAAACTCTAGGTAAGATCTATGGGAACCCTGTCTCTATTTTAATTGATACTAGAGATTCCAAATGTTTTATATCACCTAAAATATTAAGTAGATTTCCAAAGAGATCTAGTTTTATGGAAAAACCATGGATAGTTGAATATGCAAACCAGTCAAGGGCTAAGGTAGAGTAGTGTATGTTTGAGGCTCAGGTTGATTTTCTAAACTTCTTCATAGAATTGAATTTGTATGTAGCACCTCTTGGGTCATACGACATTGTCATAGACATTAATTGGCTCAGTGAGCATAAGGCCAAGGTGGATTTTCTTGCCAAAAATATAAATTATCTGGATGACCAAGGCAGACCTACAAGCATTATAGGGATTAAACATGAAATTAAATCAAAATAGATATCTGCCATGCATCTTAAGAAATATGGAAGAAAAGGTTGTGAAATCTTGGTAGTAGGAGTTAAAGACATGAAAAATTCTAAAAACACCACATATGGAGATGACTACATTTTTGAAGATGGTGAAATTAGAGAAAAGTTAAAGGAATCCTTCAAAGAAAAATATCCCTATCTAAAGAATTATCAAGATGTATTCCTTGAAGAACTTCCTAGTCTACCACCTTCTCACATCTTTGATTTTACCATAGATTTGATACCAAGTGCAAAACCCATTTCTTGAGCACCATATCGAATGACTATGACAGAATTAATGGAGTTGCAAATACAACTATAGGATATGTTAAACAAGAAACTAATCTGGCCCAGTGTTTCACCATGGGGAGCCCTAGTGTTGTTTGTTAGGAAGGACGAGACCATGAGATTATGCATAGATTAGAAAATGCTCAATAAGGTTACCATAAAGAATCGGTATCCACTTCCTAGAATAGATGATCTTTTTGATCAAATGAAAGGTGCAACAGTGTTTTCAAAAATTGATTTGAGGTTAGGATATCACCACCTTCGTATTAAAGATGAAGATATTCAAAAAACTATATTTAAGACTAGGTATGGGCATATGAATTTACAGTGTTACCCTTCAGATTAACCAATGATCCAACAACTTTTATGAACTTAATGAATGGAATATTTAAAGATTGCCTCAATAAGTTTGTGTTGGCCTTTATAGATGATATTCTAATCTATTCAAAGAATGAGGAAGAACATCAAAAACATCTGGAAAAAGTTTTGCAAAGGTTAAGAGAACATAAATTATATGGAAAATTGTCTAAGTGTGCTTTCTATCAAAAGGAAATTCAGTATTTAGGGCACATTATATCAGCTTAGGGAATAGTTGTAGATCTGTCAAAAATCAAAGCAATTAAGGAATGGCCTATACCTAAAAATGTGATAAAAGTTAGAAGTTTTATGGGATTGGAGAGGGTTTTACAAGAAGTTTGTTAGAAATTTCTCCAAAATAGCATACTCGATTACATCACTTCAAAGAAAGGGAAAGAAATTTGTTTGGACAAAAAAATGTTAATCAACTTTTGAATACTTGAAGAAAAAGCTAACTACAACACCCATACTAAAAGTACATGACCCACAAAAGGAATTCGTAGTTATAACAGATGCATTAGGAGTAGGAGGTGTACTAATGCAGGATGAACAGGAAATTGCATACGAATCTCAAAAATTAAAAAATTATGAGTAGAATTACACACCTCATACTCTAGAATTAGTAGTTATTTTACATGCTCTTCAAGTATGGAGACATTATTTGATTGGAAAACCTTTTGAACTACGATCTAACCATCACGACCTCAAATATATCTTCACTCAACCAAATCTAAATGCTAGACAAAAAAGATAGCTGAAATTTACAGAAAACTATGAATTCGACATAAGTCATGTTAAAGGCAAGGAAAACAAAGTGGCAAATTCCTTAAGTAGGAGAAGACACAATTCTGCAATGGCTACTATAAACTTCAAATTAAAGGACCAAAATTTATAACATCTAGAGCATGATAAAATTTATGCAAAGATCAGCCTAGTTCTAATCAAGGACCCACAAGATTCTAAGTATTCAGAATTTAGTCTAGAAAAGGATGAATTATCAAGATATCATAACATGATTTATGCACCCGACAAAATTGAACTCCGAAGAATGATTTTGGAAGAATCTCATTCAACTCCATATTTAGGACTCCCTAGGGTAACTAAAATGTTGTTTGATATCAAACCTCTATATTTTTGGAGAGGAATGAAAAGGGAGATAATAGATTTTGTGGCAGGATGTTTAGAATTCCTATGAGTAAAAGTAGAACATCGATACCTAGCTAATCTCTTGCACCCTATGAAGTACCATAATAGAAATAGGAGATAATTTCCATGGATTTTGTACAAGGATTACCTATGACATGACATCAACAAAATACCATTCTAGTAGCAATTGATAGATTGACAAAAGTTGCTCATTTTATACCATGAAATCTAACTAATGGAGCATTATAAATTGCTCATAAATTCATGAAAGAAATTTTTAGATTGCATGGAATCCCAGAGAAAATTATTTTACATAGGGATTCTAGGATAACTTCCAGATTCTGGCAAACATTATTTTTAGCACTAGGTACCAAACATCAGTTCAGCTTATCATCCTAAGATAGATGGTCAAATAGAAAGAGTAAACTAGGTATTAGAAGATCTTTTGAGAGTTTACTATATGGATAGTCAATACTAGTGGGAAAAATATTTACCTTTAATAGAATTTACATATAACAATTCCTATCAATACACCATTAAAATGGCCCCCTTTGAGGCTCTATATGGCCACAAATGTAGAATTCATTTGAGTTCAAATCGCTTAGAAGATATAATTATTGTTGGACCTGACATGCTTAAGGAAATGGAAGAACAGATAATCTAGATTGGTCAAAGATTAAAGGAAGCTAATGGCAGACATAAAAGTTATGCAGATGCAAAAAGAACACCTAGAGAATTCTCAATGGGAGAAAAAGTACTATTAAGGGTAAAACCTTAGAAAAGTACTATCAATTTTGGTAAGAATGCTAAGTTAACCCCAAGATATGTGCAACCCTTTGAAATATTGGAGGTTGTGAACCTAGTAGCTTATAGAATTGCTTTACCACCAACCCTTTCTAGGATGCATGATGTATTCCATGTGTCATACCTTAAGAAATGCATTACTCATCATGATCATATAATTGATTGGAACCTATTACAAGTGCGAGAACTAGGGTTGGTAGAAATAGAACCACTCAATACACTCAAGGTGTGTAAGCTATGCTTACGAAATTGGGGGTTGATACAATGCAAGGTCCAATGGGATTAGTGTGCAGAGGATAATGCCACTTGGGAGGATTATCACGATTTTTTTTTAAATACCCTCATCTTTTCTCTAGGGATGGAACATGAACATTTCCTTTCTTTTCTTAAATTAAACTAATTAGGTATTGTTTAAATTTTTGTTGTGATATTCATCGGGGGCGATGGAATTTTTTTTTTGGGTGGGGGGGGGGGGGGGGGTGTTACATCCCAAAATTTTGACCTAATTTTAAATTTTCACATAACCATTGGATTTAATGGATTTATCTTTCATGATCATGTGAAGTAGGCAAATTTTTTTAATAAAAAATTTGATCCGTAAATGGCCAAGGCCTTGATGTATTTTATTAATTAAAATGAAACAAAGTACAAAGCTTATCTCTGTTCAAACAAGCACTGGTAGGAAAGAATGGAGAAGAAAACCTCCAATCTTGCCTGGAACAAAGGTCCTATATTTTTACATGTTAAAAGGGGCATACCCTAGTGAGTTATTTTATATAATTTTATATACAACAAAGAGGGGCATACCCCAGATAATTACATTTGTTTAATATCAAGCGAACTCTTTGCCAACATTGGAGCATCTACTGGTTGATGATTTGTCCTTGCAGAATATTACCATCTAGCAAGCTAATCACTCAAAGGTTAGTAGTCATAAGCAATAAGCATTCATCCCAATAGATCTAAGAGGTTAGGATACAATCTTGATAACATCAGGTTAGTATAAACAAGCTGATAATTTTGCAATAGAATAAGGAAATTTAAAATCACCCTAGAAAACAATGAGAAAAGGACACAATCACATGAATGTATGACAAAGGAAATAAATACACCTATTGCACCTAGATTTGAAGGTCATTGCTACAACTTTCATAAATATGGACATTGAGCTCAAGAATGTAGACCCAAGGCAAAATCCAACTGGACATCCAAGAAGCAAGGGCATGCACCTAAACAAGGTAATTCTCATTATTGAGATTATAACACATAGTATAGTTGTCATTATTGTGGAGAATATGGTCACATTGTAGAAAATTGCACTAAGACACATTTCAAAGGCAAATACAAGAGTTGGTTGAATGGAAGCTTAATGTGCTTTAGTTGTCATAAGATTAGACATGTCAACAAGAACTGTAGGACCCAAGCACAAACACCAAGCAATGAACACATCAAGGGAAAATGAAAATTTGATGTAGAAAAAACAAGGAATGAGATGAATCAAACTTAGAGAAAAAAGGTGGAAGGTAGAAGTAGTCAAACAAGTGAAGCTAAGGTCACCCAATCCAATGGATTAGGTGTGTTGGCTCCTAATTTAACAAATTTTCAATAGCCAAATAACTAGATCAGAATGCATCTAAGGGCAACTAACTCCTATGAGGAATACACATGAATAGAATTTGGACCAACTATAAGGTTGAACTTCTTCTTCTACTTCAGGCTCTACAAAACCTAGGTGGGTAGACCTTTAGATTCATTCATATGGTACCAGTTCAAAGAAAAACCTAGACCTTTAGATGAGTGAGAAGAGTTTTTCTTCATAGGAGGATTAAAATTAGGAAGAATCAAAGTCTCATCCAGAATCCTAAGGAAAGGAGAAGAAGAATTAGTCTCAAAGGTATCCATAAGTCTATGACTGCGTCTAACCCTAAGATTAGAAGAAGGACTAGAAGTAATAAAGCTCATAAACTAATGCAATACAAATAAACTAAACTATCAAACAAAAATATTTTTATATTTTGAAAGAGATTATGCAATTTTTTGTATTTTTGAATTTAAATTGCAAGAGCATAAACTAAATATAATCTTAATGCAAGTAAAGACCTAATGAAATGAAAGGAAATATAATACTACAAAGCACAATATAACATCTAATTCCACAAAAGATAATGCAAGATTTTAATCTAACACCAAAAAGAAAGAGTTATCAACCGCAAGTTCAGCAAAATGAATAGAAATAAAATGGAAACCCTCTTTACAACCCTAATTTTCAATGGGAATGATCCAAATTGATTAAACACAAAAGGGTGCTCAATGTAGAAATGGATCAAGTAATGAATAATAGGGAGAGAGAGGGGGAGGTTATATGATCTTTCTATTGTAGAGGAATATGTGCTTAAATCTTGAAATAGATAAAAGACAAATACTAACCTTTAATCTAGAAAATGTTGTTTTCTTATGTCTATATGTAGTTTCTGGAAAATCTGCAACCTGTACTGGGCTAGAAATGTCAAGACAGAGAAAATCCAAAAATATCTTGTCTTTTTGAAGGGGGGTCGACCTTGACCCTGTTGGTGGGACACAATTTTACCCCAAGGCACAATTGTACCTTGAAAAGTTGACCTTGACCTACACTACTCCAACAAAATTTATGTTCACAAATTTCACAAGTTCAACGAAAAGGGTATCTGAATCTACTCTTTGATTCATTGTTCCACACCTGTATCTGCAAGAAAATGGTTTGGCTTTTGAATGGGTGGTTTGCCTCAGTCAAACCCCAATTTGGAATTAACCTTGAAATATAATTGAAACAATATATATGCATAAACAAAGTAAACGGAACTATTCATCTTACTTATGTGGAAATCCTTATGGAGGATTCAAATCCTTGAATCCACAAGTGTAGATTTGAATCCACATGTATAGATGCCCCAAATGTATGAAGGATGTCTCAAATTAATGTCCTCATATATTCAACACCAATCTCTAATGTATCTTTGCATAGAAGAAGGATTGGATGAATGTGGATAGAGAAATATTCAACAAGAGGGCTCCATAGAGATTGAATCCTTCAATGGCTAACAATGGCCCTCCTTGATGAATTGGATACTTAAACACTTGAATGCTTGATAGAACTTCACTTCATAGAATAATGAATGTAGAAAGGTAATAGTTCACCTGATATCACAATGCATCTTCTTACTTAGAGAAAAATGAGAGGAGGAGGCTTCCTTATATAGAGATTTAGGGCACTAACTCCTAGAGAAGGCCGACATAGGAGCATTAAATCCCATTTAACCTTAACTCCTAAGAATAGACCTAGATTAAATGTAATTTAAGAGTCTACCATTGTGAAAACCGAAATAGCTAACCTAGAAGCAAGAAAAGAAATTTTCCAAAGCCTGAGATCTTGAAACTCCTAGAATTGAAAATGGGACCTAGGGTTAGGGACAAGGTCAACCATGCCCTAGGTCAGGGTCGAGGTTGTCCCTGACCTAGGTTATGGACAACCCCGACCTAGAAGGTTTTCTTTAACCCAAAGGCCAAAGTCCTTAGTTTCACAAAGCAGTTTTTTGGAAATAGGCTGGAAATAGGGAAAGGAAAGCAACACAAGGGGAAAACAATCAGATCCCTACAAAGACCTATTCAAGGCACTTGACATGACCCCAAACCATTCACTTAGAGGGCTAAATGTTCTTAATGTGTAAGTGCTTCCATTTGAAGATGATACAATTATGCCTTTGAGGGATTGCCATCTAATTTTGGGACAAGCATGGCAATTAGATAAATCAGCTATATATAATAGAAGGCAAAACACATATGCCTTTAAGTATGATGGAGTAAAGTTTGTGTTGAATCTGAAACCAGATGATGATGAATCATGGCCAACCATAAGGATTGTAGGTTTGATTGAAAGAATCGACTTCCCAATATATGAAGACCATGAGAAGGAAGTTACAGAGGAAGTAAAAGAATGTTTGGTTGAAGACAATGGAGTTTTAAAATAGCCAACTAAAAAGAATATAGAGGTATCTAAAGTTGGGTCATCAATCCTAGCAAGTGAAAGAGAAATTGGTTCATTGGATGAGCCAAAAGAAAAGATGCAACAAGAAGACAAAGAAGAATCGAATGGGAACAAAGTTAGAAGAACTTGAGAAAGATGATGTAACAGAGGTGTGTCCTTTGCAAAAGGATACTCAATGATAGCCTTAATGATAGATGGAAATATGAGTTACCAAGAGGAATGACATGACAAAGAAGTTTAGATTGTGATAATTGATTTTGTCTCAAGAAAAGAGACCATAGTACAGCTAGTGAGAGGCCATGAGAAGGCCAAGGAAATTGTGTTCTTTTCAAATATGCAGATATGGCATGAGGAAGAAAAATAGTTGATAGCATTAGGTACACAACAAGAACTTGATCTTTGGGAGAAGCATGGAGCCATTATGAAAGAGTTGACCAACAATGGTAATGTTACGACACATCAAGAAGAAGATACTACATCATGGGTATATTCTACAAGAATGCATATTGCACAAGTTGGTGAAAGGATGAGGACATATGTAATAGAGGATGTTGAGTAGTAGGTGGGCTACTTCTTGCCCAAAAAGTAATCCCAAGAAAAGGTCAAAATGAAAGAGCTCTTCATAATAAGATTGCCATGGATTGTCCAAGCCAATTGGTTCAAGCCAAGAGTTAAAATGAAGCTTTTTATTTTTCTCTAATTCTTTGTTGCAGATATCATTTCCAAGAGACTTGGAAATTATTCACTGTGGGGAGTTTGGTGCAGGAGCACCAAGAGATCAAAGAGTGCCCATAATATGGAGTTTTCAAATGGAATCAATCTATGGTTAAATGAAACTATAATAGAACCATTAAGGTCATTATAGAGGATTATGGAAATCAATTTTACCATTTGTAATGGTTGTATGTGGGCATAGAATAATAGTAATCGACTGACAACTTTATTAGGTTGATGATAATGTCAATCCATGTAATGGGCCGATTTTAGGGAGTTGGAACTGGTTCCACTTAAGTGCAATTGGTAAGAGTTAGTTATGGGTTGATATTTAGGTTTCAAATAAGTTGAAATGTAATTTTGGGATTTTTTTTTGTAAGCTCTTGAGCCTTGTTAAAAGGCATGAAACTGACATGTTAATAGTGGAAAGTGACAGAATGGAATAGAAGATCCTGATAACAGTGGGATTAAAATTGGATTTTTAATATAGAGAAAGCTTGATTTGAAAGAGAGGGCATAGTTGTAGGAAAAAGAGCCCGATAAAAATGGGAGTGCTTAGTTTAGTTAGAGGAGGAATAATGACCATTGTGTGAAACCGAGAGTGAATGAAAATGATTTGGTATTTTTGTGCATAGAATTTAGACTTGATCAGTTTTGTTTGATTGATTGTGTATCTTTGAAAATCTTTCTAGGACTAAAATCATTGTAGTTTTTGCACTTGAATCCTATCCATTCTATTAATGATCTTGTGGAAATTGATGGTAAAAGAATAGAAAATAGAATTTGAGCTTGGTGTTTGGGAATGAGTTGTGCGAGAATGGAGAAACCAATAACAATATGTCTTAAGGAATTTTGTATGTTGTCACCAAACTATATATGTTGATTAAGCCTCTCTTATTGCAGAGTTGGGAGTTGGCAGCATTGTTCTTTTATGTGTTCATTTTCTAAGGTTGGAATCTAAAACTCGATTTGATGAAAGAGCCAAAATTGGGCTATGGAATGTGTCTTCAAGGGCATGATGATCAATGTCATAAAGCTCAAACATTAGGAGATGGAACAGGTTTGGTGACAGTCAAGTTTCCATTTTTTTTGTTTGTTCAATTGGAATGAGAAAATAGTGGTGTTTATTGAAGCATTTTCAAAGAAATACAAGTCTTAGACCTATTCTTTGGAGTGTTTGACACAAAATGTATAGGATCTAGAGTTAATTATGTTCAACAAACCTTGAAATTGATTGATTTCTTTGGGGTTCCATTTCACTCTGCATCATGAAGGAGAAAGAAGAAAAAGTTGAAGTGAGCAGAACAAACATGATAAAAGAGAAAGAATGTGAATCAACCAGATAGAGATCACAAGGAAGAAGACTGGCAAAGTAGAGGTCTAAACAAGAAAAGGTAGATCATTTGCCTACTACTTTGTTCCCATTGGAGTAGAGAAGATCTCCTAATCAAGTGGACCTAACCAGTCTATGAAATCCTATATGATAACATGATGTTTGTAATTCTTTCAAAAGAAAACTACTCTTTATAAATGTCAACGAGTAAATAAGGTCTAGATGATCTTTGGTTAGATTCCTCTAACCAAGCCACACTAAAAATGTGCATGTAAACCTTTTACAAGGTTGGATCCTAACAAAGCCCTCTTCAAAAGAGTCAATTATTTGGGTTGCTAGTCCCAAGTGGTTTTTCCCTTAACAGTGTTTCCACATTAAAATTATGTGTTAAATTGTGTGATCACTTATGTGTTGCAAAGTTTATTTCATGTTGTAACTTGACATAAGCTAAATTATTACTCTGATACTTGGTATAGTCATAAATAATGAAATAATGGTTTGAATTAAAATGTTTATAAGTGAAAGATGAAATGTTGAATGTGGTTATCAAGCTTGTGATTATAAAGTATATAAAGTTGAATTATTTTTAAGGCCTATGGGATAGTTGAATATAACTGATTCACTCCCCTAGTTATCTAAGAATTGGTATTGGAGGTAAGAGATTGAAGAAAGAAGTTCACAGGGACTTGAACTAAATATCCAAAGATGTCGTACAAGAGAGAGGCACCTAAGATGAACAAGGGGAACTTCTCCTCATGGAAAAAAATGAGGCTACACTTATCTAGAGTTGGAGATCATGTTCTAAATTGACTAAATAATGCATGTGTTTCTCCTACTAGTCCTATGACTATCAAAGAAATGAATCAGAAAAGAGAACACAATAGTGTGATGATTGAAATTGCATCTACCTTGAATGATATGAAATTTGATGATATCAAGAACTATGCTAATACTAAAGAGATGTGGGATAATTTGACACTTGTACATGGTGGAGATGAGAATGTATTAAGAGCTTAGTCAAAATGTTTGAGAGAAAAATATGATGACATGAGAATGAAGGAAGGTGACAACGTTGCACAATGTGTGAACCAAATCAAGGAAGGTGTGAGTGCAATTAGAGTAGCTCAAGGAGTTATTAGCGATAGTGAAATTGAAAGTAAAGTTCTTAGAACACTCTTACCTATATATGCTATAAAAAAATTGCAATTCAAGAAGTTTGAGCTATGGCCTAGTAATGCTTTTACACTTGATGGTTTAATTGGTTGATTAATTGTATTTGAATTAAGCAATAGTGATAATAGTGTGCCTACACTTGGGAATGCTTTCAAATCTTTACTAAACATTGGTAGTTCAAAGAAAGACAAGGGAGATAGAGATAAAAGTGAGCCAGAATTAGAGGATGAAATGTTTGAGATTGAAGCATTGCTGAATGTATTAAGAGCTTAGTCAAAATGTTTGAGAGAAAAATATGATGACATGAGAATGAAGGAAGGTGACAACGTTGCACAATATGTGAACCAAATCAAGGAAGGTGTGAGTGCAATTAGAGTAGCTCAAGGAGTTATCAGCGATAGTGAAATTGTAAGTAAAGTTCTTAAAACACTCTTACCTATATATGCTATAAAAAAATTGCAATTCAAGAAGTTTGAGCTATGGCCTAGTAATGCTTTTACACTTGATGGTTTAATTGGTTGATTAATTGTATTTGAATTAAGCAATAGTGATAATAGTGTGCCTACACTTGGGAATGCTTTCAAATCTTTACTAAACATTGGTAGTTCAAAGAAAGACAAGGGAGATAGAGATAAAAGTGAGCCAGAATTAGAGGATGAAATGTTTGAGACTGAAGCATTGCTTTCAAGGAGGTTATTGATAGGTAAAGGTAAATACAAAGGTAAATTACCTCTAATATGTTTCAAATAATGAAGAAGAACATTTTGCAGCTAGATGTCCTAACAAGCACATGAATGACAAACATGACAAGAGAGAACACAAATTCATAAAGAACATAGATTACAAGTATTACAAAGACAAAGAGAACAAGTGATGCTATATTGTTGAGGAAGAGAAAACTAAATCAAGTAATGAAGATGCCAAAGATGGAGTTGAAGTGGTGTATGTTGTTTGTTAAAGAAAACCCTAATCAAGAAAGGTAAGAAGAAGAGAAAGTCCTTATTTCACATTGAAAACCATGTACATTGAAAGGTAAAGGATAATTGATTCTTAATGATAAAATACAATATGATGATGCATATTAGGTGCAAGGACTAAGCTATAATATGTTGAGTGTTGCTTAGTTGAATAATAAAGGTCATAAGCTTGAATTTTAGAACACCAAAGTGAAAATCTTTGATGATGATGGAAACTTGGTCAACATCAGTGAACAAAATAAAGGTGATATATTCTACCTTGATCCTATAGCTGATACCTCCTTATTTGCAAAATTTTAAGATGTATGGTTATGGCATAAAAGGTTATTTAGTGTTAACTTTGAGAACATAGTTAAGGTCAGTAGAAAGAAAAGAGATAAAGGCTTACTAAATCTACATAAACCTAAGAATGCTATGTGCAAATAATGTCGACTTAGTAAGATGAAAAAGTGAAGTTTTTAAAGAAAAACACATACTTATAATGATATCTTGGAACTTGTGTATACTAATTTGTGTACAACAATGAGAGTGGGAAGTAATTATAGTGACATATATTTCATACTATTTTTTATGACTATTCAAGGATAATGACTATCATGTTCATGAAAGTTACATCACATGCTTTTGATATGTTCAAACGGTTCAAAGCAAGAGTTAAAAAGGAATCTGATAAATAGTTAAAATGTTTAAGATGTGATAGAGGTGGTAAGTTTATATCTGTTGATTTTACTAACTTTTTTGCTGAGAATGGAATTAAGAGACAATTATTTGCCCTAAGGACACTACAATAAAATGGGTTTTCTAAAAGAAGAAACATGTCTATTTTTTATTGTGTGAGGATGCCAATTATTGAAAAAGGGATCGCTGAAATGTTTTGGAGAGAAGCAGTTAGCATTGTAGTCTATAATCTCAACCGAGTTCAACTGAAGAAAGTAAAAATCAAGACACCTTATGAAATCTTTATGGTCATACACCTAATGTGAGCTATTTCAAAGTATTTAGAAGTAGATGCTACATTCATAAAGATGCAAGAAATGGTAAATTTTCTTCTAAGATAAAATGATGAAGGTTGCCCCTCTTAATACTAATAACAAATAATAGAAAAAAATAAATGACAACAATTTGGGGAAAAAAAATATAAGCTTCTTATTATCGCTACAAATATGGAATTATAAAATTTTGGAATATAATATGCAAACCCACATGGGCATTTTCCTTATAATAATTTACAACACAAAGTTGTGAACTATCACCTAGAGTTTTCCTAGACAATGTATGAGCATTCCTTATATAGGCATTTTTACACCACCTGGGATGTTTCTAGACATCAAACTCTAACCCTTGAGAATGACTAACTCTAAAATTACATATAGAGTTGGCCTGATACACCTTTGACACTTATTTTGGAAAATTTGGTCAGCCCAACTTTGGATGGTCATAACTTTCAAACTACTTCTCTAATTGGCTATTATAACCACTTTTCAGAATCCTCGACTTCTAATCTACAAGACTCAACTCATGCAAGCTTTAGTTGACCCCATTTTAGAGACCATCTTGGGCCTCTAAGGCCTTCAAAACTGAGCTTGAAGTTTTTATACCAAAATTACACACCAAAACTCTGTAATAACTTCATGAATACTCATGGTATGGTATTTATCCTTGAATGGTAGGCCAATATATCCAAGATGAACATAAACCTCTAAAATTAGGATATTTCAAGCTCATATGACTAACTTACTAAGTAGAAAGCCTCCAAAAACAACAACTCTACACTGAGACAACCCTTATTTAGGGAAAAAAAAAAAGAAATATTTTTAGGTAATGCAAGATTTCTCTTATACCCAAGATGCTCTGACATTAAAAAAGCTTATGAATGTTTGAACAAAACTACTAACACAATGATAGGGTAAAAGCACAGATCTGTGTCACCATTTACGATATCAAAAATCTATTTTGGTCAAATCTTAATTCACTATCAAAACTCAATTTTTTCAAAAACTAAAAATACCCTTTTATAGATCTCATATTCAATATCATCATTATATACATTTTTGGGTGTTTTGATTAGTTATAATATGTTATAATTTTAAAATATTATAAGTCAATATTTCAATGTTTTAGAAGATTCTCCCTCAAAAAAGGGGAAAAAATAGTAAATCCTATCCAAAATGTTAAAAAATTATATTTATCTCTAGAGGAGAGAGTCCTCTTCATGAATATGTAATTTTTTTGAAGAAGGTGTAAACTTGATAAGGAAGTTTTGATGGAAGGAAGAATTGTTGGATTTTGATAAAGTTGAGCTTAAGTACTTATAACAAAGAAAAAATATATATAAAATAAATATTTTTTTTTTTGTTCCTTAGCTATACATGTCATTTATAAGATATTTTCAAATCAGAACAAAAAAAGATGATTTTTAAATACTTTTTTGATAGGAACTACACCCTATGTTTTTTACAGTTAAAAAAGGGACTTCAAAATAAAATAGAATGAATAAATTAGTACTCAAAAAAATAATAAAAATTATAGCCATTAAATTCATCCAATTCTACACATTTCATTAGGTTACATCATCTTCAAATTCTAAACACAAATACCATTCTTTTTGTCATTAATGTTGAATTGTCACATTCTGATATCACATTTCTTCATAAAAGGTGACACAGGTTTGTGCTTTTACTCGATAGAAAGTGTGAATGTAAGAATTGATGAGTTTGCATAAAAGAATGACGAGGATAACAAAAAGGAACCTGATGGTTTTTCTATTTCTATGATGATACACCTGATATTGCACATATAGTTAGAATTGTTGCCTCTAATCCTAAGGAAACACAGATGTCTATTGTTAAGAGGATATTCATATAACTTAAAGGGATTGAAGATTTTGGATTGTGGTTAAAAAAAGATGGTGATTTTGAGCTACAGGTTTACACCAATGCTAATCGGTTTAGTAATGTGGATAATAGAAATAGTACAAGTGGTGGAGCTTTCTTCTTAGGCAAAAAATTGATAACATGGTTGAGAAAGGAATAGAGATGCATTTCACATTCTACTATTGAAGTTGAGTATGTTAATGTTGAATTTATTGTTATAATATTGTGTAGATTAAGAAACTATTGGAAGGGATGCAAGAAGAAGTTACTAAACCTATCACTATCTATTGGGATAACACTAGTACAATAAATATATTAAAAAATTGATGATGCATACAAAAACCAAGCATATATCTATCAAGTATCATTGCATGAGATACCAAGTACAAGAGAAACAAGTAAGGCTTGAATATGTGAAATTAAAGAATAAATTGTAGATATATTTACCAAGTCATTGCTTGAGGATTCTTTTGAATATCTAAGAAGTAAAACAGGAGTGCTTCCCCTATCCAAAATTTACTAAGAAAAGATGCATGTTGCATCAATTCATGGATGATTAGATATATCTATTTGGAGTTGATGCAAGAGTTCATTCTTTAGGGATATATCTCGAAGTTGTAAAGGTGATTATAATGAAACTTATGTAAACAATACATACAAGTTAAAAGGTATAACAAAAAGGTGCATACTGAGTGATTCAAATGCTACATCAGTTACAAAGAACTTGAATGATGTCAGAGAAAAAAACAATTGTATTGTTGTCAATGCATACATTTGATTATATTATGTGTTATATTTTGTAATGTAAAATCTTATGTTATGTGTTGTCATCAATTCCAAAGGGGGAGATTGCTAGCCCCAACTAATAATGTAATTTAGAATGTTATTGTTGTATGCGAAAGAGTCATATTAGTTATTATGTTGCCATTCATGTCAAGCCTTAGTAGGTTAGATATTATGCTAATTCAGTAGAGTGCCATATCATTTGATTGATGAAGAGGAATTGAAGAAAGTATGATTTTGATAGAGTTGATAAGTATTGGTATTCAATGGGCACTTTAATGAGTTAGACTTTGACAGTGTAATGTTGGTTTAATTATTTTGCAATCATGTAAAATTGTAATAAAGTTCATGTATTTGATGAGTTGCACCAATTACACTAAGTCAAAGAAGGAATACAATATTGCTCGAGCTACTAAAGTAATAATTGAGTGCTTGACAAAGTAAAGATGGAGTTCAGTGTTAACCTAGTAATCTTAGTGTTAATCAAGCACAATGTTGCACAAGTGAAGTCATAATGTTCACTGAGTGGAGAGAAAATAGAAATATTGGACTTGAGGCTAACAAATGATGAAAATAAAGAATGTGCAAGAAGCATAAAGGATAAGGACAACGTTTGTTACAAGATCTATGACTAGCAAAATGTAATGAAGGTCTGATGAAGGAGAATTAGGAAAGATGAAGATGAACACAAAGTTTAATGAAGTTCTATTTTTTGAGTTTCTAAATACAATGAATTTAAAATCTACGGATGTAATTAAATGGAAAAAATATGGAAGGATCTAGAAGATAGAAGTTAACTATTTAAGAAGATGATTGAGACCATTTTTTGTTGTTGGTCATAGTTGATTATTGCTGATAAAGTGAAAACTACAAAAGGAGAAAGAAGAATAAGGTAAATTTAGCCAAATAAAGTGGGAAAAATCAAGTAGAGGAAGTGCAAGGTGAAAGAGAAAGAGTGTGGATCAGCTTGATAGAGATAAGAAGGGAGATGACCGAGTAAAGTAGAGATCTGAATAAGCAAAGGTAGTGTTAAACCTAAACAGATCATTTCACTGCAACTTTATTGTCATTGTAGTAGACAAAATCTCTTAACCAAGTGGACCTAACTAGTCTATGAAATCATATATGATAACATCAATTAATAAAGCTTGTATGTCCTTTAAAGTAGATCACTCTCTAGCAATGTCAAGGAGTGAATAAGGTCTAGATGATCTTTGGTTAAAATCCTCTAATTAGGTCACACTAGAAATGTGCATGTAAACCTTTTACAAGGTTGAATCCCAATAGAGCTCATTTCAAAATGGTGAATTATTTGGGTTATAGGTTATTTTCCCCTTTACAAGTTTTCCACCTTAAAATTATGTACTCAATTATGTGATTGTTTATTTGTTGAAAAGTTTATTTCATGTTTTATGTTTCATGTTGCAACTCAATGTAAGCTAAATTATTACTTCAATACTTGGTATAGTCATAAATGGTGAGATAAAAATTTGAAGTAAAATGTTTATAAGTGAAAGATGAAATGTTGAATGTGGTTGCTAAGAAAGTATAAAAATTTGAATTGGTGTTGAATAATTTTATAGGCTAGTGGGATAATGGATATAACTAATTCACCACTCCTCTCAATTATCTAACAATTTCGTATTTGTCATTACTATAAAAATGAAGATATGTTATGCTTTATTACTTTCATGATGTCTCTCAACTTGTGAGGTTTGCATATTTAGATTTTAAGAGCTAACAGTTAGTAATAAATTTATTGTAATTATATGAGAACCTATATAGTTTTTTAAATTTGCAAGTGGATGAATATTGATATTATCTACAAATGTTCTTATTACCATGAATTTTTTCGGTAACATTTAGAAGGTCAAACGTATCAATTTGTGAAAACCGGTCTACTACTAAAAGAGGTTTGCAAAGTTCTTGTCACCAATAGAGTTTGCTTACAAAAATAGAAAATGATTTTTTATTTTTTATTTTAATTTGATTTGGAATGCATATAAAAACCTAATATGACTATCAAAACTATTTTAAGCAAAGTAAGAATTATTTTGTTGGTCACTATTAAAAGATTTAAAATTCTTGATCAAGGAAATCTTTCAAATTGGTTTTAATCAATTTTGAAGAATAGATTTTGTTGATCATTATAAATAAATTTGATGGAATAAAATGAAAAAACAATGATGAATACTCATATGTTGAAATAATGTTTTGAGAAGGAAAAATCCATGTTTACAAGATTTTGCAAATGATGAAGTAATCTTTTGAGGAAGTTAGATTTTTTGTATGACTATTTTTTGAAGATTAAAGAAGTACTTTGTAGAAATTATAGATATTGATAAAGAGGGAATGAGGATGTGATTGCTATTGTCAAAGAAGTATATCTGATTTGTTTTTTCAGATATCAATGTTAGATTTGGGTTACATTTGATTTTTCTTGGCATTGTTAGAGTGTTGGTTGATGAGTTATTTATGAATCAAATTTGACATCTTGATAGTAAAGTGCATACAAAATCTTATTTTGTTAATGGAAAGTTAAATTAAATTGGCTAATATTAACCAAATGGCTAATTTTAGGAAAAAAAAAGATTTTTTGCTAATATTTTAGATTTAATGCAACCTAAATCATCACATTTTTATAAAATTTAGTTCTAAGATATTTAAAATCACCCAAAATTTAATTTATTAAAAAATTTAAACTCAAAGATTTGGCACAATATTTGGTGCATGCTTAGATTTGGTTCACCTAAATATTATATATTATTGGAGAAATTAAAATTCTTTCACCAGTAATTATCATAAATATTAGTTACTTTAGGGATATATTACTAATATTTAGTTTTTACTATTGAATTAAACTATTATATTACAATCCTCATAATATTTCATGAGGTAAAAAAATATTCATTTTTGATTTGCAATGTTTGATTTCCCTATGGATCACAATAGAAATCAGTTGTCTTGAAGAAATTGTGGGTCCTATTACAATTTAAAATATCACTACATTTATCTTACACAATACAATGATGATTATTGGATTAAATTTTGAAAATAACACCAACTAAATATTATATTTTGTCTCTTAAACCCATCTGTACATATAGCAAAGATTCTATCATAATATTAAACACTAGATTTACATCAAAAAAACCTTCGAATGTGTTTCATCTTTCATGTACAACCATGACTTCAACATTGCACCTTGTTAAATCAAGCTAGGGTTATAACTCCAAATACAACCATAAAAGGTTTGATAACACTTATTACAAAATAATATTTCATAGCTAGTTACATTTAATTCATTTCCTGCATATCCCATGAGAATAGACATGCATACCTACTCAACATTTAACTATTATGCATGGATTAAATAGACTCGAGCCACAATAAAATACAAGATACAAGAGAAAAACCCAGCCCTCAAAATCATCCACACTCTATCATATTATTCAACCATAAGATAATACAAACAAAATTCATCGTATTACAATGAATATTCTTCAAACATCAAGTCTCTCCCATGCGTTCTCCATATGTTCAAGTAAAAATCCACACATCACATGAGATGCTTGACATATGCATTCCTACTTATAAGGCAACATACAAAGTGTCCCCAAAAATGTTAACTCTTGGCGATACATGTCAATCTAGGTTCCCCTAGCTGCACCACATAGATAATAATTAATAACATTACAAACATTATACAAGTTGTACAACACCTTGTCCCAACAGAAAAAATTGTTAGTGCCTATGCAAGTTCAAACTATATGAAAGTTAGTCTTCTCATATATTATATGTCTTCACCAAGATAAGACCTTAAATTACTTTTTGTAGCTCTCACATTCAATTCCTTGGATTCTTCGACAAATATTTCACAATACTATTCATGTATCTTTCTTGTTAATGAAATAGTTTCTTCTACTTTCCACATTGATATTTGCATAAGCTTCTCCATTAGAAAGTCTTAATGCAATACTCATAGAAACCCTATCTAATTCAATTGTCAAATAGTCATCAACACTTTATATTCATTTTTTTAGGTTTATAATGTTTGATACATCCCATTACTAAATTGATATATTGATCATGTGTAATAAAAATCTTGTTGCATGGGATAACCTACTTTGAAAAGTAGCCTCCACCATTGTGCATTCACATTCAAAATTCCTTAATATTTATATGTTGTAACTTACTATAACCCACCTTGGATAAAAGGATTTTGTCAAATAGATTTCCTTTCATACCCTTAGTAGCTACATTCATCCTTGACATTCAAATCTTTGTGACCTTGTATTAGTGAGCTTCTTGATAGATAAAATTTTGAGCAAATTGTCATAAAACTAGAAAAAATGCAATTAAATAGAAAAGGCTTTGAAACAAACACATTTTTACTTGACAAAGGACACATTTGCCACCACAAAGTTTTTGAAGAAAAATCTAACTGATGGTCACAATCAACTTAAGCTCCATTTTTAATGATAGTAGCTTATCATTGACTCTTTATTCGTAGAATAACTTTTCTTTTGTTGTCTATTACAAGATAGCTTCTTTTGAATTCACAATACAACTTATGCACAAATGAACAAGATTGAGGTTTTATATTATTCAACACTTTACCCTACCATACTTTTTAGCAACTCCCACTCCTACTGTGCATTACTCTTCCTCCAACTAATAATACCTTGGACATTTGTGATTGCCGACATTTTCCCACTTCTTGAACTCTTACCTATCCAACCTTGATTTATCAACCATCAAACTCTTGATTTATTATCTTCTAAATATCCAAAATGGTTATTTGTTGTTCAATTTCTAAAAAACACGATGAAAAATAACTAATATATTCCTAGTCAAAACTTTGGTCATTCTAGAAATCACCATCACTACTGATATTGATTTGTTGAACATAACCAAATATTGACAATTTTCTAGTGCAAGTCCATGTCCCAACCTTCAATGAAAAAGTAATTATCAAACCATGTTGATAAATGACCCATACCATGGAAGAATTAGCTTCCTAGTTCCAACACAATGCTTGATTGCAAACAAAGCAACTCAACTACACAAAATAGCAACATACTTCTAGAAATTTAGTAGTTGACACTTAAATGTTTGTGACTTGGCGATTGGTAAATTGCACTATGGACAAAAAAATTGAGTGATATGCCACCAATCAAGAAATGATACAATTCAGTATCAAAGGACTTAAAATAAACAAACTTGCATTTGACAAAGGATATATTTCCATAATTGTATGATTCTTAAGAAGTTTCTAACCAATGCTCACAATAAGCTTGACCCACACTATTGATGAACGACATCATCTTCTCATCTCCCAGTGACCTAAATCATTACTCTTTGTTCATTTTTTTAAAGAAAAAAATCAACTACAAATAGTAATCATCACCCACTCACACCTTTCACATGTTACAAAAAGCACCATTATGATCGATGTTAGTTCTCCAACTTCTAAGAGGTTTGTAATCCAAGTCTATTCCCCAATCCAAAGGATATATAAATCAAGACATAAATTAGGTTTTGAGTTCTAGCACAACCATTATTTGTCAACAAAACTACATTGAACATCAACATACACCCAAAAAGTGAAAATCTTGATACAATAGTGAATCATTGAAGAGGTCTTGAAACAATATCAACCCACTTTTGGAAAGTTCTCAACAATTCAATCACAGAGGCAATGCATATTATAAACATTTCATTATTCTTGAAATGACCATTTTTTTCTCCTAGTTCAAATTATAAATAATAATTATTCTGTTAGCTCATTGGCTATTATAATCTAATCCATATTGACATATGTATCTAACTTCTATAATGCACTAAACATATTGGTTTTCATTGCAAGTCCACACCTTGATCATCAACAAAGGACACAAAGTAGGGATTTTTCAAGGGGTTTTGAGTTCTAATACAACCTTAGATCGCCAATAAAGAAAACCAACTACCTCAAACAACAATACACATCCAAAAAGTGAATGGTTTGTGATACATTAACTGTTGAGCAAAGAGTTCTTGAAATGAGTTATGAATTGACCACAAAACATTCCACTTATCTTTCCATCATCCCAATCATCAAGCCCCCAATTCATCATCTTCAAGAGTTTCCAAATAGGGATTTTTGTTCAATTATTAATATAAGCTAGTCATGCTTACTTGATAATTTAATATTTCCAACAACTAACAAAGAACCTCAATGAAACAATAGATGAAAATATATTTGGACTACTATTGAAATCAATAACAATTCTCATTCTTGATCTTTTAAACAACCTAGTTATGCAAAATACTTAACAATTTAACTTCTAGAACAATGCATATTATAAACATTTAATTGTTCTTAAAATAGCCAAAAGAACAATTCTTACTATATTGAAATTATAAATACCAACTATTTTAGTGGTGCCTTGTCTATGCTTATTCTAATATGTACCATATTAGCCTACGCCCAACTTGTATAACACAAATTTATCATTTAGACCTTGAAATAAAAATAACCAAACAACAACCAATAAATCTCTAAACCAATCAAAATTAACATACACCGATATGAACATTGATTTGTTTGAAATTGAACTTAAAATTCTTAGAATTATACTTGTTTTAATTGTTTAAAAAAAAAGACGAACATCCAAATAATAAATTTACAAACCTCATCCCAACATAGACACCACGACAGACCAATAAAAACTACTGACAAAAGCCACTACTATGAATAACCATCACAATACCCCATTACCAACAAATTATTAGAACTATATATATTTAAAATGTTAATACTTCATAATAGATAATAATCAAGATATTAAAAAAGTGTGTAATACTATACAATGAAAATTAAATATTAAAAAATTATAAACATAAATATGATTTAAACGTCGATAAAACCGTTTCATTTCAGAGACTCAACCTGCACCACAAACCCAAATAAGACCATATTTTATTATAAAACTACTTAGCGTCGGACATGCCTTCAGAGCTTGAACTTTCCAACTAGAAGCTCCGATGGCTACTGTGGCCAACATTTCAGTGAACAGGGTCTTCCATTACACCTGTTCCTGCACTTCTTCGTCTTTGAACTTCTCTTTTTTGCCATCTTTGCCTTCCGCTAATTTGGCCCATGTTTCAGTAAACTTATCCACTGTCACCAACTCCAGGAACTTAAAAAGGCTCCAATTGTTGCAGAAATGGCGGAGAAGTGCGAAGTACGTGAGGTTTGAAGTGACTCCAAGGAAGGAAACACAGCCAGACGAAAACGATGAGTATTCTAGTGAAATGTCCGACGAGAGGTTCGAACACCTCAGTATTAATTTTCATAATACGTAGTTATCTATTTTGCTAAGTTCTCCTCTGAACCGGAATTCGGAAATTTGTCTGAAAAATGAAACTGATTGTAAGCTGGGCGTCAGCATGTGAGAGTCTTCTGAAACCAATTTGCATGGCTTTTACTTTTGTCCAATACTTTTGGTCTCCCTACAGGAACCGGACAAATTTATTCGCTTTACTTTTGTCTGAATTTTAACATCAACTTTATAAATATTTTTTGAAGTCCCTAGTTACAGTTTGTCTAACAGTCTGCACCAGAAATATTTGAATCTAATCCTTCTGTCAAAAAAGTTCTAATTGATAATATTTTCTTTTCTTTCGTAGAATAATAGGATACTTCTAATGGCCCCTTCTTGGGATCACTTTATGCTTTTGTCCTAAAATCACAATTCCAATTGAAAGAAGGAACACAATATAGTTAGAGATATAACCCCAACCTAGAAATGAGATAATCTATCTTGTAAACGTGCGACCAAATCAAATAGTCATAATGCATGTAATACATCTATTTTTAGGGTTAGGTCACATAAAAATATTGTTTAACACAACAGATCTCACTGATTAGATGGGAGCTCAACCAAAACTATGGTGTTGAATGATGAGTTTCCTCAAGTATCCTCTATCCTAGGCTCAACAGCAGGACCTTACCCTTTTTTGTCTCATGTGGTCCTTATTCATCATCATGAAGGGGTGTATCTGGTGAGGTGTCTACACCATTCCCCTCCATCATGTCAACCCTTCCTTTTATGATTAAAGTTCCCTTTCTTATTCACTTCAATAATTGATCAATGTGAGGATAGTAGGGGAGCCGCAATAGGGTACCCTTGACCCTCAACGGTCCTAAGGTAGACCTTATCCTCCTCAACAGCCTCATATGATCCTTAACTGACAGTACTTAACCATCATTATAAGGTGATCTCATGTGGTCTATAACTGGTGTCCATCATCATGAGGTGGCATACCTAGTGGGAATCTCACTGTTTCCCCTCCTTGCACTCCGTCCTTCCTTCTACACAACATTTTTAAATTTAATTAATGCAACATGATTTGAATTAAATTTTGTAAGCTTGGATGATATTTATTTGTTTTTTTATTATTTTGTATCCTTCCAATTGTTACTTGTCAGACTCTTGTTGCACTTTCTCTCCTTTTTCAACCCCTCTCTTTTAATAGGTTATAGGACACAATAACCCAACCAAAACAACCTTGAACACAATAACTCAGTCACAATAACCCAAGAACAAAATATATTGGGGTTGCAATGACAGAGGTGAAAAAAATCGTGTAAAAATAACACATGGACAAAAGATCCCCATAAGATTTTAGAGGAAGGAAAACAAAATTTACAAATTACATATACATTGACGAAAAAAGTTTATCATTCAAATTGTCAATTATAGTGCCCAACTATGAGTGACACCGCTTAAATATCTAAAATGTTACAGTTGTCATAACCATCAACCAATCTTTTTAGTCTTTCTTCAAGTTCTTGGTATTTTTTCTTGCTTAGTTGACTAGTGCATCCAACCATATTTTTCTCTATTTTATTCTCTTGGAGACCTGCTCTTTTTTCATTGCTTTGATGAATTTTGAGATTGAACTGTGCGATGCTTGAGGCAATTACAAATTCCTTTGTCCGATCCCTCAATGGCATTATTTAGTTTTGGGAAGAGCATCTTGAATAACCAAATAGCAATTCCATAGTGCAATCGGAAACTTGGGTGATCAGCTGTTGCCTCTTCTGGTTTGTTTGCCAATCCGTGTGTCTTCAAAATAATCAATTCCTTGCAAATTATCCTCATGCTCTGTATAATAAGGATATGGTAGAAGTGTTTTAAATGCATCAATTATGTCTATTTGAGGAACAAAAGCTTACACAACGAATTTCTTGATCTCAACAGCAAAGATTTCATCAACATTGTAACGTGTTTGTAGAGACCTTGAATTTTCCTCCACAAACATAGAGAGAAATGGAAAAACATCCCGGATATTGACATTTGGAAAATTTTCACACATAGCTCCCTTGAAACCTAATAAAAATCCCTTGAGACTTGATTAAAATCAATAAGTACATTTTTTGGGTTTAGATCAGGTTGAAGCTTTTTTAAATTCTATGAGTATTTGTGTAAGCTGTTCTTGTTTTGTTAGTCTTAATTGTGTAAATGAGTGAAATTTTTTTTTCAGTTTTCAAGCCATGGATCGTGTATAGCTGTTGAAAAGTACTTGGCATTGTTTTGAATGTATCATCACTGAACCAATTTTTAGATTCTTATAGTAATTACAAATTCTTTGTGGTGGTGAAAATTAAAAAACGATCCTCATCATTACTGTCATGAAAAGGAAACTTTTCCCCTCTATTGGTAATTGTATATTCAATTGGTGAGTAAGATCTGTTGATGTGTGAGGATTTGGTGGTGGTGCTTCAAACCTTAATCTTTGTCTTTGAGTTGTTGTGGACAATGCACTAGTTGACGGTAATGCTTCCACTACGGGTAATGAAATATCAGAACATGACGCAGAAATATATATCTTGTAATGCCCCGCTTGGAGATCCTTGGAACAAGGATAAATAAAAAAGCCAAAACATTTTTTTTAAAGCATGGATTAAACAATATCAACATGCAACCGATTATAAGATCGCAGCGGAAGACTCGCTAACCAATCCAAGTTTCCAACGAATCTCCAAGCGATACTCAACCCAAAAACAACAATGCTACAGAGGCCATCGAACACATTCGAATTCGAAAGATCCCGAACTCGAAAAGTCAACACTGGATTTCAAGAACTCCGTAAAGGGTAGCCAAGTCACCTCTCAAAAAGTTCCAGTCAAGTGAAAAAGTGCTCGCTGGTCACCCGAGTAGGTTTTCTCGCAAACCATGCGACACTTTTCACTACAGCCATGCGATATTTCTCACTATAGCCAGGCAATACTTTAATACAGCCATGTGATACTTGTCCACTATTGTACGACATTTCTCATAACTACTAGGTGATACTTTCAGGGACCGCACGATAGAGTTTGCTATAGTCATGCGATTCTCTTCCAATATCGTACGATAGAACTTATAACTCCCTAAGATGTGCGATACTTTCCAGTATCGTACGACATAACTCCATAAGGCATGTGATACTTTATCAATATCGCCCAATGGTGAGACACCATCACCCAGGAATGCAAGGAAACATTCCAATGAACATTTAGATGGAAAGAAAAGAGTTAGAACCTCTACACTGGGGAGTACTGGATCCACAAAATCGAGGCTTGGATACTCAATTGCAAGAATAACACGATACCATACAACAAGAAGCAGAAACCATCTATCTTATTCGTAACAGCATATGAAGGGACATACGAAAAGAAACATTGCAATGTAGATAAACAACTAAATTCGTGCTCGGTTCCTCCCAACCATAATAGCATCATGAGACCTCAAGGGCCCGTAACATCCTTGAGCGTAACATCCCAAATTGCTAACGAGATAGTCAGAGTTGTCTTATGAGGGCATTACTACTATAACGTAATAACAACTTAAGAACATGAAGATCTAACTTGCTAAACCAACAAAGCACAGATACTCCATCTAATAGTGAATCACATCGTCTAACCATATGCTAACATCATAATAAAGGAATGCATCAATGAAACTAACATCATCTAAACATGATATCCAAGCATTCCAATTAAAGCATAAATCACAAGGAAACATACTCCAGAACCCGAATATACCAAATGAAACATCAAGCATTGGTTTCCATTGGAAATAAACTGTCTCTGTACATCGGTCCTCAGCAGTGGTATAGGTAGCTATGCCTCCCAACCATGTTGAACTCGTAGGCCCACTCCCACTGTGCTAATGGAGATAGTGATCCAACCCCAAACACACATAAACCGAACATCCATGGCTAACACTCATGCTAGACAATAAAGATGACTGAAACCAAGATCATGAGACATGCGAGTACAACAGGTCCTAGTCAGAAACTCTATGGGTCAATTATGTAGGGACTCGATGGAAGGTAAGTCACTTGGCATCATGTAGCCCAAGCTAAAATATCATGTGGAATCAAAACTGCCCCAGGAAGCGCATCACACCGTGTCCTCAGGTCAACTCCAGGTGCTCACATTTTAAGTGTCCTCGGATCAACATCGGGTGCTCACATTTTTATTATCCTGTAATTTATTTAATTATCACTTGTTTAGAACTTCTTCATGCCAACCTATGAAATAGTCACCAAGGTTGCAAGAGAAGCCCCTCCATCGTGCTACCCTACATACCCATGCTCATCACATGATGAGTGCCCGTAGGGAATCCATATTCCCAATCCAACCCCAATGAACATGTCTCCACCGATAGCAACCGGGAGATCGGGTCTTGTAAGCACCCAAAAAACGCACGTGCACGTGCTCGTATATGGGCGCACCAACAACACGAAGATCATAAAACAAGGGCTGGATGTGAACACAAGCAAAATAACACTCAGTTGAGTACAAGCTTAGGAGTATGGGTGCAAGACGCATCCCAATGCAACATAAAAGTGCAACAGTGGTTAGATTGACATCCTACGGATAATCCAAGTCCACGACCAACATCATGCCAAGAAAACTGGGCAATACACAAATCAAAGCAAAAACCTCAAAAAACCAACATTGACCAAAATCAACAAAAATAAAACCCATTCAACCCAAGGATGAATGAGCCACAGAAATCCAATAAAAATCGGATTCGAACACCGTATGCAAAAACGACCAGCATAACAGTGCGAAACCCCATACCCCATCCCGAAATCAGGAAAATGCTCATACCCTACCAATTGGGTAGAGCTAGCAATCAGAAATGGAGGAGAACACTAGTTCTCAACCTCCACAAATACAGCTACTAGAAACGGAAGCAGAAATAGAGCTGAAAGAGGAAAACGGGAGAGTCCTACTTGACAGCCAAAGGGACAAAAACGGGAATCTGAACAATAAAATAAAAATTCCACAGAAGTTGCCAAAAATCATGACAATCCAAGGCCTCCCCAAGCTGGATCCAACGAGACTGATCTCGCGACAATCCCACGCCTGTAGCTCCTACAGCAAATAGAAACACAATCCTACAGAAGAGGATTTCGAAATTGCTCTCAAATTTCTTATTTTAGAAAGTGAGAAGTGAGGAATAAAATTCCTTTTTGGATACTTATTCACTTTTCGAGTGAATAAAGGATTAGGGTAAATAACCAAGTCACCTAGTTAAAACCTAAATCGATCCAAATGAAAACAGGCTATTCCAAGTAATTGGAATTCATCTAAGACAAAGCTGTTGGGAATTAAATAAAATAAAATAAAGCCTGAAATTCTCTTAAACCAAAATTAGAAAATTTCTTAATAACTTTCATGACAAATGCAAACCTCTAAATGCACAGACATGTTCACGGGTTTAATCACATAATGCAAATGAGTCCGAATTTATTAAATCACCGGAGGGTTTAATTTAAACAATTAAATAGGACATGTCGATCATACAGGGACGACATTGGTTAAATATGAACAACTAAACCACTAACTCTATGTGCCACTGCCAGGGACATAATTTCTGCACACTAAAACACATGATCAAGTGTAATTGCATATAATAACATAGCCGAAGCAATAAATGCATTAAATACCTAATTTAACCATTTATTTAATTGTATTGAAATAATCCATTTACATCACTCACTTTCGCATAAAGCATCACAAAGCAAGAATGAAGTAAATAATCATAGCATCAAATCCAACATATAAACGTAATTAGAGGATATGTCCAAATACCGGATAACTAGATATCATAAAACATAATGTCATGTCAAAAAGGGCATCATCATGTAGATATGATCAACTGAACAACATAGTAATATAATATCTATAGTACTAGAAATCAAAGTATAACACTTGACCATCAGGACCATTAGGTCATCTCAAATGTAAAAATAACATGAGTAATAAGTATCTCTCGGATCAAAATATAACAAGGTACAGACTGCAAACATGAGAGGCACAACATATCTTGTAGAATCTTGAGTTGAGCATGCGATGTCTTTCATTTTGTTACATTTGCATTTGGCAGCGAACATCTCAGGTTTCAGAGCATGATTACGTATTGTACTGCTTATCACATCACTAAATTCTTTTGTGTTGTAGTATAACACCAACTTGAACATTTGTTTTTAAAATATTCCGTACAATGTCATATCATTTTATTCATGTCTTGTCGATGAATGAAACATGTGCAACTGTTTAAAACAAGCAATTTCTTGTATTTTTGGCTTATTAAAATTGAAGAGGCATTGCTACTGATATGTATACAATAATACACACACACATAACAGTAATATTGTGCAAGGATAATATACAGATTAGGATTGGATCATTGTTATTTCTGATTCAAGATTTAGATGTATGTCAAGTGATCTGGTCTATATATCTGTGTTGAAGTTCATGCCCTATGCCTTTTCATAATCAATTTTACCACTTTAGCATTAACCTTGAACTATTTCTTAAAATGCCTGAAAGAAGTGCGTCGTCAATTTATTTAATTAATTTATTAAATATACCTTTCTTATCTAAATTAGACATTGTATAAAATTCTTATTCATTTTCATTAATAAAAGTTCTGATTAAATATCTGCAGCCACTTCAACCTGGTTTTATGAAAAGATTGTGATTAGAATGTAGTCAGATGGTTTTATAATTCGGCTTGGTTGGGCTCCTGCTTGTGTGCTAATTTCAATGATTTGCTACTTGAATGTTTGCGCTGTGGTTAGCTCATCAGTGATATTGCCACTCGAAGCTTACAAAATGAAAAGCTCTTCAGTTGTATTTACACTTGAAGATTACAAAATTAGTCCACGAGAAGATTAAGCACTGAAAATAAACCTTAATGATGATAAATGTGGTTGTTGGCACAAGTTTGAAATGCACTGGAAATGTGCTGCGACAGGTCTGTGCAGTGATCTCACACCCATGAAACTCAGCAGCTTTTGTTTCATACACAATATGAATATAGATGGCAATACTTCATCAAAGAGTGCTCAAACTTCACCGAAACTTATTGGGAAGAGGAAAAATGTAGGCTTGAAAATAGAGATAAAAATATTCTCATATTTATAAATCTAGGAGAAAACATATTATACATAATGTGTTGTTACATCATGGTTGTAGATTTGAAATTGTCATAGAATTCACTTTATAGAAAATTGTCGTTTCCTTTTCATATTTTGATATTATTACCCCAGGATATTACGACCCTGAGTTATTGTGAAGATGGGATATTGCGACCCTGAGATGTTTTGTCCTTGGGTTATTGGCTCCAAGGTTATATTGGCTGGTTATTGTGTGTAGGTACCCTCTTTTGATAGGTTATGGTCTGCAACTTTTTCCCATTTTTCTTTGTACACTCTCTATCATCCCAATTATGGATCATAGAGTGTGATTGAAAATATTGAAGCAAAAAATGCTTACACAATCGAATTGAGAAGCAACATCTGTTTGCTGTATAGGGTAAACGGATATTTATTGCATTAAGAGACTAGAATGTAACACAGAACAAGATACTTTATTCATATAAGCAGATATGCAATCACGATTATAATGATGCTTCATAATCCATTCAGACAATGTACATATATCTCCCAAAGGGGTGACTCGACCGTCTCACACCCTTTCGGACACTAACTAATCCCATTGGCTATAGTATAGTTTTTACCGACAACATCATCCCCCCAAAAGAAAAGTCATCTCCGGATGACAAAATAGAGACAACTTAACTACTAAGTACATCAAGACTTAGAACAAAAGCTAAGAAGAAGGGTGCGTCCCTGGTAGGGCTGGTGTAGTAGATGTTCTCTGTGCCCGTAACTCATTCAGTAGTGCCCGCAACTTGTGTACCTGCTGCGTTCGGGTGTCCAAATCCATCTTGGCCTGCATTTGAAGCTCTAGTGCTCTCTTCATCATCTCAGCAATGTTCTAGATGCTCTACCTCTTTTTCATTTGATTCCTTCTTCGCGTCCCCCAACTGAGATACAAATGCTGCCTTCTCTGGTTCCCTCTTAGCAATGAGTGTTGCCCGCTCCTCCCAAGTTTCCTGCTATGCAGCCAAACTAGCTTCTACTATGGCTAATCTGGTAGCTGTCTCCTCCTGAGCCCTCGCTCCTGCTACTTGATCTGCCTCACTCCTACGTAGATCATAGTATGCCTCCTGATACACTTGTACTATCTATTGTGTCAGGTGCTCAACTATGCTCTCCACTATAGGCTCCTTAGTAGTCCACTTCTGCCGCATCTTTGGGGTCTCTTTGTTCGGCCATCCACTATTCGTATCTCCTGCATCTTGTCTAGGTTGCTTCTGCCCAACCTTGGCCTTCTGGCTGCCAAATGTGTCTAAGTGTCTATACTGCATAATAGTGGGCTCACCTAGTGCGAGTGGGTTAGGCTTGACTTCCAGCCTATCAAGAGGAATCATCTACGCTTTTGCATCTAGGAATAACCCAATCGTGTAGTGAAACATGTAGAATGTCTTGTGCTGAAGCGTCATGAACTCATACATTCTTTTTGCCAATAGTGCGACCTAGTCATACACTTCCGTTTAGGATCCCATTCATCATTGCTACCTGTGGAAACGAGATATCAGATGCGCAGCTTAATCCTATAAGCCGACTCTTCACCAGGTCCATGAGGCAACACTAATGCCCTTCCTAGATGTTGGACTTCTTTAGTCCTTTGCCCTTCGAAGTGTCTATTAGAGCTTCGTTTTCTCCTTGCATCTGGTCACCACATACAAGCTGTATCAGCTGTGCCTTCACCTCTTGATTTAACTTCTTTGGTTTGTTATCAATTTTCTTACCCCCTTATGCATGACCAGGTATCTCAAATACCCGTGTGAAATCCAATAACCTAAATGAGATTACCAAGTCTCACTTGAGATTAAAAAATGAACTGGTTTTGGAGAACCAATCGTAGGTCTCAATCATTGTGTGCAAAAAGCCCTCGTAATTACGAATGCAAAAGACTGAGATTTGTATCGCCCATTCCACCTACACCTTTCGGATGCTATTCTTCACCAGATGGTCCTCGTGTGTGTCCTGCCACCATTTCTTGCATTCGGCTCCATTCAGGCCTTTGCAATAAATATTTTGTGGTGTGAGGTGCACTGGTACAACTGTTGGCTGTGTTGCCTGTTTGCCCTTCTTTTATTTGTGCCTGTGCTTGTGCCTCCTACAACATGAACACTTGAAGGCAAAGTCTTCACACTTTTGTTCATGTTCGTGCTGGTTACTGAATCTTCATCTAACTTCTTCCAAGCTCTCTTCTCGACTGACTGCATAACGATCTATTCTTTTTTCTTTTTGTGCAAAAAAAAAAGGTTAGGTTTTTCGTACCTCACTAGTTCCATACAATTCCTTGGACAAATTAACATTGACCTAGTAATCCGTACGGTTTTGTCTACGTGAACCTTCTTAGGTCGCCGTATGAAGGTCGTACAGTGCAGGTGGTTACAAGTGACTATTACCCTGTGTTGTCCACCTCCCAACACCTTGGTCTATATGGTGCTTTAATTCTTTTGCCCTTTCTTCTTTCTACGCAATGTTTGTTATAGTGCCAAAACACTATACTGTAGTTAGTAGCTTGTTTGTAACTGTGTTTATACCATAGCTGTACGACATAAAACCTTTCTAAAGTTTCTCTTTGTTCCGTTTGTACAGTCTTTTCTCACTGTTTGTCTCGAAGCCGTACGACAATGCTCCTAGCTTATTTCCCTTCTATAAGGCCGTACGGTGGTTTTTGATTTTCTCTTGCCTTTACGGTGATGAACCTAGTTTATTTCCCTCTTGCAAAGCCATGCATTGCACAGTGGTTTTCTCTTACTTTCTCAACCAGCTGTACGGTCTTTTGATGCTTATGGAGAGGCCATACAGTGACTGTGTTTTTTGTATCAAGCCATATGGTCATACAATGAGTGTAATTTATTTGCCATTGTCCCTTTTGGTTGTACGATATCTTCACCTAGCCGCAAGATATCTTCACTTGGTCATACGATATCTTCAATTGTTTGTACGGTATCTCCACTTGGCCGTACGGTATGCAAATTCACATACTTTTTATTTTATATTTTTTTAAATATTTATCTCGGGTTGTATGGTTCAGTTCATTAGAGGTTCATTTAATTGATTGTAATGTACTTTTTCAAAATCCTTCCATCCTTACATACTCTTACATACCATTATTATTATTTTATATATATATTATTATTATCTACTACTTATTATTGCATATTTATATTGTCTTTGAGTTGTTTGTTCGGGTCTCATTCTCTCCCGGGACCTTATTCCTTTCATGGTAAAGTTTGAACTTCAAACCATTTACCGGATTAGTCACTTCCTTCCCGTCTAGCATCCATAGTTTGATTGCTCCGTTATCACCCACTTTACGAATCTTGTATGGTCCAACCCACTTCACTTTAAATTTCTCGGGTTTGATTTCATTATGCCCATTATATTTCAATACTAATTGGCCTAGTTGGAACCTGCTTAGTTTCAAGTGCTTGTCGTGCCACACATTGCGTTTGCATTATGAAACTTCGGTGGCCCATTGTACTTGTAGTTGTCATTCATTGAGTTTATTCAAGTTATACAACCTTTCTATCTCCTAATTTGTTTTCTATCGCTATTCGCAAACTTGGTACAATGAACTATGTCGGTACCACGACCTCTTCATCATACATTAATTGGAATGAATGTGTCTCGTGGTAACTTTGTAAGAGGTATGGTATGCCCATAATGTGGATGCTAACTTTTCCTCCCAATCTTCCCCTTCGATTGCGCAAGACATGTAAATTACAACAACTAAGATTTTATTTATAGACTCTGCCTATCCGTTTGCTCTCGAGTAGTATGGGCTCGACAGGGAATGGTAGATTTTGAACTCCGTGGTGAGTAGCTGGATGACATGGTTGACAAAATGTCCCCTAAGGTCGCTTCTTAGCTGTATTAAGATTTTGTACCTTATAATGATATGCTTGTAGATAAATCTTTCCGTGCTCGGTATAGAGTTATTTGGTAGGGCTCGAGCTTCTACCCACTTTGTAAGGTACTTAGTTATTGCTACAATGTATTTGTATTTCCGAGCTTTGCTTACCTTTAGTGGCTCAACAAAGTCTAGCCCCCACCGTTCGAATAGTTCCTATCCCTGTGAAGGGTTCAGAGGCATAAAATTCCTCATTAGTGGCTTCTCGACTCTCTGACATGTATAACATGCGATGACCCACTCCCTGCATTGTTGTGCACGATTGGCCACCACAATCCTGCAAGAAGTATCTTACGTGCTCTGGCCCCATATGTCCTCCCATGGGTCCTTCGTGTGCTTCCTTAAATACTTTTGGTATTTCTTCCTCCAGAACGCATCGTCGTAAAATCTGGTCGAGTCCTATCTTATATAGCAACCCGTTGATCAATTGGAATGTTCAACTTCTTAGTAGTAGTTTCCTCCTCTTGCTTGGCGACATTTCCCTCAGAAATTGCCCCATTGAAAGATATTCCCTGATACTCGTATACCAGGATGGTAGTACAATGATTTGAAATAGTTGTGTGTTGGGAAAGTCGTCATTGACTCCCTCTAGAGGTTCTCATTTGATCATAGATAGATGATCTACACTCACATGTCTTTACCTAGGCCGTACCACAATTTTAAATGTAAATTCCTACAAGAAAAGTAGCTATTTGCTTATCCGTCCTTGAATGATTGGTTTGTTCACGAGATATAGAAAGGCTTGGTGGTCTGCGTAGAACACTAATGGAGTCGCCAATAAGTAGTGTCTAAACTTTTGTACGACATACACCATTCCGAGAGCCTCCCGCTCTATCGTGCTAATATTCTTTTCTACCTTAGACAATAGTTTGCTTGTCAAGTACACCGAGTGGTTCAATTTGTGATCACCTGTTTGTGCTAGCATTGCTCCGATTGCATAGTTTGACGCATGGACATGTACACGGAACACCTTGTCCCAGTTTGTATAAGCCATGATAGGTGCTATGGCTAATTGTGTTTTCAATCCTTGAAAGGCTTCATCCTGATTTGTTTCTCATTTGTAGCGTTCCCCTTGCAAGTTAGCTTGTCGAGAGGGTAAGATATTTTGGCAAAGTTCTTAGTGAACCTCCGATAATACCCTATGTGTCCTAGGAATGACTTTACTTTAGTCACATCTATCAAAGGTGGCATTTCCAGAATCACTCGGACTTTGTTAGGATCTATCTTTAATCTTGCTTTGCATATGATGTGTCCTAATAGTTTTCCTTGAGGTACCATGAACCTGCACTTTTTAGGGTTTAGTGCTAGTCATGCCCGTTTGCATCTTTCCATACATTCTTTGAGTGCGGTCAGATGCTTGTCCTACACACTGAAAACTAACTAGTCATCCAAGAATGCTTTGAAGTTCCCTACTGACATCTTGTCAAAGATGTGCAGGATGATTTTTTGAAATGTTGCCGGAGCATTGCATAGACCAAAGGCTATTCTATTGTAGGTGTACACTCCATCTTCTACCACGAAGGTTGTTTTGAGCTTATCTTCTTTTGCGATGGATATCTGGTTGTACCCGAAAGATCCATCCATGAATGAATATATTTCATGCTCCGCCACTTCCTCCAAAATACTGTCAGTAAACAATATCGAAATGGATCCTTAATTGTTACTACATTCAGATAGTGAAAGTCTATGCATATCCTTATTTGAGTGGTATCCTTTTTCAGTGATATCACAATTGGGGATACCCACTCACTAGTCTATACCTGAAAAATAATGCATGCCTCAAGCATCTAATTAATCTCATTTGTGACTTGTACGACATAGTTTAATTTGTTCATGTAGTATGGTTGCTTCTGTTCGGGTATTGCTCCTATCAGTGGCATGTGGTGGACACACAATTCTGGTGGTACCCCCTTTAGGTCCTTGTATGTCTACGTGAAAACATCCTTATATTCCATGAATATCTTAAATGCTATGCTTTCAAAACTAGGTTCCAATCATCACCAACAAGTGTGTATTTTGAATTAACCTTGTCTCCTAAGTTCACTGTCTTCACTATTGGTTCTTCATATTTAGTAGACTTCTCATCACTGAATGTATGTGTAGACGTTTCATCTATCAACACCTCTCCTTTCACTTCTTTGTATTCCGTTGGAAATCCGTTCTTTTCCTCTCCTTTACTTCCTTCCTCGACCCCTAACATGTGACATTTCAGAAAGAGCTCATAATCTTCCATTTGCCAATTGACTAGGCCATTCACTGAGTCCAAGTTGTCATCATCAGATCCTCCTTCCAGTCTTAGGATTCCTTCTTTGTTGGGTTCCATTCGTTTCTTCCCTTTGTCGTCTCCTCCTTCACCTTCGGAGTCTGACGATGCCACCTCCTCTCACACCATTTGGGTGTGTAGGTCAATTACGAACCTACGACCTCTTCTTTCCATGCACAGAGTGTTCATTTTTCAGTCATGTTTCACCTTTGCCTGCATCGGCCAACCGCTTTTGAGGATGGTGTCATATCCTTTCCTTTTCAATAGAATGACCACGAAGTCCAGTAAGAAGGGTTATGTCTCAATTGTTACGGGTTGTGCCATTCGAGTCTCGAGGGGTTTGATTTCGTGTTGATCAATAGTGAGCAATTGGAATGTAGGCAGCCACAGAGTAGGTTGCCCCAACTTCTTCCATGTTTCTTTAGGAAACACATTTACTCCTGACCCTACATCTACGATGGTGTCATTGAGGATAGTTCCAAGAATACCCATCTTGACTATTGCAGAGTTTCTTCCTGTGTTTAGCACAAGTAGCATTGTTCTACCGTGGTTGTTCTGCTTTCACCTTGTGTGTCCTTCACTGGCTCTTCTACTGCCTTTGGGGATGGTGTCATGTTTAGGATTGCAGAGGCATTGCAAGAAGGTCATTTAGTTTAATGGGATCCTCAGCTTGCATTACCTGCTATATGATTTTTTGTTCTACCTGGTTCCTCCTTAAGGTGCTGATAGTGTCATTTGTTTGCGATTTTTCAGTCTTCATCTCTTTTTCTATTTTTGCTCTTGCTTGCTGCATCCTTTTCTTTTCCTCTTTCAGATCTGGATACGTTGTCTTCTTCGCTTGCGTGCGAGTGATTGCGAATGTTTCCTCATTATACATCTTTCTATGGTTAATAGGTTCACCTAGGGTTTAGGGCATTTTGAGTTGTCATGGTCTCTAGGATTACACCATCTCAACAACAGTTGCGGTGTTCCCTTCGTAGTATAGTCTCTGGCAAAGTGGTCCTAGAGGTTGCATGCATGACATTGTATCATTGGCATCCATTCAGATCTTACTGTATCCGGCTACGACCCCCGCTATTGTTGTCGCCTTGTCCCCATCGGTTGTTTTGGTACCCTCCTGAGGTTGTCTCGTCATTGTTTGTATTTGTTCTTGCTCCCAAGGTGGACACTTCTTGCATTAGTAATACTTGTTGGTGTCCCTTTGTTTTCATATTGAACGGGCATTCCTTGGTGGAATGTTTCGCAATTTGGCAGATCTCACAAAATTGGTTCTTAGGGCAAGAGCCCTTCGTGTGGCCCTCCTTGCAATCTGTACACTAGTTCCCCTTCTCTCGTTTGGCTAGGATTCTTTTTTGTGTTTTTTAACTCTTTCATCATACGTAGCATATCCTTCTATAGTGCCCGAACCTTTTTGCTCGATTCGTCATCATTGCTTTCAGAGGATGACTTCAGATTTCGAAGATTTGTCTTTCTTCTTTTTATCGGTTTTATGTTTGCTCTCCAAGTCCATTGCGTGGTTATATACATCAATGTGTGATGCTGGAGGTACAAGTTTCATCTTTTTCCGCAGTGTTGGTTGTAGCCCTTCGACGAACCCCCTTTTCTTCAACCTGTCTACTAGTTGGCTTTCCATTTTTCCTACTAGCTCTTTCAGCCTCCTCACGTATATGCAGATTGTTTCATTCTTCCCTTGTTTTGTAGTGTAAATTTCTGCTACTATCTCATTATCATCCTTGAGTAGTCGGAACTCTACTATACATTCTTTCTTGACATCCACCCATGTATTTAGCTTCTTCAGATTGGTGTTTGAAAACCAATCGATTGCTACACCTCATAGAGTAGCTGGAAATTGTCGGACCTAGTCATCCTGGTCCATTATGCCATTTGTAGTCTATATTGTTTTGCATGTTTTACAATGTCGAACGGGATCGATCATCCCATCACCATTAAACTTTGGTAGTTTTTCCTTTGGCCCTGCCATTGTTAACTTATGTATTTGTTGTACTACTTGTGCACCCGCACTGTTCTAAGTACCCGTGTTGTTTTGAGTACTTGTGTTGTTCTGCACAATTGTGCTACTTTGAACAACTGCATTACGCTCTGGTGTGAAGGGGTCTGCTACAAGCAAAGTTGTTCAATTCTCAACTTGTATCCGTTTGTCAAGTGTATCAAGAACGAAAAGTTCACCCCACACTTGTGCTCCTTGGGCACCTCTAGCAATGTGGATTCTTTCTCTTCTGTCTGGATTCTCTACCCTCGGCGTATACAAGTTTAGGAACTCCTCCATTGTCTCTTCCACTAAATTCAGTCTTTATCACGTCTCCTAAAGCAAGTCTTTGGCACTCCTCGGTCTACTAGGTGAATACACTCCCTCGGTACGTGCTCCTTCACCACTTTGCTACCTGTCGGCGATCTGTTGAAACTTTTGCCTTCGCTATGCTTGTTGTGTGAGAACTAATGCTTCCCGTGCTGTGCATACGTCATCCTTGTCTATTGTTTTATTTCGATCTTTATTGAGAAAATTTGACATTAATCTTCATAACACTTCTTTTGTACTAGGTTCAATAGCCAACGGTGCCAAATGTTTACCGTACAGGGTAAACAGATATTTATTGCATTAAGAGATTAGAATGTAATACAAAACAAGATATTTTATTCATATAAGCAGATATGCAATCACGATTATTATGATGCTTCAAAATTTCATTCAGACGATGTACATATATATTGCGAAGGGGTGACTCAACCGTCACGCACAGTTTCAGACACTAACTAATCCCATCGGCTATAGTATAGTTTTTACCAACAACAACATCTTGATAACTTATGGATTGTGGAAATCTGCTCACTTTAATATTCTCATAATTTACATAAATACAGGTTATACTTAATTGTACCTATTGTCTCTCAAAAGTTGCACCCTTCTATCAAGTTATAAAACATGACCTTCAGGAGAAACATGGGATCTTTCCAGGTCTGTGGCTACCCAATTGGAAAGAACCTTTGGATTCTAGGCCGGTTCCTACAAGATACGTCATCTTAAAGTCTCAATACTTAACTTTGCGAGGGAAAGGAATAGAAAAATAACAGAATTGAAATCTAAACCCTATAGTGATGTACCAAATTGTTCCTCTCAGGTTGACATTATCATTTATTGCACACATGTGCTTCAAAAACTAGGCTACACTATAACACAACTCAAAGTTTTACCCATACCTCTACATAAATATTTCATAAAGAAGGTGTAGATGCTCACAACTCAAGAAGGAACAAGTAGAAATTTTCACAAACTGGATGTTGTTTGCATCACTCACACATCAGTATAACCTGCAAAGTATGATATACCCTATCTAAAGATGCTAGAAATGGAAAATGTTAAAGGAAATATATGAAACCTCACAGAAACATACAACCATCAATGCTCTACACCAATAAAACAGGCCTTGAGAAGGTAAAATCACTGAAATATTTTGAAACAAATGATTTTTAGAACAATGTACAACTCGAAAAATGGGCTACAAAACTCTCTACTTCTACTAAAGAATTTAGAACAACTACAATATACACAAGTTAAGAGGGGAGAACTGCCTTACAAATGAGCCTCTTGCCCATATTTATAGCTGCAAACCAGCTATACTTAGGAGATAACAACTCCTTGGTCGGATTTGATCAATCAGGCCACTTTTTGGATCCCTCAAAGCACTTGAAAAAGGTGCAGCACTGCTGGAAAAGTCATACCCCATCAACTTTATCATAATGGCCTACTCAGATTTGCTTTTCTATCCCATTACAACTCATAAAGCCTTTGAATAGTGAACTTTACTTAAGAAAGCAAACTATGGCAGCAATACTCTTACTGCATCTATACATTTTGTAATGACCCTGCTCGAATCTGACCTTAAAATGCTGATTGAAGGCTCAAAGAATTTCATCAAACACTTCACATACAAGGGTCATATGACTCATATAAGATTTCAGTTTTCTTTAACGACTCTTTTCTTCAATTAGCATCAATGAGAATGTTTACAAATGACTCTAAATTGACTAAAAATTGACCTAACATGAATATGCAACTTATTTTGACAATATTCAATGCATATATGTGACTGAAACTACTTGCAATATGCAGCTACAGCAACTAGTAATTATGACAAACATTTTGAATGCAACCTAAGATGACATTTATGCACTTACAGCCAAGTGATGTTTTAACAAACATTTGATATGCATAATTATAACATTATTTATGCCAAAAAAGAGAACCTATAGCCAATTGACATTTTGACAAACAATTGGTATGCAAACTAATTAGTTGATCATGAATGGCAATAATATATTCAATTACAATAGTAGTTGACCAACAACTTATATCTCCGTCTTTGCAATAAAATGTCTACTACAATCATGCTATGAATTGGTCAAGACTCTTGGCTTAGAATTGTTTGACAATAGTGACAAATTTGATTTTCTAAGTATTCACTTATAGCAACAATTAAAATGCCTATGATGATAATGCAAACTACTTAGTGAATGCAAGAAGAACCTGGTAATGATGACGCCCAATGTTGTTGATGAAGAAACAATAAAAGTCCAACATGATAGGCACCTTCCAAGCTCAAATCGAAATACTCAAGTTGCTGCCCTTGTTCTTGCCTGACAAAAGTTTAGATAATTAATTGTAGCACCAAATTCCTTCCAATTTGCCCCTAAATCGATTGTCTTGACGATAGGAAGTGAATGCAACAATACCCAGAATGATTGGTCTCCTCAATCGAAAGGTATGAGCAAAAGCATGAGACTCACATAGGCCGATCAACCTCCATGACAACAGATTATGAAGGTCTGTAATGATCCTGCTCAATAACATAATCAATCTCAACGATACATCAGCTGCTGAAGTAACTTTTCAATCAAATGCAACAATACATCAGCTATTGCAAGTACAATAATACATCAACTATTGTACTCAAATAATCTCCACCGTGAAGCACAAGATTGAACTACTGAAGTAAAGCCCACAATTAGCAAGTATCTCACAACCTCAAAATTGTGTAACCAATGAGGGTTTTTGTCCCCAAAGATCCTCCAATGGCTGAAACCTTTGCTAGCTTCTTCACCAAATAATCACATCAAACAATCATCAATTCCTAGATGATGAGAATGAGGCCCATGATGTCTATTTATACTTTTTCCTCAAGAGGTTGGCCCAAAATTTAGAAGCTTCCAGAATTTTTTTAATTTTTATTAAGTGACTTTATGATATATTATTTTATTTAAGTCACTTTATTAAATTAATTAATATAAAGTTACCTTTTAATATTTATTTATTTGATAACTTTATAAATAATTAACTTAATACTACTTATTTATTTAATTAAAATAATTAATTAGTCATCCTCATAAAATATTCCTAATTTTGGACAACTTAATTAATTAAATTAATTAAATCAAATTACCTCCAAAACGAGGACATTACATATTTAGAAGCTCTACTTGATTTGTAAATTAAAATGCGGTACCATTCTTGGTGACATCTGCATTATGTTTGTCTACTAAATATTAAGACCAACAACGTTAAAACAATCCATTGGGCATAGAGTCAGTTAGCTTGAAACCATATAACACTTTGAATCCTTGACTTCAACTCACTTTGATAGAACATGCATGGTGAATAGTTGTATACACTACTTCATATGATGGATGCCTATCTCACGTAATTGTAGCTCATTACAATAGTTGTATATTAGTTTCAACCCCTTCCCAAGGAACAACTAGCTAAATGTGCAACCAGTACTTAGGGAAAAGAAAATTGCAACTAAACTGTTGTGTCAGAACACTTACTCACCTACTACAAATTGCTGAAATTTGTACAAGAAAGGTCCTACTTTAGAAACAATGCTTGAGGTCAATCCCGTTTACTTGGATTTGGTTCATGTTGCCATCCAACCTTGACAACTGAAAAGCATTATGTTGTTCACATTTCGAGATAATATAGGGTCCACTCTAAAGGGCGTCAAACTTAGAGTGTTTTCTAGGCTTGCTTTTTAAGTACGTCTCATTTAATCACTATATCGTTGTGTTGGAACACTCTTGTAGATGCCCTCTTGTCAAAATGTAGTCAGAATAAAGTAACTATTGTGCTTAGTACTTGTTAAAGCTTAGTTGGGTTGGATAGTTAGGAGGTGAGGGAATGCATCGATTAGTTCTCCCAACCAACCGATCCTTCTATAAGTACTTGGAATATTGTCAATGTACACATGATGTTTTGGTATGAATAAAGAAACCATTTCCTCGCCTATTGGTATTGTGGTATTAAAGGTACATTCTATGTTTTACTTTATGTGTATCTCAATTGCATTATTCTGTATCATTTGTATATCTTTGTGAACTTCAATTGTATTTCCACTCTATATTTTTGGCGCCATTGCCTAAGTCCGAACCTAAAGGTTGTTAGGGTGGAGTAATGGGAAGGCCCTTTGCACTGATCATACAAGTAACAAATAGTGACGGAGAAGAAGAGGAAATAACTAGGGAAGATCAGTTGACACGCGATCTGATGACGACTTGCGAAGTTGCGGTTGATTAGTATGTAGAAAGGGAAGCCCATGAGAGAACGGTCCCTGAAGGACGCGATGAACTTTCGGTGCCAGCAATGGTGTATGATCTCCTAGGAGAGATTCCCTGCTTGTTGGTATGCAATTTGTTATGGGTGGAAGAGGAAAGAGCTGAGACACAAAGGGAACGAAGGAGATAACAAGTACTCCAACAGTTTGCTGAAAGGACTAGGGAATGCAACTTGGAGGAACGTGAAAATTTCAAAAAGGGAAACAAACACTAAAACTAATTCATGCCCCTGATTCCAAACCTAACTAAGGAGGAAGTCGCCTTGAGCACACTACGTCTCTAGCAATAGGAGGAGAGATGTCGTAACTTGAGGGGAGGACAAGGGGATTCCACCGGAATCCAAGAAGGGTTGATTGAGCAAACAATCGAAACGATAGTCAAATTGGTCATCTTAGAGACACCAGGAAGTTAGGGCATAGAAATCTAGAGACACTTGCACGAAGAGATTTCCGATAGGAGCAAGGCTTGGAAGAAGAGGATACTTCTAGTAATCAAGAATCGGGAGAAAGTGTTCCATCGGGAGGAAGTGTTCCATCGGGAGGGGGTGTTCCATCGAGAAGAAGTGTTTTGCCAGGAGGGAAAAAGACCAACATAATGGCAAAAAAATTGCTGAGGTTCACAAGGGACAGTTTGGAGGACCCCACCTGTCACTGCAAAACATGCATAACCATATGACAAGCCAACATAGAAAATGACGCAGCTGAGTGGCTAAAAGCTTTCTGTGTCACACTAAGGGGTATAGCCATTGATTGGTATATTGATCTGGAGGCAGGAAAGAAAAACACATGGAGTAATATCCACACAGCCTTTGAGGAAGAATTCAGACTCTTGAGGGACGATGATGAAATAGTAACGAAGATTTATAACACAAGGCAAGCGAAGAGTGAATCCGTTAAAGCCTATAGTAGAAGGCTAAAAGAGCTAATAGGGAAACTTGATGACAAGCCTGCGGATGGACTAAAGAAAAGATAGTTCATTGAAGGATTAACATCGTCTCTTAGGAAAAAGATGAAAATAGTTCCACCAGAAACCTCTAGGGATGTGTGTACTCGCGTGATGGACATAGAAAGCGAGACCAAAACTTCCAAGGCAAGAAGGCATGGAAGCATGAGTGAAAGTGAAGATGAATCCAAAACCATCCAAGCCTTGAGAAAAGACCTGAGGCGATTAATGAAGGAAGTTGTTTACCGTATGGATTAATTAAGCAGCGCACACAACCAAAGAATACGAACATGAACAGCAACCAGCAGAACTTCTATTATTATTCGCATATGCCAACAGTACCTTATGCTTTTCTCATATGATATGATAATGATAAGATCAGATGAATACAATGCTTCCCGAAGGGGTTATAAATACTTTCCGACGAACCTTCCCGAAGGTATCCGTCGGCCAGATACATTGTCCGCTACAAACTATTCACCGTCGGCTACATAACAAGAACTTTCCCGAAGGAACCCGTCGGCCAAAACACAATTTCCTTTCCGAAGGGACTCGTCGGCCGATACACAATTTCTACCGACGACATCATTCCCCACAAAAAAGAAAAGTCGTCTCCCGACGACTATTACAAAATCTCTGAGACAAATCAACAACCAAAATATAATGACTGACCCAACACTGTCACTTTAGCCAATCTGACATCTGACCCTGATAGCCACCTGTGCCGCTTTCTGCCTTCCAATGCCGAGTACACTGAACCAAGTGTCGCTGCACTGCCTCCAACTGGATGATCAGCTCCTCCCGAGCTCTCTACGCATCCACCAAGACAGCCTCATGGCCAACACCTACTCTCAGTGCCTCTGATACACAGACACTCCATGCCTGCCGCAGCTCCAAATCTTCTCACTGGTCAGACTCCCACGACTGATATCCGCAACGACTGGGGGTCCAGTGGGCAACGCCCCCGGCGGGGTCGAGGGGCAGCGCCCTCGCGGGGTCCTGACACCAATTTAGCACTATGAAACCCACACAAAACTGCACGGAACACACCATTTCTGTCATTTTCTGCCGATTCTACACTCTTTCTGGCAATCGCTGATTCTTCCTCTTCCCTATGGTATCATTTGATACTCATTCTGAGCATTCTCGATTTGTCGACGTTTTTTTTTTTTTTTTTTTTTTACACAAAACCTCCTGTCACCCTTCTGTGATGAAATCCGTACGCAAAAACCCCACTCTTCAAAATTTGTAATCTTGCAATCCAAATCCCTACATATGATATGCTTGGAAAATCCGTACAATCACCTTGCATTCCTAGCTGCAATTTCCGTACGCTTCTTTTCTTTAAAAATCCGTACCAAAAAAAGCTCTAAAATCCGTATGCTTAATATATGTGCTTTAAAATCCGTACAAAACACAAGCTTATAACAAGCCGTACGGTATCTTCCTCCAAAAATCCGTACAGCAGCCTCTTGAGAGCCCGTACAATTAATTTATCTAAAAAGCCGTACACCATTCTTCAAACATTGAGAACCGTACGACAATCTTTTTTTACTGTGAAATCCGTACGGTGCTTGTGGAAACCGTACAATGCCCCTTACTATGAAATCCATAAGATAACAATGAAATCCGTACAGTTGCAATAAAATCCGTACGGTGGTAATGAAAGCCGTACGATGGCTTTAAAAACTTGCTGATGGAAATCCGTACGGTAACATGAAATCCGTACATTGCTGATAGAAACTATACGGTGCTCTTCAAAATCCGTACTTTAGTTATGGAAAATCGTACTTCACTTCTGAAAAACCGTACGATACTTCAAAATCCGTACGGTGCTTTCCAGAAACCGTACGGTGCTTTACTTCACTTCTCTTTTTTTTTTTTTTTCCAAATTTTATTTTATTTTATTTTATTTTTTTTTCCAAATTTTTTTTTTTTTTTTTTTTGAAAATCTCACTTCTGGAACAATTATCTACAATATTTACATATATACAGTACTTACAGTCTTCTCTCAGTTATTCGTCCATGGGGGTGCGTTACTTCTTTCATTGCAGACATTCAACTTCGACCTCTTCACTACATCGAATACTTCCTTTCGGTCTAGCATCCACTGTTTTATTGCTCTGTTATTGCTTACTTCCCTCATCTGGTACGGCCCGACCCATTTAATTTTGAACTTGCCTGGTTTGATCTCATTTCGATTGTCGTACAACACCCACTGTCCGAGTGGAAACCTGCTACGCTTGTTCTGTGGCATCTCCATATCGCCCAGTTTGTTCCCGAAGCCCCGTACCATGGACTCTGTCAACTGCCCCTTCTGTCCGTCAATAACATTTTCACTCCGTACTGCTGCAACTTTCATTAGACCCTTTCGCTTTGTTTCCTGTGCAGACCGTATCATGTGCCTTCCTTGCTGCCAGTACCTTTCTGTTATATTTGTGGTTTGACATAATACTTTCTTCCTGCGCAATCGTAGAGTAGAATCTTTCCTTCTTTTCGGTGCGTACTGTATGTTATGTCCTTCAGCTTCAGTCATATCTGCGTTTTCTTCTTCGACTTCTTTATGTTGCTTCGAACATTCATTTCTTCTTTCGGCTTCTCCATGTTCCTTCAGACACTCATTTCTTCCTTCGGCTTCTCCATGTTCCTTCAGACACTCATTTCTTCCTTCGGCTTCTCCATGTTCCTTCAGACACTCATTTCCTTCGTCGGCTTCTCTGTGTTCCTTCGGACATTCATTTCCTCCTTTCTTACCTTCGTCGATCCTTAGCATATTACAACTTGGAAAGAGCTCATAATCCTCTATCTGCCAGTGGTAAAGACCATTTACTGAATCCAGATCATCATCTCCTTCCAATTGTAGGACTCCCTCCTGATCGGGTTCCATACTCTGCCTCCTCTCATCATCTTCTCCTTCGGAATCTGATGATAGAGCTTCTTCTCCAACCATTTGAGTGTGTAGATCGATGACATACTTTCGGCCTTTGCTTTCGAGTGATAAAGTATTTTTCTTCCAATCGTGCTTTGCTTTTGCTTGTATCAGCCATCCCCGACCCAAAATGGCGTCGTACCCCTTCCGCTTGAGAGGAATCACAACGAAGTCCAACAGGAATGGTTGTGTTCCGATTGTCACTGGTTGCGCTGTGAGTATGCCCAAGGGCTTGATTCCGTGTTGATCGACTGTTAACAGCTGGAAGGTAGGTGGCCATAATGTCGGCCGTCCTAACTTTTTCCAAGTATCCTCTGGTAACACATTGACACCGGATCCTCCGTCGATGATCGTGTCTGTTAGCACTGTCCCGAGAAGGCCCATTTCCACAACCGCTGGATAGCGTCCAGATGAAAGGGTCAACAACATCGGATCTTCGGCAGTGGTACCCACCTGTTTGTCATTGGCTTGCTCTACAGGTTGCTTAACACTCGGAACTATATTTGCGAGGGCCGTACGGAGTTGAGGCATTGTGAGCAATAGATCATTTATCTTGACAGGTATTTCCGTGTGCAATATTTGCCGTACAATGTTCTGTTCTGCACAATTCCGTACGGAAGTACTTGGCGTGTCCTTCAGGTGTGTCGGTTCTGCCTGTGTTGCTTTCTGGATTGCTGCCCTTGCTTCCTCCAGTCTCCTCTTTTCTTGTGCTGGGTCAGGATAAAGCTTCGCTTGCTTCCGAGTGATGGCCAGAACTTCTTCCTCGTCTGTTCCTACAGTAATCAGATTTACTCCGGACTTTGGGCACTTGGTATCATCATGATCACCAGGTCCACACCAGCGGCATAGTAACTTCGGTGTATTTGTTGTTGTGCACTCCCGGGCGAAGTGACCCCACAGATTGCATGCGCGACATTGAACAATTGGCCGACCATTTGCATCGTACTGAATGCGACTCCTTCCTCCATTGTTGTTGTTGCCACCATTGTTGTTGGTGCTGTTGTTGTTTGGACCACGCCGGTTGTTTCTATATCCGCCTGATGTGGCACCTTCCGTACTGGTGTGCCCGTTTCCCTCGGACGGAGAGGCCTCCTGTGTCAGGAACACTTGCTGCGGTGTTCTTGTTTTCAAATTGAAAGGGCAGTCCTTTATTGAGTGTCCCATAATCTGGCAGATCTCGCAAAATTGCTCTTTCGGGCAGGATCCCTTTGTATGGCCTTCTTTCTTGCATTCCGTGCACCATAAGTCATTGCCCTTAGGTTCCTTGTTCATGTTCTTGAATTCCTTCATCATCCGAAGCATGTCTTTCTGAAGGGCACGAACCTTCTTGTTGCTTCCTTCGTCATCGCTGCTATCATTTCCGGAGGATGCATCGTCATCTGAATCGGACGAGCTGGTCTTCTTCTTCTTCTTTGTCTTCTGATCACTTTCGAGGTTCATTGCCCGGTTGTAAGCTTCATTGTATGTGGATGGCGGCACGATCTTCATCTTTTTCCGCAGCTTCGGGTGAAGGCCTTCAATGAACCATCGTTTCTGTAACCCGTCAGCTGGCTTATTCTCCATTTTACTGATTAAGTCCTTCAACCTCCTAGCAAAGACCCGTACAGTTTCATTCTTCTTTTGCTTGGTATTGAATATCTCGGAGACAATTTCGTTGTCATCCCGCAAAAGTTGAAATTCTGCGATGAACTCCTTCTTAATGTTATCCCAACTATTCAATTTCTGTGGATCGGCATCAGTAAACCAATCAATGGCAACACCCCGTAGGGTTGCGGGAAATTGTCGGATCCATTCGTTTGTATCTGTTATGCCATTCGCCCTCCAGATCGTTTCACATGTTTTACAATGTCGAATGGGATCAGCTGCTTCATCACCATCAAATTTAGGCAATTTTTCCTTCGGACCTGCCATTATTACTGTATGTCGAGGGTTTTGTTGTGTACCTGCGCTGTTTTTCACTCCCGCGCTGTTTTGAGCACCCGCGCTGTTCTGAACACCCGCGCTGTTCTGTACACCCGCGCTGTTTTGCACACCCGCGCTGTTTTCTGCTTCCGCGCTATTTTCAACACCCGCGCTGTTTTCTGCTTCCGCGCTGTTTTCAACACCCGCGCTGTTTTCTGCTTCCGCGCTGTTTTCTGAAGAAGAGGGTTTGTCAACCGTAGCTGTCCGTTCCGGAAGTATATCTCGGACGAAGAGGTCACTCCACGCTCGTGCTCCTTCTGCACTCCGAGCCGTGCGAGTCGATCTGCTTCCGTCAGGATTCTCTTCCCGTGGCGTATGCAGGTTCAGAAACTCCTCCCTCGCTTCTTCCACCAAATCAAGCCGTTGTCGAGTCTCTTTCAACAATCCTTCCGCACTCTTGCTTCCGTCAGAAATCTTCTGAAACCTCCTTCGACGCTCTATCTGTTGAGCCAAAATTAAATTTTCCTGCGCAACGCGTATGTCATCTTTTTCCTTTAGCTTACTCCTGTCTTTGTTCAACTGATTCGGCATTTAATTCATCTCCGCCTGCCTGCGTGCCAGATCCATCAGGCAACGGCGCCAAATGTTTACCGTATGGATTAATTAAGCAGCGCACACAACCAAAGAATACGAACATGAACAGCAACCAGCAGAACTTCTATTATTATTCGCATATGCCAACAGTACCTTATGCTTTTCTCATATGATATGATAATGATAAGATCAGATGAATACAATGCTTCCCGAAGGGGTTATAAATACTTTCCGACGAACCTTCCCGAAGGTATCCGTCGGCCAGATACATTATGTCCGCTACAAACTATTCACCGTCGGCTACATAACAAGAACTTTCCCGAAGGAACCCGTCGGCCAAAACACAATTTCCTTTCCGAAGGGACCCGTCGGCCGATACACAATTTCTACCGACGACAGAAGTGGCAGGGAGTAAGGAAGAAAAAGAAGGGGGGGAACTCTGGTGCACTGACTATGAAAAAGAAGGCCATACAAAAGGGGCATGTCCAAAGAAAGCATTTTGCGAGATTTGTCAGGTATTGGGACACGAAATCAAAGACTGTCCCTACAATCTAAAAATATAGAGTGCTCAAGCATTTTTCACCCAAGGAGAGCAATCTACACCACCCTCCACCCCTCCAAAGAATACAAATACGGAAGCCTCAGCAGGAGGATATAGAAACAACAGAAGAGGAAGCAATAATAATAGCAACAACAACAACACACCCTGGAGGGTAATCCAATATGATTCTAAGGGGAGACCTATGATCCAATGTAGGAGGTCCAATGAATGGGGACATCTGTAATAACCCCAACAGGTTATAACTTCTTCAAACACCAAAAATCTTTATACTTCAGTGGTTTGACATTTCATCAAACACTTTGCAAGCAAGCTCTGATACCACTGTAATGACCCTGCTCAAATTTGACCTTAAAATGCTGATTGAAGGCTCGAAGAATTTTGTCAAACACTTTGCATACAAGGGGTCATATGACTGATATAACTTTTCAAATTGTTGCAATAACTCTTGTTTCGATTTGCATCAAAGAGAATGCTTACAAAAGACTCTAGATTGTCTAAACAATGACCCAACATGAATGTGCAACTAATTTTGGTAATATTCAATACAAATATGTGACTTAAACTACTTGCAATATGTAGCTACAACAATTAGTAATTATGACAAATACTTTGGATGCAACCTAGGATGGCATTAATGCACTTACAACCAAGTGGCATTAATATAAACACTTAGTATGCAAAATTATAACATTATTTATGCCAAAAAGAGAACTTACAGCCAATTGACATTTTGTCAAACAATTGGCATGCAAACTAATAAGTTGATCATCAAACTCTAGGTTTGCAATATAGATAGTCTAAAAATTACAATGCTCTTTCAATTGCAAAATCCTAGCCTTCCTTTGATACCAATAATGCCAAATGGCAAACAAAGACAAGTACAATATGAAAATAGTGAAGTGCTGAAGCTATATTTTGTACTCAGCTGAAAACTTACATTTCTCAGAAAATATGCCAAATGAGAAGTGAAGAACCTGATTGTAGATGGCTGTAATAATTTTCTACAATGCTGCCCCTTCCGCTTTTCTTTTTTCCGATCTGCTTTTTCCACTTGCTTTTTCCGAATTTGCTTTTTTGAATTGCTTTTTCGGATTGCTTTTTTCGGAGCTGCTTTTTCGGATTGCTTTTCCGCCTACTTTTTTCAGGTCTGCTTTTTCGGCCTGCTTTTTTGGCCTGCTTTTTTTCGGTTCTGCTTTAAAATGGCTTCTTATAATTTCGGACGTGCTAGAAATGACCTCCAATAATTTCGGGCCTGCTAAAAATGCCTCCTGAAATGCTGAAAAATGGCCTTAGGCCCAATGATGCCCTAGTTGAAGTGACTGAAGTATCACCTCCAAATGTGCAACCCTTCAGAAGATATTTCACTTCCTCAGTTATGCAAATCCAAGGGAGTTTTCGTTCCCAAAGATCAACTGACTATATGAAACCACTTGGCTCCACAATAGACTATGTGACTGAATCACAATTTGATGTCAAGAGAGAAATAAGTAACTGGATGATCAGAATGAAGCCTGGGGTGCCTATTTATTCTTTTTTCTCCACTTTCTCCAGAAACTTCTAGAACATTATTTTATTTTATCTATTAAGTGACTTTATAATTCAAGTCACTTTATTAAATTAATTAAATATAAAGTTACCTTTTAATATTTATTTATTTGATAACTTTATAAATAATTAACTTAATACCACTTATTTATTTAATTAAAATAATTAATTAGTCATCTTCATAAAATATTCATTAATTTGGACAACCTAATTAATTAAATTAATTAAATCAAATTGCCTCCAAAATGGGGACATGACAGTCCGCCCTTCCTGAAATTGCTTGTCCCCAAGCAATGGCTGAATAATAAACCAATCAATCCGCCTGGATCCCAAATGTAGTCATGCACTATACTGCTATCAATCAACACAGGCTCCTGCAATATCCTCTGCAATATAACCAAGAGGAATCCATAATCAAACTGACAATTACAGCTCAACCAAACTCCAAAATCACAACTGCCACAGTCAGAAACCCATGAGACACAAACTCCTAGAACATCAGAACCCAAGTAAAGTGGACAAATCAAACTACCAACATAGTAAATACCATCAACGCATCCCACTGGCCTATACGGAATGTACAATCCAACCCTGCAACAATGGTGAACACTCCCGAATGAAACTGTACCAAGTATGGAGAATCTACACACTATACAACTCCTACAGTCAACACAACTCTGCAGATCACTGGCCACTGTCTCATAACCATAACTCCCATGCACCGCTGATGGCGAAAAGACATCACAAGATAAACAACAAGAAATGAAACCCAAACCAAATCTGCCTGCCCTCAACTCCTCAACACAAAGATCAAATGCTAACTGATGTACATACCCTGCAGTATAATGCTGATAAAAAGAACCAACCTCAGTCAGTAGCTCACCATGAACAAGTGATACAACCCACTGTGACTGATCACTATCTAAGTCAGGAGATGTCATAGCCAAAGGAGTAGAATCAATAACAACAACCGCTGAAGCATCACTCCCAAACTCCTGCTCTAAGTCATGTATTATCAAGCTATCAATTGCAGAACCTATTGCCATGTCATGCCCATCACAACTCTCATCTCGAGGTGTCAAACCGTCCCATAACTGATGACAAGTACTAGGAACCAAAGTACATCTCTGTATCATCATCTCATCAACATGGTCATCAAAGGTAAATTGATGAGCATACCTCATAGTGTAATGTCGATAGAATGCACCAATCTCAGTCAGTGGCTCAGACTGCAATCCAGATGAAACTAACTGCAATCGATCACTAACCAAGCTAGAACTGACTACTACCTCCGGAGACATCGCCAAGGGAGTAGTATTACTAGCAGGAACCATGCCAACTGCTGGCTCACCAACATCACACATGATCTTTGATACAACATCTCTAGTTCCCGTGCCATCAGTACTAGAGGCCACCACCATGTCAGGCATACCACAACAATCTGCTGCAGCACCCAACTCAACTGAACCTGACTCTAGTGGGAACGAACCCGATATGCTAATGTTAGTATCAAGGATGGATGCATCCCCATCTCCACCGTCTCTGACAATCTCGACCATGGACATCCTCGGATCACCAGATACCACAGCTTGTGACAGTACAGAATTTGGTAAAGACTGCAGTCGCTCTAACTCCATGGTCACCTTAGTCAAATGAAACTGTGACTCTTCGAAAGCCAACTGCGTAATCTCAAGAATCTCAGAAGTCACCTCGAGCTGCTGAGTAAGCTCACTCACCTCATCTTCCTTGGCCAATAATGCATCGTATGTTGTACTCCCCCACTCCATAAGATAATCTATGTCAGCTACCAACTGCATATAATTTTGTCTTAGAATCCGGATAGCCTCCCATAAAGAGTGGATCTCTATCAAGGAAAGATAACTGCCTCCTTGCTCATCACTAGTAGGAGAATCCCATCCATAAACTGCTAACAACTGACGAGCAACATCGAAATGCTGGCAAGCGATAGCAATGTCTCTCTCACTAACTCTCAACTGACTAGACACATGATGGCACTGGCTAGACTGTCTCCTACAAACCTCCTCTGACGCATTGTCTAAAGGAGTATCCTCAAAGTTATTGGTCTCTAGAGTATTACCATCCGTATCCTGCGAATCAACTCCAAAGCTCATATCAACATACGGAGTATCAAAAACTGTAGCACTGCTGTCCAACTCCTCTGTACCAAAAGAGACTGCCAAGGAAACTAAGTCTTCAAAATTGCCCACTGCATCCTCTTGGATGTCATCAATGCCAATATGATCCTGGGACTCATCTGTACCAAAGAAACGTGAATCGGAATCGGATCGGAATCGGCAAGGCCGAATCAAATCGTGAATCGGCAATGAATCGACAATGAATCGGCGATGAATCGGCAAATTTGAAAAAACCCTTTAAATTTAAAGATTTTAACAATTTAATACTTATTTCATGCACCCTTTATTGAATATAACTTAAGTACACTATAACATCATCAAATAGAAGTTAAAACTTTACATAAACATGAAACATAAAATCCATCACATACGTAACTATGTTATCTAAGATTGTAAAATGTAAATTGTAGGCTAGCTGAAGTAAATAGAAATCAAATGATCATAATGATTTAAATCATAGAATGTATGTAAGATGATCCATAAGACATCAAATCATAAATTTATGTAAGAATCTAAGATGAAGATCCATGAAAGTTTGAAACTTTGAAACATATGTCTATCAATGATTCAGTATCAATATCTGTAAACAAAATATAAAAACAAGGCTCCAGCTCAAGCCTTAGGCTCATAGTCATCATCATCCTCAACATCATCCTCAAGCTCGGCTACAGCCTCAGCCTCAGCCTCTGAGTATCCAGTCTGCCTAGTAGCAAGGCGTCTAATGTAGGTCCTAGAGGACTGTCGAGCCATATCTCCCGCATATAAGATGGGCTCACGAATGTCGCTAGGGCCTGTGTCTGTGCGTGCACGTGTGCGTCTACCAATGCCTGAAGAACGTGCTCTAGTTGCCTCAGCCTCTATATCCAACTGGTCAATCCACGCACGGTCTTCCTTAGTGAAGACTGGATCTACAACCTCTGTGAGCCACTCTGATTCTGGATCAATCTCCTCCAGAATGATCGGAGAGGAGTCAGTGCCCAAAATCTGTCTGATCCTAAGACGGAGGTTGTAATGAACGAAGACAAGATCATTCAACCTCTGCACTGTCAACCTGTTTCTCCTCTTCGAGTGGATGTGCTCGAACATGGACCAACTGCGCTCACATCCAGAAGCGCTGCTTGGCTGACTCAGAATACGAATGGCAATTTTTTGAAGTTTTGGGGTTGTGGCCCCAAACATTTGCCACCATCTATTTGAAATAAGGGAAAATAAAAATAATTAGTCTCATTTACAAATTACAAATTACAAGTTAACTCTAAAATTACATAATCAACTTTAAGTTTAGAATCTAGATTCATGAACATTGAATATATTATTTAATTTTTACCTGGCTGTATTGTTTCCCGAGCATCTATGGCTACCCTGCTAGAGAAAAGTGGCCCTTCTTTATTATTGAACTTATCAAGCTCAATAATTGCAGCATTGCTATCCTCATCAGTACTCAACCTTTGGATCACTGTATATAATCCGGTGAGAACCTCCTCATCCGCCTTGAAGTCAGGACGGAAACGAAATGCCGAATTCAAAAAGTAAGCTGCTGCATGGATGGGTCTGTGGAGCTGATTCTGCCATCTCCTATCAATGATGTCCCAAATAGGGGCATACTTCTCCTGCACTGCTGCATACTGAGCTCTAATGGTCTCCTTGGCCCTATCCATGCCCTCATATATGTAGCTCATAGAGGGCTTCTCCCCATCAGCAGTTCGTAGGAGAGATACAAGAGGCTCAGTGGCCTACATATAAAGTAAAACAAAAATTTGAGTCAAAACTTAAACATAGAATAATTCAATAATATAAGGTAAAACTAAATCATTAAACAATTAGCATAGTAAACTGTAAAATATTAAATGTTAAATTGCAATAAAATTACCTTAAGTATTTCTCTAGCAAGTTTCCAAAAACCATCATCATCAAATATGCAATCCACCACATCTATCCCTGCAGTGGTCGTAGCATAGGAAGATGAAATCCACTCCCGCCCAACAAATATGCTCCTCAAATCATCCCTTGATGTCAACAAGGACTGCAGAGTGATGAAATTCGAGGCAAACCTCGTGATCCCTGGACGAGCTAACTCTTTGTCTCCTGTGTACTTCCTCATTGTGCTAAGGACAAATGAATGATTATAAATAAACTTACATATGTTTTTTGCCCTTTCCACACATGACTTGACCCACTCAAGTTTGCCAATTTCCTCCAACATGAGGTCAAGGCAGTGTGCTGCACAAGGGGACCAAAATATGGTGGGGTGCCTCTCCATCAAAAGTTTGCCTACAACAATTTTATGATAATTAGAAATTCAAATTTCAAACATGTTAGAACTTAGGAAACTTAGAAATTCTAAGTTAGAATTAGAAAAAGTTCAAAATTCAAATAAATTTATTTTCAAAACTTCAAAAGTTAAAAGTTTACCTGCAGCAACATAACTTGCTGCATTATCCGTCACCACTTGCACCACATGTTGTTCCCCCACCTCTGCTATAACTTCCTCAATAACCTCACATAAGTATGTGGCATTTTTTACATGAGCAGAAGCATCAATGGATTTGAGGAACATGGTATATCCTACAAGTAACAAAACAACGAATTATAATTACTATTAGCAATCAACAAATCAAAATTTGAAATAGTCAATCACGATTCAAAATTATGTATGTAGGAAAGTAGAATGATCAATCACCTCCACAGGATACAAGAAAATTGAGGAGTGTTCTTCCCCTCCTATCTGTCCAACCATCAGTCATGATGGTGCAACCCTTTTCGATCCACTCCTTTCGGTTGTCCTCAAGCTCATGCCTCATATCCTCAACCATTTCCTCCAGGAGGTATCCACTCAACTCAACCTCAGTTGGGGCTTTAAACCCCGGACCACAAATGGTAACTGCATCTATCATGTTCTGCCAATAAGGAGTCCTGTCACAAATAGATAATGATATTGATTAGAAATTTAGATGTCAAAAACTAAAATCATAAAACAAGTAGATATAGTTAAAGTTTTACTTTTACTTTTAACTTTAACTTTGAAGATAACAAAGAAAAAAGAATCAATTACCTGGCTGCAATAAATGAAACGTTGCAAAAGTACCAGAATTTGCAAATCTCTTTTCTGGCAGCATCATGAATCTCCTTGTTCAAACCCATGCCCTCGAGCGTGGGTTGGGAGCCAGGAGTAGTGCGGGGCACAAAGTAACTATCCATTCTGCTTTTCCGCACTCTAGGCCGCAATAGGTTGGTGTTGAACTCTGTCTCAGTATGAGACCGACTACCACTAACACTCACATGAGCACTAGCACTAGGATGAAAAGGAGGCCTAGAAGAACCCTCCCCAACACAACCTACGGATGCGGAAGCTGATGCAGATGCACTTGCAGATGTAGATGCGGTTGCGGATGTGGGAGCACGGGAGCCAATACCTCTTAACCCTTCAAGTTGCATTTTCTTAGTCAACTTGTCTTGTTCAATTTTTTCTAATGCCACTAAACAAGAGCGTTTTGCCTCAACGGTTTGTTGAGTGCAAACTGTGACATCATGGCCAGGTATGCCAGCAATGTGGTATTTCAATCTATAGATACCTCCCGAATTTATTTTTTCATTTTGTTTGATATTTGGTTCTCCCAGGAAACTCTTCATTATATTTCCAGCATTCATCTTTTTTACCCATTGTGGAAATTGGAAAATGAAAGCAAAGGGCTGCTGCAATAAAAAAAATTCATGTAAAAAATCAAAGTTTGCAACTAATAAACAAAAACTACAAAACAACAAACCCTAGTTTGCAATTTAGTAAAACTAAAAATAAAAAACATTCAAGATTTGCAAATGAACACTAAAAAAATTTAACAAAAAATGCATACTACACTAACATGCAAAAAAAAAACCAACACTTACCGCTTGCAAATGAGTCGAGGAGTGTTGATATTGACTCCTTAATGCTCCCAATGCAATTTATGGCCTCCCCAAATGGACTTCTGATCTCTTTAGTGCTCTTCCTTCTTGCCGGTTGGAAACCTATGGATTCTCTTTTCTCTTCTTCTCTCTCACTCTTCCTCTCTTCTACTCATACTAAGCAAATAGAAGGCTCTTTAGGGTTATAACAAAGAGGAAAGTCAACTTAGAAAGCAAATAAAACATGTTTTTTTTTTTTTAAATTGAACTTTCTATCCTTGCTGCCGCGGCCGATTTCTGGAGATTCACGATGGCGATTTTGGCGATTTTTGCCATGAATCGCCGATTTTGGCGATTCACAAGAAAAAATCGCCACCAGCGATTTCCGATTCCAAAAAAATCGGGAGCCATGAATCTTATCGCGATTTCGGCGATTTCATGGCGATTTTTGGAACTATGATCTGTACACACTGCCAAATATGAAAGATCATCAACACATTCTAGCAAAAATGGTCGACTGGATATATGAACAAAGCCCAACACCGGTGTATAAAAACTAATACCAACATCGGACAAGCTGCTGGCACAAAAAAAGACAACACCGTGCAATTTGCTAATCAAATCCATGATAGCACCCAAACAATCACTGCTACCAAAAAGTGTTAAAGATCTCCAGTCAACTGAATCCCAAACGCCAATATAACAATCTTGAGTCCATATCCGTAAACTAGAATCAGCTGGTAACTCAAGCAAACTCCTCACCTGAGTAATATGACCAATACCAACTAACTCCACATACCTGTCTAACATTGTCCCTGTATCCTGGATGTGAATGCAAGATGAACTCGCAACATTATCAACGACAATATATGATTTACGTGCCACAGAAAGCTGAGTATCAGGAGTGCAAGATGAAACTAAACTCAACTCCATGCCATGCTTATCTTCTAGTCCTGTAATGCCAATGGAGTATTCACCAAAGAAGCTCGAGTGTCCTCAAGCTCGTGAGAAAGCCTGTCAACTTCCTCCTCCTTCCTCCTTAAGGCATCTAAATAGTCTTTGACAAGGCTAAGAAGATGGTCATGATCTGATAGAAGATGTAAATAACTCAACTTCATCATTCCCATTCCTTCCCTAATCGCTTGCAAGTCAACACGAGAAGAACTTGTTGTGACTCCTTTCTGTCCCTACAGTTGAATCATCCAAATGTGATTCTCAATCAATCCATGCATCCTGTCATGATGAGATAAAGCCGCGACAATATCCTTGTCCCTTGTCTTCAGCTGGCTTGCCAAACCAAGTGAAGAGCTACTAGCCTCAAACATGACAGTATCCCCAACTGCTGTAACTTCATCCAGCCCAATTGTACTGTAATCACTATTTGTGTCAATCACACAATCCGGTGTGCTTGTGATATCACCTTCTGATGCAACTGGCTCAACTTGTACAACATCTGTAACCCCTTCTGCCTGTGAAGATGATGCAGATAAACCATTACCTGAAGATGTGCTAATGTCTCCTTGTATCGAATCCGCATGTCTGTTAAACTCCTCATACAAGTTTCTGCTTGTCATAGGGAAGGTACGATCCTTAGGCCTATCAATCAGACTCTTTAACCACGTACGTGCCATAGGTGACAAATTCCTCTCTTTTGTCCAAACATACCATAAGTCTTTTGCCAAAAGTTTAGAAATTTCATCCTCCTCAAACAAGATTGTGAACATGATGGAGTGCATTGATGCCAATACCCTGCTGGGATGAAACTTGTCCATAATATTCCAAAATGTATTAAACATCCTGCGAATGTCACCAATACAACCTATTGCCAGCATAATATTTTCAAATCTACACCTCGCAAATACTTCAAGTAATCTTGCCCTCTGTGTGAAATAAGGGTCCCGGATGTTGTCCAACTTTTCAAAGCTTTTTACTGTGGCATGAAGTATCTCTCTCATAATTTGATCATCATAAGAATCAAGGCCAGCTATTATCCTCATGATTTCACTAATGCAAGAGAGAGCTGTAAGTCTTATTACCTCATCATGATGTCTCAATAATCGGGGCTTAACCAACGAACCAAATGCTGGAGATAAAGCTGTTTGCATAGCATTGGGTCTTGACTGATCAAACTTGCCTAAATAAGTTTCCAACTCCTCCAAAGTTCTTAGAAGGTCCTCTGTTTGCTGAAATGGACAATCTAATTTCTTCTTTACATTGTGCATTCTTTCTTCCAAATCCTTGTCTCCTGTTAAAGCCATACTGATAATTGAATTCAATCTGAAATAACCCAATCAGGCTGGCAGGGAACCGCTCTGATACCACTGTAATAACCCCAACAGGTTATAACTTCTTCAAACACCAAAAATCTTTATACTTCAGTGGTTTGACATTTTGTCAAACACTTTGCAAGCAAGCTTTGATACTACTGTAATGACCCTGCTCAAATTTGAAATGCTGATTGAAGGCTCGAAGAACTTTGTCAAACACTTTGCATACAAGGGGTCATATGACTGATATAACTTTTCAGATTGCTGCAATAACTCTTGCTTCGATTTGCATCAAAGAGAATGCTTACAAAAGACTCTAGATTGTCTAAACAATGACCCAACATGAATGTGCAACTAATTTTGGAATATTGAATACAAATATGTGACTTAAACTACTTGCAATATGTAGCTACAACAATTAGTAATTATGACAAATACTTTGGATGCAACCTAGGATGGCATTAATGCACTTACAACCAAGTGGCATTAATATAAACACTTAGTATGCAAAATTATAACATTATTTATGCCAAAAAGAGAACTTACAGCCAATTGACATTTTGTCAAACAATTGGCATGCAAACTAATAAGTTGATCATCAAACTCTAGGTTTGCAATATAGATAGTCTAAAAATTACAATGCTCTTTCAATTGCAAAATCCTAGCCTTCCTTTGATACCAATAATGCCAAATGGCAAACAAAGACAAGTACAATATGAAAATAGTGAAGTGCTGAAGCTATATTTTGTACTCAGCTGAAAACCTACATTTCTCAGAAAATATGCCAAATGAGAAGTGAAGAACCTGATTGTAGATTGCTGTAATAATTTTCTACAATGCTGCCCCTTCCGCTTTTCTTTTTTCCGATCTGCTTTTTCCACTTGCTTTTTCCGAATTTGCTTTTTCAAATTGCTTTTCCGGATTGCTTTTTTCGGAGCTGCTTTTTCGGATTGCTTTTCCGCCTACTTTTTTCAGGTCTTCTTTTTCGGCCTGCTTTTTTGGTCTGCTTTTTTTCAGTTCTGCTTTAAAATGGCTTCCTATAATTTCGGACCTGCTAGAAATGACCTCCAATAATTTCGGCCCTGCTAAAAATGCCTCCTGAAATGCTGAAATGTTGAAAAATGGCCTTAGGCCCAATGATGCCCTAGCTGAAGTAACTGAAGTATCACCTCCAAATGTGCAACCCTTCAGAAGATATTTCACTTCCTCAGTTATGCAAATCCAAGGGAGTTTTCGTTCCCAAAGATCAACTGACTATCTGAAACCACTTGGCTCCACAATAGACTATGGGACTAAATCACAATTTGATGTCAAGAGAGAAATAAACAATTGGATGATCAGAATGAAGCCCGGGGTGCCTATTTATTCTTTTTTCTCCACTTTCTCCAGAAACTTCTAGAACATTATTTTATTTTATCTATTAAGTGACTTTATAAAATATTTTATAATTCAAGTCACTTTATTAAATTAATTAAATATAAAGTTACTTTTTAATATTTATTTATTTGATAACTTTATAAATAATTAACTTAATACTACTTATTTATTTAATTAAAATAATTAATTAGTCATCCTCATAAAATATTCATTATTTTGGACAACCTAATTAATTAAATTAATTAAATCAAATTGCCTCCAAAATGGGGACATGACAACATTTTGCACGAGAGTGCCAGAGTGGAGGACAAAATGGAGGAATGTTGTGTAAATGGTGTGGACCAGGCAATCATGAAGATGCCAATTGCCCCGGACGGAAGGGGGTAATTATATTAGAAATTGAAGAACGTGAAAGTGAAATCCTTGCTGTCATGAGGTTGGAAGCCAAAAAATTAGCCTATCTAGATGCTTCTATGGAGATGGAAAGATTTCAGGAAGCAAAGAAGGACATTCAAGATAGCATGGGAGAGGAAGGGAAGACAAGGGCAGATAAACCTACTTTGGGTAGGGGTGTATCGAATATTGTGAGTCAAGTATTGGAAACCACCATTCTAGTGAAAATTGCTGATTTATTAGAAACATTACCCCAACTACATGTAGCATTAACATAGGGGGCAAGCCTAAGAGGAGAAACTTCTAAAAAGAGAAGGAAGGAGAAGCACGAACAAAAAACAATACCCTATTCACTATAGGAATATGGGGAGAACACTAGTGGTAGTGGAAATGGAGATATTAGGGTGCAAATTGTCAAATACTATTGTTGGCGTAGGTTTCAATGTAAATGTTTTATGTGAAGAAACATGGAAGGAAATAGGAAAACCCACACTCTGGCCACCGACATTTCAACTAGTGGGAGCTAACCAACACGGAATCAAGAGTATAGGAGCCTTGATGGTACAAAAAGTCATAGTCGATACTTAGCAATTTTTTCTAGATTTTGTGGTCATCACCTTAGAGAAGAAAGGGTACGATGCTTTATTAGGAAGAGGATGGTTGGTTACAGCAAAAGCCACCCATTATTGGAAATAAAATACTCTATCTATTGAGTCTGAAAGAAGAAAGTACATCATAGATCTCAAGAACCAGTCAGTAAGTCAGGACCTAGCATCAGATTCCAAAGGGGAAGACTATGAAGGGATGGAACCAGACAAGGCAGGAGTACTCAGACTAGGGGAATGCTTAGATGATGACACAAGTTCCCTTAATGGATTATTCCACCGGCAAATGGGAGACTATGAAGTTCTCCATGCAGAATGTAATATGTTGCAAATACAAGAATCTGTGTCGGAAGAAAGATACGCGGAGGGGTATACAGAGTATAAAGAGAATGGGGCAATAAAGTTATCTACTCTAGATAATAAACCTATTAGAGACCTAGTAAATGGGTTTAAGTTAAAAAGCATATGAAGAAAGGAATAAATGGGTAACCGACTACTTTATAAGTACGGAGGGAGGAAATGAACAAATAAGAAAAAAAAAAAGTGGCCTAATAGAAAACCTTTACCCTAACTCATATAAAGGGATTGTTGGACAAAACATCACCATTATTGCCAACCTACATATAGCAGCCGTACATGGAAGCCTTTATATAGAGGTCGTACTACAACAATTATAGGGAATAGCTGTACTAGCTGTATCAGAAAGAGGAGTTGTACACAGGAGAGCAATATTCGTATGGGGAGCCATATTCATACGAGTAATAGTCGTACAAGAAGACACAATTGTACGAGGAGCCATATCTGTACGAAGAGCAATAGCTATACGAGGGGCAATAGCTGTACGGTAGGAACTAATCATACGCTCTACAGAACAGGAGAAAGGAAAAGGATCAGCCGTACAAGGAAAGGGGAATGAAGCATGGCATACGAAGGTAGCTGTATGATAGGCAATAGAGGTTAAGACTACCCTACGGTAGGAAGACATTGAGTACAACAGTACAAAGGAGACCAAGCAAGCAGCCCGTATGGAACCCACACTCCATACCATTTCCATACGAGGGGGCCTTACTTGTACTCACCATCTCCAGAACAATTCCGTATGAAGGGAGGCACATTTAACAATCGTACAGTGGCAGTTACTCTCTCGCCGTACAAGCATATACTACGGCCATACAGAATCAGGAAGAAGTCCGTAGAGAATGATGCAGAAAGTCATGGAATAGAAATGGCTGGTACACCTGGCACATACAAACAACTAAGGAAATTTTGGAAGTGTTGCATCACCACACAATGGTGAAATTAAGTATAGGAAACCCCTGTAGAGGAAACATTATTGATTCCAAAAAGAAGAAACCTGCAACACTAAAAGCAAAGAAAGAGATAAGAAAGATGGCAAAAGGCAAGGGAAAAATGACACAGAAAATCATGTTTGAAAATGTGATGAGAAGTGAATGCAAGACATGGTGGTAGAAAGCGGAAGGAGATCATCCTCTGAAAAAAGCGTTGTGCACAGCCGAGGTAGATAAAATAATTTTTATGCTAATCTTTGAATTAAGGGAGTTTGAACATATATTACGGAATTTAGTCACAGGATATGATAGATCATGCCTTAAATCTATAATCCAGTATATCCAGCAGCAGGTAATAGTTTCCTATTTAGTGGAGGAAATAAGTAGGGTTTTCAGAATTCCCAATAGAGGGTAGGAACTGGAAAAAACCCTTACAACAGTAGAGAATAAGAAGTAGTTGAAACTAATGTGCCGAAAAGATCTTACAAATCTTGAATGGGAAGGAATTTTGAAGAACAACAGGGGTCTCATGAAAATTTTCATTGTAAATGATGACGATGTATTGTAGATTTGGTAAAAAGTAAGCTTACAACCAACAACCGCAATTCAGACATTGCCCTTTGGATGTTTCCCATTGTGGATGGATTGTATAAAGGACAGGTGTATAACTGGGCTCAATTTCTTTTTGACAGACTTCGAGAATTCATGGGGTTGAGACACAGGGCTTTTGACACGCCCCATCATGTAGTGGCTCTATTTTTAGGAGTAAGGACTCAAGTGAGCAACGAGCACCGAGGGACATTGATAACAGCCAGTAGGGTGGAACCCTACAAACTTGCCATGACATACTTGTTCCATATGGACACCACGAGTGTAGGATCTCACAACGGTGGTGAACCAAAGAGAAAGAAATCAAAACAACCAGTTATGGCGGAGACATTCAAAGAGGATGAGAAGGACAAAGAAAGTTCCGAAGAGGAGGCCAACGATACAGATTAATCCTCCTCAGATTCACAGGAGGCAGATCCGCCTAAGTCACCTGCAGGGAACCCCAAGGGAAGTTGCTTTCTTACCACCTGCGGAAGGGCCACTTCCAACTGGAAGATCAAAATCTCCGAAGATTTACCATAACTGTGACCTTGAAGGAACTGTTGCAGGGATTACTATAGGGATTACTATAGGAGATATTTCCTACCCAAACTAGGAGAGAGTCGAAGTAGTAGGCGACAGGCAACAAATTTCGACATGGAGGGCTTTGAGATTATCACTTTTGAGGGTGGCGCAACTAATCTCCCCAGAATAACACACCTATACTAAAGTAATAGATTTGAGATGTCAGACAAAGTGTGCACATAAGGTGAGGTTGTAGACACCTCTAGGGCCAGAAATAGTACATCCAGTTGCCCTCTTGGTGCAGTTGATAGGAGCAGGGGATAATCAATAGGGATAAATTCACCCTTTAGAGAGTATGACGGCTATGGTGGATACTCTCCTGGAGGAGGTTGATAGATTACTTGAGGAAGAAGGCATGGTGTCTTCCCCTCTACCGATAGTTGTTGAGGAGTAGATAGAGATACAAAGCGAGCGTGGGGAGCCTCCTGACACAACCTCTTTTTCAGCCAAGGCAGAGTTGTTTCTCATCGAATTGCATGCCATGGAGCATTCTACCAGGGAACTCATGCAACAGGCTAGGTCTTAGAATCTGGAAGCTGTCATAGTAACAGTAGAAGCATTGACTGTATTTATGCAGACTGGCTGCCATACAAATTGGGGACTATTAGAGCAGGGTGGATATTCCTAGGAGGACATGGCCACTACATGGACAAGTAGTTCTATCATTTGTGGTCGATAGGAACAATCGCCGCCTCTCATGGAGGCCCTTGCAACTATGGAAGTTTCCTTTCGGGGGACCTTCTTAGAACTTCAGTAGGAAAAAAGCTTGGCTAAGGTGTGGGGGCTGGAAATGCAAACTCTTCAAGATTGGTGGAAAGCAGAAAAAGTTGCCATAGAGGAGGCCTGGAAGATAGAGAAAGCTAAATTAGAAGGCAAGATTGCCACAGCAGAAGCAAAGAAGATGGACGCCTTAAGGGTACTACAAGGTCTTTGGACAAAACAAAAGATAGTTGAATGTGACCTGCAATGGCTACAGGGAGCTCTGAGTATAGGGATATCCTCCCATCCCTCTTCTTAAAATCAAAGTTCTTTTTGTTGTTTTCATGTTCAGTAGTTGTTTGGAAGACGACTTATTTTTTTTGGGGGGATAGATGTAGGCAGAATAAAGTAACTATTGTGCTTAGTACTTGTTAAAGCTAAGTTGGGTTGGGTAGTTAGGAGGTGAGGGAATGTGTCGGTTGGTTCTCCCAACCAACCAACCCTTCTATAAGTACTTGGCATATTGTCAATGTACGCATGATGTTTTGGTATGAATAAAGAAACCATTTCCTCGCCTATTGGTATTGTGATATTAAAGGGACATTCTATGTTTTACTTTATGTGTATCTCAATTGCATTATTCTGTATCATTTGCATATCTCTGTGAACTTTAGTTGTATTTCCACTCTACAGAAGAGCTCTTCATCTGTGCTTGATGATGCTCTATGCTTCTTAAGGCCTCAATTCTTGTCTTTTTCAGCTCAAAAAGCTGAGCCAACCTTATAGTCATTGGTACTTCATCCAATATATCAAGCTGGTTAGCCAAGTCCAGTGCAAGAAACTCCAGAGATATAGGTAACCGAGCCTCTTTTCCATAAACAAGTTTGAATGGTGACTGCCTAGTTGACCTATTCTGAGTAATTCAATCAGCCCATGGCTGATTTCAGCTGGGTATGCCATGTTCTCTGATTACCTTCCATAGTCTTTTTAATAATTCTGACCAAATTCTTATTTGTAGATTTTGGTTGGCCATTGCCTTGGGGATAATAACTTGAAGATGTGTTCAAATAAACCCCATTTTTTACAGCCCAATTAGAAATTTTAAACTAGTAAAAGCTAAAGCATTATCAGAGATAATAGATTTAGGAACTCCAAACCTGAAAACCAACTCTTCATAAAAATTAGGACAACACCCTCATTTAGCTTCTTTAAGTGCTAGTGCCTCTGTCCACTTAGTGAAATAGTTTGTAGCTGTTAGTATCCATTTGTGATCAGCACTGGATGGGGGTTTTATAACTCCAATAAAATCCAGCTCCCATCTCATAAAAGGTCACTCAACCTGAATAGGTTGCAAGGGAAAAGCTGCCATTTTCTCTTTTCTAGCAAATAGTGCACATTCTTTGCACTTTCTTACCCATAAGTGTGCATCCTTGAATAGATTGGGCCAATAATAACTTCCCTTCATTACCTTGAGAGCTGTTGCTCTAGATGAAAAGTGACCTCCATTGTTGCTCTAGATGAAAAGTGACCTCCATTGTTGCTCTAGATGAAAAGTGACCTCCAACTGACCCCTCATGGAATTCATGCAACACCTTTTCAACTTGATTGGCTTTAAGGCATCTCAAGAGAACACCATTAAAGTCTCTTCTAAACAAAAAACCATCCAAAAGGAAAAAAAAGAATTGATTGCAACCTGAAATACCTTCTTTTGGCCTTATCTAAACCTTGTGGACATTTAGCAGTCTGTAGAAGATGAATCATTTGCTGCACCCAATCAGTGGAAGAAACTGAAATTGTTTGTTCTTCATCTTGTAAAACCAGAACAACCTTTGGGTCATGTTTTTCTTTGTTGCTTACAGCATTAGCAAGCTGCTCACACATCCCTTTTCCTCTGATTAACTTGGTCACTTTGATTTCCACATCATATTTCATTGCCTTTGTTATCCATTCATCTCTTTTATCACTTAAGTCCTTACTCAGAAGGAATCCTTTAACACTTGGATGAGAAACCATTAGAAAAACTTTGTTATTAGACAATATGTGCTTAAATTTCTTCAAACTTCTTATAATAGAAAGCACATGTTTTACTAAAAAAGAGTACCTTAGCTCGTAGTCTTTGATTCCTTGGCTGAAAAATGCCATAGGCTGTTCTAGACCTTCATTATTGCACTGCACCAACATGGTTGAGATAGAATCAATATCCCCATAGGCATATAAAACAAAATCCTTAGAAAAATCAGGATTTATAAGTGTAGGTGCTGTTGCAAGTGCCTCTTTAATGAGCTCAAAACTACTCTTTCCATCTTTAGTCTAGCTGAAAGGAATATTTTTTCTCGACATAGCAGTTAGTGGACTCAAAAAATCTGCAATGTCAGGGATAAATATCCTAACAAATTTTATTTTACCATTGAAACTCTGCAAACCTTTCTTGTGTGCTGGCAAAGGAAAGGTTAAAATTGCTATAACTCTTTCAGGATCAATGGTGATACCTAGTTTTGAAACAATATAACTAAGCAATTTGCCTTTATGAACAACAAAAACACACTTTTTGTTGTTAAGAGATATCCCAAACTCTTTGCATTTTTCAAAAACCTGTCTTAAGTGCTTTAAGTGATCTTCTGATTTGTGGAAAAGAGGGGAATGTCATCCACGTATACCAAGTCAAGTTTATACATTAAGTTATGAAAAGTTGCCCCGGCATTGGATAAACCAAAGGACATCTTTTTATATGCCATGGTCCCCCATTTAGTGGTAAAAGATGTTTTAAACTGGTTTTCTTCTTTTATTAAAATCTGATTATAACCAGAATAACCATCTAACAAAGAAAATCTCTTAGATCCCGAAACTACTTGAAGGATCTGCTTCATAGAAGGTAGAGGGTGACAGTCTTTTAATGAGACTCTATTTAAATCCCGAAAATCTACATGGTGCAGGAGCACCTAAGAAGACAAGAATACTAGGAGGCCAAAGTTCATAACATGATCATTTTAATGTCAGTTTAGTCGTTCATGATGTATTAAATTAATTTGAGTCAATTGGAACAATAATGTAAGGTTGAAAGCCAAAATTGTAAAAGTTGTCCATTCAGGACCTAAATTGCTCAAAGGGTCAAAATTGTATACAAAGCCATGAAAAGGATAGAAAGAATTTAAAACATTCTAAAATGGGAATTTTCACATGTCTATAAGGTTTTTACTAAGATTGAGGTCATTTTGTAGAAGTGTCTTAAAAGTTGTCAAGAAAGTGCAAAATTACAAAGTTGTAATATTGCAGATTTTTGCAAAATGTTGCAAAAAGGAAGATGAAAGGTCATAGGGGTAGTTTTATGGTTTCTAAGTGCCTAAAATAGTATAAATAACATGTATTGGTTGTTCCAAATCATAATGAGGAGAACATTTTGGTACAAGTTTGTGCATTCATCTTCAGCTATTTTGATTGGTGTTAACTATTTTTATGCTATTTCCAGGCCTTGTACAGTAATTTACAGTCTGAAAACCATATATAATTATATATTTGGATGGTAGGATGACTTTATCTTCTTTCTGTTTTTGGTTTGGATTAATTTCATTCAAGTTTGAGTATTTTAGTGAAAGTGTTTGTCTGCAGATTTGAGATTCCCTGACAACAGTCATGTTGAAGTGTTTGGTACTGACATATGTGAATGATTTATGACCTCTACATAGACTCATTAGAAAGATATGAGAATAATCTTTCCTTTCCTTTTGGTTTGAGTCATTTGTATGCATATTTATTAAAGTTATAGATCTTTTAGTGAAAACTAGTGTTTCAATATCTTCAATGGAGCTGTAGGCAAAGATTTGTGCTCATATAATGATTTATGGATTGGAAAACTGAATGGATTATATTATTGGAAACTAGACTCATAATGGTTTAATATGAAATTGGTTTGAGATCATTTGGTTTTGTTTTGTGAAAGATATTGGATTCCCTATTCAAGGTTACATGTATTCGTTCTGGTTTATGACAGTGAGAATGGGTTTCGGTGCAGAGACCACAAGTTATAAATGAATAGTTGGATTGGTCTCAGCTTTGGATATGTTATTAAAGGCCTAGTTTGGGAAAATTCCACTAAAGAGTTTTACAAGAAGATGGGATTAAAAGTTATGAATAACACAATCCCGCATAGAACTTAGACTGTGTGAATGGAGAAATATTAATAAACTTGTGTTGAAATATGTTTTATTTTAGCTCATGAGATGCCTCTAAATAATGAAATTGCTGAATTGATGTTGAAGGGATCAACGATCCTATGGATTGGTTGGGTTTGGTAGATGCTCTGCATCACTACACAGAGCCTTATTTCCCCATTCTTCTTTCTAACAGGGACAAGGTTTGATACACATGAGGTATGCTTAATAGGTAAGATAATACTACTTTCAATTAATTTGTTCAGCAATTTTTGCATAAGGGGTTCTAACTTTGGGTTCAAAGGCCTCTATTTTTTCCTTATCGGTTTAGCATCAGGTTCTAGTTCAATGGTATGTTGAGCTAGATGGGGGTTAAATCCCTTCAAATGAATATACTCCCATGCAAAAACATCACCAAACTCCTGAAAAGGATGAATAAATGAATGCTACTCTTCTACCATACATACCTTGCCCAGCTTGAGTACTTTTCCTTTAAAAACTTCAACTTCTTCATACCTTGGACCTTTTGGTTTCATCATCAGTATTAAAAATAGATTCAAGAGTGATCAAACCCCTTTGGTAAGCTAAATGATAGGGTCATCATGTTGATGCTGGAACTTTTTCTGATTAGCATATGAGAATTCAACTTCTCTTTAAAAATTGACTATCTATTGGTCATTCTCAAATACTTGCCAGCATGTGTTATTATCAGGTATAGCAGGTCTAACATTCACTTTAACATGCTGATTAGTTTTATTATTGCTGACTTGTTTTTGGAATGTCAAATTCAACACCAATGGCAGCCAACCTATTAGCATGCTTATTCTGATTTCTGGGTATGGAAATTAGATTAAATGCATCAAAACCATCAAGAAGATCCCCTACCCTATGCTTGTAAGACTTAAGCAGCTCATGGTTGTTGATGTTAAGGTTTTTTACCTGATTGACTAATAGTTCAGTGTCATCATAGATTTTCAAGCAGCTGAATCTCATTTTTCTTGCCCATTCGAATCCATGGATTAGGGCCTCATATTCCGTAGTATTATTGGAACAATTAAAAAAAATCGAAAAGCTGAAAAATACCTTTCATTGTTTGGGGAAATAACCATGCAACCTCAACCAGCCCCAACTTTGTTCCTTGCAGTGTCAAAAGAAAACTCCCATACCTGATTACCTTGCTGCATGAACTGTTGTGCTACACTTTTTTCCAGATTGGGCATGATAGAATCTGTCTTATGCATCCAATACATGCCTAAACCAGTGTGCACCAAATGCTCACACGGGCCTTCTACCTGATTTTGAGCAGCCCAATGATCAAGGAGGATATCTGGAATATCTGTTATTTGAGTGTTACCTTCTTGAATCATAGGTTGTTCTTCTTGATCCCTTACTAATAAGTTGGCATAAATAGGACTTCACGAGTATGGTTCAACATGATTTTTGGCTACAGGTTCAGACTTGATAGTAACTTTAGTGCCATACCTTGTTCTAAACAACACATGTGACCAATCTGATGAGAAATAACCCCTAATCTTGGCTATAAAATCCCTTGATAAGCATATAGAAAAGTAAGGAGGTAACTCAATGACGTAGATATCTTGTGGGATGGTACAATTTGGGCAAGTCTGCAAGGTAAAATTAAGATTTTTAGTGACCCCAATGGTATTTATAGCAATACCATCTAACTGCACAACTCCCTTTTCAAGAGGCTTGTATTAAATACCAAGCCTATCTACAATCTGTTTAGGCATAACAAAGCTACTAGCACCTAAGTCAATCATGCAATTGTGGACTATGTGGTCTCCTGTGATCAAAGATACATGAAAAGGTGGTGATTTAATGGTTGAAACCTGCTGCCCTTTTTCATTTATATCAGCATTAGTCATGACGACCTCGGGCTTTTCCTTACTAGGCTGATTAGAAATACTTAAATCTGATAGAGCTGATTGCAAAAGGTCCTTTTGACCTGATATACTCAAAGAATCCCACCTGGACATGTATTCATTTGCTTTCTTCATACTGTCAAGAATGTTAAAAGGAGGAAAACTAACCTTAGACTGAGCTTTGGTAGCATCATTCTCACCGTCAACGAAAGTTGGTGGTACCGGAAGTGCAGACTTTTCTTCGCTTGCTAAAGGCTGTCCCCTTGGAAAAATTGGTATACTTCAAGTATTAGATGGACCAGCAACTGTTTTCCCAACCTCTATTGCTCTCTGTTTACTTCTTGTGATATCTGCAAAGAATGTACCAGTCTGGTTCATACCGCAAATATCTTCACACTTGCAATTCATAAGCATTGCCTCTGGCTGTTGTTCTTCGTGCTGCAGTATGGAGGTTTCATTAGAGGTACTTGTTAGCAAACTTGGGTTATTTTGAACCATTTAGGCTTGGTTCATTATACCATTTGTGAATTTTTTTGATTGTGTGGCTGATTGCATGGAAAACACCACTCATAATCTTGTACTAGGTTGTTTTGGGTGGGAAGTATTGTCGTCGGTAGAAATTGTGTATCGGCCGACGGGTTCCTTCGGGAAAGTTCTTTGTATCGGCCGACGGGTTCCTTCGGGAAAGTTCTTGTTATGTAGCCGACGGTGAATAGTTTGTAACGGGTATAATGTACTTAGCCGACGGATACCTTCGGGAAGGTTCGTCAGAAAGTATTTATAACCGCTTCGGGAAGCATTGTAATCATCTTATCATTATCATATCATATGAGAAAAGCATAATGTACTGTTGGCATATGCGAAAAAATAATAGAAGTTCTGCTGGTTGCTGTTTATGTTCATATTCTTTGCTTGTGTGCGCCGCTTAATTAATCCATACGGTAAACATTTGGCGCCGTTGCCCGATGGATCTGGCACGCAGGCAGGCGGAGATGAATTAAATGCCGAATCAGTTGAACAAAGACAAGAGTAAGCTAAAGGAAAAATATGACATACGCGTTGCGCAGGAAAATTTAATTTTGGCTCAGCAGATAGAGCGTCGAAGGAGGTTTCAGAAGATTTCCGACGGAAGCAAGAGTGCGGAAGGATTGTTGAAAGAGACTCGACAACAGCTTGATTTGGTGGAAGAAGCGAGGGAGGAGTTTCTGAACCTGCATACGCCACGGGAAGAGAATCCTGACGGAAGCAGATCGACTCGCACGGCTCGGAGTGCAGAAGGAGCACGAGCGTGGAGTGACCTCTTCGTCCGAGATATACTTCCGGAACGGACAGCTACGATTGACAAACCCTCTTCTTCGCCAAACAGCGCGGGTGTTGAAAACAGCGCGGAAGCAGAAAACAGCGCGGGTGTTCAAAACAGCGCGGAAGCAGAAAACAGCGCGGACGCAGGAAACAGCGCGGGTGTGCAACACAGCGCGGGTGTACAGATCAGCGCGGGTGTTCAAGACAGCGCGGGTGCTCAAAACAGCGCGGGAGTGCCAAACAGCGCAGGTACACAACAAAACCCTCGACATACAGTAATAATGGCAGGTCCGAAGGAAAAATTGCCTAAATTTGATGGTGATGAAGCAGCTGATCCCATTCGGCATTGTAAAACATGTGAAACGATCTGGAGGGCGAATGGCATAACAGATACAAACGAATGGATCCGACAATTTCCCGCAACCCTACGCGGTGTTGCTATTGATTGGTTTACTGATGCCGATCCACAGAAATTGAATAGTTGGGATAACATTAAGAAGGAGTTCATCGCAGAATTTCAACTTTTGCGGGATGACAACGAAATTGTCGCAGAGATATTCAATACCAAGCAAAAGAAGAATGAAACTGTACGGGTCTTTGCCAGGAGGTTGAAGGACTTAATCAGTAAGATGGAGAATAAACCAGCTGACGGGTTACAGAAACGATGGTTCATTGAAGGCCTTCACCCGAAGCTGCGGAAAAAGATGAAGATCGTGCCGCCATCCACATACAATGAAGCTTACAACCGAGCAATGAACCTCGAAAGTGATCAGAAGACAAAGAAGCAGAAGAAGACCAGCTCGTTCGATTCAGATGACGATGCATCCTCCGGAAATGATAGCAGCGATGACGAAGGAAGCAACAAGAAGGTTCGTGCCCTTCAGAAAGACATGCTTCGGATGATGAAGGAATTCAAGAACATGAACAAGGAACCTAAGGGTAATGACTTATGGTGTACGGAATGTAAGAAAGAAGGCCATACGAAGGGATCTTGCCCAAAAGAGCAATTTTGCGAGATCTGCCAGATTATGGGACACTCAATAAAGGACTGCCCTTTCAATTTGAAAACAAGAACACCACAGCCAGTGTTCCTGACACAGGAGGCCTCTCCGTCCGGAGGGAATGGGAACACCAGTACGGAAGGTGCCACATCAGGCGGATATAGAAACAACCGGCGTGGTCCAACCAACAACAGCACTAACAACAATGGTGGCAACAACAACAATGGAGGCAGGAGTCGCATTCAGTACGATGCAAATGGTCGGCCAATTGTTCAATGCCGCGCATGCAATCTGTGGGGTCACTTCGCCCGGGAGTGCACAACACCAAATACACCGAAGTTGCTATGCCGCTGGTGTGGACCTGGTGATCATGATGATACCAAGTGCCCAAAGTCCGGAGTAAATCTGATTACTGTAGGAACAGACGAGGAAGAAGTTCTGGCCATCACTCGGAAGCAAGCAAAGCTTTATCCTGACCCAGCAGAAGAAAAGAGGAGACTGGAGGAAGCAAGGGCAGAAATACAGAAAGCAACACAGGCAGAAACGACACACCTGAAGGACACGCCGAGTACTTCCGTACGGAACTGCGCAGAACAGAACATTGTTCGGCAAATTTTGCAAGCCGAGATACCTGTCAGGATAAGTGATCTGTTGCTCACTATGCCTCAGCTCCGATCGGCACTCACAAACATTGTTCCCGCTGCTCAACTACCAGGAGAACATGGAAGGAAGCAAGAAAGTGGAGCAAGTACAGTACACAAAAAGGAGACGGAAAGTGGCGCAAGTGCAGAAGATCCAATGTTGTTAGCCCTCTCATCCGGACGCCACCCAGCAGTCGTCGAAATGGGAATTCTCGGGACTGTATTGACGGAAACAATTGTGGACGGAGGGTCCGGTGTCAATGTGTTGCCTGAAGACATTTGGAAAAAGTTGGGACAGCCGACATTATGGCCGCCTACATTCCAGCTGCTAACGGCCGATCAACATGGAATCAAGCCATTGGGAGTCCTGACAGCACAACCAGTGACGATTGGAACACAACCGTTCCTGTTAGACTTTGTCGTGATCCCACTAAAGCGGAGAGGATATGATGCCATTCTGGGCCGGGGGTGGCTGATACAAGCCAAGGCAAAGCACGATTGGAAGAAAAATACTTTATCACTCGAAAGCAAAGGCCGAAAGTATGTCATCGATCTACACACTCAGATGGTTGGAGAAGAAGCTCTATCATCAGATTCCGAAGGAGAAGATGATGAGAGGAGGCAGAGTATGGAACCCGATCAGGAGGGAGTCCTACGATTGGAAGGAGATGACGATTTGGATTCAGTACATGGTCTGTACCATTGGCAGATAGAGGATTATGAATTGTTTCCAACCTGCAATATACTAACAATAGAAGAAAACAAGATCAATGCCTTCCCAAAAGAGTTTACTCAAATAAAGGAAGGCGATGCGTCACTCGATGTGACCCCGGCACATCAGTTCCCTGAAGGAGAACCCATCAAGTATAATGAAGTCGCGTTGCAGACCATGAATTTGGGAGATGACGCTGAACCACGGACCATATTAGTAGGGGACAATTGGGACCCAGTACTAAAAGCAGCGGCCTTCAAAATATTTTTAGAATATAAGGATGTCTTTGCATGGACATACAAGGACCTGAAGGGCGTACCACCCGAATTATGTGTGCACTGCATTCCATTGATCGAAGGAGCAATACCCGTACGGAAAAGGCCCTACAGAATGAACAAAAATTATGCGGCCCAGGTTACGGAAGAAATCAATCGGATGTTAGAAGCTGGAATTATTTTCAAAGTACAAACCAGTGAATGGGTCTCTCCGATCGTGATCTCCCTAAAGAAGGACTCCATTCAGATACGCATATGTGTTGATTTCCGATGTCTCAATGCGGTCACCATCAAGGATCCATTCCCGATCCCATTCACGGATAGCATTCTGGAGGAGGTAGCAGGACACGAGATCTACTCATTTATGGATGGTTTTTCCGGCTACAATCAAATATCAATCGCAGAAGAGGATAAACTGAAGACGACATTTGTCGTAGAAGATGGAGTCTATGCCTACAATCGGATGCCGTTCGGCCTATGCAATGCGCCTGCTACATTTCAGCGGATCATACTACACATTTTTAACAAGATGTCCGTCAGAAACTTTGAGGCGTTCCTGGATGACTGGTCCGTATTCAGTACGGAGGACAAACATCTGGCAGCCCTAGGCGAATGTATGGAAAGGTGCCGTCGTGCACGGTTGGCCCTGAATCCGAAAAAGTGCCGATTTATGGTCCCGCACGGAAGGTTACTCGGACACATCGTCTGTAAGGAGGGCCTAAAGACAGATCCGGACAAAGTACGGGTCATATTAGAGATGCAACCGTCCACCAATGTGACAGAGGTAAAATCTTTCCTTGGACATATCGGGTATTACAGACGGTTCATCAAAATTTTTGCCAAAATAGCATATCCATTGGATAGATTAACTTGCAAGACAGCATCGTTCCGATGGGACAAGGAGCAGGATGAATAGGGACTTAAGGTACGGCTGGCTACAGCACCTATCCTAATATATCCAGATTGGAAGAAGGAGTTTCATGTGCATGTGGATGCATCGAACTATGCAATTGGAGCAACCCTCGCACAGACGGGAAGCCATGGCTTGGATTAGCCGATCTATTTAGCCAGTCGGTTACTATCAAAAGCTGAACAAAATTATAGCACCACCGAACGGGAAGCCTTGGGGATGGTCTATGCTGTACAGAAATTCCGACATTACTTGCTGGCCACTCCATTTGTGTTCTATGTAGATCATTAGGCCCTATTGTATATGATCAACAAACCAGTCATTCAAGGCCGAATCAGCCGATGGCTACTTCTGTTGCAGGAGTTTACTTTCAAAATCATTGTCCGACCCGGAAGAAAACATGTAAGCGCAGATCATTTATCCCGTCTCAGAACAGGGGAACCGGCAGACGGTGTAAACGATGACTTCCCTGACGCATAGCTATTTCAGATCGCTGCAGTCCCAGAATGGTATACAAGCATCGGCGAATACTTGTCCACAGGCCAGTTTCCAAATACCATGCCACCTAATGAAAAACGAAAGTTGGTGATCCGAAGTGGAACATTTCAGCTGATTAATGGATTGTTGTATAAAATGGGACCCGATCAGATCCTGAGGCGTTGTGTTCTGAAGGAGGAGATTGCACGGATACTGCAGGAAGCGCACAAAGGACCGGCAGGAGGACACATGGGGCCGGACACAACTGCCCGAAAAATACTTTTAGCAGGCTTATGGTGGCCAACCGTATACAATGACGCCAGGGAATGGGTTGTCGCATGCGATACATGCCAGCGAGCTGGAAAACCCTTGAAACGAGATTTCATGCCTTTGAATCCTTCTCATGCTCAGGAGCTTTTTGAACGATGGGGTTTGGACTTTATAGGACCCCTGAAGACCAGCCGAACCAGAAGATGCCATTACATTGTGGTTGCCACGGAATACTTGACTAAATGGGTGGAGGCGCGTGCACTACCAGACAACTCGGCGGCAAGTACAACACAGTTTATTTATGAGCAGATTATTACTCGGTACGGCATTCCGTTACAATTAACCAGCGATAGAGGAGGACATTTTGTAAACCATGTGATCCGGCTGCTCACCACGGAGTTCAAAATTTACCATTCACTGTCAAGTCCGTACTACCCAAGGGCAAACGGACAAGCCGAAGCTACCAACAAAATCCTGGTATCAATTATATACAAATCCTGCGCCATCGAAGGGGAAGATTGGGAAGAGAAATTACCTTCTGCTCTGTGGGCTTACCGCACAGCATACAAAGTCACAACCGGCCACACGCCGTTCCAACTGATGTTTGGACAGGAGGCCGTAGTACCAGCGGAATTTATGATACCAAGCTTGCGGATAGCACTAGACAACAAGTTGGGCGACATGGAAAGCTTAAGAGAGCGGTTGTATAAACTGAACAAGTTAGAGGAAAAGCGATTATTGGCACAGTGGGCGACTGAAGTAACACAGAATAGGCGAAAGGCATGGCACGATAAGCACCTGAAGCTAAACAAGTTTCAGCCCGGACAGTGGGTATTAAAGTACGACGGTCGAAATGAGATCAAACCGGGTAAGTTCAAGGTTAAGTGGGTCGGGCCGTACCAAACTCGAGAAGTAGGGGATAATGGAGCAATCAAATTATGGACTTTAGATGGACATGAAGTGCCTCAAGCGGTGAATGGGTCGAAGTTGAAAATCTATTACGCCCGGAAGCCTTCTGCATCAAAAAATGGCCTTCGCAAGACCCCTCCGTCACTGCAGACTGATGGTGACGACGGTCGAACGGCAAATTAAAAAAAAAAAAAAAAAAAAAAAAGAAGAAGAAGAGAGAGAGAGAAGCACCGTACGGTTTTTACACCGTACGGATTTCTTAAAGGGAGTACGGGTTTTTTTTAAAAAAAAAGAGAAAGATATCGTACGGATTTCTGACCGTACGGATTTCTGGCGGGTTTAAAGACACCGTACGGTTTTGCATCGTACGGATTTTTCAGAGGAACACAAGTGTGAAAGTCACCGTACGGTTTTTAAGTACGGAAGTTGGGGGAATGGTACGGTTTTTAAGAGACCGTACGGATTTCCTAAAGTGAAGTACGGTTCACAAAACACCTTAATTCTCACCGTACGGACTTCTCTTGCACTGTACGGTTTATAACTTTTGTATGCACGGGAATTTCCACAATTTGTACAATTTTCAGGCAGTGCGGATTTCATCAGAAATACAGTCTGTGGTGTACGGATTTCAGGAAGAGAGGAACTGAAGGGATTCTGCATTTTTCACAGGCGGGTAATAAAAACAACCACCGTACGGACTTGAGGAGGGAAACTTTGGTACGGATTTGGGAGGTACGGCTTCTTATTTTATTTTTCTTCCAACTTCTACATTGAGCAGATTTTTATCTCTTCCTGCGTGTACGGATGGGGATTTTCCATACATATTTTTGAAAGAACTCTTCACCGTACGGACTCATTTCTCACTGTACGGATTTGGGGAGACCATTACAAAGAGATAATGGAGTCTGCAGGTAAACGGCAGTGGAAAAAACAATTAGCGCAGGCCAAACTTGAGGAAGCCAGGAGGAGCATGGCAGGTACAAGCAAATTGAATGTGGGTTCGAGTAGCAACAAGGAGAAGCGTAAGCCGGTAGCACCTCCAGCAGCAGAAGTCACACCACAGACTATACAATTTGAGGGATTAAATGGCACAGATTGCCGGAAATGGTGGCAAGAAACCCCTGAGGACCATCCAGTTAAAGCAAGCATCAGAAAAGCGCAGGTGGAATGGGCCATTCAGATGCCTGTTTTTTGCATTCGAGATTATGAAGGGTATCTGCGTACCATGATTGAAACATATGACAGAACCTCTTGCAGAAGCACATTTCAGTATCTGGGACAGAACTTAGTGGTATCATTCAAAGCAACAGATTTCACACGGGTTTTTGGCATTCCAGGGCAGCAGGGCAGAAAGATTCAGCCGAAAAAAATTCCAAAGGATGGGAAGCTATTTTTAATTAGGTTAGTTTGTGGGGATTTGACTGAAGCAAAACAGGCGGCATTAGCCGAGACATCCAAGGGAAGGGGTTTAAAGAAAACTGACATTCAAGAAGGGCCATGGCGGTGTTTAATGGACTTGGTTAAAAGCAGGCTTACGGGATCCTCTAGGGCATCGGATATCACATTTCCGCAAGTATCTATGATGAACGGCATAATGACTGGAAAAGTGTATAATTGGGCGTCTGTACTAGCTGAGCGGATGCATGAATTCATGACTCTCCAGCACAAGACATTCTATATGCCTCATTACGCCATTGGTCTATTTTTGGATGCTATAGCACGGGTGATTCCATCAGAAGAGTTAGAGGCGAAGTCTGGACCATTGGCTCCAGGAGAACCTCCTATCATGCAATGGAAGCACTTGGACACAATCCCTGGGCAGAAGGGTTCAGCAGGTCAAAAGAGGCCACGGGTAGACAGGGCAGGAGATAGTGATAGTGGCCGACAGGAGACATCTTCTGAGCAAGACAGTATGGAAGAAGACGAGGGGGAGGGCGAGGATGATGAAGAGGTTCAGATCGTCACGGCTACTCCCTTGCTTTTTCCGCGTACTACAGTCCCTATGACTTCCGCATTGACACCTCGGGGTCTGCACATCGCTCACATTCCAAGGTTTGGACAAACTCGGCAACTGATATTGATGACTGGAGGATCCCACCAGGCAGCTACACTAGCCGTACCGTGGCAACATGGGGTACGGCCTTCTCCTGTCCGACCAGGGGCAGGATTTGCAGTCGGCTTCGCCCACCTGGCCGCACCTGTGGACCGTGAGACTTCGTCAGCTCCTGAAGCTCTTCCGGTAGCACCACCCGGGGCGTCTGCCCTAAGTCAGCCAGCAGCAGTTGTTACAGTAGCACCGTCAGCAGAAACCCAGATACCCCCAGTAGAGAACGTATCAGACGGAGGAGCACAGGAGTGTACGGATCCAGCACAGCCAGAGGTTATGGATAGAGCCAGTATTTTTCTGAGGCAGCAGTTCCAACTCGTCCCTGACAAGCGTGGCCCATCCATTCAGTCCCCCAGCTATTCTGAAGTAACACCTATTCCACAGCCCCAGTCTCAGGAGGAGGGAACGCCACATGCCGTGATTGCACCAACAGCAGAGGAGGTGGCACCAGATGTGGGCGTGGCTCCCGCCGATAAGGAGGACAATAGTGACTCCGAATGGTCATTCGCGGACTTCGCCAAGGAGGATTATGGGTCGGATGAGGACAGGTGCAGGGACTACCTCAGGACCATGAAGTCTGCATTGAAGAAGGGGCATGATGTGGCCATTCAGGCTCTTACTCGGCGAAGGGAGTGGCATTTGATTCGAACGTATATTCGTAGGATTTGTCCTGAACGATTTCAAACTTGTTTTGTAGATAGAGGTTGGCCGACCATTGAGACACCAGAGATGTTGGCAGACTGGGCCACTGAACCAGAGCTGGGACCGAGTGACACTCCAATGATGAAGCTGGCACATGAGATCGTGGGACTGTACAAATAAGTTTACTATGCACGGCAGCGTGCGGAGGCGGATAGGGCCGCAGACAGTGTTGCAGCTCAGAGATCCCTAGCAGTTGAAAAAGAGGCCAGAGAAAAGTTAGCCACTGATTTTGCCGACCAGCAGGCAGCATGGGTAGCAGAGCGGGCAAAACTCTTGAAGGATATGGCTGCAGTGGTACAGGAAAAGGATGCAGCTATCCGGGATAAAGATGCAGCAGAGCATGAATTACAGTTGGCCAAGAGACAAGCTATGGATGCTGCGCTTCTCCTGAAGGAGGCCGTAGAAGTTAATTCACAGATTCAGACAGATCTGCGCCTCCGGACTGACCAAGTGTATGAGTTGCGTCGTCAACAACACTCTTCTGGGACTCCTCCTTCTCTCTAGTATTTCTTCTCTTCTTCAGTATGGATTGTCTCGTAATTTTGCTAGTCGTCAGGAGACGACTTTTCTTTTTGGGGGGGATGATGTCGTCGGTAGAAATTGTGTATCGGCCGACGGGTTCCTTCGGGAAAGTTCTTTGTATCGGCCGACGGGTTCCTTCGGGAAAGTTCTTGTTATGTAGCCGACGGTGAACAGTTTGTAACGGGTATAATGTACTTAGCCGACGGATACCTTCGGGAAGGTTCGTCAGAAAGTATTTATAACCCCTTCGGGAAGCATTGTAATCATCTTATCATTATCATATCATATGAGAAAAGCATAATGTACTGTTGGCATATGCGAAAAAATAATAGAAGTTCTGCTGGTTGCTGTTTATGTTCATATTCTTTGCTTGTGTGCGCCGCTTAATTAATCCATACGGTAAACAAGTATCTCCTTTTAAGTGCTAGCAGCATTAGGATTATAAGGTTGATAAGGCCTTGTATTAAGATTTGGTCTTTGGTTTTTGCTATTTTGCTGATAAAAAGGCCTACTGCCTTGGTTTTGTTGATATTGGGGCTGATATGGTCTATAACTTTGATTTTGCTGCTTCTTCATGTTCACAATTTCATTACCAAATGTTTGTATGATCCCCTTAATCTCTTGTAAATTAGTAGATTGATCTGAAAAGACATTTGCACGGCCATTTGTATGGGTGTTAGGTGATGGTAATGCTGGCATGGCTGGAATAAAAACAATAGGCATTTCTTGTAACGATTTTAGGGAATGTACTACATGGGCTACTGGAAAGATTGGCATAGGAGACCTTGGTGCAATTTGACCAGCCTGTATAAGGCAATTCTTAGCTCTAATGGCTATCTCATAACTACACAATAACACAACTCAAAGTTTTACCCATACCTCTAAATAAATATTTCATAAAGAAGGTGTAGATGCTCACAACTCAAGAAGGAACAAATAGAAATTTTCACAAACTGGATGTTGTTTGCATCACTCACACGTCAGTATAACCTGCAAAGTATGATATACCCTATCGAAAGGTGCTAAAAATGGAAAATGTTAAAAGGAAATATATGAAACCTCACAGAAACACGCTACCATCAGTGCTCTACACCAATAAAACAGGCCTTGAGAAGGTAAAATCACTGAAATATTTTGAAACAAATGATGTTTAGATAAATATACGGCTCTAAAACTGGGTTACAAAACCCTCCACTTCTGCTAAAGAATTTAGGAAAACTACAATATACACAAGTGAAGAGGGAATAACTGCCTTAATGAGCCTTCAACCCATATTTATAGCTGTAGACCAGCTTTATTAGGATATAACATCATTGGTCGGATTTGATCAATCAAGCCACTTTTTGGACCCCTCAAAGTACTTGAAAAAGGTACAGCAGTGCTGGAAAAGTCATACCCCATCACTTTTATCATAATGGCCTACTTAGATTTTCTTTTTTATCCCACTACAACTCATAAAGCCTTTGAAAAGTGAACTCCACTCAACAAAGCAAAACTCCATGCAAATACCCTTATTGGATTTACATATTCAAAAGCTCTACTTGATTTGTGGGTAAAAATGTGGTAACAGTACTCTAGAATCATCACACTGAGTTTGCCAAAACTCCATCAGTATTATTGGTTACTTTATTGGGTGAGGGGTATTTGAGCCTTGGTTAGGCTCTTACGAGTTACCCTTATTATGATCAATTTTACTCCACATCCATTAGATGAATTATTACAATTTAATCTAATTGTAATGTTCCCATTATAAAATAAATTATGTATCAAACTATTGTTAATGGGCCGATTGATTTAATTTATCTCGGACCCATTTTTTTTTTGTTTCCGTAGTTGTGTTGCCGTTGGCTATTTTTGTACTCTCATAAAGTTTTCCCGACAGGTATTTAAGCACGGCTTGTAGGTAGTCTTTAGGTATGCAATTTGGATTATTTCTTGTACTGCAAATTCTTGTTGGGATTCTCTGTTGTTTGCCATTTTGTAAGTGGAAGACCTTCCCTACTTGGCTATTTTCGGTTTCGGTGGGATTCAACCCTCACCCTATTCCGTCACCTGTAACACTTTGCTTGGATTTGGCAAATTGGAGCACAATCTTTTGGCATATATAAATTGAAGGATTGTTCGTCTTCAAGTTCTCTATTATTGTGTCTATTAATGTAGGAACAATATTGCATTCTCCGTGTGATGCGGATACTTAAGCGTGTGGTGTCAGGACACCTCTGTACGGCTTCCCATTTACCCATACTGCATTCATTCCTACCATCTTCCCACACCATCGTACTTCCCTCTCAACCTTTATCTATCCACCGTACGGCCTATCGTACAACTATTCTGGCACTCACCTTGTACACTTAACCTTCCATCACCATCGTACCGTATCTTTAAACCACCGTACAACCCTCCTTAAGCCACCATACGGCCCTCTTTTCACTCTGTATGGCCTCCTTATTGTACGTCATATGGCCTCCAAGGTGTTTCCACTGTACCTCCACTCTCTCCCTCAACTTCACCGTACTGCATCCCTTCGCTTGCCATACAAACTCATCTATACACCACTTGCACATCCCTTCCTTTTGAATTGTACGATCTACTTCTTGGAAGCCTTCTAGACCGTATGGACCCATTTCAAGAACACATAAACAGACATTATTACCAAACAATTTGCTAATCATGTTTATACACTCCATTGCTAGTACAGAACACTACAATGGTATCAGAGCAGAAACCGTTTGGGAGAATCTTCGAAACTTTCGAGAACATTACTGAAACCGTTCGGGAACATTACAGTGGTACCAGATCTTCAATCCTACTAGCCTGTGGATAGTGAATGAGAGTTTATAGCCAGAAGAGAAGAAGGATGCATTCCGTTGATAGAATGACTGTCGAACTAGAACCAACAGCTGCCGAACTCGTGATACTACTAAGAGAACTTGCCAAGAATCAGGCCCAGATCACTGATACTCAATGACTCATAAAAGACTCTCAAGAAGTTTGCAGACAATAAAATATCTAGAGAACAAAATGGTTATAATGCGGACTCGATGTCGGGTAAATCAAATTCTCATCCAACACACTCTCAACCTTCCATGTTGTCTTTTCCCCCATGGACGGAGGCACCACACAGAGGGAAACAACCAACCTTTGAAGAGATGCAAGAGCAACTAAGAGAAGACTAGAAGAATGCGAATTTTGAGGAAGATATATCCTACAAAGACTACGTGGATCTGAGAATGAGATATTCGGGAGGCGAAATAGAGGATATTTTAACGATGATCTCAGGAGGAAGTTGAGTAAAGTAATTTATCCCCATTTGATGGATTTGGATGCATATCTATGCAAGTGCGGGTAATGAAAGCGAATACTTACTTCCAGCTTAATCCCATGCCAAAAGAAGCAATTAAATTCGTGGCACTACACTTGGAGGGAGTTGCGCATGAATGGTGGCATCACGTCACCATCACACTAGGGCATGATCAAATAAATACTTATGCAAAATTCACTAAGAGATTGATAGATTGATTTGATGGTAAAGATCCGAAACTCAACTTCAAAGATTTGGCACAGTTGAGACAAATTGGATTGGTCGACCAATACAGTGCAGAATTTCAGAAACTCTATATTTTGGTCACGGATATTTCTGAAAGAAGACGGGTAGTGCTCTTCACGGATGGATTGATAGAACCATTGAAAAGTTGGGTAAAGGGGTTCAATCCTACCACCTTGTCAGAGGCCATTAAGAAGGCACAAAATATGGCATATCCTCGACGTCATCCTCTTGAAGCTACTCGCACCCCGAACCGTCGGTGTTTCCGAGGGACAAAGATAATAAACCTTCGCTTAGGAAGCCGTCATTAGGCGAAGCTACTAGACAAGAACTCCAAAGGAAGAAATTATGTTTCAATTGCAAGGGACCTTGGGAACCTGGCCACAGATGCCTCGTAAAAGGAAAAATACACTACATTGAGGTTGTGTCTGATGATGAGGACGAATAGGAAGAAACACTCGCCGAAGAGAACCAACATCATTACGACACCAACATGGTTAGTCTGAACCATACAGAAAGGATTGTAGCATTGGTACGATGCAAATGGACTATCGCCCTGGCTGGTAGCTTGAGGTGCACAGTTTTTCGTGTACGGGGAACCCTTCAAGGACAAAGGGTTATAGTGATGCTTGACAACGGAGCCACTCTAAACTTCATAAACTCATCTCTGGTGAAGCGTAAAGTTCTACGTACGGAGACACATAAGATTTCAGGTCAAGGTTGCCGAAGGGACTCTTTTGCCCTGCACACACCTTGTTCCTCAGCTAAGTATCACAATGGAAAATCACACGGTGATCGAGGATTTCTTCAAAGTGGACTTTGATGACATGGAGGTTATTTTGGGCATACAGTGGATGGAGACACTTGATGAATACACTCAGAGTTTCAAACGGATGGATTTTATTTTTGTTGTTAATGGAAAGGTTGTTCTCCACGGAATGGCAAATCAAGGTCCGATGGAAGTTTTTGCTTATCGAATGGAGGTAGTTTATTTGCGTGATGATGTTGTGTGGGTTGCACATTGTTTTGTCTCGGCGGAACCTATAAACGGGCAATAGACACCTCCACAGGATGATCTCCAGGATATTTTGAGTAAACATGATAAAGTTTTCATTGACATTCCTTCTGGCATACCACCTCATCAAGGGTTTGAATATACTATCGAGTTGGAAGCAGGAGCTAAGTCGTCATAACCACTTTGTACCGCCATCCCAAGAAATTCAAAGATGTGATCGAAAAAACGATTCAAAAACTACTAGAGAAAGGATGGATCTGTCCTAGTTCTAGCCCTTTTGCGTCATTTGTGGTATTGGTCAAAAAGGATGAGACAATGCGTACGTGTGTGGACTACCGTGCGTTGAACAAAAAAAAAAAAAAGAATAGATATCTCATTCCAAAAATAGATGAGTTGCTAGATGAATTGCATGGCGCAGTCTATTTTTCGAAAATAGATCTTTGTTCAGGATACCATTAGATCCGCATGAGGGAGGAAGAAGTAGAAAAGACGGCCTTCCGTTATCACTATGGGCATTATGAGTTTCTGGTCATGCTGTAAGGCTTGACAAATGCACTTGCTACATTCCAATCATGCATGAATCACATTTTTAACAAACAATTGTGTAAGTACCTATTGGTATTTTTTGATGATCTTATTTATAGTAGGACATGGGAGGAGCACCTAAAACATCTAGAGGAAGTCCTAAGGATCATGGAGGAACAATCTTTGTTTGCTAAGCAATCCAAGTGTGAATTCAGTATGATAGAAATATTGTACCTAGGGCATGTTGTCAGTAAATACGGAGCTCAAGTTCATTAGGAGAAGATTCAGGCTATCCTTGATTGGCCTCCCCCAAAATCACTCTCGGAATTGCGAGGGTTTTTTGGACTGTGTAGTTATTATCGGAGGTTCGTTAAAAGATTCTCTCAGCTCAATGTACCTTTAATGGATCTTATAAGGAAGGGGTCTTTCCAATGGAACGAAAAAGGCCCAAATCACTTTTGATAAACTGAAAGAGGCAATGAGTTCTTGTCCCTTACTTGCATTACTTGATTTCAATCAACCATTCATTTTGGAGTGTGACGCATCCGGGGAAGGCATTGGTGTGGTACTGATGCAGAATAGACACCCCATAGCTTACGAGAGTAGGAAGCTTACACAAACGAAATGCTTATATTCCATCTACGACAAAGAAATGTTAGCCATCGTACATGCACTAACCAAGTTTCTGCAGTGTCTGGTGGGTGCCAAGTTTGTTGTCCGTACGGATCACAACAGTTTGAGATATTTTCTGGGGCAACGAGACTTAAACGAGAGGCAAAAAAAATGGGTAAGCAAGGTTCAAGCTTTTGATTTTGACATTGAATATGTGAAAGGAAAGAACAATGTGGTTGCAGATGCCTTGTCCAGGAAATCCGCTATCTGCTCACTAAACCAGATTTTAGCTGATTGGAAGGCACATTTGTTGGTAGAATATTTCAAAAACACATTTTCTTGCAAGCTAATGGATGGCAACACCTAGGATGATCGGTACAAAGTGGTGGATGACAATATCTGCTATAAGAATTGGATATTTTTAGTGCCGGAATCCAAATTGAAGCGAAAAATCTTGAAGGAAGTACACAACTCACCCTTGGCAAGACACCCGGGTTTTCTCAAAAATTATAGAAGTCTCCAGGAGAGGTTTTCATGGAAAGGACTTAAAGTGGACGTGTTGCAATATGTAAGAGAGTGTGTGGTTTGTCAATAGAACAAATCTGAACATACTCTACCTGTTGGGTTACTGCAACCTCTGCCAATTCCGGAACATAAGTGGGAAGGTATCTCGACGGAATTCATAACGGGGCTTCCCAAGGTGAACGGAAAGGATTGTATTTTCGTGGTGGTTGATAGATTGACAAAGTACGCACATTTTTTTCGCCATCCCCTCAAATTTTTAGGCTGCACAAGGTGCCGATCTGTTTTTGAGAGAAGTCTTTCGCCTGCACGGGTTATCTTGAAACATTGTCAATGATCGGGATGGGTGATTCATTAGTATCTTTTGGACATAACTGTTTCGGATGGCAGGGACAAAATTGTCATCAAGTATTAGTTATCAACCACAAACAGATGGACAAACGAAGATTGTGAACAAGTGGCTTGAAGGTTACCTATGGAACTACGTTTTGGCACAACAACGGGCATGGGTCAAATGGATACATCTAGGGGAATATTGCTATAATACCACATACCACATGTCTAGCGAAATGACACCATTCAAAGCTCTGTACGGTTACAAACCCCTTTCTTTCATTGACACAGTTCTGGGTGATAGTTGTGAACCAAGGGTGAGGGACTGGCTTTAGGAGGGACAGGACATATTGAGATGCTTGAAGGAAAACTTGCAACGGGCACAAAATCAACAGAAGATGTACACTGACAGACACAACATGGAGAGGAGTTTCGAAGTAGGGGACTTGGTCTATCTTTGGCTCCAACAATATCGACAATCCTTATTGAAAGAAAAGGGAAAAGAAAAATTGAAGCCACAATTTTATGGCCCCAATCATGTAGTTCGTTGCGTTGGTGAAGTCGCATATGACCTAGAACTTTCGGAAGGATGCCGTATTCATAACGTTTTTCATGTTTCATGCCCGAAGAAGGCTATAGGGCAAAACGTCATGGTAACCATAGACCTTCCACCACTCAATGAAGAAGGAAAGCTCATATTGGAACCAACTGAGATCATCAAAGTACGTGAGAAGACTCTGCAGAACTGCATGGTGAAGAAATATTTGGTGCATTGGAAACACTTGCTGTAATGACCCTTACTATAAAGGCCACAAAAAAAATTGCTAATACTGAACTTATGTAATTACGTCAAACACTTGTCATACAGTGAATATAGTATGTTGATATAAAATGCCAATGAATAGACCAGTACCAACTAATATAATGCCATGCGTGTTAATGGATCATGCATTTATCACTGAAGTATGTTCACCATAAGAGCTAACAAAAATTCAATGTCAAGAGGAAAGACTTAAGCTGAAGTATTATTTCTATGGCATATCTAGAATACATTCGTTTTACTTCCAGCCATTATTCCTAGCAACCTTTGACATTTATTATCTTTCAGTACATTAGACTAACAATTTGCAAGTGAAACCAAATGAGTGGAACTTGGAATGAGGCAGATGCCACAAACTGAGGATAAAGGTTGCTGGAGTATGAATTAAGGATCTGCCATACTGTCTGGGCCTGTACCTAGGCTATTCTAGCACAATTCCGTCCCACTTAAACCCCCCAACTGAGTGCTAAGTCCCTGCGATTTAATGCTGATGAGGTTGACTGGGTAATGACTGATTGAAACCATAGATCTGTTCTGGGCCTGCTCTTCTTAACCTCTCAACACTGCCGTACCTATACGGCCTTGTGCGATTTTTATATAATTCATAGCCTTCCAAAAAAAGTGCCAAAACTAGCATGGACTGAACTGCCTAGGAATGTTAGATAGCCCCTTAAAAGCTTTAAATGAAACTCTCAACAGTTTGTGAAAAATAAACAAATTTGTGACTTGAACCTTAGTACGGCTTTGTTATGTACGGCCCTGCTATAAATTAATCTGCTTGGTATTGGGTGCCGAATTTGGTATGATTTGAAACGCCTAGGGTTAATGTATAACCCCTCCCAATCATAAATTCAGACTCCCTTGCAATGAGAAGTTATGAGTAAAAATGTGAGTCCAGTCCCGGTTATAAACTTATCAGGAAATGCACTAAAGGACCTCCAAATTTTGCCAAACTGATTTTGCAAAGATATGATAATTTCCAGGCCCTTGCAAATAGCTTAACTCCCCAAAATCAATTCTCAGAATGATCCTCCATGAAATGGCTGAATACCATCTCCAATGAGCAACCCTTCAGAAGATATCTCACTTCCTCAGTTATGCAGATCCAAGGGAGTTTTCGTTCCCAAAGACCTAATGGAAATTTGCAGACCAAAGACCACAAATTGCTCCAATATAATTAGAAGTTGAATCCACAAAATCGCTTGTCCAAATGGGTGCCTCCAGCCCTCAATTTAACTGTTCTAAGAAGTCACTAGAAACTTCTAGAAACATCTTTTATAAAACCTTATTATAATGCACTTTATTATAAAATAACTTTATAAAATAAAAGTGCCATCTCAACTCAAAATTAGAACATGTAGGCCCAACTCAACTGGACGTAGGCTCAACTATGCCTCTCCAAGAGCAATATACAACCAACTGATCAACAAGATGACTCTCTCTCCAAAATCATTTGCCTATGAGAGTCAATGATAGGCAAATCTACTATGGAAATCATGTCGCTAAAAAGGGGACATGACACTTGCCATTGGACGACGCGACGTGGGAGGGCGAGCACATTCTCCAGCACCCGACATTGCATTTGCTTGAGGACAAGCAAAATTTGGGATGGGAGGACTATAATGTTCCCATTATAAAATAAATTATGTATCAAACTATTGTTAATGGGCCGATTGATTTAATTTATCTCAGATCCATTTTTATTTTTGTTTTCGTAGTTGTGTCGTCGTCAGCTATCTTTGTACACCCTCGGAAAGTTTTCTCAATGAGTATTTAAGCATGGCTCATAGGTAGTCTTTAGGTATGCAATTTGGATTATTTCTTGTACTACGAATTCCTATTGAGATTCTTTGTTGTTCACCATTTCAGAAGTGGAAGACCTTCCCTACTTGGCTATTTCCGATTTCGGTGGGATTCAACCCTCACCCTATTCTATCGCTTGTAACACTTTTCTCGAATCTGGCAAATTGGAGCATCATCTTTTGGCATATATAAATTAAAGGATTGTTCATATTCAAGTTCTCCAATATTGTGTCTATCAATGTAGGAACAAGATTGCATTCTCTGTGTGATGCAGATACTTAAGCGTGTGGCATCAGGACACTTCTGTATAGCTTCCCATTTACTTGTACGACATTCATTCCTACCATCTTTCCGCACCATCGTACTTCCCTCTCAACCTTTATCTATCCACCGTACGGCCTATCGTACGACCAACGTGGTACTCACCTCGTACACTTAACCTTCCATCACCATCGTCCGCCATCTTTAACCACCGTATGACCCTCTTTTCACTCCGTACGGCCTCCTTATTGTATGTCATATGGCCTCTAAGGTGTTTCTACTGTACCTCCACTCTCTCCCTCAACTTCACCATACTGCATCCCTGCACCTGCCATCGTACAGTGCTTCAATCCATACTGTATAGACTCATCCATACACCACCTACACATTCCTTCCTTTTGAACCGTATGGCCTACTTCCAGGAAGCCTTCTGAACCGTACGGACCCGTTTCAAGAACACATATATAGACATTATTACCAAACAATTTGCTAATCGTGTTTATACACTGCATTGCTAGCACAGAACACTACAGTGGTATTAGAGCAGAAACCGTTCGGGAGCATTTTTGAAACTTTTAGGAACATTACCGAAACCGTTTCGGGAACATTACACTAATTGCATTGAGTTTTCGTCATGGTCACCAAGAGATAGGGAGACTTGGAGGTCTTCGGTATTGGTACTAGTATTGGTATGACAATTTATCAAAAATAGGAGACTGGATACTTGGAGACGGCAATTTTTTTTAAATCGTTTAAAGAGTCTAATACTAAATACAAAATAGTAATATTGTAAAACTAAAAGACTAAAGTAAATAATAATATTAATGTCACTTTAATAGAGTCAAATATTTCAAAACTCACATAATCACATTACTGTATCTCATAGTCATACTTATTTTTCGAATATTGCATATAATCATCATCATATCAGATTGATAATTGCTGAGATTATCATTACATAATCATATTTTAAATTAAAAAATGCATTGTTTGATGCTAAATTGCTGATATGCAAACAAAAATGAACAAACTTAGTACAGTAAACAAAAACTAGAAATCTACCTAGTACTAGTATGTTCATGCTACTATTCTCTATTCTAGAAGTTTGTGATTTAATCTTTTAAATTGTCATTGGTCTTATTTTTTGCATTAAAAAACATTAAAATTAGGGCTAAAATACATAAAATAATTTAATATTATATTTTACATTTATTTTTTATTAGGAGACTTCAGGGAGACTTCACTTTTTGGATTAGAAGACTGCGAGACTTCAGGAGACTTCGTCATGAAGTCTCCAACCTTTTTTGAAGTCTTCGGAGACACAAAAAGTTTGCGAGACATGTCTTTTAGGGGAGAGACGGGTCTCCTTGTAACAATGGTTTTCATACTTTAACCCACTTCAGCGGCTTAAACTCTAAACCAAAGAATTTAGGTTTTTTTGAATAAGATAAACTTCTTTAAGGTCTCTTTAATTAGTAAAATTTCCCCTTTTTAATCAAGGTAGATGTACCTATATCTTAAATGCATGATTGTGGGATATCTGGCTTGTAAAATTCATGAAGAGTTTTATTTCTTTGGTCTGTTGAGGTTTACAACATGCTACTTATGAAATTGAAAAGGGTAAGCTACTGAGTATTTCACATTAACTTAACATTTGGGGTTATGTAAAATAATTTCGTAAAGGCATCTCTTTTGAAGTAAATGTGTAGTTTCTTACCAATTTAGTTAGTATTTGTTCTTTAAATACTATAAAGAAGGTGTACGATATTGAATTTTAGAAAATCTTGCTAGACATATTCTTGGTAAACACTTTTATAAACAAGGCTTTTATTGGCCATACCCTTTACAATTAATTCACATGGCCAAGAGTCCATGGTTCAGCTAGAGTTTGTTGTTCTTACTCTTGTAGTTGTAGTTGAAAAAAGTTGTGAGTTTGTGAGAACCTATAACAAAGATTGCATTAATTAAGAATATTGGAGAGGAAACTTTGATTGCAATAGATCATGGAGATAGTAGGTGGCAACACAATTGTAATGTACCCAAATAGCTAGTTATACTCGACTAAAAATGATAATGAACCTAATAGAAAATTGTTGATTTACCCGACAACAACATGGGTGATGTACTTGATAGCAATGTCATTAATGTAATCGATGACTAATTAGGTGATGTGCTCGATGGCAACATGGGTGATGTGCTTGACGGTGATGCGGGTGATGTGCCTAGTGGCAACACAATGAGTTGTCCAATAATAAGCAGGTGATGTGCCCAATGGCAACATGGTGAGGTGTTCAATGACAACATTGGTGAGATGCTTGGTAGTAACGTTGGTGATATTTTGGACAATAACATAAGCGTGATGTGCTCGACAATGACGCAATGAGGTGTTTGATGACAACATAGGTGATGTGCCCAATGTGAACTCAATTGATGTGCATAATAACAACCTTCTCACACTTGCACAACAAACTCAACTCTTTTCCCAAGATCTGTGTACATCTCAATGAATTCCGCCCTACAATATACGGTAAGATTTATGCTCACACCATACGGTGACTTTAACTATCATTCTGCGAGATTGCATTTCTTATTTCCAATAAATCATCCCATAGGAAATATAAAACCAATGGATCAACAACAATAGAACTATTGGAATTTCGGATAATATCTTTGATTATTAAGAAGACTTCACAAATTTGACAATGAAGTATAAGATAAACTATTTTAAGCAATATCTCCAAGGACAGGCTAGGGTGTCTGCTAACCACCAAAATTGTAGTTGTAGACTAGGGAGGGTCTTGCACATCCGAAATTGCAACTAGGGATCAATTTTAAGTGGAATCACAAATACACAAGAAAAGATAACCTCACGATGACTTTCTACAATGCCAACCATGGCCTTATAAAGAGCTCCAGGAAGTTTCTAGAAGGGCTACAAATAGGCCGATATACATTATTTATTGTTTTATTACTTGATCCTTATGATATTATTTAAATTTTAGAACTACTTAGTTAATTATTTCACTCCACTAATTTAGGGACATTACAAATCCTTACTGCTTAAAGATTTCTTTCACTCAAGCAATTTGTCATCAAACCTTTTTCCCACTATAAAGCTTTAGTATCCCAAACCAAGCATGGATGTTGATGGCCATATTCGCTAAAAGCTTGATGCCGCACATTGACTGTGAACACCACCTACAAAACCCCATCAAGCTTCCATTGCTCCACTTTGCTATAAGCAATGCCTTGCCCACAGTTGCAAAGAAAGTTGTTTGATCCCTTGAAGATTCCTTGTCATCGTCAACAAGTGTTGGTCCTTGATGGTAAGTGTTATATGCTACCATGCTATTATTGACTTGCATCTCTAAATATAGAGCTTGCTCATTCAAAGTATCATTAGTAGAATTTGCATCCTCATATAGTTGATTAACCATTGTTATCTTGACAAGAAATATGCAAACATCTATTTCATCCTTGTGTCTCTCTTAAAATTTTAGGCGTTCTGCTTTTGAGGGGACAAGTGTTGTTTCTTTCTTGTTCATATCCTCTTGTAGCTTAATTGGATCTATGAGTATGTCTTTATCCTCTTTAAAATTAAAGGTGTAGTGTAGCCCATTGCTAATCTCTTGCTTCAAATTATTGTTATAGATCCTATTACCCTCAAAGGATGGATATATCATTTGAAGGTTTATGTAGTCCTTAAGAGATATGTCCATTTGCGATCCACCATCAACCCAATCTTGCTTGATTTGCTTCAATGACTCAGCCAAAGTGAACAAATGCATTTCCAATTACTCAATCCCGGGAGGGAAAGTTGGCGTTGTTGGTGTTCTATTCGTCCAATGTGCGTGTGACATGTCTCCATTCATCTATTTGCCATGTACTTGAGTGTCTCGCTAATCTTCTTCTATCCTCTTTCTAGGGTTTAGCAAAGTTGTTCCTGGCTTCTTTTTAGCTCCCTCAACAAGACTGACATATCCACAAATGCATCTTCCATTCCATCATTGGGTGCCATGACTCGATTTGAATTCCTGGACAGGTTGGTAAGACCACCAACTCTAATACCAATGTAATGTACTTGAACGACCAATTGTACTTCATTGCAAATGATAATGAACTAAATGGAAAATCATTGATGTACTTGACGCTAATGTGGGTCGTTTATTTGATAGCAATGTGGTTGATGTACCCAACGACAAATTAGGTGATGTGCCCAACGACAAATTAGGTGATGTGCCCGATGGCAACATGGTAATGTGCCCAATAATAACATGGGTGATGTGCTCGACGACAATGTGGGTAATGTTCCTAGAGACAATGTGGGTATGTGCTTGACAACAATGTAGGTGATGTGCTTAACGACACAACATGGGTGATGTGCCCATTGGCAATGCGGTGAGGTGTCCGGTAACAAAGCAGGTGATGTACCTAATGACATAGTGAGGTGTTTGACAACAACACAAGTAATGTGCCCGATAGGATTGTGAGTGACGTTCTTTGGGGCAACACAGATGGTGTGCCCGATGACGTTACAGTGAGTTGTCTAATGACAACTCAAGTGATGTGCTTGACAAAAATGCAGATGACATGCCTAACAACCTTTTCACACATGTACGATGAACTCAACTCTTTGCACAAGATCCACGTAGATGTTAATGAATTCCATCCTACGGTGTATGGTAAGATTTCCACTCACACTATATGGTGACTTTAACTATCATTTCGCTAATCAGATATGTTATTGCCAATGAATCATACCACAGGAAATATAAAATCAATGGATTAACAAAAATAGAACTATTGGAATTTTAGATAATATTTGATTATTAAGAAGACTTCACAAATTTGACAATGAATTACAAGGTGAAATATCTAAAGCGATATCTCTATCAACAGATTGGGAAACTGGAATTACAGATTAGGGAGGGTTTTGCACCTCCAAAATTGCAACAAGGACTCAATTCCAATTGGAATCACAAATACACAAGAAACGATAACTCCACGATGACATCCTACAATGCCAACCATGGCTTTATAAAGAACTCCAAGAAGTTTCCCAAAGGCCTACAAATTGGCTGACATACATTATTTATTACTTTATTACTTGGGTCTCATTTATTTATTAATTATTTAAATAGATTTTTATTGTTTAAATTTTGGAACTGCCTAATTAATTATTTCACTCCATTAATTTTGGGATATTACAAGAAGAAGAGAAAATTGTGGCATGAAAATCATCTATAATGAATGATCTTTAAGCTTATGATATTATTTTTGAAGTAGAAAGGGTGATGGCAGGTTTAACTAGAGGATTAAAAGATTTAGTGCCTTCGTCCATAATGAATTCAGCTTACTTTTTCATAAAATGATTTGACTTGTAGAGCTAGACATTAAAACAATATATTAAAAGGATACAAGTCAAGGAGTTTTGCAGAAGACACATTATGATGTGCATTTCTTTAAATATATTTAGATAGCTTAGACTTGTGTAGGAGCTAAGTGCTTGGTAATGAAATGTAGTATTAGTATAGATGATAGATATAGAGTTTTATCACTTGGCAATTTTAGTAGGAGCATTTTAAGACTCTAGTAAATGATAAGAGCATTGAGAAAAATAAATAACAAGAGAATCAATTTATAAGGAAGATAACATCCAAAATGCTTGAGAAGAGTTCATAAAATGAACAATAAACAATAAGTGTTTATTTAATTTTAGTTAATTAGCGAGGCAATTACGTCCTCCCATTATATTGTAACTCAAATATCAAAGCTTTCATGCATCCAGTCACATTGAAAGTTGTTTTCATAATTTTTAATCTTCATGTTGCGGCGAACTCTTTAAGATATGTCAGAATTTATTCAAAGAATAGAGACATCTTGTCAAGAAGAAATGCTTTGAATCAAAAGAAACAATATTCATTTGATCTCCACTTTCTCAATGGTGGCCCTAGAACTTGAGCTTGTGTGGGAATGTGCCAAAGAACTTAAAAAAAAGAAAGAGAGAAATTAATTAAAGATGCTGATGGGAAAGTTGTTCTGAGTTTACATCTAGACACATTGACAAGGTTTTCAAAATGTCAGATGCTCCATAATGTGTGAATCTGACAAAGAAGAAATCACAACTATGGAATGAAATGTCCCACTTCCAGATTACGTAGAATGTTACAACCTGGAATTATTAGTTAGTAAAAAGTTGAAAAGATAGTATTAAGTCTACACAATTATTAAGTTAAATTCTACCCAAGCTACCCTTCCTAATCCTTCTGAGGAGCCCTTTCTCAAATTGCCTAACTCTTTGGTGAGAACTATGTCTCGATTAGGTGATTATCATGGAAAAGAGCATCTTCCTTAGGCCTCTTGGGATCTCTGGTAATCACTATTTGGTAGAGATCCCACCTCTAACCAATTCTCTTTTCTCTGACATATGCATATGTTTGACCGCTACAATATATATTGTCCCTAAGGGATTCTCTATAAATCCCCTCTCCAGAATCCAATTTAGGGTCTCAACATTCGATTACAATTGTCCTCTAGTCTCTAAGATTCATTAGCATAATAATAATAATCTTCTATCAAGTTTACTCTGCCTCTTACTACAGTATGCATCATACCTCTAAGTTGAAAGATTCTGTGCCTCTAAGGATTTTGATATTGACCGATTCTTCAATTATTTAATGTCCTTATGGGTATTTCTCCCATACCATCAATATATTCAGATGAGTGTTAAGGATTAATTGGTTTGTTGTTATCCACTATGGCTGTGTAGTTAGCATTCCTCCTTTCCCACTGGTGATTTTGAATGATCACTGTAACAACTGATTGCAGATGGCTTCCTTCAAAAATGATTGATTCTTCCTGCTCTGTAATACGGTGTGGCGGTAGAAACTAACTAGAGCTTTATAATTCTTCCCATCGGTATCTGACTCTTCACTCCTACTAAGTGGTGGTCGTGATTCCTCCCGTGTCTGTGATCTGGGTGATGTACTTATCTCTCCACAATTGGTGCTTTTCACTATTCCCGTCCACTTTAATAGTGTTTGTATTGCTTGGTTTATCTTCCCCACTGGATGTGCTCTAGTTTGATGCCTTCTCTCTCTCCCATGGTGACAGTGGTAACTACAGATGGCTACCTTCGTTTGGTGATGAGTTCTAATGCTTGTCGATATAATTCTTGAACATTTGTTGACTCAGATTTGCCCTCGTTCTCTCCTGGTTATTTACGTTGGATTTTCTCCTTACATTCATTTGCCCTTCAATAGGTATCGGTTACATTTATATATGCACACCATTGCATTTGATAAATGTTTACACCCTTTGGTATGCAACTGTTGATCAATATCAACTAGAGTTATAGTTTGATAATTATATGATTTGGTATTATGGTCATAATAAGTCTTGGCCAATAATATATGGAGTTGATAATTATGTTAAGTAATTGGCAGAAATAACTTTAATTTATGATTTCCCTATTTATTTATTATAGGTATTACTTATAATAAAAGAAATTGCTTTTAATTATAATTCATTATAATATATATGTACATGTCTCTTATTAGGATCTCATTATAAAAAAATACTTTTCATTATGATTCATTAATAATATACATTTATGTACATATCTCTTATTAGGATTTTATTTTTGGGTTTATTATAGTCCTTCCGTCTTAATATTGCTTGTCCTCAAGCAATTTTAGCTTTTCTTCTTTTTCCCAAGTGGTGTCTTTGGTTGACAAACCTTTCCATTTGATTGAGAATTCCTTGACAATTCTATTTCTTAGTGCTTTCTCTCTAGTGTCCATAATTACTCTTGGTCCCAAGATGAGTTGTCCTTCATCATCAAGAGGGGGTAATTCCGTGCAAGGGGCTATCTGTTGGCCTAGGACCTTTTTGAGTCTAGATACACGGAACACATTGTGAATTCGACTATTGTTAGGTAGCTCTAAACTCATAAGCTACCTCACCAATCTTCTTGATTACTTTATATGGTCCATAGAACCGGGGTTTGAGTTTCTCCATCCCATTTTTCTTAATAGATGATTGTTAATATTGTTGTAATCTCAAGTATACTAGATCTCCTTCGATGAATGAACATTCCACTTTGTTTTTATCTGCATAATGTTTTTTCTGGTTTTGTGCGATGTGTAGATTCTCCCTTAATTCCTTTATAATATCAATGCTTCTTTGGACGAATTCTTGTGCATTGGGTACCCTGCTTTCTAGAATGAAGATGTCTCCAAATGTGGTGGCTTCATACCCATATAACGCTTTGAAAGGACTCATCCCTATGGACATGTGATGTGTGGTATTATAACAATACTCTCCTAGGTGCAACCATCTGATCCATGTAGTTTGATGTCCGGTGACATAATATCTTAGATACCCCTCTATCCACTTATTTACAATCTCAGTTTGTCTATTGGTTTTGGGATGGTAGCTGGTGCTAGGGGTGAGTGAAGTTCCTGCTAGTTTGAAGAATTCTTGCCAAAATTTGCTATCTCTATCACTTACAATATTTCAAGGTAGTCCATGGAGACGAAAGATTTCTTTAAAAAATATTTCTGCTATTTGAGGTGTCTTATACTGAGTCGAAATTGGGAAGAAGTATGCAAATTTTGTAAGTCTATCTACTACTACATAGATGCTATCTTTCCCTTAAACCTGGGGAAATCCCGTTATGAGATCCATAGGTATGCTTTCCCATTTTTGGTTTGGAATAGGTAGTGGCTGTAGCAATCCTGGAGGGTGTGAATGTTCAGTCTTATTTTGTTGACACGTACATTCTTGTACATATTTTTGAATGTCTTTTTTTAACCCTTTCCATGAGTACCTTTCCCTGATATGTTTATATGTTATGTAATATCCGGGGTGTCTTGCTAATAGATTGTCATGGTATTCCTTCATAATTATCCCCTTCATCTTGGATTTTGGAGTCAAGTAGATTCTTCCTTTGTAGAAGATGATGTCATTCAAGACTTTGAAATCTCCATTAGGTGCCTTCCCATCTAGTACTTCAGTTACCAATTGATCATTAGCGTAGTCTGCTCTTATTTCATCTTTCTAGACTTTAGATATACAAGAGATAGTGTTGATGTGGAGTCTTCTAGATAAGGCATTTGTGGCTTCGTTATTCACTCCTTTAACATACTTTGTCGAAATCGTAGGCTTGAACCCTACTTACCCACTTCTGTTGTCTGTCATTTAGGTCCTGATTTAAGAAGCATAGGCTATTATGATCTTTTTTAACTTTGAATTTTCCATAAACTAGGTATTGTCTGAATTTTTCCAAAGCATGCATTATTGCTAACATCTCTTTATCATAAATGGAATAATGTTTTTCAACTCTTGTGAGTTTGCGACTTTCAAAAGCTGTAGGATGTTTCCTTTGCATTAGGTATACCCTTGTACCTTCTCTTGAAGCATCACATTGTAGCTCGAAGGGTAGGAAGAAATCTGGTATGGCTAATACAGGGCACGAACTCATAGCAACTTTAAGCTGTTCAAAAGCTTGTTGTGCTCTTTCATTCCAAGTAAAAGCTCCTTTCTTGGTTAAGTTTGTAAGAGGGGCTGTCATTTTTGAGAAGCCTTTCACAAATCTTCGATAGTAATTGCAGTCTCACAAATCCCCTGAGTTGTGTAAGGCTTCTTGGTTTTGGCCATTCCTTGATAGGTTTGATCTTCTCTTCATCCACACTTACTTCTTTATTGATTTTTTGTCCCAAGTAAAGTATTTCCTCGAGTCCAAATTCACATGTTGAGATTTTAGCATATAAAGACTCTTTAAAATACTTAAAGATTTCCTTGATGTGTTCTAGATGCTCTTCCAATGTCTTACTGTATATAAAGATGTCATCAAAAAATATGGGGAGGAACTTTTGTAGCTGCTGTCTAAAGGTATGGTTCATAAAAGATTGGAAAGTTGTTGGTGCATTTGTGAGACCAAAGGGAAGTACTAGGAATTCGAAATGTCCGTAATGGCATCTAAATGCTGTTTTGGGTACATCTTCTTTCATTTTGATTTGGTGGTATCCTGATCTCAAGTCAATTTTTGAGAAATAACAAGCCCCATGTAGTTCATCCATTAGTTCATCAATTCTAAGATTAGGGTATCCATTTTTAATAGTCTTCTTGTTCAAGGCTCGATAATCGATGCACATTCTTAGAGTTCCATCTTTCTTTTTGATTGATAGTATTGATAATACAAATGGGTTGCTACTTGGCTATATATGTCTCATTTCCAAGAGCTCCTTGATAGTTTTTTTCTATTTCTTCTTTATATTTGTGGGGATGTCTATAAGGTGTAGTGATTACAGGTTTTGCTCCTTCCAATTCAATGGGGTGTTCAAAACCTCTTTTGCAGGGAAGCCCAAGGGGAATATCTTCGAACACTATTCTATTGCTTTCAAGGATGGGCTGAATCTCTACATCGAATGTTTTCTCTTTAGTGGGACTATTATCTAGGATCATACATTGAGCTATCATCTCTCCTTGGTCATGTTTTAAAATGTTCTCCATTTTATTACCCTCGCTGCTCCATCAGGCATCCCTCTCAAAGTTATATCTTTTCCTTGGTGTTTGAAGCATATTTCCAGATTGGGTCTATCCATGATGAAATGTCCTAGGGAATTTATAAATGGCATCCCTAATATGATATCATTTTGAATGTTGGCTACATAGAAGTTTCTTTTAATAACATGTCCCTTAGTAGTGATTTCTACTTGCATGACCATCTTTTTACAACAACCTAGGGTACCATTTGCCAACTTGACCCTAAAACCTTCAAAGTCTTGAGTTTTTAGCCTTCTTTTTGCCACTAAGTGTTTGCTGATAAAGTCATGAGAAGCTCCGGTATCCACTAGTGCAATTACCTTCTGTCCTTTAAGCACTCCTTTAATGCGAATGGGCCTATTTTCATCTTGGGATATGACTGCCAATGTTCCTCGTTCAGGTTCCTCCATTCTTGCTCTCTTACTTATTTCTTCGATTTGGTTTACTTGTCCTCTTTTACATCGGTGACCCTGTCCCTAGGGTTCCCTACATTTAAAACATAGATTTTTTTGGATTAACTCTTCCCTTTGGGGGCGTTTGTGCCCAATACTCCAAGGCTTGTTACATAAGTAACACGGTTTGTCTTGGTTATCCCTTCTGGTGTTTTCAATATAGGGAAACGTTTTGGGGGGAAACTTTCAAGTTGTTTCTTTAGTGTTAGATTCAACCATTTTTGCTTTTCTTATTGCTTCTTCTAGATTTTGTGGTTCGTGGGGTTTCACCATAGTTTTTGTGGATTCTTTAAGCCCTTCTATAAACATATGTGTGAGCCTCCTTTGGGATAGATCTGGAATCATGACAAAAATTTCTTGGAATTGTTTAACATAATTAGGGAATGTCCCTATTTCCTTAAGGTGTGTTAACTCTTGAAAATATCATTTAGTATCTTTCTCATCGAATTGGTTCATGAGTTTTTGGGAGAATTCCTCATAAGACTTTACATCTTTATGCCCTAATGAGATGCGCCCTTGGGTCCACCAATCATGTGCTGCTCCCCCCAACAGGATTATGACAAATTGGAGGGCTTCTTCTTCCATCATGGGGTTTAGGATGAAGAATATATTTAGTTTTTCTAACCATTGATGGTTGACATCTCTCCTAATCCATTAAAAGTTGGAATCGCAACCTTGCTCACCTTGCATCTGAGTTTCTCATTCACATAGCCTCTAGGCATTTCTCTCCTTTTGTCGGCACAAAATTCCCTAAAAGAGACTACTTCTCTAATATGCAGTTCTAGGGCTGCATATGCTCTTGCAATTTGTTCTGTGCTAGACAAGGGTTGCTCTACCCCTTCCTCCTCTCTTAGGTTTGCTCTTCTAGGTAAGAATGTAGCTTGGGGAAGACTAGAACTTGAAGTTATATTATTATTTTCAGAATGGATTGAACTAGTTTCTCTTCCCCCATTTGGTTGAGCTCATATATTATTGATGAAGTTTCCCATGTTTTGTAAGGCTTGTAGGAGGGCCTGATTTGATTTCTCCATTTGGTTTAAAATAGTTTAATTAGTTTGATTGGTTTGCTCTATATATGATTTGACTTTGTTTGCTAGGTCGTTCATTGTGGTTTTTGTTCTCCTCTCGTAAGTGTTCATAGGCCTTTACTCATGAGATGGCAAGATTATGCTCTGATACCACTGAAATGTCCCACTTCCGGATTATGTAGAATGTTATAACTTGCAATTATTCGTTAGTAAAAAGTTGAAGAGATAGTATTAAGTTTACACAATTATTAAGTTAAATTCTACCCAAGCTACCCTTCCTAATCCTTCAGAGGAGCCCTTTCTCAAGTTACCTAACACTGGTGAAAACTATGTCTCGATTAGGTGATTATCATGGAAAAGAGCATCTTCCTTGGGCCTCTTGGGATCTTTGGTAATCACTACTCAGTAGAGATCCTACCTCTAACCAAGTCTCTTTTCTCTGACATATGCATATGTTTGACCATTACAATATATGTTGTCCCTAAGGGATTCTCTATAAATCCCCTCTCTAGAATCCAATTCAGGATCTCAACATTCGATTATGAATGCCCTCTAGTCTCTAAGATTCATTAGCATAATAATAATAATCTTCTATCAAAGTTTACTCTGCCTCTTACTACAGTATGCATCATACCTCTAAGTTGAAAGATTGTGTGCCTCCAAGGATTTTGATATTGACCGGTTCTTCAATTATTTAATGTCCTTATGGGTATTTCTCCCATACCATCAATATATTCAGATGAGAGTTTAGGATTAGTTGGTTTGTCATCGGCAGATTTTGTATTTTGTAGCCGATTGGGTTATGCCGTCGGAGATTTTGTATTTTGTAGCCGACTAGGTTATGCTGTTGGAGATTGTGTGTTTGGTAGCCGATGGGTAGATTAGGATTGTTTTGTAACCTACGGACCCCTTCGGGAAGGTTCGGCGAAAAGTATTTATATCCCGTCTGGGATCATTGTAAAGCATCTTATCTTATGCTCTGTATGTAATTTGTTGGCATATGCGAATAAAGGAGTACTGTTGTTGCTGTTCATGTTCATTATATGTGTGCCATAATTAATCTATGCGGTAAACATTTAGCGCCATTGACCTATGAACTCAAAAGGTGGGAGGAATGAAGATTAATGCCAAATCAGCTTAACACAGATCGAAATAAGGTCAAGAGAAAAGATGGAATCCGTACAGCGCAAGAAAATTTAATTCTGGCACAGCAAGTTGAACGTAGAAGGAGATTTCAGAAGATTGTTGACGGACACAGAAGTGCGGAAGAATTGTTGTAGGAGATTCGACAGTGGGTGGAATTGGTGGAGGAAGTAAGGGAGGAGTTCTTGAAATTGTATTCGCCGTGGGAAGAGAGTCCAGACGGAAGAAAATCGACTCACATGGCTCAGTGTGTCGAGGGAGCAAGAGCGTGGAGTGAACTCTTTGTCCGGGATACACTTCCAAAAGGAACAACTTCAGAGGATCCTTTTCACCACCGTTCGCAGCTGTTGAGTCTACCGGTGTGGGAGAACAGTCCGCCGGTGTGGGAGTGCAAACCGTTAGTGTGGGAGTGCAAACCACTGGTGTGGGAGAACAGTTCGCTGGTGTGGGAGAACAGTCCGCCAGTGTGGGAGTGCAAAGCCATGGTGGGGTAGTAAACAGCGCTAGTGTTGTAGGATTGAGCAACGCCCATTCACAAAATCCAGTAGTGATGGTAGGACCAAAAGAAAAGTTGCCGAAGTTCAATGGTGATGTTGCGGCCGACCTCATCTGACATTGCAAGACATGTGAAACAATTTTGAGGGCAAATGGCTTAACTGATACAAATGAATGGGTTCGACAGTTTTCGGCCACCCTACGGGGTGTTGCAATCGACTGGTTTGCCGATGCGGATCCCTAGAACCTAACCACTTGGGATGACCATAAGGAGTTTACGGCGGAATTTCAACCACTTCGCGACGACAACGAAATTGTAGCAGAAATATACAATACAAGATAGGGAAAAATGAAACAGTCCGAGTCTATGCCAGGAAGTCGAAGGACTTGATCAACAAAATGGAGAATAAGCCAACTGATGGATTATAGAAAAGGTGGTTCATTGAAGGCCTACACCCGAAATTGCGAAAGAAAATGAAGATCGTGCCGCCATCGTCATACACTAAAGTGTACAACCAGGCACTGAACCTAGAAAGTGAGCAAAAGATGAAAAAGAAGAAGATGAAGAGTAGCTCCTCTGAGTCAGATGCCAATGCATCCTCGAAAGAAGAAAGTAGCGATGAGGAAAACAGTAGCAAGAAGGTCTGAGACCTTCAGAAGGACATGGTTTGGATGATGAAGGAATTCAAGAACATGCAGAAAGAAACAAAGGGAAGCAAATTATGGTGCACAGAATGTAAGGCAGGTCACACAAAGGGCTCCTGTCCAAAAAACTAGTTCTGCGATATTTGTCAGATCATGGGACATTCCACAAAAGAATGCCCCTTCAACATGAAAACCAGAGGCCCTCAACAAGTGTTCCTCGCACAGGAGGCTTCCACGTCTGGAGGGAGCGAGAATACAAGCATTAAGGGTGCTACGACTGGAGGATACAGGAATAATAGATGTGGGCAAAATAACAATGCAAACAATAACAATAATAATGGTGGGAGGAGTCGAATTCAGTATGATGTGAACGGACGGCCGATTGTTCAATGTCGAGCCTGTAATTTGTGGGGTCACTTTGCCCGAGAGTGCACAATAGAAACCACGCCAAAATTGTTATGCAGATGGTGCGGACCTGGCGACCATGAAGATGGCAAGTGTCCAAAATCTGGAGTAAACTTGATCACTGTCGGGATGGATGAAGAAGAGGTTCTGGCAATTACGCGGAGGCAAGCAAAAGAGTACTCGGACTCGACGGAAGAAAAGAGGAAATTTGTGGAAGCACAGGCAGAGATTGAAAAGGCATCGCAGGCGAACATCTCACAGCTGAAAGACACCTCCAACACCTTGGCAAGGAATGCCGTGGAAATAAACATTGTACGGCAAATTTTGCAAACGGAGATACCTGTCAAGATAAATAATTTGCTTCTTACGATGCCTTAGCTCCGATCCGCTCTCACAAATATGGCACCAGCTCCGAGGATACCAGGAGAACAAGGTAGAGGGAAGGAAAGTGATGCAGGCGGAGAATATCAAATGTTGGTAGCCCTCACATCCAGCCGGCATCCAGCAGTTGTCGAGATGGGGATCCTCGGACATGTTCTCACAGACACAATAGTTGACAGTGGGTCTGGCGTAAATGTCTTACCCTAGGAGACCTAGAAGAAGCTAGGGCAGCCAACATTATGGCCCCCTACATTTCAGTTACTCACAGCGGACCAGCACGGCATTAAACCTCTGGGCGTACTGATGGCACAGCCGGTAATGATTGGCACACAATCGTTCCTACTGGACTTTGTCGTGATCCCGTTAAAGAGAAAAGGATATGACGCCATCCTTTGTCGTCAGGAAACAGTGTATCGTGAGGTTGCCGACGGTGTTTCAAGATGTTCCCGACGGTGTATCGGGAGGTTCCCGACGGTGTTTCAGGATCTCCCCGACGGTGTATCGAGAGGTTCCCGACGGTGTTTCAGGATGTTCCCGACGATGTATCAGGAGCTTCCCGATGGTGTTTCAGGATGTTCCCGACGGTGCATCGGGAGGTTTCTGTCAGTGTATCGGGATGTGTGCCGTCAGGCCGACATGTATCGAGATGTATCCGGAAGGTTCTATTATTATAGTTGGCATCTTGTATGTGGCTGACGGATACCTTCGAGAAGGTTCCTCGGACAGTATTTATATTTCCCTTCGGGATCATTGTAAGGATGTCAATACCTCATGTAATATCTTGGCATATGCGAATAATAATAAGAGTTCTGCTGTTGCTGTTCATGTTCGTATTCATTGTCTGTTTCTTAATTAACCTATGTGGTAAACATTTGGCGCCATTGCCCGATGGACCTGGAAAGGCAGGAGAATGAAGAGTAATGCCGAATCAGTTGAACAAGAATAAGAACAAAGTAAAGGACAAGGACGAAATACGCATAGCACACGGCGATCTGATTTTGGCGCAGCAAGTTGAACGCAGGAAGAGATTCTAGAAGATTGCTGCCGACGGACATAGAAGTGCGGAAGCATTATTGGAGGAGACGCGATAGCGGGTGGAATTGGTCAAAGAGGCAAGGGAGGAGTTTTTGAATTGGTGTTCGCTGAGGGAAGATAGTCCAGACGGAAGAAAATCGACTCGCACGGCTCGGAGTGCCGAAGGAGCAAGAGTGTGGAGTGAACTCTTCGTCTAGGATCCACTTCTAGAAGGAATAGATTCACTTAACGGAAACCCTTCTTCACCAAACACAACTGTCGGGATACCAAGTGTGACCGTCGGGATACCAAGCGTGAGCATTGGGATGGCGGGACCAAAGGAGAAGTTACCTAAATTTGATGGTGATGGAGCAGCTGATACCATCAGACATTGTAAAACCCGTGAAACGATTTGGAGAGCTAATGGCATAACGGATACAAATGAATGGATAAGGCAATTTCCGACAACCCTCCGGGGTGTTGCAATTGATTGGTTTACCGATACCGATCCACAAAAGTTAAACAGTTGGGATAACATTAAAAAGGAGTTCATCGCTGAATTTCAACTCTTGCGCGATGATAATGAAATTGTAGCGGAGATATTCAATACTAAGCAGGGGAAGAATGAAACAGTCTGAGTCTTCGCAAGGAAATTGAAGGACTTGATCAATAAGATGGAGAATAAGCCAGCTGACAGGTTACAAAAACGATGCTTCATTGAAGGCCTTCACCCGAAGCTGCGGAAGAAGATGAAGATCGTGCCACCATCGACATACATTGAAGCATATAACCGGGCAATTAACCTGGAAAGTGAACAGAAGACCAAGAAGAAGAAGAAGACTAGTTCATCCGATTCAGATGATGACGCCTATTCAGGAGAAGATAGCAGTGATGATGAGGGGAGCAGCAAGAAGGTTCGTGCCCTTCAGAAAGACATGATTCGGATGATGAAGGAATTCAAGAACATGAACAAGGAAACTAAGGGCAATGAACTATGGTGCACGGAGTGGAAGAAGGAAGGCCATACGAAGGGATCCTGCCTGAAAGAGCAATATTGTGAGATCTGCCAGATTATGGGACACTCGGTAAAGGAATGCCCTTTTAATCTGAAAACAAGAACATTGCAGCAAGTGTTCCTGACACAGGAGGCATCCCCGTTAGGAGGGAACGGGAACACCAGTACGGAAGGTGCCACATCGGGAGGATACAGAAATAATCGGCGTGGTCAGAACAACAACAACAATAGTGGCAACAACAATAATGGCGGAAGAAGTCGAATCTAGTATGATGCGAATGGCTGACCGATAGTTCAATGCCGCGCATGCAATCTGTGGGGTCACTTCACTCGAGAGTGTACAACGGCGAACACACTGAAGTTGCTATGCCGATGGTGTGGACCTGGCGATCATGATGATACTAAGTGCCCGAAGTCTGGAGTAAACTTGATTACCGTTGGGACGAACGAGGAAGAAGTTCTCGCTATTACTCGAAAGCAGGCGAAGCTCTACCTTGATCCGACAGAGGAAAAGAAGAGACTGGAGGAAGCCCGTGCAGAAATTCAGAAAGCAACGCAGGGAGAAACAACACACTTGAAGGACACACTGGGTACCTCTGTAAGCAACTGTGCAGAACAAAACATTGTAAGACAAATCTTACAAGCCGAGGTACCCGTCAGGATCAATGATCTGTTGCTCACTATGCCGCAACTCTATACGACACTCATGAATACAGTCTCGATTGCTAAGCAACCAGTAGAGCGAGAAAAGGAGAAACAGGGAGACACAGGTGCAGAAGACCCGATGCTGTTAGCTCTTTCATCTGGACGCTATCTGGCGGTTGTCGAAATGGGCATTCTCGGAATTGTGTTAGCAAACACGATCGTGGATGGAGGGTCTGGTGTTAATGTGCTACCAGAAGATACCTAGAGGAAGTTGGGACAACCGACATTGTGGCCACCCACCTTCCAGTTGTTAACAGCCGATCAACATGGAATCAAGCCATTGGGAATACTCACAGCGCAACCAGTGACAATTGGAACACAACCATTCCTGTTGGATTTCGTGGTGATTCCTCTAAGGCGGAAAGGATACGATGCTATTTTGGGTCAGGGGTGGCTCATACAAGCCAAGGCAAAGCACGATTGGAAGAAAAATACTTTATCACTTGAAAGCAAAGGCTGGAAGTATGTTATCGATCTGCACACTGAGATGGTCGGGAAAGAAGCCCTATCGTCAGATTTTGAAGGAGAAGTATGGAACTAGATCAGGAGGGAGTTCTACGACTGGAAGGAGATGACGATTTGGATTTAGTAAATGGTCTTTACCATTGGCAGATAGAGGATTATGAATTGTTTCCAACCTGCAATGTACTGACAATAGAAGAACACAATACCGATGCATTTCCAAAGGAGTTCACTGAAATAAAGGAAGGGGATGCGTTACTCGATGTGACCCCGGCACATCAGTTCACTAAAGGAGAACCCATCAAATACAATGAAGTCGCATTGCAGACCATGAATTTGGGAGACGAAGTAGAACCACGGAACATACTGGTAGGAGACAATTGGGACCCAGTACTAAAGACAACAGCATTCAAGATATTTTTAGAGTATAAAGATGTCTTTGCATGGACATACAAGGACCTGAAGGGCGTACCACCTGAATTGTGTGTGCATCGCATTCCATTGATCGAATGAGCAATACCCGTACGGAAGAGGCCCTATTGAATGAACAAAAATTATGTGGCCCGGGTTACGGAAGAAATCAATTGGATGCTAGAAGCCGGAATTATTTTCAAGGTGCAGACCAGTGAATGGGTATCCCTGATCGTGATCTCCCTGAAGGACTCCATTAAGATCCGAATGTGTTGATTTTCGATGCCTGAATGCAGTCACCATCAAGGATCCATTCCCGATCCCATTCATGGACAGCATCCTGGAGGAGGTAGTGGGACACGAGATCTACTCATTTATGGATGGTTTTTCCGGCTACAATCAGATCTCAATCGCAGAGGAGGATAAACTGAAGACAACATTTGTCGTAGAAGATGGGGTCTATGCCTATAATCGGATGCCGTTCGGTCTGTGCAATGCGCCTATGACATTTCAGTAGATCATACTACACATTTTTGACAAGATGTTTGTCGAAAACTTCGAGGCATTTTTGGATGATTGGTCAGTGTTCAGTGCAAAGGACAAACATCTGGTAGCCTTAGGCGAGTGTATGGAAAGGTGCCGCTTTGCGCGTTTGGCCTTGAACCCGAAGAAGTGTAGATTTATTGTCCTACACGGAAGGTTGCTCGGACACATAGTCTGTAAGGAGGGAGTGAAGACAGATCCGGACAAAGTGCGGGTCATATTAGAGATGTAGCCGTCCACCAATGTGACAGAGGTAAAATCTTTCCTTGGGCATATAGGGTATTATAGGCGTTTCATCAAAATTTTTGCCAAGATAGCATATCCGTTGGATAGGTTAACTTGGAAGACATAATTGTTCCGATGGGACAAGGAACAGCATGAAGCATTTGAAGGACTCAAGGTATGACTGGCTACAACACCTATTTTGGCATACTCGGATTGGAAGGAGTTTCATGTGCATGTGGATGCATCGAACTATGCGATCGGAGCAACTCTCGCGCAGACGAGAAGCCACGAGTTGGATCATCCGATCTACTTTGCCAATCGGTTGCTATCAAAAGCTGAACAAAATTATAGTACGACCGAACGGGAAGCATTGGGGATGGTCTATGCTGTGCAGAAATTCCAACATTACTTGTTGGCTACTCTGTTTGTGTTCTATGTCAATCATCAAGCCTTGTTGTATATGATCAATAAACCAGTCATTCAAGGAAGGATCAGCCGATGGTTACTCCTGTTGCAGGAGTTTACTTTCCAGATTATTGTACGGCCAGGAAAGAAACATGTAAGCATGGATCATTTATCACGTATCAGAACAGGAGAACTGGCAGACGGTGTAAATGATGACTTTCCTGACGCACAGCTGTTTCAGATTGCTACACTACCAGAATGGTATACAAGCATCGGCGAATACTTGTCAACAGGACAGTTTCCAAATACCATGCCCCCGAATGAAAAACGGAAGTTGGTGATACGGAGTGGAACATTCCAGCTAATTAATGGACTGTTGTATAAAATGGGACCCGATCAAATCTTGAGGCATTGTGTCCTAAAGGAAGAGATTCCACGGGTCCTGAAGGAAGCGCAGGAAGGACTGGCAGGAGGACACATGGGGCCGGACACAACTGCACGAAAAAATACTTCTAGCAGGATTATGGTGGCCAACAGTATACAATGACGCCAGGGAATGGGTTGTTGCATGCGATACATGTCAGTGAGCTGGAAAACCCTTGAAAAGAGATTTCATGCCTCTGAATCGTTCTCATGCTCAAGAGCTCTTTGAACGATGGGGTTTGGACTTCATAGGACTGTTGAAGACAAGCACAATCAGAAGGTGCCATTACATTGTTGTCGCGACGGAATATTTGACTAAATGGGTGGAGGCATGTGCACTACCGGACAACTCAGCGGTAAGTACAACAAAGTTTATTTATGAACAAATAATTACTAGATACGGCATTCCGTTACAATTAACAAGTGATAGAGGAGGACATTTTGTAAATCATGTGATCCGACTGCTTACCACGGAGTTCAAAATTTATCGTTCGCTATCAAGTCCGTACTACCCAAGGGCAAACAGACAGGCCGAAGCTACCAAGAAAATCCTACTATCAATTATATACAAATCCTGCGCAGTCGAAGGGGAGGATTGGGAGGAGAAATTACCTTCTGCTCTGTGGGCTTACTGCACGGCGTATAAAGTTACAACAGGACACACGCCGTTTCAACTGATGTTCGGACAAGAGGCTGTAGTACTAGCGGAATTTATGATACCAAGCTTGCGGATAGCACTAGAAAACAAGTTGGGCGACATGGAAAGCTTAAGGGAGCGGCTGTACAAACTAAATAGGTTGGAGAAAAAGCGATTGTTAGCACAGTGGGCCACTGAAGTAACCCAGAACAGGTGGAAGGCGTGTCACGATAAGCACTTGAAATTGAATAGGCTTCAGCCCGGACAGTGGGTGCTGAAGTACGACGGCCGGAATGAAATCAAGCCGGGCAAGTTCAAAGTTAAGTGGGTCGGACCTTATTAGATTCGGGTAGGAGACAATGGAGCAATAAAATTATGGACTTTAGATGGACAGGAAGTGCCCCAGGCGGTAAATGGCTCAAAGCTCAAGGTATACCACAGTCAGAAGACTTTTGTGTCGGAAAATGACCTTCAGGTGACCCCGTTGTCGGTGCAGATCGACGATGCTAACGGTCGAAGAGAAAACTAACTTTGCTGTTAAAAAAAAAAGAAAAAAAAGAAAAAAAGAGAGAGAGAGAGAGATTTCCTTACGGTGGTCACCGTATGGTCCGTACGACAGGTTATTTCATGACACCGTACGGCCGGCTATTCCATGTCACCGTACGGTCCTATTTGTATTAAGAGCATAAAATGTGAAGAAAGGCCATTCAACATGGAGTCAGAGATGAGTGAAACTTGAATACAAGTCATTTTCGAATCAGATGTTCTCATATACCGTGCTTGCGGATTAGGAGAAAGAAGGCGTAGGGCGAGAAAGCAAACAGGATGAAGGCGATAATTTTTAGAATACCACCAAGCCCTTGATGTAGTGAATGAGTAAACAACACGGTGGAGAGTTTGCAGACTATCATCAGCTCTACTCCATTCCGATAATTGACAGGCTGCATTTTGCTCTTGCCTATGGCAATATCATTAGAGGGGTTTCTTCAAATGTCCCTGCGCCTGTTGAGTGCCGTCAATACGTATTTGGAAGCCGTCTAGACTGTAGCTTGGAAGTAGTACTTGCAAGGTTTTCATTGGAAGGCACTTACAGGAGGAGTTACAGTGCTCTGAGGGTGAAATGGATGAAGATGGTTGCACAGACCCTTGGGTTCTAGCAGGCGGTATGAGGTTTCATGTTGATTTTCCTTCAAGCTGGGCAAGACACGTCATCCCATCGTCCATGCTTATACTGAGCTGTTGAAACAATTATACGTTGGATCGGCAAATTTCAAGCAGTAGGAAATACGTGAGAAATTTGGGAATCTGTATGGCTGTACGGCAGGCACAGGAAAGATACAAAAGGCATAGTATGCAATCAGCGGGTAAGAGAGCTTGGAGGAAACACCTAGAACGGGATTCAGTCATGAATCAAGAGATATAGGCAGGACCCTCACAAGCATGGCCACAGGGAAAGGAGACAGGCAAGCATAGGGCAAAAGTACAGACTCAGCCGGATGTCCATGCAACACCACAAACTGTAGCTTTTGAAGGGCTGAATGGAGGGGATTGTCGGAAATGGTGGGAGGAACATCCCGATACTCACCTGGTTAAAGCAAGCATCAGAAAGGCGCAGGTGGAGTGGGCTATCCGGATGCCACTTTTTTGTATTAGAGACTTTGAGGGCATTTTGCTGTCGATGATTGAGGCTTATGACAGGCATTCTCGAAAATGCTCAATTCCATATTTGGGGTATGACATAGTGGTATCCTTTCGGCCAACTGATTTTACGAGTCTTTGGTATACCAGGGGCGGCGCAAGGTGGAGCCAAGATTGATGGCAAACCCAAAAAGATGAGCAAGGAGACGAAGTTGCAGCTCATACGGATGGTGTGTAATGACGAAGTACAGAAGCACATCGATACTCTCATGGACGCGTCGAAGAAAAGAGGGCTGTGGAAGTTTGAGATTTGTGAAGGACATTGGAAGTGTTTGATGGATGTGGTTAAAAGCAAGCTTACAGGATCCAGCAGGGCATCTGACATCTCCTTCCCCTTGGTCAGTATGATGAATGGAATCATGAATGGTAAGGTCTATGACTGGGCTTCATTGTTAGCCACGCGCATGGAGGAGTTCATGACCTTACAACACAAAATGTTCTATATGCCGCACTACGCCATTGGATTCTTTTTGGACGCCATGGCCAGGATGATACCCCATGAGCAGCTAGAAGTTAAGCCGACTCCGGCAGTACCTGGCGAGCCTCCGGTAATGCAATGGAAGCATTTGGATACACCTATAGGTCAAAAGAGCGGGGGCCAGAAGAGGACATGGCAGGAGATGGAGGAATCGGGTAACACCGATAGTGGCCATCAAGACACATCTTGCGATGAGGATGACGACTCTGAAGGTATGGAGGTAGAACAGGAAGTGGAGGAAGAAGATGAGGAAGGTAGTATAGTCTCAACAGTTCCACTTCGCTTTCTGCGACCAACTACACCTGTGACTATCACTTCAGCTCCGGTAATTTCGGCACCCCACATTCACACCATGGCAGATGTTCACATCCTAGGGTTTGGTCAGTTTCGGCGTCCAGTGGTGATGACACCGGTTACTCTACATCCTGCATCACGAACAGCAGTAGCACCTGTGCAGCCAGCGGACAGCAGCACCTGCTGCTGTAGCCACGAGTACGCAGCCAGCGGTTCACGACCCAGCTCCCATACCTATACTAGAGAGTTTGCCTCAGCCACTTCCTGTGGCGAAGCCTGTGACAGAGGAAGGAGTCAGTGGGAGAGGTACGCAGGAGCAGGTTCCACTGGAAGTGACTGGGTCAGATGCGGTAGTCACTGTAGCAGACATTCTGCTAAGTGAGGATCAGAGTGCTCACTCCAGTATCCCTGCAGCGGCACCCCAGGCCCTAGCAACAAGTGTAGCAAGTCGGGCGAGTGAGTACTTGAGGCGCTGATGGGGACACAACCCAAGAACAGAATGGAACCAACAAAAAGGGAAAATTATATTAACTGAGAAAATAAGCTAGTACAAACAGTACAGAGAAAATAAACTTCAAAACATGCCCTAAGGGCTTACAATAGCATAAATCTGGAGATAATTTCTCCTTTCAGGACCTCCTCTCAAACTCCACTCCGAACTGCCTTTTACAATGCCAGAAATCTCCTTAAATAGACCCCAGAGGGTTAAGGACTAGGAGTACATTCTAGAAAGTGCTGGTAGGCATCCACCGACCAAATAGAAGGTTCCGGAAGCTGCGTTAGAAGTCGGTGCAAATCTAGAAGAATCCGGAAACGGTAACCGAACTTCCGGGAGGCATAACTTTTGAACCGTAGCTTCGATTGACGAACCGTTTACATTTTCGGAAAGCTCTCGAAGCGCTCTATGGCCTTATGGACGAGCTTTGCTCGTCTCCCATTTTTCGGCCCTTTTCGAGGTCATTTAATGCCCCTAACTTGACTCTGAAGCATTCTTAGGAGGTCTCCAAAACCCGAAAAACTGCAATAACTTTCAAACCGTGGGGCCTTTTGACCTGATTCTTTTTCTAGAATGCTCTAAATCATAATTACATTCATCTAGCTAATTTGCACCTTCTAGGTCACCAAAATGATGGCCAAATTGCATGCTCCTATTTTTTCGGGATTTTCAAACACACTGATAGTGGAACTGTGAGAGTTGGAACCTTTATTTGACCCAAATGGGTATCCAAAAATGTAAAGACATGAAACAGAAACTAAGTCTAAGTACATTTTTTTGGGTGACACAGGATTGCCCTTATACCTCTGGATGCTCCTGCATCAGGCGCCGACTACTTGCCCCTGTCACCAGAAGTCATTCCATTCAGTCTCCCATGAGAGAGCACATGTCCTTGGAGGCCCATTGGTCCAACAGTGAGATAGTCGAGATACCGGCATCACCTGAAGGGGAGGATTAGAGTGCAGCGGCAACCAAGAAAGTGGCCACGGGAGTGCAAGTGTCAGATCCTCTACCAGCAGAGACGGAAGAGATGGATATTCATTCTCGCTTGGCTATCATTGCGGAGCAGAGCAAGTCCAAAGCGGAAATGGTGCTGATGGAGCGAAGAAGGGTAGAGGCTGGGTGGAAGGCTTGGGAAATGACAGAAAAGGCTCGGGAGGAGATGGCTGACCAACTTACCACCCAACACCTTGCATGGGAAGCGGAACGGACAGCGCTGCTAGCACAGCTCGAGGAGAGTACGCGAGGGAAACAGCAGGCAGAACAGCAGTTAACCACACTGGAGCAACAACTAGCAGCAATCGAGCAACAGTTGACAACAGCATGTCAGGAGGACTCAGCGCAACAGGCTCACGATCAGAAGGAAGCTGAGTGTCAGGAGGTTGCTTTGATGCTGAAAGAAATGGTGGAGGAGAACTCACAAATTAGAGCTGATTTGCAAATACGGACAGAATAGGTGTACCAGCTTCGACGCAGCCGGTCGTCACAGTCCGAGACTCAGCCTTCGGGTTGATGATGTATATATCCATGTTGTTTTTGTTTTACGAATAATATATATAGTGTGGGTTTTTTGTGGTCTTGTCGCCGGGAGACGACTTTTCTTTTTGGGGGAGATGATGTCGTCAGGAAACAGTGTATCGGGAGGTTCCTGACGGTGTATCGGGAGGTTCCCGATGGTGTATCAGGAGCTTCCCGATGGTGTTTCAAGATGTTCTCGACAGTGTATCGGAAGGTTCCCGACAGTGTATCAGGAGCTTCCCGATGGTGTTTCAGGATGTTCCCAACGATGTATCAGGAGCTTCCCGATGGTGTTTCAAGATGTTCCCGACGATGCATCGGGAGGTTTCTGTCAGTGTATCAGGATGTGTGTCGTCAGGCCGACATGTATCGAGATGTATCCGGAAGGTTATATTATTACAGTTGGCATGTTGTATGTGGCCGACGGATACCTTCGAGAAGGTTCCTCGGACAGTATTTATATTTCCCTTCGGGATCATTGTAAGGATGTCAATACCTCATGTAATATCTTGGCATATGCGAATAATAATAAGAGTTCTGCTGTTGCTGTTCATGTTCGTATTCATTGTCTGTTTCTTAATTAACCTATGTGGTAAACATCCTTGGCCGCTGATGGCTTATTCAAGCCAAAGTCAGACACGACTAGAAGAAGAACACCTTGTCACTCGAAAGTAAAGACCGACGATTTGTCATTGATTTGCACACCCAAATGGTCAGGGAAGAAGCCTTGCCATCAGATTCCGAAGAAGAGGATGAAGGCAGACAACGTAATGAACTGGATCAGGAGGGAGTCTTGCGGTTGGAGGGAGGATCAACAGATGACTATTTGGATTCAGTCAACGGTCTTTACCACTAGCAAATAGAGGACTACGAACTATTCCAGAGGTGCAATGTACTGACAATTGAGGAAGGTCCGAGGGGAGATGAATTTCCAAAGGAGTTTACTGAGGTAAACGAGGGAGATGCACCGTTGGGTGTGACACCCGCCTATGCATTCGGTGAGGGGGAGACAATCAAGTATAACGAAGCCACACTACAAGCAATGAATTTGGGGGATGAAGCAGCATTGAAGAACATTCTGGTGGGAGATAATTGGGATCCAGTACTCAAAGCGGCAGCATTCAAGATATTCCTGGAATACAAAGATGTATTTGCATGGACATACAAGGACTTGAAGGGTGTACCGCCATAGTTGTGTGTGCACCGCATCCCACTAATCAAAGGAGGGATCACGAAGGAAATCCACAGGATGTTGGAGGTCGAAATTATTTTCAAGGTGCAGAGAAGTGAATGGGCGTCACCTATAGTTATCTCATTGAAGAAAGACACCACCCAGATCCGGATATGCGTGGATTTTCGATGCCTTAATGCAGTCACGATCAAGGATCCCTTCCCGATTCCATTTACGGACAGCATCCTGGAGGTCGCCGGACATGAAATTTACTCCTTTATGGATGGGTTCTCCGGATACAATCAGATCTCTATAGCGGAGGAGGACAAATTGAAGACAACGTTTGTCGTTGAAGATGGGGTCTATGCGTACAACTGGATGCCATTCGGCTTGTGCAAGGCACCAGCCACCTTCCAGCGGATTATATTGCACATCTTTAACAAGATGTCCGTGGGAAACTTCAAAGCGTTCCTTGATGATTGGTCGGTATTCAGCGTGGAGGACAGACACCTGGCAGCACTCACTGAATGTATGGAGAGATGTCGCAGGGCCTGGCTAGTGTTGAACCCCAAGAAGTGTAGATTCATGGTTCCGCAGGGAAGACTGCTTAGACACATTGTCTGTAAGGAAGGATTGAAGATTGACCCCGACAAAGTGAGTTATTCTCAAAATGCAGCCATCCACTAATGTGATGGAGGTAAAGTCTTTTCTCAGACATATAGGCTATTACAGGAGATTTATCAAAATTTTTGCCAAGGTGTCATACCCGCTAGACAGGTTAACCTGCAAGGGAGAATCATTCAGATAGGATAAAGAACAGGATGAGGCGTTTGAAGGGTTGAAAGTATGATTGGCTACTGCACCCATCTTGGCATATCCGAACTGGAATAAGGAGTTTCATGTTCACGTTGACACCTCAAATTATGCGATCGGAGCAACCTTGGTGCAGACAGGTAGCCATGGGTTAGATCACCCGATATACTTTGCCAACCAGTTATCAAAAGCGGAGTAGAACTACAGTACGATTGTACGAGAAGTGTTGGGAATGGTCTACGCAGTGCAAAAATTCCGTCATTACTTGCTCGCCACACCGTTCGCATTCTATGTTGATCACCAAGCCCTCTTGTACATGATTAATAAACCTGTCATCCAAGGAAGGATCAACAGATGGCTACTTTTGTTGCAGGAGTTTACTTTCAAAATCATTTTCTGGTCGAGGAAGAAACATGTCAGCGACGACCACCTCTTGTGGATCAAAATAGGGGAATCGACAGAGGGGGTGAATGACGACTTTCCTGACGCACAGCTGTTCCAGATCGCAGTACTACCAAAATGGTACAGGAGCATCGGGGAATATCTGTCGACAGGACAATTTCCAAGAGGCATGCCACCAAATGAGAGGTTCAAGTTGATAATCAGGAGCTGTACCTTCCAGCTGATCAACGGATTGCTCTACAAAATGGGGCCGGATCGTATTCTTCGACGGTGTGTTAGAAGAAGAGATACTGCGGGTGTTAAAAGAAGCACATGAGGGTCCTGCAGGAGGACACATGGGACTAGACACCACTGCGTGGAAGATATTGCTTGCAGGACTCTGGTGGCCGACAGTGTACAATGATGTGCGAGAGTGGGTTGTAGGGTGTGACACTGTCAACGGGCCAGGAAGCCGCTGAAGAGAGACTTCATGCCACTTAACCCCTTGCATGTGCAGGAACTTTTTGAGTGGCGGGGATTGGATTTCATTGGACCCTTGAGGGCGAGCAAGACTAGATGGTGCTAGTACATCGTTGTCGCAACGAAGTACCTGACCAAGTGGGCAGAGGCACGTGCGCTACTAGACAACTCGGCCGTCAGTATAACAAAGTTTATTTATGAGCAGATCATTACCAACGATGGAATTCTGTTACAATTAATAGGTGATAGGGTTGGACATTTTGTTAATCATGTCATTCTATTGCTCACCACCAAATTCAAGATTTGTCATTCATTGTCGAGTCCGTACTACCCAAGAGCAAATGGACAGGCCAAGGCTACAAATAAAATTTTGGTATTAATCATCTACAAATCCTACGTGGTTGAAGGTGCAGATTGGGAGGAAAACTTACCCACCACCCTTTGGGCTTATCGCACGGCGTACAAGGTGATAACAGGGCACACATCATTCTAGTTAATGTTTGGACAGGAGGTGGTAGTACCAACGGAATTCATGATTTTGAGCTTGTGAATAGCACTGGAAAACAAGCTAGGTGACGTCGAAAGCTTAAGGGAGCGACTGCATAATTTGAATAAGCTCGAGGAGAAACGATTGTGGGCGCAGTGAGCGACGAAAGTGACATAGAACAGACGCAAGGTTTGGCATGATAAGCTCTGGAACTTGGCAAGTTTTAGCCGGGGCAGCTGGTACTCAAGTATGACGGGCGAAATGAAATCAAGCTGGGAAAGTTTAAGGTTAGATGGGTTGGACCCTACCAGATCCGGGAGGTCGGCGACAATGGAGCGATCAAATTGTCAACCTTGGACGGGCAAGAGGTACCTCAGACAGTCAATGGATCCAAATTGAAAATATACTGTGCTAGGAAGATTTCGTCGTCTTCATGGCAGAACGGCCACGCCTCGAGGCAAAATTAAGGCACAAAAAAATGTGAAAAAAGAAAGAAAGCAGAGGGCTGTCCGCGGGCTCAGCCCACGGACTGTGCTCTGCGGGCAAGATGTCCCGTGGACCCCCTCTGAAGGCTCTGTCGGTGGATGTCCCCGCCGGCTCTATCGGTGGATGTCCCATTGGACTCCTTTCCGCGGAGACCTTTTCTCTCCCTAGCGTGTCTTTTCTGCGGGTTTCATCCTCCTCCCGCGGAGTAATTACTTTTATTTCTGCGGACTCTTTTTTTCGTGTGTCATTTCTGCCATAGACTTCTTTTCAAGCAATGGTAAGGGATGGGATGATTCGCGAGCCATAACTGAAGAAAGCTTTTGCCAAAGTTTTCCGTGGACCCATTCTCCTGCGCATGCGTGACTCTTCTCCGCGCAACGCTTTTGTTACAAGGTTGACTGTTCGACTTCAACGTCTACACCTGGTTCCTTTATTTGCCATTCTGTCTCTTCATCCATTCCAAATGCCATCCATAATGTCATGAGATTGCAAATTTTTATGAGCTTCTTAAACCCAGTTGAGAAAACAGTGTTTGGTAATCGCGAATTCCCCCGAGACCTATTGCCATCGACACAGCTTGTTGATATTTTTCAACCATTGCCACGGCTTCAAAATATACATCCATTGCTTCCTTTCCATCTCCTCGCGGGCCAACTGAAGATCGTAGTGAGCAGATTTGGCAATCAGGGATCCATTGAGGGCGATAAGAGAAAGCAAGCTTGTTGAAGAAGTGAGGATTCTTTGCTTAAGATCTATCATGGCAAAGTGCATCATTAGACCTTCAGATCTATTGCTGCTAATTGAGGCACCTCGACCCTTCGGTTGCTTTCTAGCTTGATTATGCTAGCGCTGTCATAGCAGTTTTCAACCCCTGACTGACGAAGATGGAAATAGGCGTGTAAAGATATGGTATGGTCGTCTCCATTCTCGGGTGGCATGGACTGGCGATTCCCCTATAGTCTTGGGGAAATTCATTTTCCGCGGAGGTGGTTGGGACTTTAGCAACAGAGGGCAAATTGAAGAGTTACTGACAAAATAAGAGGAGGCACGGGTAAGGAAATAAAGCATTTGGAACCCTACGCTATATAAGGAGAAATAAGCCATTATTGCATGGAATCGGTAGGCAAATGGAAGCAGTGGAAAAGTCAGCTGACGACAAATATGGAAAAGAATGCAAGGGTTTTGGCATCTGGAATCCGAGTTGCAGGCCCGTTGGGGTCCAATAGCAAGAAACAGAAGTTCAGGGAGGAACTCACTCATCTCACCATCTAGTTTGAGGGTCTTAATGGCAGTGAATGTTGAAAATGGTGGCAAGAGACCTCGGAGGCAGACCAGATTAAGTAGATTTTGATACGAGCACAGGTGCATTGGGCCATCCAGCTTCCAATCTTCTCCATCCAGTTATTCGAATCAGTTTTGCGCACTATGATAGACATATAGTCGGCAAAGTAGAACAAGTACATTTATGTACAAAAAGCATCAGATGATGGTGTCCTTTAAACCTAGGGATTTCACTAGGGATTTTGGCATCCTTGGCCCCAGTGGTAAGAAGGTGGAAATTAAGAATCACAAGCTCTCTCAGGAATGGAAGGAACATTGGATACGGCTAGTGGGCTGCGATCTTTCACTTGAGGAGATGGATTCAATGGTTAAGGGGTCGAAATGCAGAGGGCTCCGCAGAGATTTCATTCGGAAGGGTCATTGGAGGTGCATTATGTATGTGATCAAGAATAGGTTGACGAGTGCGACTCGAGCTTCAGATATTGCATTGCCCTAGGTTGTATTCATGAATGGCATCATGCAGGGTATGGTGTATGATTGGGCTGTGGTCCTTGCCGACAGGATGGAGGAATTCATGACGCTTCAGCATTGCACATTCTTTATGCCACATCATGCGATTGGTCTATTTCTTGAGGCAGCTGTCCATTAGATACCCATGGATGATTTTGAGGCACCACCTCGGGGGAAGTTGGCACAAGGAGAGCCTCCAATATTTTATTGGAGACATTTGGACATGGGTGGGATAGTAGTGGGACAGAAGAAGGTATTTCGGGGATTGCAGGCGACTCACGGGGATACTGACAGCGGACGTGAGGAGACCTCGGAGAGCAGCAGGGCGGAGTACGAGGAAGACAGTACTTCCGTAGAGGTTGGCAGCGAACCAGCAGATAGTGAGCCTGCATCTTTCACCCCACTGCAGTTGTCAACTTTGGCGCACTTGTCCGCTCCCACATCACACATTCCTCCTTTCGGTTAGCGTCATGCATCGGTCGTGATGACCCCGCCGACTGTAGCAGATGTCCCTCGGGCAGTAGCAGAGGATGTCCCACTGAAAATAGCTATTGTTACACCAGCGACCACTCTAGATGCTACTTTCTCTGCGGCTATAGCAGATGTTCTAGTTGCATTAGTGGAGCTAGTCTCACAGAGGGCAGAGTTGCCAGTGTCAGAGCCTGAGCCCCAGGTTTGCTTGGATGTGATTGACTGTGGTGCAGTTGTCACCGTTTTGTCTTCCTTGTTAGCATCCGCCAAGCTAGTACAGACAGACCAGTTAGCCCAACCAGCATAGGAGGAGGGCATGGAGCCCACACAGTCAGAGCAGCCGGAGGTGATGGATAGAACCAGTGCTTTCTTGAGACAGCAGTTCCGACTCATCCCTGCCAAGGTTGGTCCGTCTATCCAGTCCCCTAGGCACCTAGGAGTATCAGTTGCAGTACCATAGCCTCAGGAGGTGGGGGTGCCACAGGCCGAGGTTGTCCCGAGAGTAGAGGAGGCCGCACCGGATGTGGGCATGTCCCCGCAGATGAGGAACAGAATAGTGATGCCAAGTGGACGATGGAGGGTTTTGCAAAGGAGGATTATGGGTCAGATGAGGACAGGTGTAGAGACTACTTTAGGGCTATGAAGGTTGCGCTAAAGAAGGGACATGATGTGGCATTGCAGGCCATGACTCGACGAAGGGAGTGGCATTTGGTTTGAGCTTACATCAGGGGGATTTGTTCGCAACGGTTCCGTTCATGTTTTGAGGAGAGGGGTTGGCTAGCAGTCAAGACACCGGAGATGTTGGCAGATTGGGCCAGTGAGCCAAAGTTGGGGTCGTGCAACACTCCACTAGAGAAGCTGGCACTTGAGATCGTGGCACTGTATAAGGAGGTTTATTATGCTCACAGGCGCGCGGAGGCGGATAGGGCAGCTGACAAGGTTGCACCCGAGAGATCTCTGGCAGCTGAGAGAGGCGAGAGAGAAGATAGCCGTGGATTTGGCCAGTTAGCAGGCAGCATGGGCAGTTGAGAGGGCAGCTTTGTTGTGGGATAAGGAAGCGGCTGTACAAGATAAGGATGCAGCAGAACAAGAGTTGCAATTAGCCAGGAAGCAGGCTATGGATGTGGCGCTTCTCCTGAAGGAGGCGTTGAGGTTAATTCACGGATACAAAAGGATTTGAGCATCCGAACGGAGTAGGTCTATAAGTTGCGTCGGCAACAGCATTCTTCAGGGGCACCACCTCCTCTCTAGTATTTTTTGTTTTATTGTATGTGGGTTGTCTCCTATTTTGTTAGTCGTCAAGAGACGACTTTTCTGTTTGGTGGGGATAACATCGTCGACAGATTTTGTATTTTGTAGCCAATTGGGTTATGTTGTCGAAGATTTTGTATTTTGTAGCCGATTGGGTTATGCCGTCGGAGATTGTGTATTTAGTAGCTGACGGGTAGATTAGGATTGTTTTGTAGCCGATAGACATCTTTTGGAAGGTTTGGTGAAAAGTATTTATACCCCGTCTGGGATCATTGTAAAGCATCTTATCTTATTGGATCTTATCTTATGCTTTGTATGTAATCTGTTGGCATATGCGAATAAAGGAGTACTATTGTTGCTGTTCGTGTTCATTATCTGTGTGCCATAATTAATCTATGCGGTAAACATGGTCTGTTGTTATCCACTATGGCTGTGTAGTTAGGATTCCTCCTTTCCCACTGGTAATATTGAATGATCACTGTACCAACTTACTGTGGATGGCTTCCTTTAGAAATGATTGATTCTTGCTGCTTTGTAATATGGTGTGGCGGCAGAAATTGATTGGAGCTTTGTAATTCTTCCTACCGGTATCCGACTCTTCACTCCCAATAAGTGGTGGTCGTGATCCCTTCCATGTCTGTGATTTGAGTGACGTACTTACTTATCTCTTCACAATTGGTACTTCTTGCTATTCTCGTCCATGTTAATAGTGTTTGTATTGCTTGGTGTATCTTCCTCGTTGGATGTGCTCAGGTCCGATGCCTTCTCTCTCTCTCTTGTGGTGATAGCGGTAACTGTAGATGGCTACCTTTGTTTGGTGATGAGTTCTGATGCCTGTCGATATAATTCTTGAATGTTTGTTGACTCAGATTTGTCCATGTTCTTTCTTGGCTATCTATATTGGATCTTCTCCTTCCGTTCATTTGCCCTTTAATAGGTATCAATTACATTTATATATGCACACCATTGCGTTTGATAAATGTTTACACCCGCTGGCATGCAACCATTGATTAATATCGATTATAGTTTGATAATTATATGATTGGGTATTATGGTCATAATAAGAAGAAAGATTATCGGTAACACCCCTTTACAACATCTGTTAACTTCTTGCTTGCCTTGAGTTGATCCAAGGAATGGTGAGAAGGGGGAGCCTTCCCTTTAAGGTAGGAGAGGCTCTATCTCACACATTGTGGTTCGTCAACCTATTTTGTGACTGAATTTGCATAAATTGTTGGTTGCAAAATATTCACCCAACAAAAATATAATAATGGAACCTTATAATCAATGTTATCGATAAAATTAGATGTTAATATTTGTTAATGTGTCCAAAGGGTATGTCATTTGGGTTGGTCACGACGATTGGTAGTTGTGCTACTTATATATGGCATGTAGTTGAGTTCGAGAAGGATTATCATCATTGTGGAGTAATAATTGTGTTGGCATTGTGAGTGATTGTGAGTATGCTTGGTATATATGGCACTGTAACCATTCTTTGATATCAATCAAGAAGGCTTGGCCAGTTCTTTTGATACTTTGTGTTGCTTTATTTTTCTTTCTTTAATATATATTCTCGTATGCATTAATCTATTAACTGAAGGGGCAAACATTTGCCGTTGTTGCCTATACGGATGTGGAATTAAGAGTGATGGAGAATAATGAAGGGAGAATAATGGGCTGATCAATAAACAAGGGTTATAGTAGGGAAGACGACACTTTCCAAGGGTTTTTTGAACGGGAGAGGGCATTGATGTTAGGTTTCATATCTTTATTGTAAGCATCCATCAAGACGCATGTTCAAAGGGATGTGGCATAAGAACAATTCTTGAGAGCATGGTGTGGAATTCTTTTAAAGTGAGCCCTAAAATTGATCGCTTAATGAGTCGTCTACCATGTCTCTTGTCACAAACATATTTGGCCCTACAAAACTCACAAGAAGAAACTAATACAGAGAATAGATGCTAATAAATTCTCTAGAGATTTGAGGAAAATAGGCGAAGGGAGGTAGAGGAGCATGACAAGAGTAGAAGACGAAAAGGCACTCTGAGCCCTTCAGAGAAGAATAATTAATGCCAAATATTCTCAATAAACACCGAAATCATAAGGAGCAAATAGAGGGCCTTTGTTTACCGTACTGGTAAAGAAATCAACGCATACAGACAATAGAACACGAACAGCAGAATTATATTCGCAATAGTAGATAATTGATTTACAATGATCCCAGATAAGATATAAATACTACCGCCGAACCTTCCCGAAGGAGTCTGTCGCGGCCACAACATTACATCCGCTACAAACTATTTACCCGTCGGCTACAAAATACAAAACATTGACGACAGTCAATCCGTCGGCTACAGAAACACCGTCAGACCCATCTAGTTTGCTAACACCATCCCCCCCAAAAAGAAAAGTCATCTCTTGACGACTGACAAAATATCTGAGACAAATTAACAAACAAAATACATTAACAGAGTGACTACAACAAGAGAAATCTGCTTCTGACACATCAGTGTCACCTTTTTTCGTGCCTCTAGCCTTTGCTAACACAACACTGCCTCCTTGATGAAGCTGACCTTGATAGCCACTTGTGCTGCTTTCTCTACTTCCAACACTGGGTCCATTGAGCTAAGTGTCGCTGCACTGACTCCAACTGGATGATTAGCTCCTTCTGAGCTCTCTACGCATCCACCAAGATAGCCTCCCGACCAACACCTACTCCCAGTGCCTCGGTACACAAACAGTCCATGCCTACAGCAACTTCAACTCTTCTCAACTGGTCAGACTCCCACGACTGATATCCGCAACGACTGGGGGTCCAGGGGGCAACGCCCCCGGCAGGGTCGAGGGCAGCGCTCCCGGCGGGGTCCGGGGGCAGCGCCTCGGGTGCGCTCCTTGTCGCAGTACAGGGCGGGGTCGAGGGCGCCGCCAAGAACAAATTAACACTCCAGAACCCACATAAAAATGCACGGAACGCACTGTTTTTGCCATTTTCTGCCAATTCCAGACTCTTTCTGGTAACCATTGCTGTGAATTTGTCGTCTTTTTTTATTTATTTTTATTTTTTATTGCTTCCTCTACAATCCACCATAAATCTCTCTGCACATAGAAATTCTTCTCCTTCCCTACACAGATTCCATCTTGGCTCCTGCAATTTTACTGTGCTGTCGCTAAACTAAAAAGCGCCCAAACTAAATATGCCATATTTTTCCCACTCCTCACAAAAGCCTGAGCTTCTCCTTCTGGCAGAACAAGCACTCTTCTTTATGTCTTTGTTTTCCCGCGGAGAAATCTGGCTGGAGGAGGGAATGGAGTTTGGCGGAAATGTTTTTTACCCACGGCCTTTCTGGCGGAGGAACTTAGAAGTTTTATGCCTGCGGCTAATTTTTGACGGAGGAGATCGACCGACGAAGACACTCTGACTAGCGGAGGAGTTTTTTTTTAGCCCGTGGCCTTCCTTTTTACCAGTGAAGACTGCCCGCAGACCTTCCCTTGTTACCGGCGGAGAAAGACTGTTTGGTGATCAACGCAGAGGAGAGAGCGGAGTCTTTTTGGCAGAAAGATTTAGAAGTGCAGAGTAGAATATTTCTAAGTCCGCGGGGCTTTCCTTGGCAGAGAACTTTACAAGTTTTATGCCCGCGGACAGCTGCCTGTGGGGCTTTTAACAACCCGCTAACAGACTGTCCGCGGGGACATTCCTGTCACTCCCGCGGACAGGCTGCTGCCCGCAGGGTCTTTGACTTTGCCTGCGGACAGGTTGTTGCCCGCGGGGCTTTGACTCTACCCGCAGACAGGCTATTGCTCGCGGGGCTTTTCAGTCCGTGGGCCTTTCTGTCCGTGGGGACCCCAAAAAAAAAAAAAAATATATATATATATATATATATATATTTTATTTGTTTTCAATTTTTTTCAATATATATTTTTTTGAACAAATCAAATAACAGAGGTACGTCCATTTTGCCTCCAGACGTCGCCATTCTGCAATGACGACGAAGTCAGCTGGCCATCCTGTGACAGCGACGGAGTCTTCCTGGCACCATATATTTTGAATTTGGATTTGTTGACTGCCGGAGGTACCTTCTGCCCATCCAAAGTTGATAATCTGATCGCTCCATTGTCGCCGACCTTCCGAATCTGATATAGTCCAATCCATCTGCCCTTAAACTTTTCCACTTTGATTTCATTTTGACCGTCGTACGCCTTATGTTTGTTCTGTGCCACCTCAGTCGCCCATTGTGCCTGCGCTCGTCGCGCAATTGGATTATTTCCTTGCTGTCGGTGCCCTTCCACTAATTTTATGTTGCGGTGTAACCTTTTCTTTCCGCGCGGTCTATTCACCATGTATTGGACAGTGGGATCTTTCGTTTTTCTGTGTTCAAACTGTATGTTCTTCCCCTTAGCTTCAACCATGGCAACTTTTCCTTCTTCCGCTTCCCTGCATTCCTCCGGACATTCATTTTCCTGTGTTTTGTCACGTTTGTCGACCGTTAACATATTGCAACTTAGAAACAGTTCGTAGTCTTCTATCTGCCAGTGGAACAGGCCATTCACCGAGTCCAGGTCGTCGTCATTCGATCCTCCATCAAGCCTCAATACTCCCTCTTCGTCTGATTCCATTCTCCTTTTTGCTTCGTCATCACTTTCGTCGTCACTCTCTGAATCTGACGATGTTGCCTCCTCACCGATCATTTGTGTATGCAGGTCAATTGTGAATCTTTTGCCTCCGTGCTCCATTGATAGGGTATTTCATTTCCAATCATGTTTTACTTTTGCTTGCACCAACCAATCCCGTCCCAGAATAGCATCATATCCTTTTCTTTTTAATCGAATGACCACAAAATCCAATAAAAATGGTTGCCTACCAATTGTTACCGGTTGCGCTTTCAAGATTCCCAACGGTTTGATTCCATGTTGGTCTGCCGTGAGCAACTGAAATGCAAGTGGCCACAATGTCGGCTTTCCCAACTTCTTCCAAGTATCCTCCGGCAACACATTCACGCCGGACCCTCCGTCGACAATTGTGTCTGTCAAAACATTTCCCAAAATCCCCATCTCGACGACCGCCGAATGCCGTCCGGATGTGAGTGTCAGCAGCATTGGGTCTTTTGTCATCACTTCCCTACTATCCCTTCCTGTGTCCTCCGGTGCTTTCGGAAACGGTGTATGATTCAGAATAGCCGTCCGTAACTGGGGCATTGTGAGAAGGAGGTCACTTATCTTGACCGGTATCTGCGTTTGTAAGATCTGTCGTACACTTTTGTTCTGCGAAGTTCCTTGCCAAGGTGCCGGTGATATCCTTCAACTGAGATGTCCCCGCCGACGATGCCTTTGCAATGTCCGCTTGCACTTCCCCCACTTTTCTCTTTTTCTCTGCTTGCCTCCGTGTAATTGCCAGAACCTCCTCTACATCCGTGCCAACAGTGATAAAGTTTACTCCAGCCTTTGGACACTTGGAATCTTCGTGATCGCTGGGTCTGCACCATCTGCATAATAATTTCGGTGTGTTTGTCGCTGTACAATCTCGTGCAAAATGACCCCACAAATTACACGCTCGGCATTAAACGATCGGCCGTCCGTTTGCATCATACTGAGTTCGACTTCGGCTCCCATTATTATTGTTATTATTGTTATTATTTTGCCCTCTGTTATTATTCCTGTATCCTCCGAATGTAGCACCGGCGGTATTCGTGTTTTCGCTACTATCCGACGGGGAAGCCTCCTGTGTGAGAAACACCTGCGGAGATCCTCTTGTCTTCATGTTAAAGGGGCACTCCTTTGTCGAATGGCCTATGATCTGACAAATGTCACAGAATTGGTTCTTTGGACACGATCCTTTAGTATGCCTGTCTGTCTTACACTCCGTGCACCACAGCTCACTGCTTTTTGGCTTCTTCTGCATATTTTTAAACTCCTTCATCATGCGAACCATATCCTTCTGTAGGGCACGAACCTTCTTGCTGCTGCCTTCGTTGTCGCTACTATCATCTTCGTCAGACTCGTCGTCATCCGAATCAGAGGAGCTAGTTTTCTTCTTTTTTGTCTTCTGCTCACTTTCAACGTCCAGTGCTCTGTTATACGCATCCACATATGATGACGGTGGCACAATTTTCATTTTCCTTTGCAACTTAGAGCGTAGGCCGTCGACGAACCATCTTTTCTGCAATCCATCCGCCGACTTGTTTTCCATTTTGTTTATTAAGTCTTTTAATCTCCTGGCGTAGACACGGACAGTTTCGTGCTTCCCCTGTTTGGTATTGAAAATCTCCGCTACGATTTCATTATCATCCCGTAAGAGTTTAAATTCCGCTAGGAACTCCTTTTTAATGTTATCCTAGGTATCCAGCTTTTGTGGATCCGTATCCGACCCATTCGTCGGCATCTGTGATTCCATTTGCCCACCAGATCATCTCACATGTCTTACAATGTCGGATGGAGTCGGCTGTACCATCCCCTTCAGATTTCGGCAGCTTTTCTTTGGGTCCCGCCATCACAACACTGGAGGTCTGCACTGTCACACCGGAGGTCTGCACTCCTACACCGGCAATCGGCACTCCCACATTGGTGGTCGGCACTCCCACACCGGCAGTCTGAACTCCCACACCGGCAGTCGGCACTCCCACACCGGCGGTCTGCACTCCCACACCGATAGTTTGCACTCCCACACCGACAGTTTGAACTCCTGCACCGACAGTTTGAACTCCCGCACCGACGGTCTGCACTCCTGCACCAGCGATCTGCACTCCCGCACCGGCGATCTACACTCCCGCACCGGAGTTGTCGACAGCTGCGAACCTTGGTGAAGAAGAAGGATCCTCTGAAATTGTTTCCTGTGGAAGTCTATCTCGGATGAAGAGGTCACTCCACGCTTGTGCTCCCTCGGCACTACAAGCCGTGCGAGTTGATGCTCTTCCGTCAGAATTTTCTTCCCTCGGCGAACACAAATTCAAGAACTCCTCCCATGCTTCTGCTACCAATTCCACTCGCTGCCGAGTCTCCTCCAACAATTCCTCCGCACTTCGGTTTCCGTCGGCAATCTTCTAAAATCTTCGTCGGCGTTCGGTTTGCTGTGCCAGAACTAAATTCTCCTGTGCAGTATGGATTCCATCTTTTCCCTTTGCCTTATTCCGATCTTTGTTAAGCTGATTTGGCATTAATCTTCATTCCTCCCACCTTCCAGATTCATAAAGCAACGGCGCCAAATGTTTACCGTACTGGTAAAGAAATCAATGCATACAGACAATAGAACACGAATAGCAGAATTATATTCGCAATAGTAGATAATTGATTTACAATGATCCCAGATAGGATATAAATACTACCGCTGAACCTTCCCGAAGGAGTCCGTCAGCCACAACATTACATCCGCTACAAACTATTTACCTGTTGGCTACAAAATACAAAGCACCGACAACAGTCAATCCGTCGGCTACAGAAACACTGCCGGACCCATCCAGTCGGCTAACAGCCTTAAGACTAGGAGAACAAGTCAAGAGTAGAAGAAGACTAAAATGACTTGTCGGGAGATGACCAAAAGGAGAACCAAGGAGGCGCCTCAACAAGTGAACTAGTTGGAGATGCAGGGTACGGTCTAAAAGAGGGATACCATACTGAGTGTGAAGAAGTAAACGACGAAAAACTACTAGAAGAAACTAGGAACCAGTTGAGAAACGTTACACCACAAAAGGAGGCAAGTGAGAGCTAAGGGGAAGGAGAGGAGATTGAGGACAAAAGTGCAAGGAATACCAATGTAGCGACAAGTGTCAGAGGGATACAAGGGCACACCAAGTAGAGCAACTTGTTCAACTCTAATACATCCATTTCGAGAATGCAAGCATCATTGACGATAATCAAAACCGTTATGATGTCGTAGAAGAAGTTTCCCAAACTTATAGGAGATGGGAAAAAAGATCCCGTACAACACTGCAGAACATGCGAAACAATCTGGTTTGTCAACGGGGTGACGGATCAAGATGAATGGGAATTCATGGACTGGTACTCCAATATTGACAAAACCAAAGTTAGTACATGAACTAACTTGAAGAATGAATTCCAGATCAAATTTTGACTACTTCGAGATGACAATGAGGTTGTGGCAGAAATAAATGGTACAAAGCCCCAAAAGATGAGACCATCAAAGCATATAGTAGTTGGTCGAAGGAACTTTTGGGGAAGATGCAAAGCCAACCAACCTATGGCTTGAAGAAAAGATGGTCTATAGAAGGGCTGAAACCCTCATTGAAAAAGAAAGTGAAGATTGTTCCCCCAACAATTTGGAGAGTGAAACCAAAACTTCAGAGAAAAAGAGCAAGTGATTTGATGATGATGATTGCTTAGAACAAAGCAATAGTGACGAGGAATTCAGCAAGTTCAAGCCCTTTAGAAGGATATTCTGAGAATGATGGAAGAATTCAAGGTGATGAAGGGTAGTATGAGGAATAAAAATGCGAGTGAATTGTGGTGCACAAAATGCAAGGAGGGCCACGTAAACGACACATGGCCGAAGAAGATGTTCTACGACATTTGCCAAATTATGGGACATTCCACCAAGGAATGCCCATATAACATGAAAACACGTAGCCGACAAGTGTTGTTCACACAAGGGTCGTTTATGTCTGCAACAATAGGCAACCCTTAGGTGATGAACACCATTGCAACATTTGGTGGATATTAGAAGCATTACCATTGATGGTGAGCAAGGAAAGAGAACCATACAATCACATAGATAAAGCGCTGCCTAAGATGAAGGAAGAATCATACAACAAAAAATCAGTCTCTTGCACAAATTTGAAGGGGATTCTAATACATTTTTTAATGAAGGGCTCGATATACAACCAAGCCACTTGTAAGACAAGGGTTTGGAAGGAGGGAAGTCATACACTAGGATAGTGATTGTGGTACTTGCTCTAACTGAATTTGGGCTTACACTATATTTGCAACATGACAATTAAAGAGACAATAAATGGACGCAAAGAAAGCAAGTTAGCAGAATTAGGTAAGGCAGTTACTTGGGATAGTAGCGCCACCTTCTTCCATGAGCAAATCAACCACGATATTACCATCTGGAGTCCAACTTGCAAGAAGAATGGACAACGGGTAGAATAGAGGAATAAAGACAAAAACCAAGGCAAAGGTGTAGATTAGATGGCTAAGGAGGATGTAACGGTAGATACCATCACTTCTGAGGATTTGAACAGGGTGGATTGTAGAAAATGATGTTTGGAAACACCTTTTGACAACCCTATCAAGGAATAGTTGAGGTATGCGCAAGTTCAATGGGCCATCAAAATGCCCATTTTGTATCCGAGATTTTGAGGTGGTCTTGCAAGCTATGATTGGTATGTATGATAGGTTTTAGAGGCAATTTGTGTTTTATTACCAGCACCATGAGATTACTATTTCTTTTGCCGCCCATGAATTCACGAGAGTTTTTGGTATTTTGGGGACACGTGGGAAGAAAATTGACAAAGTGCAAAAAATTACACTAGACCTTAAGGATACACTTCTACATATGATGTACATGATGACATCATGCCAGCTGCAAGATAGTTTAACACATGCTATTAAAGAGAGGGGAGTGAAGAAATCCTTTCTTCGACAGGGCGAGTGTAGGTGCCTCCTAGATGTCTTGAAGAGCTTCTTAATAGGGGCAACCTGTGCATCAGACATCGCCATCACATAGATAACCTTAATGAATGGGCTCATGAATATGGCACTGTGTATGATTGGGCTTTTGTATTGACATGCCAGAGGGAGGAGTTCATGACATTGCAACACAAAACATTCTACTCGCCACACCACTCTATTGGGCTCTTCTTCGAAGTTGTGCATAGTCATATATCTCCACACTTGCAACATTTGGTGCTACAGGGCTGAGTACACCTCGACCAATGACTGGTTTTTTACTGGCTACATATTGACCTAATGGAACCTAGCAGAGACACACAGTTGATTAAAAAACATAAGAAACAAATAGCGGTGTCCAAGAATGAGTCTGACACAAACGACGAAGAGGGTGTTGATAGTGGACATGAGGAGTCCGACACACATCACAGGCCAGTAGAGGTAGTAACCACTTGGTGGCTAGAGGAGAAGAGCACTATGTTGTAGATGGGATAGTGGAGTTTGAGAGTGGCTTGGAGGGGCCTCTCATGATGAGTTTTACCATGCTTATTACGTTTGTATTATCCCTTCTCTTTAGTAGTAGTTTTGGTTTACTCTATCTCATCAAAGATATCAGGCGTTGGGGAGTCTTGGGGTCTTGTTATCTTAACATCTCCACACACCACGATGGTGCAGTCTGTCTAGACAAAGGTCGTAGTAGCAGAGGGGGCCGAGACAGAGAGAGTGGCAACAAGGGCAGCCATGGGAATAGAGGTGGTGATCGTGATAGAGCAAGCTGGTGGAGACATGGCTAGAGATGGTGTGGTGGAGAATGCTAGTTAGTGCTGGTACGAAGTTCAAGATGAACATTAATACTGGGGTCAACCATTTTCAGTTTGCACCCCTAGCACCTAGTAGGTAACACCGTTTTTTCTCTTAGCTATTCACCAATAAATGTCTCATTAAATTCTTTCAAGAAAAGTTTGTTTTCAGATTTTCCATTGTCTTCATTTTTGTTTAACCCAAAATGCAACCACCGTTTGTAAGATGCTCTAAGAAGTTACCTTTGTTCTAATTTAATTTGAAACTTTCCAATGTTTGAGTGTCTACATATGACAAACATCACTTCAGATCTGAATATGTTGGACTGGATCTTCACAGTAGTGCTTGACTATTCCTATTCATAGCTCTCAACTACTTCTAACAAGAAATTTGAACCTGTCCCTGCAACTGCTCCATTCTGAACATCCACTATTGAAAATCTTTAACTCGGTGGTTAAGAGCAACAAACCTGTTATAGCCAGTTTACATCCTTGATTTTGAAAACTTCACTTAAAGTCTTCTTCCAAAGAAATCGAGTGATATGCAGATGCTTCACCTGTCTATCGTCTCAAACCGCTTTTCTCTTGCTACAGTCCTCTATACCAGTTTCCTAGTCTTCCAACCTGATTAGCTAAGACTGCACCAGTTTCTTTGAATGTTTTGTAGCAATTGCTCCTTCCTGGTAGTTCTCAGTGTCCAAAACAACATTCTATTTGTTTTCTCATCTCTATATTAGCTATTATTACTTCAAACTTTGAACTGGAAGTAAGTGCAAGTTGCTAAACTCTCTTGTGTAATTCTTGGAACCTTTTTCTTAGCCCATGAAGTAGTTTGTTATAGTGAAGACTTTTTTGAAAGCTTCCCTAGATATCTTAACAGTTCAGCTTCCAATCACAGCTGCAACGAAAACTCTAAGTTCAGTTATTCAATAGCTTCTTTACTAGCAACACTATTCTTTGGAAAGAGTATTGTTTGAGGCTGTTAATATCTACTTTCCATCAATTTGTCTTTTCCAAAAGTTATTGATAAAACAACCTGTGATTCCCCATAGTTCCTTCCATACTACCTGTTCTCCTGTCAATACCCAGACTTGCTCTTCCTACAAACTCTGATATGCTCTGTTTCTCCTTACAGCTCACCAAATCTATCATTATCGTCTCTCAATATGTCAAATGCTGCGATAAAGATCCACGATATTACACATGCACATACCAAATCCTTCAGTTCACTCATTATTAGCAGCTCCTGAGCTTATAGAATTAATATCCATGACAATTTATGGTATAAGAAAAGACCATCTTTAATAAATCAAACATATAATGCAAGCAACTCCAAGTATAATTATCTCTGGCAGCCAATAATTATTTTCTCCCTTCTACTAACTGGATATGTTTTTAGTTTTAATATATCAGGCTTAAAGTTTGAAAAGGAATAATTAAATGCATATGAAGAAAGTGCCGAGTTTAAGAAAATACAGAAAGGAAAATAAAATCTAAACTAATCAGACAACCAAAATGCAAAGAATTCAACACCAGAATTTATAGTGGTTCATCCGGAATGTTTGGACTACATCCGCTTTTCAAGCAGGGCAATATCTCTATTCAAATTAAATTCTACAATACAATGAACAACATCAGCTGACTTATTCATTTCCATTCACATCCAGTGGAAGACGAAAAGGTTGGGAAGAGGAAGAGTCGGCAATGATTGGACTGCACAATCAGAACCATTACATATTCCTTTGTCAGAAAACCGTTACAATCTCCCACTTGAAGTCCAATCAGTGCTGCATAGAGATATCCCCTACTTGGAATACTAATGGCTATGTTGTGACAATGCCGGGAGAAGCTGTACAGAATTCAAACTTCTCTCAAGATACAACCTTTGTGAACACATCAGCCGGATTAACCTTTGCATCAATCTTCTAACTGTAACCTTCCTTATTCAAGAGTGTGTTGTATGAAGTGAAATCTGGTCTCTAAATGCTTTGTGTGAGTGTGGAAAGCTGAATTTCTAGCCAAACGAATGGCACTCTTGCTATCAGAAAATAGAGTGAAGTTGGATTGTTTAAACACCAACTCTCCAAACAATCGCTATAACTATATCAGCTTTTGAGCTCCCTCAGTAAGCGCTATGTATTTGTAAGAATTTCTTAGGGCAAAATCACCCAAGACCAAGAAGCTCAATAACTAGCACAAAATAGACCAATAGAGAGTATGATCAGAATAACAATATGAAATTCATTCATGTTCTCAGATGTACATACACACTAGAAGTGCCTGAGTATAAAGGCCTCTAGAATGACTAAGAGTCAATGATAAGTCTCACAACTAAGCACATGTCCACTAAGAGTGAATTATCCTCCATTGAGCACAAAAGTTAGTGCGATGATGAGAGGATAAGCTAACATGAGTGTGTCATATAAAATTATGTTGTAGACACCATGTGCTTAATTTAAACTGCGAATAGCTATGTTGTCTACATGACAACTCAGTTAATTATGCAAACTTCAGTGTTGTAGACACCATGTGCTAAATTAGAGTTGCTTACTCTTGTGTTGTCAACATGACAACTCATATGAGTACGCAAACTCCTATGTGTCTAACCTAATAAATAATAAAATAATGCATTTATCTTAAGTAAACTTAAGTGTAATAAATAATTATTTACACTACTGTATTCAGCCTCGATGGAGGAAAGAGCAACAACTTGTTACTTACGAGAAGTCCAACTAATTGCTGCCTCGACAAAAGTAAACACCTAGCTTGTAGTAGATCTTCTTTTTGTCTAAATCCCTAACCATATCAAAATCAGCATAACCACAAATATAAGGAGTCTTGCTAGTAAAACATAAAACATGAGAGGAAGTGCCTCTCAAATATCGAAGAATCCATTGGACTGTTTGCTAGTGAGTTGTTGCCAGATTACTCGTAAAGCCACTCACAACTCCCACTACGTGAGCAATATCTGGATGCGTGTTGACCATTGCATACATCAAACTCCTAACCGTTGAAGAATAAGGAACACCATCCATTGCATGTTTTTCTTTCAGAGTGGAAGGACACATCTTAGAAGACAAACGAAAATGATCAACCAATGGAGTAGCAACTGATTTTGCATTTGACATATTAAACTTCTCTAGGACTTTTAAATTGTATTTTTCTTGAGATAATCTAATTTCTTGTTTTTGTCTATTTCTGATTATACCCATCCCAAGAAGCCACTTCGCTGCCCCTAAATCTTTCATGGCAAAATGAAGAATCAAATGCGTTTTCAGCTCATGAACAACTTGGATATTCCCAACAGCCAACATGTCATCAACATAAAGTAGCAAAATCACAAACTCACTAGTAGGAAGCCTCTTGTAGTAAACACACGGGTCTGATTCGTAGCGAGTAAAACCTTGCTAAGTCATGAAGTTATCAAATTTCAAATACCATTGGCACAGAGCTTGCTTCAATCCATAATAACTCCTCTTTAACTTGCAGCACAAATGTTCTTGCCCCTGTTTAGTGAATCCTTCTAGCTGCTCCATGTATAATTCCTCTTCAATATCCCCATGTAGAAACTTTGTTTTTACATCAAGTTGCTCGAGTTCAAGATCCCAAGCTACTGCTATGCCCAAAACCAAACAAATGGTTTGCATTTTTATCACTGGAGAGAAAATCTCATTAAAATCCACACCTTTTTGTGAAGCAAATTCGTTGACTACTAATCTAGCCCTATATCTTTTCCATCCTCCACCTTCCTCTTTTATTCGATAGACCCATTTATTTTTTTAGAGCCTTTTGATTAGGTGGATTGTAAAATGTCCAATTACGTAAAATAAATTTTTTTCAACATTACATTCTCAGTTTCTCAAAAACAGTGCTGGGCCCAAGGTTTCAGAGTTGAACCCAACACTCTGATACCATATGTAACATCCACTTTTTCCTGGGTGTTAACTAACAACTAACATATCAAAGAAATACAGTTATTATTTCATTTTTATAGGAAGACAGTTATATCAGTTACATTCATGTGAATGAGATTTAATGATTACAATCAATTAAATGAAATTCCATAACTAACAATTGAAAACACCATCAATGAATTTACTATAGAAAATAAAATTTACATAATATGGAATTCGAAACCAAAATCAATCTAGGGATGCTTCTGTACACATTCAGGTTAGTCCATAAATACCACTTAGGATCACATGACAATTACCATCCAATACCACTATATCAAAATCAAATGATGATTACCATTAAATACCACTTATATCAATTAGGGCATCGATTACCAATGGATTATTTAGGGCATCACCTACCACTATATCAATTAGGGCATCAATTACCATTAGATCATTTAGGGCATCACATACCTTTGTATCAATTAGGGCATTAATTACCATTGGATCATTTAGGGCATCAAATACCACTATGTCATTTAGGACATCAGATACCACTGTATCATTTGAGTCATCGATTATCTCTATTTCATTCCTTTTCTTCCTATTGCTAATTGTGGCAATAACATAAGATTAGACGATATGCTCATAATCATTATTCTTATAAATGAAATACTGAAATAACAATCCTATAGATATATTCCATATTCAGTTGGAAGATTAACCGATCTTATTGGTTACAAATTATATTGACGAGAAAGTTTGCTTTCAATAAAAGAAAATATTTGAAACGATGATATATAATAAATCCATTTTATCTTCTTACTTGAATAAACATCACAAAAGTAAAATACCTGTTACCAATAAATGTTTGAATGCTCAACTTATCTTTATCTGATGCACGTCTTGACATCTCATGGAGAGGGGGTCGTCGGTAGAAATTGTGTATCAGCCGACAGGTTCTTTCGGGAAGGAAATTGTGTATCAGCCGACGGGTCCCTTTAGAAAAGAAATTGTGTATCAGTCGACGGGTCCCTTTGGAAAGGTTCTTGTTATGTAGCGACATGTTGTATGTGGCCAATGGACTCCTTCGGGAAAGTTCTTCGGAAAGTATTTATAACCCCTTCAAGAAGCATTGTATTCATCTTATCATTCAAGCATAATGTACTGGTTGGCATATGCGAATAATAATAAGAAGAATTTTGCTGTTCGTGTTCGTGTTCACTATCTATGTGCGTTTCTTAATTAATCTATGCGGTAAACATTTGGCGCCGTTGCCTGATGGACCTGGTACACAGGCAGGCGGATATGAATTAAATGCCGAATCAGTTGAACAAGAATAAGAATAAGTTGAAGGAAAAGAATGAATTACGCACAGCACAAGAAAATTTAATTTTGGCACAACAGGCTGAACGCAGACAGAGATTTCAGCAACTTACCGACGGACACAAAAGCACTGAAAAATTGTTAGAAGAGACTCGACAACGGCTCGATTTGGTGGAAGAAGCGAGGGAGGAGTTTTTGAACTTGCATACACCACGGGAAGAGAATCCTGACAGAAGGAGATCGACTCGTACGGCTCGAAGTGCCGAAGGAGCACGAGCGCAGAGTGACTTCTTCATCTGAGATATACTTCCGGAACGAACAGCCTCGGTTGACGAAACCTCTTCTTCACCAAACAACGCGGAAGTCGAAAACAGCGCGGCAGTCGAAAACAACGCGAGTGTTGCAAACAGTGCGGGTGTTGAAAACAGCGTGGAAGTAGAAAACAACGCGAAAGCCGAAAACAACGCGGGTGTGTAGAACATCGTAGGTATGCAGAACAGCGCGGGAGTTCAGAATAGCGTGGGTGTTCAAAATAGCGCAGGTACACAACAAAACCCTCAACATACAGTGATAATGGTAGGTCTGAAAGAAAAGTTGCCTAAATTTGATGGTGATGAAGCAGTTGATCCCATTCGACATTGTAAAACACGTGAAATGATCTGGAGGGCAAATGGCATAATAGATACAAACGAATGGATCTGACAATTTCCCACTACCCTACGGGGTGTTGTGATTGATTGGTTTACTGATACTGATCCACAAAAGTTAAACAGTTGGGATAACATTAAGAAGGAGTTCATTGCAAAATTTCAACTTCTGCGCAACCATAATGAAATTGTAGCGGAGATATTCAATACCAAGCAAAAGAAGAATGAAACAGTATGGGTCTTCGCCAGGAAGTTGAAGGACTTAATCAGTAGAATGGAGAACAAGCCGACAGATGGGCTCCAGAAAAGATGGTTCATTGAAGGCCTTCACTCGAAGCTGCAGAAAAAGATGAAGATCGTGCCACCATCGACATATACTGAAGCATACAATTGAGCATTGAATCTCGAAAGTGAATAGAAGACAAAGAAGAAGAAGAAGACCAGCTCATCCGATTCAGATGACGATGAGCCTTCAGGAGAAGATAGCAGCGACGATGAAGGCAGTAGCAAGAAAGTCCGTTCTCTTTAGAAGGACATGCTTCGGATGATGAAAGAGTTCAAAAACATGAACAAGGAGACTAAGGGCAATGACCTATGGTGTACGGAGTGCAAGAAAGAAGGCCATATGAAGGGATCCTGCCCAAAAGATCAATGTTGTGAGATTTGCTAGATTATGGGACACTCGGTAAAGGAGTGCTCTTTCAATTTGAAAGCAAAAACACTGCAGCAAGTGTTCCTGACATAGGAGGCATCCCCGTCAGGAGGGAACGGGAATACCGATACGGAAGGTGCCACATCGGGAGGATATAGAAACAATTAGCGCGGTCAAAACAACAATAATGGCGGGAGGAGTCGAATCCAGTACAATGCCAATGGCCGGCTGATAGTTGAATGCCGCGCATGCAATCTGTGGGGTCACTTCGCTCGAGAGTGTACAATGGCGAACACACTGAAGTTGTTATGCAGATGGTGTGGACCTGGTGATCATGAAGATGCCAGGTGTCTGAAGTCGGGAGTAAACTTGATCACTGTCGGGACGGACGAAGAAGAGGTTCTGGCCATCACATGGTAGCAACCGAAAGTGTACCCCGACCCGGTGGAAGAAAAGAAGAGACTGGAGGAAGCTCGGGCAGAGATCCAGAAAGCAACACAGGCAAAAACAACACACCTGAAGGACATGCTGAGTACCTTCGTACGAAACTACGCTGAACAGAACATTGTACGACAAATATTGCAAGTTGAGATACACGTTAGGATAAATGATTTGTTGCTCACTATGCCTCAGCTCCGATCGGCACTCACAAACATCGCTCCTGCTGTTAAACTACCAAGAGAACAGGGAAGGGAGCAGGAAAGTGGAGCAAGTACAGCAGACAAAAAGGAGAAGGAAATTTTTGGCGCAAGTGCAGAAGATCCGATGTTGTTAGCCCTCTCATCTAGACGCCACTCGACAGTCATCGAAATGGGAATTCTTGAGACTGTATTGACGGAAATGATTGTGGATAGAGGGTTTGGTGTCAATGTGTTGCCTGAAGACACCTGGAAAAGGTTGGGACAACCGACATTATCGCTGCCTACATTCCAGCTGCTAACGGCCGATCAACATGGAATCAAGCCATTGGGAGTCCTGACAGCACAACTAGTGATGATTGGAACACAACCATTCTTGTTGGATTTCGTCATGATCCCATTGAAACGGAGAGGATATGATGCCATTTTGGGCTGGGGGTGGCTGATACAAGCCAAGGCGAAGCATGATTGGAAGAAAAATACTTTATCACTTGAAAGCAAAGGGCGGAAGTATGTCATCGATCTACACACTCAAATGGTTGGGGAAGAAGCTCTATCGTCGGATTCCGAAGGAGAAGACGATGAGAGGAGGCAGAGTATGGAACCCGATCAGGAGGGAGTCTTACGATTGGAAGGAGATGACGATTTGGATTCAGTAAATGGTCTTTACCATTGGCAGATAGAGGACTACGAACTCTTTTCGAACTGTAATATGTTAAGAGTCGACGAAGGTAAGAAAGAAGGAAATGAATGTCCGAAGGAACACAGAGAAGCCGAAGAAGGAAATGAATGTCTGAAGGAACATAGAGAAGCCGAAGGAGGAAATGAATGTTCGAAGCAACATAGAGAAGCCGAAGAAGGAAGCGCAGGTATGACTGAAGCTAAAGGAAAGGACATATAATACGAACCTAGAAGGAAAGATTACATTGTACGATCGCGCACGAAGAAAGTATTAGGTCGAACCATAGATATAGCAGAAAGGTGCCAGCAGCAAGGAAGACACATCATACGGTCCGCACAGGAAACGAAGCGGAAGGGTTTAATAAAAGTTGCAGCAGTACGGAGTGGATGTGTTATTCACAACCAGAAGGGGCAGCTAACGGAGTCCATGGTACCAAGCTTCGAGAACAAACTGGGCGATAGGTAAAACCAGATGGAGAGATCATGTATCCTAAATAAACTTGATGAGCAATGATTGTATGATAGACACTCGAAATTGAACAGGTTTCAACTTGGACAGTGGGTATTGAAGTACGATGGTCAGAATGGGATCAAACTCGGGAAGTTTAGCATCAAATGGGTAGGACCATACAAGATACGGGAAGTTGGTGATAATGGAGTGATAAAGTTATCGACACTAGACGAAAAGGAAGTAGCCGACGCAGTGAATCAGTTGAAGTTGAATGTCTACCATGGAAGAAGTAATGCACCTCCGTGGATGAACAACTGAGAAAAGACTGTAAGTATTGTATATATGTAAATATTGTTCCAAAAGTGAGATTTAAAAAAAAAAAAAAAAAAACTTCGACAAATCAAGCGTGCTTAGAATGAGTAACGGAGGATACCAAAGGGAAGGGGAAGCATTAGCGATTGCCAGAAAGAGTGTAGAATCGGCAGAAAATGACAGAAAGAGTGTGTTTCATGTAGTTTTGTGTGAGTTTCGAAGTGCTAATTTGGTCAGAGAGCGCACCTGGGGCGCTGCCCCTCGACCTCGCTAGGGGCGTTGCCCCTTGGACCCCCAGTCGTTGCGGATATCAGTCGTGGGAAGTGTGACCAATTGATGAAACCTGGAGCTGCTGCAGGCATAGTGTGCCAGAGGTGGAAAGATCTACGGAACAAGCATTTTGAGAGGGGTGTTACACTTGGAGTAGGTGTTGGCCTGAAGCTGTCTTAATGGATGCAAGGAGAGCTCGGGAGGAGTTGATCATCCAGTTGAAGGCAGTACAACAACACTTGGTTCAGTGTACCTGGAATTGGAATGCAGAAAGAGGCACAGGTGGCTATCAGGGTTAGATGTCAGATTGGCTAAGGTGACAGTGTTGAAGACCAGTTAGTCAGTCAATGTATTTTGGTTGTTGATTTGTCTTAGAGATTTTGTAATAGTCGTCAGGAGATGACTTTTCTTTTTGGGGGGGATGATGTTGTCGGTAAAAATTGTGTATCGGCCGACGGATCCCTTTGGGAAGGAAATTTTGTATTAGCCGATGGGTCCCTTCGGAAAGGAAATTGTGTATCAGCTGATGGGTCCCTTCGGAAAGGTTCTTGTTATGTAGCGACATGTATGTGGCCGATGGACTCCTTCGGGAAAGTTCTTCCGAAAGTATTTATAACTGCTTTGGGAAGCATTGTATTCATCTTATCATTCAAGCATAATGTATTGGTTGGTATATGCGAATAATAATAAGAAGAATTCTGCTGTTCGTGTTTGTGTTCACTATCTGTGTGCATTTCTTAATTAATCTATGCAGTAAACAGAGGGGAAACATTGTTAGGGGCTTAACCTCCCAACCACAGACCTCAAACTTATCCCCACACTTTCTCTAACTAGAAAGACCCTCCCTACTCCAAATAGACATGGAACACCTGGTCAGCCACCAAGCAATCTAGTTCTTAATCACACCACTCGACTTGACAACAGAGAATGTATTGGACATGCATGAGCTAGCAAATGATTCCTTTTAAAATAATAAATAATTGTTATGTCACATCTAAAATTGTTTTCATGCTAATGTAGATTCCTCTCTCACCTCTTCACCTTTTTCCTTGGCTATACAACCAAGAGACTCCCAGGTGATTGAATCACAAAGCAACTAGCTCTTTCTGTTGATCCTCAACTGATATAAGAATATTATATGTTTTCAGCTTATCACAATCTGTGATTTGAGAAGTGTAATCTTTGCAGAATAAATATCATTTGATTCTGACTTGCAGTGGCATAAATAAAATGTGATAGCATGTCATGGATACTTGGCTTTTATTTATCATAAACAACTCTATCTTAGAGAAGGTCTAACTTATGATATTTAAGCAAGATGATTTGCATCATGATACAAGACTATATCTTATTGCTATAGTAAATTGAAATGCAACAATATTTGATAATAAAACATAATTCAATGCTTGGACTATGAACACCACATAACTTGGTAAAATTTGGAAATAGAAAGGAGTCTTGCTGGACGCTATCAATCAGCCTCACCCTTCATAGAAGAAATGCAAATTCCAATGTGATTAACAATCACGTCTTCAGTAAATTATCAATGACAAGTTGTGGAAGGAATATGCAATGATTAACAATGGTAAATTGCAGGGATATCACACAATATCTGCAGAGGTATCCGTAATATAGAAAGAAGTTGGGTGTTAAAAAGAAGTCGGACGATATGTAAAGGAAGTCAGGTGATATGTATTATGCCTTCCGACTCACTTGGCTTCATAATATAAGAGGTATTGAAGTCTCTTTGGCTTCCAAGAAGCCTTAACTCATAAAGAAGAGACTTGGCTCTTGGTTGCCAATAAAATATGCCAAATGTTCATTTTGGTTTTAGCAAAAAAAAAAAAAATATGGAAAAAGATTTGAAGTTTTAAATTCGAGGATAATCATAATTTATATCTATCTACTTGCACATAGATATACTTATGAGGTGGCATCATATTATATATTAAAATAATATTATGGTGTCACTTTTATTCCTATATCTATATGTACGTACATAGGTATACAATATAATGATGTGATGGAAAAATCAATCAAAAAATATCTAAGGTACATATTATTTTTAATTAAAATAATTAATGTTTTAAATATTTATTTAATAGCTCATGCGTGTCTAATGTGTGTATCGTGTTATGTAGTCGCTAGGTCCTCAACCATGGTGATTCACGATTTATACCCATTTTCCCAGTGATGGTGATGCTCCTGTGCCCAATTCTTTTCTGACAATGCTTCCACCCCTTTGACGTGCTCCCTACAAGGAAATTCTCTGCAGTTAAATTATATTACCATAACAAGTTATTAATCATAAATAATCATGATGGCTAACTGCCTTTTCAATTCCGTGAATTGATGATAACTAATTAACTAGCATGTTATCTTCATATGGAATTATAACGACTAACCATATTACCATTTCACAAGATTATAACAAATTTAACCGTCAACTGACTTTATGTGAACCCTAACAGCTATATGAACATTTTAAATTGGGATGTAACATGAATTCACCACAACTGATGAATTGGGTTTGCATCCAATCCACCAAGAGCCCGAAGGTTTCCGTCCTCAGATTGTAAACATGATAGCTGAAAAGCTTCCCCAAGTTTCTCTAAGAGAGCATTGAAAACTAAATTGAATCCAAGCATGCCCCAAATGAGTTCGCTCCTCTTTGTATAAGCATAACTTGGTGGGTCTTCAAATTACCCTTTCTGTGTTTTGTCTTCTTCCTCCTTTTGTCACCTTTTAATCCTCTTTTAAATATTAAAAATGACATTTAACATTTTTCATTAACTCGTATAAAGTCACTTCTAATATTTTATGAAGTTGGCTTTTAATTACATCCCTCCTTTAAAACATTTTTCTTAACAATAATACAAGGTTGCCCTTTTTAGGATAACATAGAGTTATTTTTTAGCCCAAATTAAGCTATACTAAAAAGTTATTTCCCTTGCACAACCCTGTTGGCATGTGGGAGATAAAATAATAGGCTAAGGGTCTTCGTTGGACTTATGGTTGAGAAGGGGACACGATGCAATTATGTAGCTTCTTTTGTTATTAACTTGGGCAAATTTGTCAAGTCTAATATGGGAGAAGGTACACTAAGAAGAAAACTGATGGCAAATACGTGATTTGATGCATCAATCTATTTTAAAATGCATGGATAAAATGAAAATTTGATTGCTCATATAACTTTTTCATCAAAATATAGATCTACAAAAATCAGTGGAATTGGTATTTTGTTTTTAAGATTACGAACATTATGTGTTTGTCTCTCTAGTAAAGAAGACAGCATTACCACTAATGTTGGTTTTTTATTAGTGTAATCAAATGTTTTTATAATAATGTTTGTTATATGTTTATTATGTGGTTTAGTCTCCATTTTGGCACAAATGTCAAATACTGACTAGAGTTCAAAGGTTTTGATATTATTAAATTTATCTTACTCTGTTCTATGAACATATTAGAATGCTCAAATTTCTATGATAGGTGTGGGTATAAATTTGGGATTTCCCTCATTTTTCTTGGCATTGCTTATATTTCAATTTTTCATTTAGGCTGGAAAAGTTTACAATGCAAGGACAAACATAAGAGTTTGTGTAAATATTGTATTATAGTCCATATGGTTAAAGAGTCTGCAGTGCATTATTATGATAGCTTGGCATGAAAATAAATGTACTTTTGGATCAATTTAATTAGTCGTGGACCATATTAATAACTAGATATGTCAACAGCTTTTGTTTGTAAAATCTTGGAACAAAACTGTGCAACCATAGTTTGTTGTAACCAGATTCAGCAGAATACTAGAGTGGATTTACTGAAATGCTTTGTCTTTTCAGTGTCTTGCCAACTAATCTGGAGGGAGCAGTTTTACAGTCAAGTCAGTCAAGTGCTAAATTCATTTCAGCAGGTGGCATGAGAGCTATAGTAAGTACAGTGTTAGTTCCTTTAAACAAATTTCCACTCCTTTAAAAGATTCTGCCATACACATTATAAGACATCATCAATTTTATCTGATCCAACTTTAATCATTGTTTATTAATTGTTAAATGTATGTGATATGCTATAGTTCTGAATAATATCAAAACCAAAAGGCTTAGAGATTCAATATGCTAATAATATTGTTGTTTTACAAATTAAAGTAGAAAAACTTTTAATGCCCACGAGGGGAAAAGTAGCCTCTGGGATAGCCAGACATGCCAATCAAGCCTTCTTTTCATTTCTTCTCCTGTTCAAAGTGATAGCGACTTCTCCAACTTTCTCATCTACCCCCTCACTAAATAGACTAGTAAAGGGGCATTGACCAAACTATCAGTACACCCTGCCTATATGTTCCTCTAGGCGTTGCAATGAATCTAATATGTGTTTTGGATTCCACCAACCTAGAAGAGCAAAAGACATAAAATTTCTCTTCCCAGGCATTTTCTTTCTTTTGCTTTTCTACTTTTCAGTTTCACATCAAAGCTGATGTGAGTTAATTCTTCATGAAGCATTAAAAATCTTTTCTCTGCAGTGGATATTTAACCACATGCATGGTTTTGCTGATTTTCAAATGTGGGATTAAATTCTTCAAGGTATTTTTTTGTTCTCCTATAATTCATACCCACATAACCTTGTGGAATTTCTCTATGACAAATGTCTTGATAACTTTCTCGGACCTAAGACAAGCATTTAAATAAAAATTCCACTTATTGTTCGACTTATAATTTTACTTCATTCATGACTGCTTTCTCTCACTTGTGCCCTCGTTGAAGTCAATCTTATGTCACCTTCTTGCTTCCATCTGGTCGTTGAAACATCTTATGGGACGAACCATAGCAATGGCCTCCATAGGAACAATTCCTGTTTCAACTAGTGATTAGCACTTTTTTGATCCCTATTTGCTACCGTGGTTACAAGATGGGTTTCTATATTTGTAATGTCCCCTTTCTAGCATTAGTAGTAGGACATTGGTGTTATCCTATTTTTTCATGGTCTCATAGGCTAACCAAGACATTAGAAGGATCTTGAGGCCATTTTGCCAAGGCAGTTTCAGTAGCAGGTTGATCCGAGGTGTCTGGATGCAGCTTCTGGCATGGTCGGGATCTTCAATGATGATGTCATTTTGACAGTAAATTATTAATATCAACAATAGATTTTTAATATCATTCATAAGATTTATTTATGTATTCATAAAGTTGGTTTAGAAAGTTTAAATATAATTATTTAACTTTATTAATGCAAGACTATAGTTAAGTGGGAAATATTTGAAGTCCCTTTATTTAATAACTTGACATAAAATGTTTGGTGACTTAAAGGGGAAGTTGTTTCAAATGAAATGGCGAAATGTTAATGGAAACAAGGTACGGGAAAATAGGTGGAAAAAGCAATCATGAGAAAATAGGAGAAAAAAGGAAAAATCCCAAAAATTCCTTTAATGACAACAGATCCCACTAATCTTTGTGTGAAAGAGAAAACAGTATTGAATTATGTTGTTTCCCACACCCCATGATTTATGCTGCACTGATGTGGATATTGGAAAGCTACCCAAAACCCCTCAAACTGCATGATTCTAATACTGATATAGATTATTGAAACCATAAATTTTCTTCCTAAGTGGAGTGCAAGAAAACAATTTTTTGTTTTTAAATTTGAAACTTGCATTTTTTTAACTGTCCATCTGCTTATCTACTTGTAAAAAAGAATGGAGAAAATATAACCAAGAAGGCAATACAGTATTCTGGGTTTTTATTAGAAAAGCAATACAATTTTTTTCAACTCCAATATCAAAGAAAAAACAGCAAATTTTCTCAGATAGAACGTCCCTCAATCTTTTACAAAATCTTCCCTCATTATCTTTCATATTCTAAATTTTTGAAATGACCCACATCACCTGATATTCCAGACGGACACAATTGCTAGGTGTTTTTAGGTACTAATTTGTAAGCTTTCATTCTGACTAAATGAATTTTGCTTAGCACTGTCTATACATAGAATATGACAGCAGGTTCTCTGTAAAGTAAACCTTTGATAGAATAGCATATAAATAAAGAATAACATGATGATACACAGAGAAGTTCTCTTGGACATAATTATGTCTTTTTCAACAAAAACAAAATTAATATTCTAAATGTATTTTGACAAAATAATTTATTCTATCATAAAAAAACTACAAGAAATAAAAATAATATATTGTACATGTCAACTTCTAGAATATTATAAATGAAGTTTTGAGTTACATTGATATGCACGCCCCTATTAATGGTTGGATTCCCAGTGAACTAATAGTAAAGAGGCAAACATGTTATTAGAAAAGAGGCAAACGAGAACCATTGGAATAGTTATATTGGTTATAGTTGATCTAGAGATTTTTTCATGGATACAAGACATTTTTATAGAAATTGCTATAGTACATGGAAAATTGAAAAAAAAAACAATTGAATGAGTGATTACTTTCTATGGCCTACAAAATTGAATTACAAGAAGCATTTAAACAAAAATGTTGATTTCATATGCGAGTGCCTTCCACACAACTACCCAACCATGCAACACTAGCACCTGACTATTCAACACTTCTTGACTCTACAAGACAGTGGAAACACGCCTGGCGATTTCATGATTGTCACATGTCCATTTTATAGTATCATGTTGTAAGTTGGTGGGCTTTTCCCCTTTGTGATTCACACCATTTTCCGTCTAGGGTTGTGATTTTTACTGGATTAATTGCCCCAAAAATCACTAAAAAGATATTGAAAATTGTTGACCAATTACATTCCAAGACTTGCAATTCCTGATTAATTGGATATAATCCTGATTTATTCTAGTTTTTTGCTTCTATGGTCAATATAATGGGGCATTAGGGAGAGGTGCAATAGGAATGATTTCAATAGTGTGATTGTTTGTTGGTTTTGGAGGAAGTGTCTTTGGCTCTTGAAACACATCTGAATATGTCTGCAATAAATTATCAAGAGTAGAATGTGATTTAGACCCAATGAATTTTTCTCTAGCATCATCAAATTGTGACCTTTAAAAATTAACACAAGCTCTTGTTCCTAATTGATAGCTTTGTGTGCTTGTTTGCAAATATGTACTAGATTTGTGGTGCTCCTTTTACATTTGATTATGTCTTATTATCTTGTAGTGTATGTGCATTATTGAAGGCATCATTATGAGCTTTTGTATTGTAATGTCCCCTCTTTAGTTCGACATGACATTGATCATAGATTTTGCCTATTCCAGACTCTCGTAGGCAAATGGTGTGGAGAGAGAGTCAATTCTGAGGATCAGATGGTCATATCTTGCTCTTGAAGAAGTGTTAAGAGGTTATATTTTATTATTATGTGTTATTGGGGCCTACATGTTATAATTTTAAGTTGAGTTGCACTTTTTATTTTATAAAATTACTTTATTATAAAAAGTGCATTATAATGAGATTTTATAAAGGATGTTTCTAGAAGTTCTAGAAAAAGTGCATTATAAAGAGATTTTATAAAGGATGTTTCTAGAAGTTCTAGCAACTTCTTAGAAAAGTGAATAAATAGAGGGTTGGGCCTCTCATTTTGGACATGCTTGGATTTGAGATTTCTTCTACTTCTTCCATTGTGGAGCAAATTTGTAGTCTCTTGGGTCTGCAAATTATTATTTGATCTTTGGGAACGAATCACTCCCTTGGATTGGCGACTTTGACGGTGTGAAATATCACCTGAATTGTTGCATTTGAGGAGTTGGTAATTCAGCCATCTCATTTGGACTTCATTGAGATTTAGTTATAAGGGTTTACTTTGGTTGGAATAAGGGTTTTAGTTGTGCCCTAGCATTTGTGGATTGATTAACAGGGTTTGAAGACACAGTTGTGCATTATTTTCAGACTGCCAGTCCAGGGTTTGGACCCACGTTTTTGCTCATAACTCCTAATTGGCTTGACGGATGAATTTCATATTTTAGGGGGTTATTCAGCAACCCTAGGCGCCCAGATTTATTACTTTTGGAGTGACAAAAAACGCTGCAGTATTTTTATCTAGCAGCCGTACCAGGCCGTACCTGTACGGCCCTGTCAGTTGGGCAGCAGCAGCAATTTTGTGAGTCGGTTTGGGGCAGATTGTGAGGTCTTCGTGTGGCATTAATTCAGCATTCATATCCGGCAAAATTGGAGCTATTCCAGGTGCACAAACTGAAGTTTTGATTGCCAAAATATTGCATGTTATGGATTAGAACAGTCAGCACTGTCATTGCATAAATAGTTATTTCCAGTCATTAATAACTGTTGTAAAAGTTTCGTCATTTGCATTCCAAATCTGAACTGGGTTATTGTTCATGTCATAACATTGCATTGTCAAGAGCTTGATGTATTAGAAGTGCATAGTTGTGATAGTCTCTCATCGTAATCAGTTCTATTTGCTGTCATAAAATCAGAATTGCATTGGACTTCATATTTGAGTTTCATATTGTCATCTATCTCTTAGATTGGTAGTGTTATAATCTGGAATTGTTGTTCATACATTATTGGCATCATATATTGAGGTTTTGTTGTACAACAATTAGTAATATTGCAGCCTTATTCGGTTACATGCCAACTGTTTGACAAAATTCCTAAGTCCAGTTTGAGGGTTTCAGTGGCCTTTATAGTAAGGGTCATTACATGTATCATACTTATAGGGTTTTTCTAGGGAAAAAAAAAAACAATAATCCATGGTGGTCACATCATAGACGACCTTATCAATGAATTTTGGACCGAGTGCAAAAGACACAACGAATGTGTGTGTGATCTGAGAAGACGAATCATTATCTTTCCATCCAAGTCAAAGTACATGTTAAACTATGTTAATTCTAAAAATAATATTTACCTTGCACTTTCTATAGACAACATATATTATTTCTAAATAATGTCTACAGGCTAAAAATGTGATTAGATAGATAAAGATACATTGTGATGGCCATGACTATGTGTATGGAGGCAATGACATCTGATCGGTGTAAATATGTTGCAGTGTAGTTGGTTTCGTTCATGATTTTGCAATTCCTCGCATTCTTGTATACAATATGATTGAGTACAAGATTTAATGTTGATTTGGTTGACACGTGTGGCAGTTTTAAGTATGGACTTCATTATTAATGCCCTATTTTTTGTGTTTTGAAGCTTACGTTTTTTAGATAACTCTTCAAACATTTACATCTCACATCATCGTAACAGCCTGGGAGTCACTTCTCATTAGGGCTTTTTGACAAACAGTTTGTATGCCTTCCATTACAAATGCTAGCATTCATCATTGGAGAATATGGATGAGGATATGGATCGATCAACAAATGAAGGTTTTCAACAACGGACTTTGCAATCAAAATTTTCTTCAAGCCATTATTGATGATACAATCCATGAACACGAGTGACAAACACATTGTCATCTCTCTATGAAGTACAATGATGGTTCATCAAGGTGACTTTACTATGCCAAAAGCATTTTTTATTTGGAAGGAACTACCCGAATTTGATGATCTAGGGCTCGTATTACCTACATACCATGCAAGACGAGATCCTTTTGTCATGGAACTCCATTTGATTGTGATCCACTTGTTCATCAAAGTATGAAAGCACATTTTATAACCAGTGTATGAAAAGTTTTCTAATGCCACATCAGCTTATTCATGGAAAAAATATTGACTTCAAATTATGCATGGAACATACATCTCCCATCATTGAAAATGTGCACTTGAGGATATGTTTATTAGTATGTCTAGATGCTACAGCTATGAGCGCGTACAAAAATATGAAGACTGGTTCGAGTTATGAGGATTTTAGTGAAAGTAGCTTTTAGACAATGTCTTTGGAAAGCGAGTATTGTTGTTTCGATTCTATATCCTCATAGGGATGGAATTGGCTTTAGCCAAATGAGAAAGAGGTTGAAGACATGACAAAGATGCCTTGGTTAAGAGGGCATAATTAGAAGATCATTGTGTAAAAAGTTAAGATTGTGAACTGACAGTTTGTTGGTAATCTTGAAATGTGTAAAAACATAATGTAACATGTATTGTAATATCTTACGATTGTCCTATATTATTATTCTAAATTGGGAAAGCCTCAAGACCGACTCAATACTTATTCTTTAGGACTTGGTATAAAGGAAAGGTTATAACCTTGGTTGTAATTATCAATGAGATCACTTTTTTTTTGATGCTAACTTGAAAGTGAGATCTAGTGCGGATAGTTATTGTATGAGTGAACTTGAATGCAAATATCTTTTGATTAGAGTAGACTCAACTCTTGAATACTTGGTCTTAACCCATTATGGTAAGAAACAACTTTCTCCTTGTCAACTTTTGCATGGCCTATCTTGACGAGGATTGGATAGAACTCCTTCGTATACTCTTGAAAAAATCTTCCTACTTGCTTTAACCCTTGCATTTTTTTCAATAGATCATGCTCATTCTCAATGAGAATGAATTGCCGCTTCAATTCATCTGCCATTCAATCCCATCTTGTGATTTCTCCTTTCCTCTTCTATTTTACTACAATTAAATCTCTTGCCACCAAATCTTTGCATGACCCTTCAGTTTGACCTTTGCAAAAATGACCCTATTAGGATCCTCGATATCTTCATACTCGAAATATTCTTCTAATTCATTGGTCTAGTGGATCAATTCCTTTGGGTTAACATTTCCCAAAATTGTGGGGACCTCAATCTTAGATCTTTTCTCAATCTTGGAAATAGCTTGAAAAGCCTTTCTTCCTCTTAGTTTATAATTTCGTTTTCTCCTTATTGATCAACATTTCCTTCGTTGGGTTTATCCTCATTTTTATCTCTTATTGCATGATTCATCCCCCTACAAATCTTTTCTTGCAATGCTCGCACTTGTCTTTGGAGGGCTCTAACCTTAGATGTTACAACTCCGACTCTTTCGCCATGTTCACTTGGTGGAGGCATTTTCGTGCATATTGTTAAAATCCTAAACCACGACCCTAGTGCAAATTGCCTTACAATCAGTGATATTTCTACACACTCAGCTCTAAACCATGGTCCTGGTGCAAATTGTGTCACAATCGACGATCTATCTACACACTCAAGAACTCCTTATCTGATACCACTTGATGAAGGGTAGTCCTTTTAATACCACAAACACATAACATACATAGAGAAACAATAGCAATTTGCAAGAACGAAAAATGAGTTCCTTATTATCTCTAAAAATATGTAATTACAGACTTCAGAAATACAATATTTTCAAAGCCACATGGGTGCCTTCCTTACCATATTTTGCAAGACAAAGCTGCAAACAACCACCCAAAAGTGCCCTAGACAACCTTGTGGGCCTTCCTTATATAACAAATTTCCACCACTCAGGAATGGTCTAGATATTTAGCCCTAACCCTTGAGGCTGACCATTCCTAAAATTAAATCATTTTTCACATTTTATTATACAAAATTGGCTCAAGACAGTTAAAAAATTATATTTTTAGGTAGCCCAACTTCTATAGGCCATAACTTTTTAACTGTAGATCTGATTAGCTATTATAGCTACTTTTCGGAAATGACAACTCCTCATCTACATCACTTGATTGCACAAGCTCTAGTTAGCCGATGTTTGACCCTTTTCAGAGCCTCTAAAGTCTTCAAAATTGAGCTTAAAGTTTTTATACCAAAAATTAAACTAGAAGTCCTCAATAACTTCAACAATACATATGATATAATACTGAAAATCAACTAGCAGATTGGTATATCTAAGATGAACCTCCACCTGTGAAGTTAGAACATTATGAGGTCATATGCCCAACTTACTAATAATAGTAAACATCTACAAATAGCATCTCTAGACTTAAATAATCCTTATTGAAAAGACAAGCATAAATATTTTTGGGTGATGCAAGATTGCCCTTACACCTAGGATGCTCTTGCATCAAGAACACTTGGTTTGCCTCATTCTTTTTGCAGTTGTGAATTTCTCTTCAATTGTGGAGTACAACCCTGTTTGTACTTCCTCTTTTGCTTTTGTGCTTTTGGACTTTCTGCTTCTAGGTTTGGGAGTTTTACTCTCTACTACTTTAATAGAGGGAGATTGAGATATTGATAGGGTCTGTGAAAAATTGAAGTCCTCCTGTACTTGAGATTGACAAGATGAGGTGTTCCTCCTTTGACAAGAGCAAGTCCCTCTCTTGTGGAAGCATGTTGATCCCCAATGAGCCTAATGAGTTGATGCTGAGACAACCCTTCTCATCTCTCTATTCATCAAAGTCCTCAGCATTGATCTGGTTATCTTCTTGTTTGTCATGTACATCTTGACGGTTGTCTATGTCATTAGCAAAGAACCTATCAGCATGAACTGGCTCTTGAATCTTGCTAGCCGAGACCTCTTGATTTTCCCACTGTGTGGTGTTCTGATCACTACCTGCTTGTTTAGTGTCATAATTCTCTTCATCAATTTGACAAGAAGTAGTACAATTTGCAAATTCCCCAAACATCTCCTATTGTTCAATATCTTCATACAAATTTGATGCTACAGATATAGCAAGAACTCCTGCCAGCCTCTCCAACTCCATCAAATTTCATGTTGGAGGTATCTAAATATGTTAACTTTGAGTTCGCCATGATTTTAATTAGTGAGTTTTGGTACATTATTTGCTTTACTAACTTTTCCAAGTGCTGAGAATTTTGCAAAATTGAAGGGCAACTATTGAGTGTGTTTGGATTTTGCAAGGTTGAATTATACCTGTAAGAAATATTTGTAGGCACATTCTTCATGCGAGGCCTCCCCATGAGATACAATGTATTGCAGAGTGAATGCAAGGAGCTAAGGGGGTGTGGGAGGTCAACATTAGTAGATAGCATCAAAGAATGGAGTTCATCTAAATCGGACATGGTTACATTTTGCCCTTTAACTCCAATATTTAACTTGGAAATGAAACTTGTAGCTTGGTCTTTACCTCCCAAACTAGGAGTAACTAGCTTGTTTGCTTCAACATGAGTAGGTTCAGAAAGGCACTGATTTGAAGCCCCATACACTATTGTGATTTTCTTCATGTGAGGCCTCCCCACAGGATGCAATGTATTGCAGAGTGAGTGCGAGGAGCCAAGGGGTTAGGGCAGGTCAACATTCGTAGATAGCCTCAAAGAATGGAGTTCATCTAAGTAGCACATGGTTAAAGTTTTCCCTTTGAATGCAATATTTAACTTGGAAATGAAACTTGGAGCCTAGTCTTTACCTCCCAAACTAGGAGTGACTAGCTTGTTCACTTGAACATGAGTAGATTAAGAAAGGTATTGATTTGAAGCCCTAGACATTATCACTATTTTCTTGAGATCGCATTGATTTTGGCTAATGATGCCGACTGTCAAAGGTATTGATTTGTAGCCAAAACATCATCACTTTTTTCCTTAAATCGAATTGGTTGTGGTTGGTGTTGCCCACTATGAGAGAAAATGCATTGCTTTGGATATGTGGGAAAATTTTTACATTGAAATTTGTGCCTGCTTGTGACTTAGACACTAAATATTGAAATTTCCCAAGGACAATGCATACTTGACTCGGTAGTTGCATCTTGGATTGATAACTTTTGGTGCTAAAGGCCCCATTTGGAATGAATAGTTAGGGAGGTATGGAAAGGTTTTGCTGAACTTAGTAGCAAGCAAACCCTAACAGACATTGAGTATATTCAAATGGGATGAGATCATGTTTGATGAAGATTCCCAATTTATTAGCAAACAACTCTAAGTTCTGGGTCTTGGTATTCCAAAGGCGAAGCGGGGAATAAAATCCAATAGGGCATAAAGCTACAAACATGTGGTTCCAATTTAAAATTGGGGACCCATGCTAAAGTAAACAACCCATAGCCCTTACAAAACCAACCTTTAAAGTAATGCACTGAATATATATGTTCTCTAGAAACAAAAAGAACAATGAAATATGAGGGGTCAGATACAACGAGGAACACATCCTTAACTCCCTCCAGACACTCATTGACCCAAGCTCTAATTTCATCAATTTGTAAATTGGGTGTTGAGAGCTTACCAATAAGCATTGTATCCCCGAGGGAAGAAATACCCAAAGCAAGAAGATTCTCTGGAAGAGTAATTTCATATTAACTCCTCTAAAGCTGGTTTGGTAGAGGCAGACTTAGGGTTTGGATCAAGAATAGTTTCAGCTATTTGTTTCTTCCTCCATACTTTTATCATTTTCTTTGGATCTGAATCTCGTTTTGTACCATGTGGCATTTGAAGCTGATTGTTCTTACTTGGCTATCTATTGTCAACCCTAATTTGCCTAGTGTCGAAGGCTTTTGTTTGTGATTGAGCAAGTTTTTGCCCATTGATGTATGCATGGATTTGGATTGAAGGGAGCTCTTGCATGCAAAGCTAGATATCTTCTTCCAAACCAACTAGCCTAGAAGTTGCAGCTTGTGAAGATTCACCAATCTCAAAGGTTGAAATGCCTCGTGCATCCTTGATATTTACCTCTCGAGAGTGCACTAAGTGTTTCCCTATTTTCTGACTTGCTTGAGGTTGTCCCTTTTTTGATGAATCAAATTCGTTTTCGCATATGTCATATAGTGGTTGCTTGAGTTTGCTAAGGCGCTTGTGAGGCTTGAACTGGAAACATGGGTTGACAAAGAATAGTTTAGACGGTTGTATAATTGCCCTACCATGAAAGATATTCTTGATTTGTTGTGACTCAATGGCCTTTGCCTCTGTACCTACAAATGCTCTGCTACCAACAACCCTGACCTTCTTTGCACTGCAGGTTTGAAAATCCTTTCCTGCCCACGACTGCTCGATTTATATAATATAATTTTCTATATTGTATATAAAAAGTATATTTCTATATATCTTTTTTGTTTGATAAGTAATAGGCTAGAGCCTATAGTTTTATTATTATTAAATTGAAAATTTATAATTACAAATTCGTTTGGTGCGAGTACTGGTAGGAAAGAACTAAGTCAAGATTACCTCCGATCTAGGCCAATTAGATTCAAATCTTGCACTTGTATATGTGGATTAAAAGCTAAAGAGGATCATTAACACTCTTTCTACGAATCTATAGTTCTACAAATACATTTACATTTTCTTGCCCTCAGAATATGCAGGATGAACCTATAGCCAACATTACGTTGTGTATCTTAGTACTGTTGATGTGAGTTTTATTCCACTACAACATATAGAATCAAACACTTAATGTTTCGGAGTGAAACACCAAATATTCAATCCTCTCTTGATATAAGGTCATTTCTCATACTAAGCTTGCAAAGTAAGATCATGAAATGACTTCAAGGTCCCTTCAAAGGTGGATACTTGCTCACTAAAATGATGTGATTTGCTGGTAATCACTTAGGGGACTTACGCTATTCGTTCAATGGACATCAACCTCTTGCACTTCTAAAGATTTAGCTTCACAATGTGCAATGAAAATATGTTTTGACTTTTCCACTTCAGCTCTAACTTAAACTTCTAACCTCTATTACTACTCCTACTTCTACTATGAATGCAAGGAAACGTGGATGGAGTTTAGTGACTCCACCCACCTAGTGCAAGCTTCTAAGGATATACTCAAATGGTTTTCAAATCAATATCTACCCTCTTCAATCCCATCAATGCATGCAAACTAAAGATTGGATATCAATTGAAGTTAAGTACTTTCACTACCTCACCACACAAGGCACTCCTACCATTGACAAGAGGCTAGTGGCCTAGTCTATATTCGAGTCAAACAAGTAAACATCCACAATTCTTTCATCCAACTAAACTACTAAACAACATGAAATGAAACCCTAAGTTAAGTGAGGAAATATGAATCACCATGCAATGATCGCAACAATTCACCATGCAAGACACAACAATGGAAAGTAGAGCAAATTTGGCATTATATTAGAAACAATTCTCCAACAAGTCCTGCTTTACAGATGAGAGGGGTGGGGTTTATATAGGAGCCCCAATTACAACGAACGGCCAAGATTAATTTAAAATCAAGGGCCCAAATTAATCTATTACAAACCCTAATTAGGGCAACCAAAAGTAGCCAAGTTATTGTACAAGTCATCATCTAAGATGTAGACCCCTTTGCTCTTCTCCTTTCTAGCAAAATCAAGGAACTTAAGGAAAATTTCACTAAGTTCCTCCATTTCTCTACTAGGAAGGCCTCCATGTTATAACTCCGTGAACTCTTAAATTCTCAATGCAATCTTTGTCTTAAGTCCACCACCTTACCCTAGGGATTCTTCATTGTTTTTGGACTTTCTCTTGAATGGATGGACTTCAAGGTGCTTGAAGTCTTGGTATTTCCACCTTCATTGTTTGAAATTCTTCTGGCTTCCTCATCTTTGGATTTAATCCTAGGAGCAATCCCTTGAACACATTAACTTCTTCATTGGAATATTAAGTCCATTTCATTGTTTGGCTCGATCATCATCAAGATCACTCCCCTGACGAGAATCTTGCTCTTGAATCCCCCCTTGCTCTCAACCTCAGATTTTTCCTTATGTCCTTGCTTGATGATGGTTTGATCTTTGGATACTTCCTTCAGCTTGATCATTGAAGTTTCTTTCCTTTGTTCTAGTTTCAGAGTGCATCATCTTGGAGTGTGGTCATTTGAACTTAATTGCTTTGAGGCTAGTCCTCTTCCGTTGCTATCTTGGGCCATGAGCTTGAACTTGTCGTACAGCCTCCTTTGTTTACTTCTTTGTGACTATCCCTGCTCTTGGTCCGAACATGATTCCTGGTACAAAGCTCAAAGTTAGTAAGGAATAAAGACTTATGAAAATATTCAGTCTATATCCTGAAACGGCTTGAATTTATCCATGGATTAAACAGTTAATTTCACACTTAGTTTTAATAAACTAATCCAAGGGAAGCAACAATCAAAATGTAAGCAAGAATATCAAAAGACCAAAGATCCATAATACTTAGACAAACATATGAATTCTGATTTTCAAATCAGTCATGATAGCGTCCTCAAATCAGTCCTACTAACTTATTAACTCAACTCCAAATCATGACCTAAGATTCAAACAAGAACTTGGAAGCAAATAACAATCCAATCATTACAATGAACTAGTTACTTGGAATGCTTAAAACTTTTGAAGACAAGTCTGCAATTTCATTTTAATTCCTCTTATGATGATCCCAGCATTCCAAACTATGCAAAGTCCATGTTTTAGGAACCCATCGGTGAATATCGAACAAAATCATCAAGTGCTAAAGCCGAGTTCATGATCAAAACTAACCAAAATTTTTCTGAGGACAAGCCTGAAAATGAGTTGCAACTGATCCAAACCATGCTCAAAATCCATGCACAATAATTGTAATTAAGGTTTGGAATCCAAGTTTGTGCTTATCCGTGAGTTAGAACAACAATCCATCACTTAGAATAATAGAATCAGACCTAAGCAAAGTTCTGATTTTCTGAAGACAATGCATTGGAAATCTGAAAATGCCCACAAATGAGTCTTAATTTATCTTAGATCATGACTCAAAGTCTCACTATGGAGTAAGAATCAAGTTGGAGATCAAACATAACAGCAAATTCATCATCATTATTCTGAAATTCTTCTGAGGACAGGGCATGGTAATTCTGAAGACATGCCTGCAACATACATCCACTGTGGAAATTTGTCTTAAAAGTTTGTGATCCCCGCACAAGAACAAGCCCCTAACACTTAGTGATAACCCTTAAGATGATCTTTCAAGTTGGTCACTTATGGGGATTTTTCTTTAGAATCGCCCCTGTACATGGATGCCTCATATTTGTTCTGTAACTTCTGTTTTCAGACTTGCAGATGGCTTAGAATGTGCCTTAAGATGTTACCTAAAGCCTGCAACAAGGTTAGGATCAGATTGCAAACAGAAAAAACAAACCCAGATTTTTTTGAAAGAAAATTAGATTTTCAGACCCAGTCCTTAGATTTTTATTCATGGCAGCCTTAACACAGACTTTCACTGTCCGAAAATGGTTTAAAATGATAAGCAATGGGCAGGGGAAGACTCAGCAAATAAGTTTGGCCATGTTGAAAAAAAGGCGATTTTGGGTGATTTTTTTGACAAAATCGCCCCTGTTCATGAAATTTCAGATCTGGGCCTGTTTACCCCTGATTTGACCCTCAAATGGTTTCCAAATAGATGCCCAAGGATGGAGAATTGATCTAGAATGAGTGCTTGGCAATCTGGACACCTGAAAAAATACTCATGGGTTTCTAATTTCTTTTACCAAGCTCAGAAGTCTACAGATCTGAACTGTAAAATCTCTGTCCTTCGCCTTCCAATGGCCTTCAATGTCTCAAAAAATACACTCCACAAGTCTCAGACTTTAGCAATGTCAGGTCTCTTCCAATGGCAGCCACCTTCCTTCTTCACCTAGACTCCTATCACCAATGTTGGATCGTGCTTCACCTTGGTCACCTGCTCCAGATTTTCAGCCACTTAGCCTTTTGTCTTTATAAATCCTAATGATTTCTTCTCTCACTTCATGGCCTTTTAAAGGGCTTCAGCTTGTTGATTTGCCTCTCACAAGCAATCTGGGATAAAAGTTTCATACCCTTCTAGAGGCTTCTTACTTTACCTAATAAATTTCCCTTTATTTATTTTATTTAATGGTGAAAAGGGCCCTAAAAGGGAAAAACGACCCAGGTATGGATTTACCCCCAAAAAAGGGCCAAGTCCACATTTCCCTCTCCAACACATCATCCACGGACCCGAAGATCACATACACACTCTACCTCCATCCTTGCAAAGTTCGAAAATCAATTAGGATTTGGATAGGATTCATTTTGTACTTAGTAAAATTTGATCTTGTTTTGCTATGACAAGGGGGGAAATCCACCCTTGTACGGACACTCTCAACACTTTGAAATATTTTCAACATTTTTCTCTTGGAGGGAAAATCCACCTTAGTTTGGACATTCCCAACACTTGAAAAATTTGCACCCTTCCAAACTCTCCTTGAGGGAAAAATCACCCTAGTTAGAACAAGTTTGACACATAGAAATTTTTTGAAATCCATACTTGCCACCTAGGGAAAAATGACCCTAGTCTGGACAATTTCCAGACTCAAAAAAAATTCCATGTTCTGCTCTTGGTCTTGGGGGAAAAATGACCTAGGTATGGATTTTTCCTAGACTTAGAAAAATTTCGAGTTCCGAACTTCCTTCAAGGGAAAAATGACCCAAACCTGGACAATTTCAACACTTAGAAATTTTCAAGCTCACAGTTGTGGGAAAATCACCACTTGTCCAGATTTTTCAAACACTTAGAAAATTTTCAAGCCAAGATCCTCCAAAGTAGTGGAAATTCATGGTATGCTCGGATTTTGACTTCCAACACTTTGAATTTTTCTTGAAAATGCCAAAATAATAAAGGGAATTCATCGATAGTCTGGATTTTGGCCAAATCATGAAGGGGAAATCATGTATAGGCTGGAGTTTGGCCAAAATATGAAGGGAAATTCATGTATAGTCTGGTTTTGTGTATTTTTATAAAGTAAATTTGATTTTCTTTAGGATTTTAGTCATTTTAAGTGTGGAAAATCAATTTTTATAAGGATTTTAAGGTCCTTATGCATGAAATATGTCTTTATATTGAATTTTGGACTAATTGTCTAGCCAAAATTTAAATACACATGATTTTACGTTCAACCTATTATAACATGATCTCTACAGACTTCCATTTTAATGTCCCCACTTAAAAATCCCAACTGAAAATTTGGCCACTGTGTTACCCCTCTGTTTTAAAGCTTTCAACCACACAAACTTACCACTAAAACCTAACCGGCCTAACAACTATGAGCAAATAGAGGGGGTCCCCATTTGCAATGGGGTGCTCATGTGAAAACCTCACAACAAATACATAACAACCAAGCATACCCGGTTATTCACCATATTTGAAATAATATATTGCTTTATTTTAGTACAATATAGATTAGTTAATATAAATATTATTTTTTCATCATCATTCATGTCATATATAGCTGTATAACATTTAATTTTCCAATGATCAAGAGTAATTGATGATCTCTAAATCAAAACTAAATGGTCATTTCAAAACATTATTATTTGATCTATTTTTTAATAACGTAAACTTACTTTTAAACAATACTAATTATAGTTGTAAGATGATCTCTCAAGATGACAATCAAGTCTTGAGGGAGATTGAATTGTATTCTTCACAATTTATAACTTATGTTCTGAACTTGTATTAAGAGGGTTTTGAATGTATGGAACCTCAACAGTCGACTGTAACTAGGCAATGGCGGAGGAATACTGAAGGGTTTCAGAGGCTGAATAGCTTAGGATCTGGACAACAACTTGGCATGAATAATGCAGATGAGATTGAAGGTAGATGGCCGTTTTACAAAATGAATCAAACACGGTTTCAGACCAGATTTGATGGATCACAAAAAGGTTTTGAGAAGGGCAATGGTTCAATTAGAAGCGAAAAATTCACTTTTAAATGTTTATGATTGAAATGAGTTCATCCCATGCTGATTGGGCATTGCATTGGGTTCTCCGTTGGTATGGTTTCACTTAATGCTTTTTACATTAATTTTCCACACAGATAACCAGAAATTTGGCTTATGACAGAACATGATTTGTTAAAACATGGATTACATTTTACATAATTTGGAAAAGGTTTGTTTTCTTTTTTAGGTTTGAGATAAGGATTATGTAAAGAGCTTTTAGCTAGAAAATAAAAGAATCATTAGTTTGTTCATTCTATTTTTAGCTACTATGGAAGCATAACTTATTGAATAACAAGTTTTTTCTGTCCGCAGGTCGAATTATTGCTTCCAGAATTAGAATTTCTAAATGATGAAGGTGCTCAAGAGGATCTATGGCTATTGGCAAAACTTTACTTGGAGTCATTAAGGAAGGAGACAGGAGATCAGGTCTCATTTTGGCTTTAGTGTTTGAATAAATTTATCTTTGTTTGTTATCTAGTTCTGAATAATTTACAGTGGTGTTGATACGGCCAATATAATTCTAATTAGATGATGTACCTCTGCTCACTCTGCCATGAAAGTGGCATATATTGTTAGGTCTAGCCATTGGTATAGGATGGCAGTTGGTTAGCTCATGCACAGCCATACTAGTTTTCCAGCAACTTCTAGGAGATTATGAACCTTGGATATTAGGAGGTGGAATAGTGTCATAACTCTACTAGCTTCTCTCACCCTTGGTCGTTCTCCAGAGAATATTTTGTACTACATATTAGTCACTTCATGGTTGCTGATTGCTCTATGGACTCTTGTACAGTAGTGAAGATGTCTATGGGTTTTTGTTTTTTTTTTATAGTATGGGGGTTATACTCTTATAACTACAATTGTTTATTGTGAATGATGAAAGCAATTTTAGGTGTACATTTTTTATGCTTTATTATATTTTCTAATTAAAATATTGTTAATTCTAGATGACACTGAACATTTATGTCCATTATCTTTAGTCAGACAAGACATATCAAACTTTTCAATATGATTTCTAGTAATTAAGACTCCAAAAACTAGTCCAAAATATTGAATTGCTTGTTCCGATGGTCACTGTATCAAGAATAATGAACGTAATGCTCCCCTTTATTAGAAGTTACAAAATAGGGACAATCAACTTGCAAAGGTCAATTGTAAGAGACTTTTTCTCTCAAAGTCTCACATAATACTTAAAATAATATTAATTGAAGTAACAATAATTGTCTATGATATCACTTCTTAGATGATTGTTCTTGTATAACATGACTGTTTATTCTATACGCTTGATAGGATATATGAGACAATATTGCTGCTATATCTGATTCAACAATTAGATATATACAAGTTGATATTGATTACTATATCTGCACTAAGTTCAATAAGATTGTTTTTGCTGTCTCTCATAGGACTGATAGCACTTATGCAAGGATGATCATAGTATCAATATGTATTTCTGCTAAATGATATTAGCCTTCTCTGGTATGACAATGGAAAGGATACAGAAAGTATGCCATGTTCATTGGTAGCTGTCTCTGTTATAAAAATATGAAGTATGCTCCAAATTATGCATTCCTCTTGCTTATCGCAATAGATGATCTGCCACTCCTGATATCTCTTTATGAATATGCCGAGTTGTATGATGATATTGCTTATAGTGATGTTACTATTTCTAATATAGTAATATGAATATGCAAATACAGTGGTATTGATTATAGCAATAAGATGCTATTTTTTATTTGAATTGATATGCTTGCAATAATGGTGTCTCTCTCTTTGATTTTGATTTTGTTCTATATGCAATTGGTTCTTGACACTAGGCCAAATGCTCAACTTGACCAATGCTAATAGGATATTTATAAAAGAGATAAAAGATTTGATGATGATGGATGGAATGAGTTTGATCTCCATCTTATATCTTCAGATTGAAGGGATTGCACTTTTTGGTTGTTGAAGAGATGTATCTCTTACAAATCGGGTCTCTTCATAACATAAACAAATCAGTTTGTTATACAAATCATAACTCCATGATATTGATTATTATGCCAGTCGCTACCTTTCCTGGTTACTGATCATTTGTCATCCTTTGTTTAATTTCCATTATCATAATCATTTAGTTGTTCTTGTTTACCGCCTATGGTAATAGTGGTTTAGTGCATGCTACTGTATGTAGTTATGACAGAGATAGTCAATGCATGACAATATTAGAGAACTACCATGTATTCCATTAATATCATTTTTTTTTCATCATTAAGGTTATCAGCCAGAATGATAAATGATAATAACACTGATACTGATGATGCCCTCTTCCATCCAAAAGAATGTACATATAGTCTTAGAGGGGTACGATGAGAACCGTTGCGACCACAACTATCTATCCCTTGGTCATGCTAGCTACCAACAATATGATTAACATTAGCAACAATTAGACAACACATGATATTTCCGACAATATCATCTCCTCCAAAAAGAATGTCATCTCCTAACGATGTACAAATAAAATGAGATGATGTGAAAACCCACAACCCGCACTTTGTACAATAGAAAAAGAAAAATTAGGATGAAGATGAGGGAGGCTGAGAGTGTGTCTCTTATATCATAGCAATGGAGGAAGGTAGTCAAGCTGGTGATAAGTGAGCCCGCAACTTGTTCACCTATTTTGTCTGGATCTACAAGCTCCTTTTGGTCAACATCTTCCTCTCCATCATCTTCTTCACCATCAGCACCTTATCTTCCCTACCCTCCTCTAACTGAGCCAACAAAGTCTCTCTCGCTATCTGCATAGTTGCCCACTCTGCTTGTATGGCTGCTCGCTCTGCTTCCATGGCTGCCTTCTCTACAGCCTATGCCTCTCTCTATCTATCCAAATCACCCTTCACCGTCCCTAACTTCGTGGCCAACTCCACCCTTATTGCCTCACGTGTCGCTGAGACATGCTCTTAGAATCGCAAAGAGAAATAGCCTTCCTTGAAGGCTTGCTCAATCTCCCTGAGAAACTCACCCTTCCAAGTCTCTCGTGGCTTCTTCTTCAGTGCTTGTTGTCGGTAGAAATTGTGTATCGGCCGATGGGTCTCTTCGGAAAGGAAATTGTGTATTAGCCGATGGGTCCCTTCGGAAAGGAAATTGTGTATCAGCCGACGGGTCCCTTCGGAAAGGAAATTGTGTATCAGTCGATGGATCCCTTCGGAAAGGTTTTTATGTAACGACATGTATGTGGCCGACGGACTCCTTCGGGAAAGTTCTTCGGAAAGTATTTATAACCCCTTCGGGAAGCATTGTATTCATCTTATCATATCATATCTTATAATCGGAGCATAATGTACTGTTGGTATATGCGAATAATAATAAGAGTTCTGCTATTTTCTGTTCGGTGTTCGTGTCTATTTCCTGTGTGCGTTGCTTAATTAATCCATACGGTAAACATTTGGCGCCATTGCTCGATGGATCTAGCACGCAGGCAGGCGGATATGAATTAAATGCCGAATCAGTTGAACAAAGATAAAAGTAAGCTGAAGGAAAAATATGACGTACGCATTGCGCAGGAAAATTTAATTTTGACTCAGCAGATAGAGTGTCGAAGGAGGTTGCAGAAGATTTTCGACGGAAACAAGAGCGCGGAAGGATTGTTGAAGGAGACTCGACAACGGCTTGATTTGGTGGAAGAAGCGAGGGAGGAGTTTCTGAACCTGCATACGCCACGGGAAGAGAATCCTGACAGAAGGAGATTGACTCGCATGGCTTGGAGTGCCGAAGGAGCACGAGCGTTGAGTGTTCAAAACAGCGTGGGAGTGCAAAATGTTTACCGTATGGACTAATTAAGCAACGCACACAGGGAATCGATACGAACACCGAACAGCAATAGCAGAACTATTATTATTATTCGCATATGCCAGCAGTACATTATGCTTTTCTCATATGATAATAATAAGATGAATACAATGCTTCCCGAAGGGGTTATAAATACTTTCCGACGAACCTTCCCGAAGGTATCCGTCGGCCAAGTACATTATACCCGCTACAAACTGTTTTACCCGTCGGCTACATAACAAGACTTCTACTGAAGGGACCCGTCGGCTGATGCACAATTTCTACCGAAGGGACCCGTCGGCTGATACACAATTTCTACCGACGACATCATCCCCCCCCCAAAAAGAAAAGTCGTCTCCTGACGACTACAGAACAAAACTCAAACAACAATTACAACAATATTGATTTGCCACATCACTTTCACATTCATCCCGTTGCATCTATAGCCTTTGCTAACACAATACTGACTCCTCAAGCTGACCTTGATAGCCACCTATGCTGCTTTCTCTACTTCCAACTCCTCGGTACCTTGAGCCAAGTGTCGCTGCACTGCCTCCAACTGGATGATCAGCTCCTCCCGAGCTCTCTACGCATCCACCAAGACAGCCTCACGGCCAACACCTACTCTCAGTGCCTTTGGTAGACAGACACTCCATGTTTGCAGCAGCTCCAAGTCTTCGCAACTGGTCAGAATCCCACGACTGATATCCACAACGACTGGGGGTCCAGGGGCAGCGCGCCCCTCGCTGCCAAGACCAAATTAGCACTTCAAAACCCACACAAAAATGCACGGAACACACCATTTCTGTCATTATCTACCGATTCTACACTCTTTCTGGCAACCACGGATGCGTCCCCTTCCCTTTGGCATCATCTGTCACTCATTCTGAACAACTTGATTCTGTCTTTTTTTTTGTTTTTTTTTTTAGAAAACCTCCTGCCATCCTTCTGTGATGAAATCTATACGGCTTCCAACTTGACACAATCTGGATTCCAATCTGCTTAAAAAAACCGTTCTGCAATATCCCACCATCTTGAAAAATCCGTACAATGAAAATAAACAAATTTTGGCTCCAGAAACCGTACGTTAATCTTCTGAGGCTATCAAATTCCGTACGTTACCCTTCTGAGGCTATCAAAATCCGTATGGTGGTTTCAGTGTGACTTTTAAAAACCGTACAGTGCAAGAAAAATCCGTACCACGGCAAAACCGTACACCAACTTGAAGATGGAACCCGTACATTGTCTTTAAAAACCGTACAGCAAGCATGAAATCCGTACGTTGCTCGATCACAAAAATCCGTACGCTATCTCCACAATCCGTACGACAACCGTGAAAATAACCGTACGAGAACTAGTTTAAAATCCGTATGGTAACCTTGCTGCTAAAAACCGTACGGTATCTGCAAGTTAAAAACCGTGCATTGCTTTCTTATAAAAATCCGTACGGTGAACCAATAAATTTCGTACACTGCATCATCATTTTAAAATCCGTACATTGAACTGGAAAATCCATACACTTCCTCCAAAACTGTACGGTGAATAGGTTAAATCCGTACGGTGCTGTCTCCTGCAAATATGGAACCGTACGATGCCTTACGGTACTTTCCAGAACTGTACGGTGCTTTCCAGAAACCGTACGGTGCTTTCCAAAAACCGTACGATGCTTTACTTTTTTTTTTTTTTTTTGAAAATCTCACTTCTAGAACAATTATCTACAATATTTACATATATACAGTACTTACAGTCTTCTCTCAGTTATTCGTCCACGGGGGTGCGTTACTTCTTTCATTGCAGACATTCAACTTCGACCTCTTCACTACATCGAATACTTCCTTTCGGTCTAGCATCCACTGTTTTATTGCTCCGTTATTGCTTACTTCCCGCATTTGGTATGGCCCGACCCATTTAATTTTGAACTTGCCTGGCTTGATCTCATTCTGATCGTCGTACAACACCCACTATCCGAGTGGAAACCTGCTACGCCTATTCTGTGTCATCTCCATATCGCTCAGTTTGTTCCCGAAGCCCCGTACCATGGACTCCATCAACTGCCCCTTCTGTCTGTCAATAACACTTTCACTCTGTACTGCTACAACTTTTATTGAACCCTTCCTCTTTGTTGCCTGTGCAAACCGTGTCGTGTGTCTTCCTTGCCGTCCGTACCTTTTTGCTATATCTGTGGTTTGACATAATACTTTCTTCCTGCACAGTCGTACAGTAGAATGTTTCCTTCTTTTGGGTTTGTACTATATGTTCTGTCCTTCAGCTTCAGTAATATTCACGTTTCCTTCTTCGGCTTCTCTGTGTTGCTTCAAACATTCATTTCTTCCTTCGGCTTCTCCGTGTTCCTTCAGACATTCATTTCCTTCGTCGGCTTCTCTGTGTTTCTTCGGACAGTCATTTCCTCTTTTGGCTTCTCTGTGTTCCTTCGGACATTCATTTCCTTCTTCTTTCTTACCTTCGTCAATCCTTAGCATATTACAACTTAGAAAGGGCTCGTAATCCTCTATCTGCCAGTGGTAAAGACCATTTACTGAATCCAGATCGTCATCTCCTTCCAATCGTAGGACTCCCTCCTGATCGGGTTCCATAATTTGCCTCCTCTCATCGTCCTCCTTCAGAATCCGATGATAGAGCTTTTTCTCCAACCATCTGAGTGTGCAGATCGATGACATACTTCTGGCCTTTCCTTTCGAGTGATAATGTATTTTTCTTCCAATCGTGCTTTGCCTTGGCTTGTATCAGCCACCCCCGGCCCAGAATGGCATCATATCCTCTCCGCTTCAGTGGGATTACGACAAAGTCCAACAAGAATGGCTGTGTTCCAATCATCACTGGTTGTGCTGTCAGGACTCCTAATGGCTTGATTCCATGTTGATCGGCCGTTAGCAGCTGGAATGTAGGCGGCCATAATGTCGGCTGTCCCAACTTTTTCCAAGTGTCTTCAGGCAACACATTGACACCAGACCCTCCGTCCACAATTGTTTCCATCAATAAAGTCCCGAGAATTCCCATTTTGACAACTGCCGGATGGCGTCTGGATGAGAGGGCTAACATCGGATCTTCTGCACTTGCGCCACTTTTCTTCTCCTTTTTGTCCACTGTACTTGCTCCACTTTCTTGCTCCCTTCTATGTTCTCCTGGTAGTTTAGTAGCAGGAATGATATTTGTGAGTGCCGATCGGAGCTGAGGCATAGTGAGCAACAGATCACTTATCCTGACGGGTATCTCGGCTTGCAATATTTGCCGTACAATGTTCTGTTCTGCGCAGTTCCGCATGGAGGTACTCGGCGTGTTCTTCAGGTGTGTCGTTCCTGCCTGTGTTGCTTTCTGGATCTCTGCCCGTGCTTCCTCCAGTCCCTTCTTTTCTTCCGCTGGGTCGGGGTACTCTTTCGCTTGCTTCCGAGTGATGGCCAGAACCTCTTCTTCGTCCGTTTCGACGATGATCAAGTTTACTCCCGATTTCGGACACCTAGCATCTTCATGATCGCCAGGTCCACACCATCGGCATAGCAACTTCGGTGTGTTTGTTGTGCACTCTCGGGCGAAGTGACCCCACAGATTGCATGCGCGGCATTGAACAATTGGCCGACCATTTGCATCGTACTGAATTCGACTCCTTCCTCCATTGTTGTTGCTGCCACCATTGTTGTTATTGTTGTTGTTGGTTTGACTGCGCCGGTTGTTTCTGTATCCACATGATGTGGCACCTTCCATACTGGTGTTCCCGTTCCCTCCTAACGGGGATGCCTCCTGTGACAGGAACACTTGCTGTGGTGTCCTTGTTTTTAAATTGAAGGGACATTCCTTTACCGAGTGTCCGAGGATCTGGCAGATTTCACAAAATTGATCTTTCGGGCAGGATCCCTTCGTATGGCCTTCTTTCTTGCATTCCGTGCACCATAGGTCATTGCCCTTAGTTTCCTTGTTTATGTTTTTGAATTCTTTCATCATCCACATCATGTCCTTCTGGAGAGCACGGACCTTCTTGCTACTTCCCTCGTCATCATCGCTGCTATCTTCTCCTGAAGGGTCATCTGAATCCGACGAGCTGGTCTTCTTCTTCTTCTTTGTCTTCTGGTCACTTTCGAGGTTCATTGCTCGGTTATATGCTTCAATGTATGTGGATGGTGGCACGATCTTCATCTTCTTCCGCAGCTTCGGGTGAAGGCCTTCAATGAACCATCGTTTCTGTAACCCGTCAGCTGGCTTATTCTCTATCTTATTGATTAAGTCCTTCAACCTCCTGGCAAAGACCCGTACAGTTTCATTCTTCTTTTGCTTGGTATTGAATATCTCTGCGACAATTTCATTGTCATCACGCAAAAGTTGAAATTCTGCGATGAACTCCTTAATGTTATCCCAACTATTTAATTTCTGTGGATCGGCATCAGTAAACCAATCAATGGCAACACCCCGTAGGGTTGCGGGAAATTGTCAGATCCATTCGTTTGTATCAGTTATGCCATTCGCCCTCTAGATCGTTTCACATGTTTTACAATGTCGAATGGGATCAGCTGCTTCATCACCATCAAATTTAGGTAATTTTTCCTTCGGACCTGCCATTATTACTGTATGTTGGAGGTTTTGTTGTGTACCTACGTTGTTTTGCACTCCTGCGCTGTTTTGAGCACCTGCGCTATTCTGAACACCCGCGCCGTTCTGTACACCCGCGCTGTTCTGGACACCCGCGCTGTTCTGTACACCCGCGCTGTTTTGGACACCTGCGCTGTTCTGGACATCCGCGCTGTTCTACACACCCGCGCTGTTTTCTGCTTCCGCGCTGTTTTCAACACTCGCGCTGTTTTCTGCTTCCGCGCTGTTTTCAACACCCGCACAATTTTGGACTTCTGCACAGTTTGGTGAAGAAGAGGGTTTGTCAACCGTAGCTGTCCGTTCCGGAAGTATATCTCGAACGAAGAGGTCACTCCACGCTCGTGCTCCTTCGGCACTCCGAGCCATGCGAGTCGATCTGCTTCTGTCAGGATTCTCTTCCTGTGGCATATGCAGGTTCAGAAACTCCTCCCTTGCTTCTTCCACCAAATCAAGCCGTTGTCGAGTCTCCTTCAACAATCCTTCCGTGCTCTTGCTTCCGTCAGAAATCTTCTGAAACCTCCTTCGACGCTCTATCTGCTGAGCCAAAATTAAATTTTCCTGCGCAACGCGTACGTCATCTTTTTCCTTCAGCTTACTCTTGTCTTTGTTCAACTTATTCGGCATTTAATTCATCTCCACTTGCTTGCGTGCCAGATCCATCGGGCAACGGCGCCAAATGTTTACCGTATGGACTAATTAAGCAACGCACACAGGGAATCGATACGAACACCGAACAACAATATTATAACTATTATTATTATTCACATATGCCAACAGTACATTATGCTTTTCTCATATGATAATAATAAGATGAATGCAATGCTTCCCGAAGGGGTTATAAATACTTTCCGACGAACCTTCCCGAAGGTATCCGTCGGCCAAGTACATTATACCCGCTACAAACTGTTTTACTCGTCGGCTACATAACAAGACTTCTACCGAAGGGACCTGTCGGCCAATGCACAATTTCTACCGAAGGGACCCGTCGGCTGATACACAATTTCTACCGACGACACAAAACAGCACAGGTACACAACAAAACTCTCAACATACACTGATAATGGCAGGTCCGAAGGAAAAATTGCCTAAATTTGATGGTGATGAAGCAGCTGATCCCATTCGACATTGTAAAACATGTGAAACAATCTGGAGGGAAAATGGCATAATAGATACAAACGAATGGATCCGACAATTTCCTGCAACCCTACGGGGTGTTGCCATTGATTGGTTTATTGATGCCGATCCACAGAAATTAAATAGTTGGGATAACATTAAGAAGGAGTTCATCGCAGAATTTCAACTTTTGCGTGATGACAATGAAATTGTCGCAGAGATATTCAATACCAAGCAAAAGAAGAATGAAACTGTATGGGTCTTTGCTAGGAGATTGAAGGACTTAATCAGTAAAATGGAGAATAAACCGGCAGATGGGCTCTAGAAAAGATGGTTCATTGAAGGCCTTCACCCGAAGCTGCGGAGGAAGATGAAGATCGTGCCACCATCAACATACATTGAAGTGTACAATCGGGCAATGAACCTCGAAAGTGACTAGAAGACAAAGAAGAAGAAGAAGACCAGCTCGTCCGATTCAGATGACAATGCATCCTCAGGAGATGATAGCAACGATGACGAAGGAAGCAACAAGAAGGTCCGTGCCCTCCAGAAGGACATGATGCAGATGATGAAGGAATTCAAAAACATGAACAAGGAAGCTAAGGGCAATGACCTATGGTGCACGGAATGTAAGAAAGAAGGCCATACGAAGGGATCCTGCCCGAAAGATCAATTTTGTGAAATCTGCCAGATCCTCGGACACTCGGTAAAGGAATGCCCTTTTAATTTAAAAACAAGGACACTGCAGCAAGTGTTCCTGTCATAGGAGGCATCCCCGTCAGGGGGGAACCGAAACACCAGTACGGAAGGTGCCACATCAGGTGGATACAGAAACAACCGGTGCGGTCCAAACAACAATAGCAATAACAACAATGGTGGCAACAACACTGGAGGAAGGAGTCGAATCCAGTACGATGCGAATGGTTGGCCAATTGTTCAATGCCGCGCATGCAATCTGTGGGGTCACTTTGCCTGGGAGTGTACAACAGCGAACACACTGAAGTTGTTATGCAGATGGTGTGGACCTGGTGATCATGACGATGCTAGGTGTCCGAAGTCAGCAGTAAACTTGATCACCGTCGGGACGAACGAAGAAGAGGTTTTGGCCATCACACGGAAGCAAGCGAAAGTGTACCCTGACTCGGCAGAAGAAAAGAAAAGACTGGAAGAAGCACGGGTAGAGATCCAGAAAGCAACACAGGCAGAAACGACACACCTGAAGGACACGCCGAGTACTTCCGTACGGAACTGCGGAGAACAGAACATTGTCCGGCAAATTTTGCAAGCCGAGATACCTGTCAGGATAAGTGATTTGTTGCTCACTATGCCTCAGCTCCGATCGGCACTCACAAACATTGTTTCCGCTGCTCAACTACCAGGAGAACATGGAAGGAAGCAGGAAAGTGGAGCAAGTACAGTGGACAAAAAGGAGAAGGAAAGTGGTGCAAGTGCAGAAGATCCGATGTTGTTAGCCCTCTCATCTGGACGCCATCCAGCAGTCGTTGAAATGGGAATTCTCGGGACTATATTGACGGAAACAATTGTGGATGGAGGGTCTGGTGTCAATGTGTTGCCTAAAGACACTTGGAAAAAGTTGGGACAGCCGACATTATGGCCGCCTACATTCCAGCTACTAACGGCCGATCAACATGGAATCAAGCCATTGGGAATCCTGACAGCACAACGAGTGACAATCGGAACACAACCATTCCTGTTGGACTTTGTTGTGATTCCTCTGAAGCGGAGAGGATATGATGCCATTCTAGGCCGGGGGTGGCTGATACAAGCAAAAGCAAAGCACAATTGGAAGAAAAATACTTTATCACTCGAAAGCAAAGGCCGGAAGTATGTCATTGATCTGCACACTCAGATGGTCGGGGACGAAGCCCTCTCGTCAGATTCTTAGGGAGAAGAGGATGAAAAGGGGCAAATTATGGAACCGGATCAGGAGGTAGTTTTACGATTGGAAGGAGATGACGATCTGGATTCAGTAAATGGTCTTTACCACTGGCAGATAGAGGATTGTGAGCTCTTTCCAAGTTTTAATATGCTAAGGATCGACGAAGGTAAGAAAGAAGAAGGAAATGAATGTCCGAAGGAACACAAAAAAGTCGAAGGAGGAAATGACTGTCCAAAGAAACACAGAGAAGCTGACGGAGGAAATGAATGTCTGAAGGAACACGGAGAAGCCGAAGGAAGAAATGAATGTTCGAAGCAACACAGAGAAGCCGAAGAAGAAAACCCGGATATGACTGAAGCTGAAGGACAAAACATACAGTATGAACCCAAAAGAAGGAAAGTTTCTACTATACGACTGCGCAGGAAGAAAGTATTATGTCGAACCATAGATATAGCAGAAAGGTACCGGCGGCAAGGAAGACACACAATACGGTCTGCATAGGCAACAAAGAGGAAGGGTTTAATAAAAGTTGCAGCAGTACGGAGTGGACGTGTTATTCACAGCCAAAAGGGGCAGCTGACGGAGTCCATGGTACAGAGCTTCGGGAACAAACTGGGCGATATGGAAATGACACAGAACAGGCATAGCAGGTTTCAACCAGGATAGTTGGCGTTGAGGGATGATGGACGGAATAAGATCAACCCAGTTAAGTTCAGAGTTAAGTGGGTCGGACCATATCAAATTTGGGAAGTGGGTGATAATGGAGCAGTAAAACAGTGGATGCTAGACCAAAAGGAAGTATTCGATGTAGTGAAGAGGTCGAAGTTGAATGTTTGCAATAAAAGAAGTAACGTGCCCCCGTGGACGAATAACTGAGAGAAGGTTGTAAGTACTGTATATATGTAAATATTGTACATAATTGGTCTAGAAGTGAGATTTTCAAAAAAAATAAAAATAAATAAAAATAAAAAAGTACCGTACAGATTTTGTTTGCTCACCGTACGGTTTTCACTTGGTTTTGAGTTGTACGGTTTTTAAGTTGGGAGCTAGTGTACGGTTTATTAAACTCTGAAGCACCGTACGGATTTAACCTGCTCATCGTACGAAATTTGGAGGAAGAGTACGGTTTTGCAGATTGTAAAGTCTGAGAGGTATGGCTTTCTAGCAAGTGTACAATTTTTCCCTTCCTTGGAAAGTACGGATTTTATGTAGTTTGGAATTCATCATTTTGCATTCGTACGGTGTACGGTTTTTGAAAGGAGCTAAAGTAAAGACAATGTATGGATTTTTGAACAAAATGGGTATTAATGTATGATGTACGGATTTTATAACAATGATGCACTGTACGGATTTCCATCATTCCTGCCATACGGATTCAAGGAGGGAAACTATTGTACGGAATTGTGGTCTTCTGGTGCAGGCAGGTTATGTACAGATTTTATGTAGTCACGGTACGGCTTTTGATCTTTATCATCATACAAACTTTTCAGATGCAATGTGGCCGTACGGATTTATCAGATGCAGTCGTACGGCTTTTTGAGTCCCTATCACTGGACGGACTTTCAGATGTAGTGTGGCCGTACGGATTTATGCAATCAGATAAGCACCGTACGGATTTTCACAAGTCAAATATGGGCACCGTACGGCTTCCTCAAGCACGTGCGGATTTCACAATGAAGGAACATCGTAGGACGTACGGATTTCACACATCCACCGTACGGATCCCTTAGAAGATGGAAAATGGCGTACGGTTTTTTTTAAAGAATAGAATTCTGTACAGTTTTTAAGGGAGAGCACCGTACGGTATTCAATATATGCAGGAAGGAGCACCACCGTACGGTTTTTGTAGTACAGTTTTCTAGTACGGTTTTTTAAAGACAAGGTACGGGTTTCAAATTTGAAGTACGGTTTTAAGGCAAGGTACGGTTTCCACTTGCAAAGTTGCTGTACAGTTTTTTTGTGCCTCAGAAGATTAACGTACGGTTTCTGGAACCAAAATTTGTTAATTTTCATTGTACGGATTTTTCAAGACTGGGTGGGATATTGCTGTACGGAGTTTTCAAGAGGATTGGAATCCAGATTGTGTCGAGTTCGAAGCCGTACGGATTTCATCATAGAAGGGTGACAGGAGGTTTTCCAAAAAAAATAAAAAAATAAAAAACGACGACAGAATCAAGTTGCTCAAAATGAGTATCAGATGATGCCATAGGGAAGGGGAAGCATCAACGATTGCCAGAAAGAGTGTAGAATCAGCAGAAAATGACAGAAATGGTGTGTAGGGAGCGCACTCGGGGTGCTGCTCGAGGACCCCGCCGAGGGCGTTGCCCCCTGGACCCCCAGTCGTTGCGGATATCAATCGAGGGAGTCTGACCAGTTGAGAAGAGTTGAAGTTGCTGCAGGCATGGACTTTCTGTGTACCAGAGGCAGTAGGAGCAGGTGTTGGTTGTGAGGCTGTCTTGGTGGATGCGTAGAGAGCTTGGGAGGAGCTGATCATCCAGTTGGAGGCAGTGCAGCGACACTTGGCTCAGGGTACCGAGGAGTTGGAAGCAAAGAAAGTAGCATAGGTGGCTATCAAGGTCAGCTTGAAGAGTCATTATTGTGTTAGCAAAGGCTATAGATGCAACGGGATGAATGTGAAAGTGATATTGTTGTATTAGTTTTTTGAGTTTTGTTTTGTAGTCGTCAGGAGACGACTTTTCTTTTTGGGGGGGATGATGTTGTCGGTAGAAATTGTGTATCGGCCGATGGGTCCCTTCGGAAAGGAAATTGTGTATTAGCCAATGGGTCCCTTCGGAAAGGAAATTGTGTATCAGCCGATGGGTCCCTTCGGAAAGGAAATTGTGTATCAGTCGACGGGTCCCTTCGGAAAGGAAATTGTGTATCAGCAGACGGATCCCTTCGGAAAGGTTTTTATGTAACGACATGTATGTGGCCGACGGACTCCTTCGGGAAAGTTCTTCGGAAAGTATTTATAACCCCTTCGAGAAGCATTGTATTCATCTTATCATATCATATCTTATCATCGGAGCATAATGTACTGTTGGTATATGCGAATAATAATAAGAGTTCTGCTATTTGCTGTTCGGTGTTCATCATCTGTAATGTTTCGGCTCAGATTTTCACCCAAGAGAAACAAATGGATATGACGGAATAATGCAGGTAGAGCCGTACACCAAATCCGGAGAGATAGGGCAAAGGCTATACAAAGTGAAGGCCATACTACAACTCCAAAACGCCGTACTATGTGCCCAGACGCTGTACGAAATGCAGCTGGAAGCTGGCCGTACAGTAGGCAAATTGACTGTATGGGATTATGGTCCATATGTATGGGTATTGAGAGGACCATATTGCATTCAGGGAAGGTCGTACAGTGGTTTTAAGTAGGCTGTATGGTGTCTTTAAGTAAGCTATACGGTGACTCAGGGTAGGCTGTACGATGTCTACAGAAGGGCCGTACTGATGGTGCAAGGTGTTTGAATGTGAATGCCGTACGGGATATTAGGAAGATGCCCGATGCAATGCACAGAGATATGGTACAGTAAAGAAAATACAGAGTCGTTTGATGATGCAATATGTAATGAAGTTGCAATATATTTAACACAAACAACTTGTAGGTAACCAGACACCAAATAGATAGACTTGTATGCCAAACAATTATTCCACATACAAGATGTTCTAATTCTCCATATCCGAGCCAAGTATACAGATGGAATAGGGTGAGGGTTGAATCCCACCGAAACCGCATGAGCCAAATAGGGAAGGTCTTTCACTTCCGAAATGGTGAATTATAGAGAATCCCCAACAGGAATTCGTAGTACAGAACAAATATAATCCAAAGCATACCTAAGACTTCCTACAAGCCATGCTTAAATACCCGTCGGGAAACCACTTCGAGGGTGTACAAAGATAGCTGACAGAGACACAAACTTCGACACAAAAATAAAAATGGGATCGAGATAAATTAAATCAATCGGCCCGTTCCAAAGTTTAATTAAATACACTTATTTTATGATGAGAACATTATAGTCCTCTCGTACCAAAATTTGCTTGTTCTCAAGAAAATGCAATGCCGGGTGTTGGAGAATGTGCTTGCCTTCCCATGTTGCATCATCCAACGGCAGGTGTTGCTATCATAGCAAGTATTCCTTCACAGTGCGGCTCCATAGGGTCTTTTTACGTACTTCAAGGATCTCAACAGGTTCCAAAATGAGTTTTCCTTCTTCATTGAGTGGTGGAATGTCGGTAGCAACTATGACATTTTGCCGTATGGCTTTCTTCAGACAAGAAACATGGAAGACATTATGAATGCAGCTTCCCTCTAGAAGTTCCAGTTCATATGCTACCTCACCAATGCGATGGACCATGCGATAAGGTCCATAAAATCGTGGCTTCAATTTCTCGTTCTCTGTTCCTTCTAATGAAGATTGTCAATATGGCTGGAGCCAGAGATATACGAGATCTCCTACTTCAAAAATCTCTATTCGGCATCTGTAGACATACATCTTCTTTTGATTTTGTGCCTGTTGTAGGTTTTCTTTCAAATTCCTCAGTATGTCCTACCCCTCTTGAAGCCAGTCCCTTGCCCTTGGAGCACAACTGTCACCCAGAACTGTGTTGATGAAGGAGAGGGGTTCATACCCGTACAGAGCCTTGAATAGCGCCATCCTAATAGACATGTGATACGTGGTATTGTAGCAATATTCCCCCAGATGGATCCATTTTACCTATGCTCGTTGTTGTGCTAAGATGTAGTTTCGAAGGTAGCCTTCGAGCCATTTGTTCATAATCTCAGTTTTTTTGTCCGTTTGCGGGTGGTAACTTGTGCTTGGTGATAATTCTGTCCCTGCCATTCGAAACAATTCTGTTCAGAAGATACTGACGAATCGTCCATCCCAATCAATGACGATGTTTCGGGGCAACCCGTGCAGGCAAAAGACTTCTCTAAAAAACAAATCGACAACTTGAGCAACCTAAAGGTCTGAGGGGATGGTGAAGAAATGTGCATATTTTGTCAACCTGTCAACCACCACAAAGATACAGTGCTTTCTGTTCACCTTGGGAAGACCTGTTATGAAGTCCATTGATATACTTTCCCACTTATATTTGGGAATTGGCAAAGGCTGTAGCAGCCTGGCAGGTAGAGTGTGTTCGAACTTATTCTGTTGGCAGACCATACATTCTCTTACATGCTGCAACATGTCCCCTTTTAGCCCCTTCCATGAAAACCTCTCCCAAAGACTTCTGTAAGTTTTAAGGAAACCGTGGTGTCCAGCTAGAGGTGAGTCATGTACTTCCTTCAAGATCTTCTGCTTCAGTTTGGACTCTGGCACCAAGCATATCCGGTCTTTATAGTATATGATATCGTCCACCACTCGGTACCGATCATTGTGTTTGTGGCCATCCATTATTTCACAAGCAATTGTATTCTTGGAATATTCCACTAACAGTTGTCCCTTCCAGTCAGCTAAAATCTGGTCTAGTGAGCAGATGGTGGGATTTCTAGACAAGGCATCTGCAACAACATTGTTCTTTCCTTTTACATATTCATTGTCGAAATCAAAAGACTGAACTTTTCTTACACATTTTTGTTGCCGTTTGTTCAAGTCTCGTTGATCTAGGAAATATCTCAAACTATTGTGATCCGTATGGACGACAAACTTGGCACCTACCACATACTGCCGAAACTTGGTTAGTGCATGCATGATGGCCAACATTTCTTTGTCGTAGATGGAATACAGGCGTTCTGCTGGTGTAATCTTTCTGCTCTCATAAGCGCTGGGGTGTCTATCTTGCATCAGTACTGCTCTAATGCCTTCCCTAGATGCGTCGCACTCTAGAATGAATGACCGAGTGAAGTCAGGTAGTGCAAGTACGGGACAAGTGCTCATGGCCCTTTTTAGCTTTTCAAAAGGTGAGTTGTGCCTCTTTGTTCCACTAGAATGACCCTTTCTTCGTTAGATCCATTAAAAGTGCACTAAGCTGAGAGAATCCTTTAACAAACCTCTTGTAGTAACTGTACAGTCTGAAGAATCCTCGTAGGTCTGTGAGTGATTTTGGGGGAGGCCAGTCAAGCATAGCTTGAATCTTCTCTTGATGCACTTGAACCTTGTATTTACTAACAACATGCCCCAAGTACAATATCTCTGTCATCACAAACTCACATTTGGACTGCTTGGCGAACAAGGATTGTTCCTCCACGATACTCAGAACTTCATTCTGATGCTTCAGATGCTCCTCCCATGTCCTACTATAAATAAGATCATCAAAGAATACCAATAGATACGCAATTGTTTGTTGAAGATGTAGTTCATGCATGATTGAAATGTAGCAGGTGCATTGGTCAATCCAAACAGCATGACCAGGAACTCATAATGTCCGTAGTGGCAGCGGAAAGCCGTTTTCTCCACATCTTCTCTGATTTGGATCTGATGATATCCGGAATGGAGATCTATTTTTGAAAAATAGACTGCTCCATGCAGTTTATCCAATAGCTCATCTATCCTTGGAATGGGATACCTATTCTTTATTGTTTTCTTGTTCAACGTGCAGTAGTCCACACACATGCGCATCGTCCTGTCCTTTTTGTCTAACACTACAGATAATGCGAGTGGGCTAGAACTGGGATGGATCCATCCTTTCTCTAGCAATTCCTGAATCATCCTTTCGATCTCATCTTTGAATTTCTTGGGGTGGCGGTACGATGTGGTTATGACCGGCTTTGTCCTTGATTCCAACTCGATAGTGTGTTCAAACCCTTGGTGCGGTGGTATACCAGGAGGATATCCATGAAAACCTTTTCATGTCTACTTAAAATGAGATGGTCCTTATTATAAGATCACAAGGAAAGATAACCAATACTGAATGATGGCATGCGATCATTAAGTATATGTAATGTCTTAAACAATATTCATCAAATGGGTGCAACAATAATCAAATTCAAGAAGTCTGATTGTAACAATTTTCCAATTGAATCCAAATGCTAAATCTGATTAAATCATAATCTGAACTGTAAAGAACAAATCATCTATGATTTTTTAACAATTATTGAATATTGAATTAAAACCTGAATTTCGAGCCACCTATGAAATACTGTTGGCAATTCTCAGGCTGAGTCGGAATGGGTTTCAAATTTGCCTCGGTATGTTTTGAAGGGAAAGATCGCACATTACTAGCTGTGCTATCCGACTGTGACCGGTTCCAATCCAGGCCCGTGCCCTCCTGCGATTTTTAAATCGATTTTTTCAGACCCACGTGGATGACAGGAAAACTGCGGGTGCTGTAGGAAGTCGCCAAAAATATTAATTAACAAGGTAATTCTCCCGCCCGATCACCTTCCTGTGCAACAATTCGCATTTCATGTAGACGACCAACAGGAGAAATTCGGGCGCATTTTACTGTTTTGCCGGCTTGATCATTTTGCAATCCCGTCTATCACCATGGATGTATGGCCGATAGTTACTCAATTTCCTCTCCAATAATAACGAGACCTCCAACTTTTCATAACACTTGCGGCTGAGAATTAGATGCTTTTTCTTGGTAAAATCTGAGACGCCTTAGGGTATTTTATGACCCTTCTCAAGCAGAAATTCTAACTCTTTAGCTTTCAGAAATGATCCTTCATGAAATGGCAGAATACCATTTCCAGTGAGCAACCCTTCAGAAGATATCTCACTTCCTCAGTTATGCAGATCCAAGGAAGTTTTCGTTCCCAAAGACCTAATGGAAATTTGCAGACCGAAGACCACAAATTGCTCCAATATGATAAGTAGTAGAATCCACAAAATCACTTGTCCAAATGGGTGCCTCATGTCCTCTATTTATTCATTTTTTTGAGAAGACATTGGAAGCTTCCAGAATTGTCTTTTATCATATATTATTATAATGCACTTTTATTATTAATTAACTTTATAAAATTAAATAAATAACTTTATAAAGTTAAAAGTACAATCTTAATTCGACATTAGAACAAGTAGGCCCCACTTACTGAATTATTATTCTCCGAGAGCAAGAATGTAATCATCTGGAAATAAAATGACTCTCTCTCCAAAATCATTTGCCTACGAGAGTCAATAATAGGCAAATCTCCGATAAAAGTTATGTCGCTAGAAAGGGGACATGACAGTCCGCCCTTCCTGAAATTGCTTGTCCTCAAGCAATCTCAAAGCTGGATGCTGCAAAATTGTTTCATTTTCCCAAGTGGCATCTTCAACTGGTAGATCTTTTCATTTAACCAAATATTCTCCGATTACCCTTCTGCGGAGCTGTTTTTCCCTGCTTTCCAAAATGAATTCCGGCACTAAGATCAATTTCCCTTCATCATCCAAAGGAGGTAATATGGTAGAAGGTACCACATTTTGTCCCAGCGCCTTTTTGAGGCGCGACACATGGAACACATTATGCACTTTACTATCTGCTGGGAGCTCAAGCTCATAAGCCAATTCCCCTATTCGTCTGGTGATTCTGAAAGGTCCATAATATCTAGGCTTAAGCTTTTTTGACCCACTTCTTTTAAGAGTAGATTGCCGAAAGGGCTGAAGCATGAGGTAAACCATGTCACCCATCTCAAAGCTCCTCTCTGTCCTCTTTTGATCTGCATATTGCTTATACTGATTCTATGCCCAAGCAATGTTATCCCGAAGAGTGCTAATAATGTCATTACTCTCTTGAATCAAATCCCCGGCACGTGGAACCCGGACATCCCCCATCAGCAAGTCAATAAAGCTTGGTGCATCATACACATATAATGCTCGGAAAGGTGTCATCTGAATTGACATGTGGAAAGTAGTATTGTAACAATATTCACACAAATAAATCCATCTTACCCATGCCTTCTGCTGATCAGCCACGTAATTCCTCGAGTAGCCTTCCACCCATTTGTTTACTATCTCCGTCTGTCTATCAATCTGCGGGTGATAACTAGTATTGGGTGTGAACTCAGTGCCACATAATTGAAACACCTCCCTCCAGAAATGACTCAAGAATTTGCTATCCCTGTCACTAACAATATTACGGGGTATCCCATGTAACCTGAGAACCTCTCTGAAAAATACCTCAGCTACCTGTACTGCTGTATAAGTTGTGGTGATGGGAAAGAAGTGAGCATATTTTGTTAGTCTATCCACCACCACATAAATGCAATCACGTCCCTGAGCCTTGGGCAACCCTGTAATGAAATCCATGGATATGCATTCCCACTTCTGTCTCGGTATGGGAAGTGGCTGTAGGAGTCCTGCTGGGAAGGTGTGCTCTTGTTTATTCTGTTGACAAACAGAACACTCACGAACATACTGCAAAACATCCTTCTTGAGTCCTTTCCATGTAAACCGTTCCCGCACTTGTCTATATGTTTTAAAGTACCCGGGATGACCAGCTATAGGTGAATCATGAAGAGCCCGCATAATAGACCGTTTCACCTTCGATCCTGGGACTAAAAGAATCCTACTCTTGTAAATGATCAAGTCATCCACAAGTGAATATCTAGTATCGACAGTTGTCCCATCAACTATCCCAGATGCCCAAGGGTCTTTAACATATTCTGCAATAATCAGATGCTTCCACTCCTCAGAGATCTCAATCATCGAACTAAGATGCGGCCTGCGTGACAAGGCGTTTGCTACCACATTTTGGGTGCCCTTAACATATGATATATCAAAGTCATATGCCTGTAGCTTACTCACCCATTTCTGCTGTCTATCATTGAGATCTCTCTGCCCAAGGAAATGTCTCAAACTGTTGTGGTCAGTTTTTATACAAAACTTACCACCTACCAAGTACTGCCTGAACTTAGCTAATCCATGCATGATAGCTAACATCTCCTTGTCATAAATGCTGAATGTTTTCTCTGGCCCACGGAGTTTCCTGCTCTCATATGCAATTGGGTGTTTGTCCTGCATCAAAACAGCCCCAATACCATCTCCTGAGGCATCACACTGAAGTTCAAATGGCTTCGAGAAATCGGGCAATGCTAGTACCGGACATGAAGTCATGATCTTAAATCTGTCAAAACATGCCTGTGCCTTTGCTGTCCAAACAAAAGCTCCTTTTTTAAGCAGATCTGTCATAGGAGCCGCATGTCGCGAATATCCGCAAACAAATCTGCGATAGAAGCCACATAACCCAAGGAATCCTCTCAGCTGGTTCAAATTCTCAGGAATAGGCCACTCCACAATAGCATGAATCTTATCAGGATCCATCCGTACTCCTTCTCTACTGATAATATGACCTAAGTATAATAACTCGGTCATGCCCAAATCACATTTGGACTCTTTAGCATACAAGGACTCTGCCTGCAAGATACTTAGTACTATCTCTAAATGCTTCATATGCTCATGCCATGTCCAACTGTATACCAAGATATCATCAAAGAAAACCAATACAAACTTCCTCAGCTGATGATGGAAGACCTTATTCATGGTAGACTGGAAAGTAGCTGGTGCATTGGTCAACCCAAACGGCATCACTATAAATTCAAAGTGCCCACAATGACATTTGAAAGCAGTTTTCTCTATGTCCTGTTCTCTAACTCTAATCTGGTGGTAACCGGATCTCAAATCAATCTTACTAAAGTAGCATGCCCCATGTAGTTCATCTATTAGCTCATCAATCCGTGGGATAGGATATCTATTTTTAATGGTTTTCTTATTCGGCATCCTGTAATCTATACACATCCGTAACGAACCATCTTTCTTCTTTACCAAAACTACTGAAGAAGCAAAAGGAGACTTACTAGGTCTGATGTGTCCCATCGCGAGAAGCTCCTTGATGGTTTTCTCTATTTCATCTTTGAGCCTCTTTGGATGCCTGTATGGAGTGATCATGACTGGTTTAGCACCCTCTTCTAATTCGATGATGTGCTCAATCCCTCTATCAGGTGGTGTACCAGGTGGAATGTCGCTGAATACCTTACTATACCTTTCCCTCAATATCTGGATGTCTGGATGATATTCTATCTTTTGTTGTTCCTCCTCTGTAGGCATGAGAGTACATACGGCTGCCCATTCCATATCGTTATGCCTCACCAATCTTTCCAATCTTCTAAGAGAAATAGTTCGGATATCACTATTCCTGATAGCTCTCAACACATGCTGCTTCCCATTTACCTCAAACTTGATCTCCATGTCCTTGAGACGAAAAGTGACCACCCAATAAACATAACCACGCCATACCCAAAACGATATCCAAGTCGCCCATATTGACCACATGGTAATCTGCTTTAAACTCATAATTATTCAGACGTAAAGGCATGTCTCTAACCATTCTATTGCACTTAAGAGTGTATCCATCGGCAACTTGTACTCGGAGACCCTCAAACTCCTCTGTCTTGATTCCACGGCGCTCAACCAATCGTGCATCAATGAAGTTGTGTGTGGCACTTGTATCAACCAATGTGATTACCTTCTGTCCCGCTAGAACACCACGTAACCTAAATGATCCCTCCTGCTGAATACTAGACAAACGCCCCTGCTGTAAATGTAACTCAATTTCTTCCTTTTGTTCTGAATTTCCCATTTCTCCTTCAAGTTCTGAACTACTGTGATCATCCTCATTTTCTGCACTGTCGGAATCTGACCCTTCGTAATATGCCCACATAACTCTGTTGGCCTTTCCTTTACGTCTCATAGGACAATCATGGTCCTTGTCATATGGGCCTTTGCAATAAAAGCATAATTTCTTTCTGCGCAAGTCATTTAATGCTTCTGCATCCAAGGATGTAGTAGATTTTCCTTTGGTATCAATACTCTTCCCTTTATTCTTATCAAACTTCCTTTTGTCTCTGAAAGAAGTAGTACTCCTAGTAGTGAACTTGCTAGACGGTGCTGTAAGCTCCATACTTCGTGCTTTCCTCATAGCTTCCTGCAGTGTTGGTGGGTCAAATGCCTTAATCCACCCTTTGAGGGGTTCAGACAATCCTTCTGTAAATAATATAACCAGTCGTCTCTCAGAGACATCTTGTACCATGACTGACAACCTCTGGAATTCACTAATATAATCCTCCAAATTGCCTAACTGTCTTAACTGTGCAAGGTCGCGGAAATAAATCTCTGGATCCTTCTTATCAAAACGCTCAACTAATCTATCCACAAAGTCTTGGTAGGATGTCACCTGATTGTCCTGCAAAGTAACCATCCCTTGTGACCACCAGTCATGAGCTGTGCCTTCCAAATGCAAGGTGGCGTACCTGTGGCATCGATCTCAGACATAGGCCTTAATGCTAGGAAGGTATCCAACTTATGAACCCAAGCTTGCGCTATCATCTGACCACTACCATCGAAAGATGGTAAAGTGAGTTTGCTAACAGCTCGCTGCAACTCACTATCATGTCCTCCTCTAGACCTCCTATTCTGACGGCTGCTCCTCATATGCTCTCTCCTTTGGTTCAGATAGCGGTCAAAGTTCAATAGTTCACGTACATGCAGGGGTAATGCTTGCCATTCAACAGTGGCAGCCCTGAGATCATCCTGAAAATCATCCGGCAATTCATCCTCTCCTATCTCCTGAGCTTCCTCCCTTAGGAAAGTGGGACGAGTAGGCCTATTCACTATCCATGATCTGCGCCTAGGTTACCCTGTGAGCCTGCCACACTTCTATTATCATGATCAGGTGTACCTCTTCCTTGTTCCTGAACCCTGGGCTGAACAACTCTCTCCATTATGGTGGTCAAAGCTTGTAGTGACTGAGCTATTTCTTGCTGTCCGGTAGTCATGATTCTGTAAAACTCTTTGGTTTCATCGTCATCAACTCTGTGAAATCTAGGTGGACTCTGTGACTGTCTCTCACCTATATTTCTGCCCTTAAATATTGTTCTCCTGCGAATATAATATCTGGAATATGGTTGCATAAAATATTCTACCCAACAGGATGGCAGGAGTACTGCTCTGATACCACTGAGATGGTCCTTATTATAAGATCACAAGGAAAGATAACCAATACTGAATGATGGCATGCGATCATTAAGTATATGTAATGTCTTAAACAATATTCATCAAATGGGTGCAACAATAATCAAATTCAAGAAGTCTGATTGTAACAATTTTCCAATTGAATCCAAATGCTAAATCTGATTAAATCATAATCTGAACTGTAAAGAACAAATCATCTATGATTTTTTAACAATTATTGAATATTGAATTAAAACTTGAATTTCGAGCCACCTATGAAATACTGTTGGCAATTCTTAGGCTGAGTCGGAATGGGTTTCAAATTCGCCTCGGTATGTTTTGAAGGGAAAGATCGCACATTATTGGCTGCGCTATCCAACTGTGACCGGTTCCAATCCAGGCCCGTGCCCTCCTGCGATTTTTAAATCGGTTTTTTTCAGACCCACGCGGATGACAGGAGAACTACGGGTGCTATAGGAAGTCGCCAAAAATATTAATTAACAAGGTAATTCTCTCGCTCAATCACCTTCCTGTGCAACAATTCGCATTTCATGTAGACGACCAACTGGAGAAATTCGGGCGCATTTTACTGTTTTGCCGGCTTGATCATTTTGCAATCCCGTCTATCACCATGGATGTATGGCCGATAGTTACTCAATTTCCTCTCCAATAATAACGGGACCTCCAACTTTTCATAACACCTGCGGCTGAGAATTAGATGCTTTTTCTTGGTAAAATCTGAGACGCCTTAGGGTATTTTATGACCCTTCTCAAGCAGAAATTCTAACTCTTTAGCTTTCAGAAATGATCCTTCATGAAATGGCAGAATACCATTTCCAATGAGCAACCCTTCAGAAGATATCTCACTTCCTCAGTTATGCAGATCCAAGGGAGTTTTCATTCCTAAAGACCTAATGGAAATTTGCAGACCGAAGACCACAAATTGCTCCAATATGATAAGTAGTAGAATTCACAAAATCACTTGTCCAAATGGGTGCCTCATGTCCTCTATTTATTCATTTTTTTGAGAAGACATTGGAAGCTTCCAGAATTGTCTTTTATCATATATTATTATACTGCACTTTTATTATTAATTAACTTTATAAAATTAAATAAATAACTTTATAAAGTTAAAAGTACAATCTCAATTCGACATTAGAACAAGTAGGCCCCACTTATTGAATTATTATTCTCCGAGAGCAAGAATGTAATCATCTGGAAATAAAATGACTCTCTCTCCAAAATCATTTGCCTACGAGAGTCAATAATAGGCAAATCTCCGATAAAAGTTATGTCGCTAGAAAGGGGACATGACATAAAATATCTTGGAGCTCATCATCCTGTGGAGGTGTTCTTTGCCCTTTTATAGGTTTCGCCGAGATGAAACAATGTGTAGCCCACACAACGTCATCGTGTCGAAAGATTGCCTCCATCTGATGCGTAGAAACTTCTCTCGAACCTTCATTCGCCATTCCTCGGAGGATGACCTTCTTTCTGTCAACCACAAAAGTGAAGTTCATTCTTTTGAAACTCTAGGTGTATTCATCAAGGGTCTCCATCCACTGTATGCCAAGAATAACTGCCATGTCTGCCAGGTCCACTATGAAGAAGTCCTCAGTTACCATGTGATTTGCCAATGTGATGCTCAGTTGAGGAACAAGGTGTGTGCAGGGTAGGAAAGTCCCTCCGGCTACCTTGACCTGAAAGCCTGCGTGCGCCTCTGTAGGGAGACTTCTTTGTCTTACCAAGGATGAGTTGATGAAATTTAGAGTCGCGCTGCTATCCAACATCACTGTAACCCTTTGTCCCTGCTAGGTACCCCGTACATGAAAAACTATGCTCTTCGGGTTGCCAGCCAATGCAATGGCTCCTCGCGCTATACCAAAGCGGCAATTCTCTCTGTACGGTTCAGATTGATGTTGGTGTCATGGTAGAGTTGGTTATCTTTGGCCGACATTTCTTCCTGTTTGTGTTCGTCCTCATCATCAGATACAACCTCAATGTAGTGGATCTTCCTTTTCCCAAGGCACCCAAGGTCCCTTGCATTTGAAACACAATTTCTTCCTTTGGAGTTCCTGTTGGGCAGCTTCATCCAACAATAGCTTCTTGGGCGAAGGTTTGTCCCTCGGAAATGTCGGCGGTTTCGGATGTGAGTGACTTCGAGAGGATGAGGATGATGCCGACGACGATGCCATACTTTGTGCCTTACTGATTGCTTTTGACAGGGTAGACAGATTGAATCCCTTCACCCAACTATTCAGTGGTTCTGCCAGCTCGTCCATGAAGAGCACGACCTGCCTTCTTTCAAAAATGTCTATGACCAAAATAGAAAGTTTCTGAAACTCCACAATGAACTGATCTACTGATCCAATTTGCCTCAGTTGTGACAAATCTTTGAAATTAAGCTCTGTTTCTTTCCCATCAAATCATTCTATCAATCTCTCCATGAATTCCGCATATGTCTTTATTTGATCATGCCCTAATGTGATGGTGCTGTGGTGCCACCATTCGTGCGCAACTCCCTCCAAGTGCAATGTGGCAAATTTGATTGCTTCTTCTTCTGGCATAGTATTCAATTGGGAGTAGGTATCGGCTTTCATTAGCCACACTTGCACTGATATAGAACCCGATCTACCAAATGGAGATAGATCCACCTTACTCAACTTTCTCCTAAGATCATCGTTAAAGTATCCTCTGTTTTCGCCTCCCGAATATCTCATTCTCAGATTTCTGTAATCTTTGTATGATATATCTTCTTCAAGGTTTGCATTCTTCCACTCTTCTCTCATCTCTTCGAAGGTTGGTTGTCTCCCTTCATCTTGTGTCTTCATCTGTGGTGGAAAAGTCGGCATGGAAGGCCGAGAGCGTGCTGGCTGAGGGTTTGATTTACCCATCACCGAGTCTGTGCTATGACCATTTTGTTCTCCAGATATTTTGTTCTCTGCCAACTTCTTGAGAGTTTCTTCCATGAGTCGCTGTGTATCAGTGATCTGTGCTTGATTCCTAGCAAGTTCCCTTAGAAGAGCCACAAGTTCGACAACGGTTGGTTCTCGTTCATCTGCCATTCGATCAATGGAATGTGTCCTTTTTCGGTTATAAACTCATTCACTGTCCATAGGCTGGTAGGATCGAAGCACTCTAATACCACTGTAATGTTTCGGCTCAGATTTTCAGCCAAGAGAAACAAATGGATATGATGGAATAATGCAGGCAGAGCCGTACACCAAATTAGGAGAGATAGGGCAAAGGTTGTACAAAGTGAAGGCCATACTGCAACTCCAAAATGCCATACTATGTGCCTAGATGTTGTACGAAATGCAGCTGGAAGATGGCCGTACGGTAGGAAAATTGACTATATGGGATTATGGTCTATATGTATGGGTATTGAGAGGACCGTACTACATTTAGGGAAGGTCGTACTGTGGTTTTAAGTAGGCTATATAGTGGCTTTAAGTAGGCCGTACGGTGACTACAGGAAAGGCCGTACGGTGACACAGGGTAGGCCGTACAGTGTCTACAGCAAGGCCGTATGGATGGTGCGAGGTGTTTGAATCTAAATGCCATATGGGATATTAGGAAGATGGACGATGCAATGCATAGAGATATGGTATGGTAAAGAAAATACAGAGTCGTTTGATGGCGCAATATGTAATGAAGTTGCAATATATTTAACACAAACAACTTGTAGGTAACCAGACACTAAATAGATAGACTCGTGTGCCAAACAATTATTCAACATACAAGATGTTCTGATTCTCCAGATCCAAGCCAAGTACATAGACGAAATAGGGTGAGGGTTGAATCCCACCGAAACCGCACGAGCCAAATAGGGAAGGTCTTTCACTTCCGAAATGGCGAATTACAGAGAATCCCCAATAGGAATTCGCAGTACAGAGCAAATATAATTCAAAGCATACCTAAGACTTCCTATAAGCTATGCTTAAAACCTGTCGGGAAACCACTCCGAGGGTGTACAAAGATAGCCGATGGCGACACAAACCTTGACACAAAAATAAAAATGGGACCGAGATAAATTAAATCAATTGACACATTACAAATTTTAATTAGATACACTTATTTTATGATGGGAACATTACATCATCCAACTCTACTACCTCCTGAGGGGTTGGTGGCTCACGTCCTTGAGTGGTGAGAGTGTGCTTAATCGGCCTAATCAATTCCATATTATATTGACTTAACCAAGATTTTACCTTTGCTGCCTCCTCTGGCATCTTGCCACCCTCTACTATCTCCACCTACCCATGGGTCTAACTCTCCTCCTTTTGTACTTGTTCCTTCTACCTCCCTATGGCTTAGCACTTGGTATCTCTATTTGTCCACTATTATGAACCTCCTACTGTACTATACTTACGACCAACTCTATGGATGGTGGTGGTGCCACTGAAACACACTTGGTAGGGGGTGCAGAAACTAACTTCATGAAAGGTGTTGAGACTATCTTTGTAGTTGGAGGCATTGTTAACATATGTACCATGCTCACTAGCATGCAAATTTGGCCAAAGGACAAAATCACTAGAAGTCACCAATCCCGCTGTCATCGCTAGGGTCAAGTGTGCCTTTGTTAGTAAGGGTTGTGCGATTAGGACATGTGTAGGCATAGGCGTTGAAGTGATTACGATAATTGAGCATTATCCAACTCTACTACCTCCTCAAGGGCTAGTGGTTGGCATTATGGAGTGGCGAGTGTGTCCTTAATTAGACTCATCAATTCCATATTATATTGACTTAACCAAGAATTTACCTTTGTTTCCTTCTCTTGCCACCCTCTACAATATCCACCTCCTTGTGGGACTAACTCTCCTCCATTTGTACTTGTTTGTGCTTGCCTCCCTATGACTGAACACATGATATCTCCATTTGTCCACTATCGCCAACCTCCTACTGTACTGTAGGTACAACCAACTCCATGAACAGTAGTGGTGCCACTGAAAAAGACTTAGGGGGGTGCAGAAACTAACTCCATGGAAGGTGCTGAGACTATCTCTATAGCTAGAGGCACTGCTAGCATACACGTCATGCTCACTTGTGTGCGAATTTGGCCAAAGGGTAGAGTCTTTGTAGAAGTCATCAATCTTGCTGTCACTGCTAGGGTCAAGTTTGGCTTTGATAGTAAGGGCCATGTGAATAGGACCTGTGTAGACCAAGGTGTCAAACTAACTACGACAATTGCTAGTTGAATGGGACTGTCCTCGGCTACTAGGCTATCTCCATCATCTGAGGCTCTAGAACTCTTAGACATCTCCTCACGTCCACTATCCACATCCTCTGACTCTGATTCAAACACAACTTGCTTGCACCTCTTCCTTCTACCTTGTTGGCGTGTTCGAATTGGCTCGCTAGGTGCCAAGGGACCCAGTCTCTCCTTCAATCTGTCGGCTGAAATTTATTTGCATCTAGCATCCAAAACAAACCAATGGCTCAGTGTGACATATAGAATGTCATATGCTGTAGGGTCATAAACTCATACATCCACTCCACTAGCAATGTAGCCCAATCATAAACTGTACCATTCATCAACACTATGTGCCAAAGAGCAATATCTAAAGCATGAGTGGACCCTGTTAGTCTGCTTTTAACAATATCCATAATATAGTGCTATGACCCTTCTTAGATGAAGGACTTCTTCATTCCTCTACCCATTGACTCCTTTGCCACAAAATCCATCTTTGTGGCTGTCAAGTCTTTGCATACCAACATAATCTAGAATTCTTTTGCCTCCTGCATCATCTTCTATGCCTTCATATCAATCTTCTTGCCATTACTCCTTGGTATGCCAAATACACAAGAAAGCTCAACTGTCGTAAATGCAGCTCTCAAATCTCGCTCGAGGTATGGAATCGTACTAGTTCTGGAATGTCTATCAAAGGTCTCAATCATGGGTCTCAGAGCACCTTCATAGTCCTTGATACAAAACACAAGCATTTGTATTGTCCAATACACCTACACAATCCTTAAGCTTTTCTTTATCTGATCATTGTTGGGTGTGTCTTGCCACCATTTCCGACATTCTAACTCATTCAAACCCTTGAACGCCATAGTTTGTGGTGTGATTGAGTCCTTTGAAGGAGCTTGCACCATCTATACCTTGGGCTTTATCTTTTTCTTGCTGCTGGACAATGCATCTAACCTCATTGCAACTATGACTTTGGATGGTAATATTTGAGCATTTTTATCCATGCTGTTGCTGGAACCACTTGTTCGTGTCTACAACTTTTCCTTCCAGTTTCTCTTGCCTGCTAAATCCAAAATAACTGTCTTTTACTTTGTCGTTTTGTGTAGACAAATGGTTAGGGTTCCTAGCCTTTGCTTCTTTTTCCTCTCACCGTATGCTCTCTACTTTGTCAACAAATTTTAAAACACCTTTCGCACGGTTTCAATAAGATTGTCCTTTAAGCTATCTCTCCAATAGTATTAGCTTCTTGCTACTGCCACATCGTACGACATCCACAGTTTTGACTTCCTTTTCCTTTTTGTGCCTTCGTACTACCTTGTTGCCGATGGCTTTCCCTCTTGGATATTTAATATTTACTTCTCCTCCTTCCAAATGCGTGCAACTTGTATGGGATGCTATACGGTTAAAATATGTTCTGAGACTTGTGACCTCTTGCTAGCATGTGGCTGAATTTTTTCCTCCTTGTTAGCTACTCTGTAGGTTTTCATATTTGGAACTCTCTCTTTGGATTCCCAATCTCTTAGCCTTCTATTGTTGTGGACTTATTGTTTTACCCTTGGCGAGCTCTACGTAGCCCGACGTCTTAGTTCTGTAAATGGGGTTCCTACTTTTTGTTGGCTAACGTTGTGCTAAGTCTTTGTTTGATGTAGTATTCTTTGCTCTGATTTGGTGTAAAAGGATGTCCACAATGTTTTCTCAATGTCGGATACCGCACAATATGTATATGTGATGATCTTTGTCCTTGGTGGCCTTCACGAATACTGTAGATCCCACCTCTTTACTCATACAATAACTATGTGAGGTGACGCTCTTTGTCATGGACTATATGGTGTATGCCCCTTTTTTTCTATTTAATGCTATATGGAGGGCTAGTGCTTTATATCTTCGACAACCTCAACTTGTTGGACGGTGGCTCCAACACCGTATAGTGTATGTCCCTTTGGTGTGGGCCTATAGCAGGTAGTATGATAGCCCAACTGTATGGAGGGAATCGTATGCCCATTGTATGCATGAGTTACCATACGGTATGGTAGTCTCTTATTTTATTTTTTTCTGATTTCCGATTTTGATTTTGATTATCTTTTTAAATCTTTTTAAATTTCCTAATCCACTTTGTGTGGTGGTGCCTTCCTACTTGGGTCGTATTGCCTATTGATTCCTTTCATGGTAGGACTTTAACTTTGACCCGTTTACGACCTTTGGGATCTCCCATCCATTCAATGTCCATAGTTTGATGGTATCGTTGTCACCAACTTCTTTGACTTGGTACTAACCCATCCACTTCACCTTAAACTTCCTAGACTTGATCTCATTTTGGCCATTGTATTCCACTACCAGTTGTTCTAGGGTGAATTGAACTTGTTTAAGGTGGTTGTCATGCTATGCCTTGCGTCTTTGTTGTGCTACCCTGGTGGCCCATTGTGCCATCAACCTTCATTTATCCAACTTGTTTAAGCGGTGCAATCTCTTCCGTAGGCTTTCTATATCCTCTAATCTATTTTTAATAGCTATTCAAAGGTTAGGAACCATTAACTTCGTCGAGATGACAACTTCGTATTTGAACATCAACTAAAACAAAGTTTGTCTCGTTACTTTGTATGTTGTGCACTATGCCCAAAGTGCTGATGGTAACTTATCCCACACGGCTTGCCCTACCCCACACGATTTGTATATCGATGACACCATAATCTTGTTTGTAGCCTCTACTTAGTCATTGGCTCAAGGGTAATATGAACATGACAATGAATGAACAATCTTGAATTTCGTTTTGAGCAGCCAAATGACATGGTTCACAAAGTGACCCCCTCTATCATTGGTCAATTGGATGGGAATGCCATATCGAGTGATGATTTCTTCACAAATAAACTTTGTCGTATTCACGACCAAGTTTTCAAGAAAGGCTTGCACCTCCACCCACTTTGTTAGGTATACTAATGCCACCATGATGTATAGACACCTTCAAGCCCTACTTGCCTCCAAAGGTCCCATGGAATCCAAACCCCAACGCTCAAATAGTTCTTGTGCCTATGAAAGGTTGAGTGGCATGAAATCTCACTTAAAGGGTTTCTTTGTTCGCTGAGAAGTATTGCAACTCATGATCCACTCCTTGGCATCATTGTACAGGGTAGTCCACCATACTCCTTCCTAGCTATTACAAATATTTTCAAAGAAACATAGTGCCTCAAAAGCAATAGCTGTGGAATCCTCTAGAGTTATATTGTTCGTATCCTTAATTTTTGTTATTCTATTAACAAATCTACATTGTTTGGTATTATGGAAGAACTTTGTATTTTTGTCCCCTTCTTCCAACCATGTTTCTCGGGACTTCTATCTCTAGAACACTTCTTTAGCTAAAATTTCTTCATATTCGACATTAATTCTTTTTCCTTTAAATATAGATTTTCATTCACCCTTGGCTTAAATACTTCTGAGATTACTTCTTCTAATTGGTTTTATAGTCCTTCAGTTTCAAAAATGTTACCAAATTGTTCTTTGTTCGTTTGGAGTAGCTTAAACTTAATTATCTTCAACTTGTCAACTATTCGATATAGTTTAAAGCCCAAGACTTCAACCTCATTCCACCATTCCTCAACTTGGCCTAATGGAAACTCATCTTTTAGCCACATTTGCTCAAATTTAAAAGGGCATCTTTTAGTGCCTTTATCTTCCAAAATTTTATCAGGATTGGGTAATGATATGAGCCTTAAATTGGCAATTTCTTAGTTTCTAAGGTGAAGTTGAAATCACTCATGTTTCCACGAAGGGAGAATATATCTATTTTATTTGCTATTTAACCAAATCCTTTTATCATATTGTTCTAAGTAAAAGCCTTGTCCCTAGTTTCTATTTCCATTAGGGATGATTTATTAAGCCAATTATTAAAATTAATGGCGGCTTTGGAAGTTTTGTGACAACCTCCCTATTTCTTAGAATTGCTTAGGATTGCATTAAAGTTGCCCCCAATTATACAAGTTCGGTTGGGGATTGACTGTAAATATTGACTAATCTCAGTCCAAATTCTTTGTTTATCATTACTTTGAATAGGACCATAAGCATTGATCAAAAGAAACTTTAAGTTACTCCTTATACTTACACCTGGCAGCTAATCTAATTGTTCTGAATCCTTTCTTGATGAAGGGAGATGACCCTTGTGTCTTAGATAATTGTGAGCTCCCCAAATGTGCCTGTGGCTGGGCTGCCAATAATTTCTCTAAGTCCCAATTTCCTCTTGAATATAGTTACTTCTTTTGAATCTAGCTTAGTTTCTTGTATTAATAATAAGTTAGGTTTAGAGTTAGTTATACAACACTTGATTGAGCATTATTTGTCACAAGCATTGAGGCCCCTAACATTCCCTGTTAAAAGCCTCATGGGTCCTTGGGTTGTACCTTCCCCTTCCCTACATAAAAGATATCAATTAGCTTGGGTTGACCTTTGGCTTTACCATCTTTGTTTCTTAATTCAAATAATGTCGTTCTTCCTCTTTTTTAATATATTATAGCACAATCCAGGATATCCAAGTCACCCTCAATTTGATCAATCCCCATAATGTTATTTTGATTAGCCATGTTTATTAATTATTTCATCAGATCATCCTTTGAGTAATTATCCCCCCCAAAATTTCAGAAGTTTATCTACAAGTAGTTTCTTTTGCATGTTAATTTCCTCCACATCCACTAATTCCTCAATGAAGGTATTTATAAGATCCTCAGTCAAAGTGTCACATAATTTTTGGATGTCAATGCCTTCATGATTGGAAATGGGGGTTCCTCCAGTTCTTCTTGTATGTCCATTTTGGGATTATCATTCAACTGTCTTTCCTTCAATTAAAGAAAGTTCTCAATTTCTAAATTCTCAGGAGAAATACTAGCTTGCTCAGTACTAGCAGCAGTAGGGTGAGGCAGAATACAGGGACTCCTTTTCAAACATTAATTACTATTCATAGCTACCTCCTCCCCAAATTCCTTATCAAGGGGAAAGCAATTCTCATGAATGTTGGGGGTGTTGAGGTTACAACCCACCTCTTCCTCCATAATTTCACCTTCTTGCAAGTTGGGAGCGATATTCTGTTTAGAGTTTTTGTAACAATTACAGGAGGGACAAAGTTGTTGTATGATATTGTAAAACCCCCTCCCTTTGATTAAATTGAATTATTATCTTATTTTTTGAATTGATTTCACTCGATAGGGCCCATTAGAGTTTCTGGAGCTAGATCCCCTTCTTATGCTCACAGGGTTAAGAGAGTTAAGGGTGATCCTTCCTTCAATATCTCCCAAAACAATTCTGGCAGAAGAAGATAAATTGATTGATTAGTAATGAGTCTAATAGGTTTAAACTTTTCTAATACCAATTTTGAATTGACTATGTTTTTAACATTTGCAGAAGAAGTGAAGTTCTCATTGAGACCTTTGAAGCCTCCTAATTTTCATTAAAATGTATCTATGCAAAAGTTTTATAGGAAGATTGGGGATCATAACTCAAGAATTTTTATATTGCAGAAATTCATAGAATCAAAATTTGGTGACCATTCGAATTTTTTAAAATGACATCCTTCGAAGAAAATATGGTTTCCATTCAATAAATTATTTCTTAATGTTAAATTTTTGCAGTTAATAAACAGGAAGTCATTTTCAAGGATAGAAATACTTGCTAAGCTTCCAAAAGAACCCTTCAAACATTGCTCAATGCCACAGAGTTCCCTGGGTCACACCATTTTATGAAAAGACCATTGCTTTTACTATAGTCCCAAGGCCTTGAATATAGACATTATTAGGATTAATGTGTCCATTTTGTTCATGGCTAGAGGAGTATTTCCTCTTAGAACCGAAGGAACCAATGGTTCTAAGGGTTTGATTGCAAGCATCTTGTAGTGATTGGTCCTAACAGGCTGCCCCAAACCCTTTTGCAAAGGCTTTGGAGGAATCTTCTGATGATGGGTCTATCGCTTGGCTGAAGGAGCCTTAGGGTTAGAAATGATGCCTAGACCCAATATGATTATGTTGGCTCCTGATGTAAATTTAGACAGGTTCCTTGAGAGAGGGATTGCCCAAAACTTCATGTTTTCACCCATTAAAGTTTTCTTCTTCCTTCGGCCTTCAACCCTACACCATTCTTCATTATTCCCCATGACTCTATTTTTGTTTTCTTGCTTGGAATTAGGGTTTGGTGACCCCTCCTTCAGATTCTACTTTTTCCATACAAAATTCTGAGGCAGATTTGGTGGTAGACCAAGCGGAGCCATAGATGATTGCCCTTTCAGAGGCTTAGGGCAGCCTAAAAGGGGTTTTTTATCACGTGCAAAATCCCAAGGATTTAGAGTGAATGAATTTTCACATTGGGTAGGGGATTGATCAGCATATTTAGTCTTTCTGAACTTTTTTTGCCTATCCACCCTTGAAGCAAGATTTGCCTTAGCTGTGGAGTTTGCAAATTTTGTAGAGTGCAACGCCATCATCATTTTGAATAACTTTTTTTGTTATAGCTCGTAATGTGTTTTGCCTAATAAAAATGTTGCCATTTTAATTTTAGTTTGATTCTGCAGTTAGAAATATAAATTATCAAGAAAAACCTATTTTGGCTTTGCTATATGAGTAGTGGACTTGTTGCAACAAATCATGTTAGTTGTGTTATGATAGGAAAAATCATGCAGGACAAATATATTATTTTCTTTCTTTGTCTCTATTTCTGTATCATGCAAAACTTACGGTAAAGGATACAAAAATATTTTTATGATAACGTTTAAGAAAGTTTACTCAAATCTATCATGAATTTACATACCTTGGGAAGAAAATTGATTTGGTCTACAGTTAATCATTATTGTATTTTGTGTTTGATTCTTTTGCTAAAGTTGACTTCTTGCAGCCTATGTGCAGCGACTAAAAGCCATTTTTCCAGATGCTGGGGCTGCTGCTCTTCTAAAGCATTGGTGGAAAGATGCAAACTTCGGCTTTGCCAGGTTTACCTTTTTTTCCTATGTGGAACCAACTTGCTACATTACATAATGATCAAGATATTATGTTTGATATGAATTGATTAGAAAATTCGAAGATTGAAATTAATTAATTTAATATAAATTTTAAGCTAATTTTGGAAATTTTCATGTTTGTATGGATAGCTTTTCCTTCCACCTTGGTTTTCAATATACCAAATGAAGCTGTTGTAAACTTGTGATTAGATTGAGATCTTATTTGATATTCAAATTTTATGTGTTTAAGCTTCATCTTTCCATCTGTAGGAAAATGTTTATATTATTAAGAAATCTTAGGAAGGTTTGCACTAATGAGTTTTGCATCATTGTTTGTTCTAAGATATAAAATTGCCATATCTAGCTTTGAAGAAATCAACACTACCCTTACCCTTCAAGTAATGTCAAGGTTTTGATTTTCTGTACATTGGAAAATAAAGGTAATATAATTTAACTTCATGCATATTTTATTTATTGACCCCTAGTATATGCTTAGTAGTTTGCTGGGAAGTGAATATTTTCTTTGACTAGTAAGTAATGGATTATTTTTGTTTCTTTGTGTTTATCAATATTTCAAAATCACATGTATCTTTTAATTCACTACTGTAACTTGTAATGACACTTATTTAATTTCTGTGCATTTCAAGTTTACTCTTGCAATGAATATATATATGATATTCAGAGGTATGTCTCGCATAGAGATGTGTCTCTTGTTAATATCTTAACTCATAGTAGTTATTGCTTTAACATATATCACAAATAATATTTACTCAATGTTATATATATATAATAATAATACTACTCTATGATAATGATAGTGACGGATATCAAATGTTTAAGGCCAATAATTCATTCAAACATTTGATTTCATTGACTGTAATCATCTGATCGAAGCTACAATCATTAACACTCCCTCTTAGCTAGAGAGGATAATTTCTACCCAAATAAACAACACAATGTACTACTATTACCTCACAGTGACATCAGGAGTATGGTATATCCAAGAATATCAACCATATGATATTCACCATACTCATATCTTTTATTGGTATGTGCACTGACATCACATCTCATGATGTCTACTAGAGAAGATATTTGCTCATGGTGTCTCTAGTGATACTATGTCTCATAGTATCTCCACATGGTTGATATCTGCTCATGGTTAGCTAGTAATCATAACAGTTTATCTCTTGATCAAATCAATCTGACTAAAGCTACAGTATTAACACTAACGCTTTGCTAGGGAGAATTTTCCATTAGATCAATGCACTAAACTCTCGAGTAATGAGAAAGAAATATCATCTCCATATGATTTTCTAGAAGATGGTGAGATGAAGAATATTAACACATCCATTATTTAGATGTTACCTTACACTATCATCAAAGTATGGTATATACAAGAATATCATTTATAAGATATTCACCGTACTTATATTTTCTTAAGTATGTGCGCTAGCATCAAGTCTCATAATGCCTACCAAGGAAAATATCTACACACGGTGTCTCCAATACTATGTCTCATAGTATATACTATGCCATATCTCAGCAATGCAATGTCAAAGATTACATAAGAAACATGTACTATAATGATCTCCAGGGATATCAACCAAATGATATCCATCATGATAGCAGGTTAAACTATTATTAAGACCGTCATCTTACAATAATAACCATAAGAAAAATTGTGATATTACTATTAGGATTTAACTATGTAGGTATTTTTTGACTCAAACTCATTGACCCATATTTCATGAGTAGTGGTTCACAGAACCCAGCTCTCATGAGGATGAATGGAACACTTAACACGCATTGGGTCTAGGCAATGCTCATAGAAGTTCTCTGTACTTATCAACAAGTAAAGCTAACACTTAACCAATCTCTCCTACTTATCAACAAGTAAAGTTAACCAATCTCTCCTACTTATCAACAAGTAAACTTATTGAAAGATCATCAACTCTCAAGAAGTTCTCACAAGATCATGCAATAACTCACATTGATGGAAGAATTGTCATTGATGTCAAAGGGCTTCATTGGCAAGGAGAAGATTGATTGTACAACTATCATCAATGTCAAAGGTATGAACATGAAATGACAAGAAAGCTATGCTATGATGTGTGAACAAGTATCAGATTTACAGAACAACAAAGCACAAATTAAGAATGGAGGTAGTGACAATCAAATAAATAAAGGTTGATCGAGGCAAGAGTATACATAGAACTGCCATGATTTATACAAGGAACAAGACACCAAAAGATTGAAATCAATGATGGAAGTACGAGTAAACAAAGGCGGTGCGATACTATGGCTTACCCATTTGAAAAGGCAATCATATTTTTAATTTTAATAGGATCGCTGCAGATGTAATTGAATTGCCTTATTGGTATATTCTTTCCAAAGACAATGATCTTATATTTATAATAGAGAAAGGGTCAAGAGTAGACATGTCCCATGAAGGGACATGTCCATTCATTAACATAATGATAATTATATGTATCATTGTATTAAATTCTCTAATATAATAACAATATATAATTTCTCACATCATATATATATCACATAATAATAAAGTCATATCTCAAATATAACAAATATATATAAATTATATCTCATATATAATTATATATATTCATAGGTTTATCCGATTGAAGCTACCAAACATCAACACTCCCTTTTAGCTAGGGAGGATAAACACCAAACATATATTACACCATTGATAATATTAGATATGGCAAATTTAAAGATAGCTTTGATCACAAGATATTCGTTATTTTGATATCACGAGTCTTGGTCTCCCACAATATCAGCATTTGATATTCACCAAGTGCTCAAAATGTTTTGATATCACATCTGATATCATGAGTAGTGGCTTCCCAAAATACCAATGATATTCACCAAGTACCCAAATAAGGTTTGATATCACAATTAAATATCAAGAGTATTGGCCTCCCAAAATATCAAATGATATTCACCAACTACTCAACAGATTTTGATATCACATCTGATATCAAGAGTATTGGCCTTCCAGAATATCAATGATATTCACCAATTACTCTTTGAGTAATGGCCTCCTAGAATGTTGAGATGCAAGACATTCACCATTTACTCAAATTTAGATCTCATGATACAAGTTATTGTAAGATTGTCACCTTACAGTAACTTCTGCAAATACAAGTGACATCATTTGGAAGTCATCACTTCCCCATGATGTACATAGGGGTAGGCCCATTATAATTGCATGGTCACGAAGTATATTCATGAATCACAGTCCTCTTGACTGCTACAATTGATTATTAGAGAATCCATCTTGACATGGTTTACTCCGTTTGAATCAATATGATCAAGATCACCAAAGGTTGACTAAATCATGTCCTCTATCTGCTCCCTCTTTTTCAAGATTGTCTGAAATGTCAACATCTCTCTTTTTCCTGCAAGAACAAATTCGGAGGAAAAGTTCAACGCAAATAGCTCTTATAGTAAGTATAGAAATATAAATGAGTGATTAACTACAAAAGTAAATAATAATAAGAAAATACTTATGTCAATGATATAATAATAAGAAAATACTTATGTCACTCAATACACATTGCTATGCCACGTGTTGGTGAGCCCCATTTGTTGCACATGATAAACATTGATCTCAACTCACATCACCCATGTCAACATTGAGTTTGGTTAAATCAGGCTTGATTTATCCTGATTTTAGTATTTGTTTATTCACCATTTGAATTATCTCCCATATTTTACCTACCATGGTATATCCGTTTGTTCTTATTCTCTCATTATATGTGTTGACCACGTGCTTAATGGCATCCCAAACATGTCAAATAGACAATCACTTTAAGGTTTGACTTGTACGTCTTGCAAGTGAGAAAAATGAGGGAAGTTATCTTCCAATCCTTCTCATTGTATAACACGATGTTCAATATCCAATCACGTGACAGTGTATTCTCCTAGCACTGATTTCTAGTATATAAATTTATGCTCTTCTTTTGTACTTTGCTTGTTGCTACTATCATGTAACAGAAAATAACAACAATGTTATTCCTCGCTCTTATTAACATTTTCCTTAAACTTTCCTTCACTCCAAATTTGGTCGCACCATGTTTCCGTAAAGTCTCAGTTTTATGTGGGATTGGAGAAAAGAATGCTCGTTGATCCCATTTCGGCATGATAATGTCGTGCTTTGCAAAATGTCAGTTTATGAAAGCATAGTAAATCGAAGGGAGACCGTTGCAAATCACTAGCATTACACGAGGGGGGAATCTGTGGAATGGTTGACAGCAAAGACTTGTAAGCATTGGTGGTGACACTATCAACATTGGTGGTGACACGGTTAGTAGGGATCTTCCCAAATGCCATGTATTTGATGATATTGATCAAACAAGTGCCAACAATAGACTTTGAACCATCCACGCAGATAGGCAAGGCTTGATTGCATTGTCACACAAGTTTTACCAAACATAGCCATTGATTGTGAGTCTATTTCAGAGGAATGCTTGCTCGACTTGGGTACACCACTTGGAAGAAACCATGGAATTCCTCCATACTAGGTTCCCTGTATATTTTCCACTTGTAGATAATTGAAAGAAGGAATTAGAATCACCGACTATAGCTTCTCATTTTTGCAACCATAATTATGTATGCACTTAGGATAGCGCCCAATCTTGATCTCTCCAAATATATAAGAGATGTCAGCTAAATTATGCCTATGCCAACACATAGTGCCAGCTTGCTGTGTTTTCTCTTTGATTTCTCAAGCCTTGGTATACTTTTTAGTTGCTAAGTGTCAAGTTGGCATTCTGCTTTGATCGTATCGTGATTGCTCGCATGCCTTCGTCAATTCTGTAGGGTACCCACGATTTCAAATATGAACAAAGGATTCATTTGACTTCAAAGTTGATGAAAACTTTATTCTTCTAAGACAAGTGTTCTCCACATATTCCTTCACATTTGCAGCCTACTCTGATACCATGTTAATTTTAATAGGATCGCTGCAGATGTAATTGAATTGCCTTCTTGGTATATTCTTTCCAAAATTTATAATAGAGAAAGGGTCAAGAGTAGACATGGGACATGTCCATTCATTAACATAATAATAATTATATATATCATCGTATTAAATTCTCTAATATAATAACAATATATAATTTCTCACATTATATATATATATATATATATATTTATCACATAATAATAAAATCATATCTCAAATATAACTAATATATATAAATTATATCTCATATATAATTATATATATTCATAGGTTTATCCAATTGAAGCTACCAAACATCAACACTCCCTCTTAGCTAGGGAGGATAAACACCAGACATATATTACACCATTGGTAATATTAGGTGTGGCAAATGTAAAGATATCTTTGATCACAAGATATTCGTTATAAAACGGACAACAATACTATCAGGTGTTTTAGCCTGCTGCAATATGCATAGCCACTTCAAGCTTGGTGCTATCAAGCATTCAGAATGACAAAGCTTCCAGGACTTAAACATTGTTATCGTGCATCAAAAAGTGACTATGGTATGATGATTGAAAACGAAATGGAGTTTAGTTTACTGCCATTTCTATGAGAACGTATCAGATTTATCATAAAAGATTTTACATGCAACTAAAAACAAATGAATGAATGAATGAATGCCTTTTAATGACGTCCACGAGACCAGAGCAGACTAAGGGACTGAAGATTTACCGCACTAGGTAATTTCCGAATTCCTTTCCATTTCTAATCTTTTGGTATGTAACTTAACCAAAAAACCAGCAATCTGCTTTATCGTATACCCTTCAAATAAACTATGCATGTTGTTCGCCCTCAAGATGACATCATAGAGAGATCGGATGTTGTCAAAGGATCTTGATAATCTTATATCTAATGATGAAAATATGAGGTGTGATTAAAAATATGGTGGTCAGCAGTGTGAAAATGAGGAGGATCGCGTAAAAGCAACAACGGTGATTTAATGAGCAAAGAATAAATTAAAAGGAATGGGTGTGATTAAAATGAAGGACTGACAAGTAAAGAAAGCCAGCGTTCACTATTTTCTATTATCGAACAAGGGGACAAGTTAACAAGGATACATTTCATGTCAGTCAGCATGAATAATATAGAAAGGTGCCATTATTATTCAAAACTAATTATTAAGAGCAGGGAAAATAATTAAACATTCAAGAGGTTTGACTATGAGAAGAGATGTCTCTTTGTCTCAAGAGGCATGATTGTTATATGATAAATATGTGAAGCTGATTGAATATAAAATATATAGTGTAAGAGTGTGTGGTAGATAGCAGTCAGTGGTGAATGAACAGTAAAATCGAATAAAAACAATACACTTATATAAAAACTGATTTATGTAAAAGTATATATATGCATAAAAGTTAAAAAAGGTGTGAATTGTAAAAAGAGAAGAGTATATACATATAACAGACTAAATGTGTTGATGAAAGATATGATATAATCAATTTTTTTTTATATATATAAATATACTTTTGTAAACATATATATAGAAGAGTAAAATTATTGGCTAACTTTAGGAAGAGATTGATTTATACATAGAAGAGAATATTGTAAATAAAGATATTTCATCACTGAATGCTGATTTCTAGAAGAGAGAGGAGTGTGTTCGTGCTGAAAGAAAAGAATCCATGTTGAGATAAGTTTCAGATTGAAGTAAAGAAATTGTGCAATTATTATATCCATCATCAGTTGAGTAAGCAACATCGCCAAGGTGGAGAAGCAATTTGAGTGTAGTGGGTTGGTGCTCACGAAGACACCAGTTAGGTTGGTGCTTACAGTAGGTCGGTGCCTACAAAGTGTGGGTGTTGGATCTTCCAGTGAGTTAGTGCTCATAAACATGGGGGTTGGAGCCTCTAGTAGGTCAAAGCCTACAAAACATTGTAAAAGAACAATGCTTATATAAAATCATTTATTTGTCATGGTTTTCTCCTGCATTGGGTTTCCACATAAATCTTGTGTCATTGTGTTCAAGTGCCTAATTGTTCATTACAATATTTGAAGTAATTGGTTGGATTAAAGTTCAAAATTGCAAAAGTTGTTATTATATTGATTCACCCTCCGCCCTCTCTTAGTATAATTGTGTGCTTTTCACACATGACATCCACCGTGAACTATATCAGAGGGTAGGTCTACCATGAATATTCCTAGAGGGCGAAACAAGGTTTTTCACATCAAACTTCTCTCTCACAGAGAAGGATGCATTAAGGTACATCTTAGGAAATTAGTGATGTCGAATCTCCCTCTTAGTAAGGACTCCAATCCATAACTCCAAGCTTGTCTTCACCAATGTACATACTTTACTTTGGCTGAAGACTTTGGAGAAAATATTGGTTGATAAAATCAGATTTTTAGTGGTAATGTTCTCTGAATGAATAGCATTCTAGGTATTCATCTACAGTTTAGGCATTCGCATAAAGGCCTTCTAGTCTAAACATATGGAATATCTCATAAATCATCATCGTCTAACTGCTATATTTTTTCTGATCACTAGAGGAAATATCTTTACATGGTCTACTCCCTCTAAATTAATATGAACAAGATTCTTAGATGTAAATTTAAGCATATCTTCTAGTTCCTCACTCTAAAGCTTGAGTTCTTGCATCAACTTTTTAATCTCCTCATCCAAGGTTGTCTCTTAGACTTCCTCTTACTGGGAGAACCCTCTTCTCTCGATAATTACTGATGATTTTGAAACATCCTAGATTCATGTGCTTTTGTATTCTGAATTTCTTCAACAAGTTTGCAACATTCAACTTCACTTTTTATGCAGGAGCATCCTTGGTTGGTTAGCAATCTTGCATGTTGGTGTGGTTTGACCTTGGAGTTGGAGGACTCGGTCAAAAATGAAGGGTGACTTGGTCGATACTGAGTTGGTTTGGTTGTTGTGTTAACCGAGTGACTTGGTTAATGAAGATGTTCGACATCGCTTGGGGCACTCGACAGATACTGGGAGCCCGGTTTGCACTGGGAGCTCGATAGTAGTGTTGCCTGTGCAGCTCCGTCAATGAAGGGGCTTGGTTGCTTATGATGGAACTCAGTTAGGTCTGGTGGAATGCTGACACTCAGCATGGTTTTATCTAACATTCGGTTTGTTCTTGGTCTTTGTGTTGCCAAGTTGTCCGTGAGCTAACTTTTGGCATTTAATGTGTATGGGTATTTAATTTGTGTTGTAGCCGACTTGTGGCTTATGCAAATATTTAATGTAAGGGTTTATTTTAATTTGTAATGGGCTAAGTCGACTTGTGGCTTAGTTGGGTATAAGTAAGGGGTTTTGTGAAGTCATAGTCAGAGGGCAGGTTCATCTAGCTTGGAGAAGAGGATGAAGTGTAGGAGCGAACTTTGAGAAGGGCTAGTAGCTGAGGCTTGGGAAACAAGGAGATTGCTTGGTAGGCTTGCGAGCACAAGTTGAGATCTTCCTTGGAGGTTTCTACCAGAGTGTGGATCTGGACTAGTTGGGATTAGTGTGGAGTTGTATCTTGAGGGATCTTGCAGAACTGTTTTGTAATTGCTTTTTGTATTTGTCTGTAACTCGGAAGGACTTACAGTCGGGCATATTGCATGTAAACAGTTTTTATATGAATCAAGTGTTGAGAATTGGTTTCAGATTATGCATTGCTGTTGTGTTTCCGCTGTGTGTTTATTTGCAGAGATCCAGATTACCTCCAGTAGGGGCACCCTCAGATTCTCGTTGCATCAACTTTTGTAGCTCAGCGATGAGGTTTGTCAGGTGTCATCAATAATCCTTTTATAGATTCTCATTTGTCGTCTTTGTAGCATGCATGAATGATATCAACCTCTATATTTGAAGAGACCATCACATTTATATAATGGTAGTAAGACTTGTGTACTTATCATCAAACCGAGCTCATCTAATTTGATAGTCAAGGCCTATTTGATATCCTCAATAGCCTTAAATAATAGATGTATTTGGGTAAAGTGTTTCTAATGACTTTATTGTTGTTGGTGTTTATCTTTTGCACCAAATGAAATATTGGATTGAATGGTAGTTTGAAAGCAACCTTTTATCACATGTCACCCAATTGACATCACACGAATATGTCTCCCCACTACAAAGTCTATTGCCAAGTATTAATGGGATGCATTGAGTATATGGAAATGTTTAATGCTATACCCAAGACATCTTATTAATGTTGAATGATTGAGATGACATGTCTTACTAATTCCCTTCAATTGCTGAATATTTATTATGTCATCAACAATTGATTATCTATATTAGAAACAAAGTTTGGTTGCAATCCGAAACACCAAATACGACATGACAATATCAAAGTAGGCCATGAACCCATGTACTAAACACCATCTTAGAATGGATTAAACTATTAGTGAGATTTGAGTACGCGAACTCTATTAAAGATTATAATGTTAGGTCCTTGGCCAAGAGCGACGACTTTTGAAGTATATTCATACTGTATTATTGCCTCCTCTTTATTGGTAAGCACACCTATGCACCGTTTATATGCATTATTGTGATTTTGACCCTTGCGACATTTCTTATATATTCATTCTCTTTCCATGAACAATATTCATGTATAGATAATGTATTGCCAACAACTGCCATGGAATGATCAAACTTGCCTACAAGGTCAAGAGAGGGAGATATTAATGCAGGTGCGAGAGTGCCACATAGTCGTACAAAATGAAGTGGGATAAAGTAAGGTTCGGAGTTGTGATGTCGCCGAGGTCATCCATGGAGGTGACAGGGTACAAGGCCTTGATGTCATTGCACTCAATTTCTAGTTGATCTGCTTCCTTGCTTCATTTGAGCCTTCCTGCTATGAAGTCATATGTTACAAGCATTTCAATGAGCACCTTCACATAGATTTTAACAACCTCCTCAAAATTTTCCTCTTGACCATTCATGGGCTCCACTTAAGATCTTTCATTGTGCAAAAGCTTCAGAGTGCTTTCAATGATCTGAAGAGAGAATATAAAAAATGAATCATTGTGATCTTGATTTGGGGCACTGAGAGCTGTGGCTACAAAGCTTATATTTGGTTCAAAAGATGCATGATTGTGATCTAACCCAGGACCCACTAAATAGTCCCTGACTCCATCTGTACATAGCACTCTTACTCCCATGTTCTGCAAATATCTCTGTGATCTAACCTCCCATTCTCAACCTTTGCACATGTTTCGACATTGGTAACAAGGGAAAACTCTATAGTGTGCACATGTAAGAATGATGTTTATCATTCAAGAGTCTCCATTCTAGACTACAAGAAACCTCTCTTCATGTCCATCTGTGTAACTTTCCAAAATGGATTCCAAAAATCTTTAGCAACCAATCTTATGTGCACAAGAGTGTGTGTTATGATTCACAGTGAGATATCCAACAACTAGAAAAGCTTTAGGACTCTTGAAAGCATCTCTTGGCGCCTTCCGATTAAATTGTTGATTGTAATATTGTTTTCATTGATGCTTTATGGACTCTCCTACACTTCAAATTGTTTATAGTTATCATTTTTCATATTTATTGAAATATATAAATAGACATTCAAACATTTGATTTCATTGATTGGAATCATTTGATTGAAGCTACAATCGTTAATAGTCTATCTCAATTAATATCAAATCAATTTTTTTACATTCATGGATCGGATTTCTCAAAAAAATTTTGAATTGTGTATTCTATGAATGAACAAAATTCACCATTGAAATCCTATGAAGCAGGGTTATCACTGTCAAGCTTGAATTCGGGTCCAGGTTCACGCAGGTTCGGATTTGCATCTGGGTTTGTTGTGGGTATAAGCAATGTCCGGATTTCAAACACTGTGTCCTTCCAGGTCCTTGCTAGCATGAATCTCGACAAACCCAAGAGGACCCGCAGCAGTAGGGTCCAACAAATGAAATAAAACAACTTAAAATATTTTTTACGTAACCCTAAAAGGAGCCTAGTAAAAAACATTTCACTCATCTATCTCTCATTTGTTCTCTCATTTTGGTGTGCCTATTTTGCAAGTTTTAAGATAAGGTTGTAGAGATTGTTTGTTCCAATTATGAGGATCTAGTTATAGTTGCAGCCCATGATGAAACCACTGGTCCCTCATTGTTTGATGACCCATTCGACCCTTGAGGGGTATTTGATACTATGATCAATGATAAACTATCAAACACTTGCCATTTATCATTATGTTTCAAACTTTATTATTTGATAAACTATGCTATGTTTTGAAATTTCATTTTGCAATTTAGTAATTCAATGTATGATTTTCTTTACAATCATGAACATAGATTGATGAGCGGGTATTTAATTTATATTTTTGAGACTTGGCATTGATTAATGATCAAGCAACATTTATTCATACTATGAAATGACTAAGTTTTGCAATTATGCACGTCTCTCTTTTTGGTATATATAATACACACACACACACACACACACACACAGATGCATATAATGCATACACACACACATGAACCCACCCAGGAACCCAAATGGGATTTTTTTTTTTGCTTGAACCCATGAACCCGAACTTGAACTTGAATCCATCCCTAAAGCCGAATCGATAATTTAGTTTAAATCTTTTCCAAATCAAATAAAACCTAACTATATAAAGAAATAGAACCAACTAAATAGGCATTAATATAGGTCCTCATGTGTGGCATGGAATAGAACTTCAGAAATAGCCAGTGCGGAAATGGGTTCCATGAAAAATAGTAATTTGCACATGAGCATCTTCTGAAATTTAACTCTTTGCATTGGAACTAATGATTTTCTAGACAAGTATTGAAGTCCTAGCCACCATTGACTCATCCATAAGTTGGGGAAAAACTTGTGGGATATTTTTAACATTGGAAACTAAAGTTGAACCCTAGAATTAAGATAGAACATTCCTTTGAATTGACTGTTAACAAAGATGTGGAAGCTACCATATAAATTTGCAATGAAGGCTGCAACACATCCATTTTCTTCTTACAAATGGCTGAAACATGCTTTTAATTAGTAGGGTTTTGATCACAAAACACCAAGTATGAAACCCTAATTGTAAACTTCCCTGCAAACTCAGTTTTACAAGCCATCATCAATCTGCTGATATATGCATGAGAAGCGGGGAATATTGAAAGTTTAATATGTTACCATCTTTCATTCACTAAGAATTGTTAGTACAGTTTATTATAACTTTGGTTTTGCTATTTTGATTATTGTATTTGCTGATGTATAAAATACTAGGTGACTGAAACCTTGTGTCTCATACTGTCACAGGTTGAAAATTCTGATACCCACATCCAACACTTGAAACATGTTCCACTTAAGTTCACCTCCTTTACATTTAGGACTTTTTATCCTTATTCCTAGGCTTGCCTTAAAATTAGCTATGTTATGTTTCCTCCTGAGAATTTCTATAATGTAGCTATAGCTATTTGAGTCTGTGCAGAAATTTTAAGCTTCAGCCAAGCTTTCATGTTTTGTGAAGATCTTAAATGGCTAAGCTGTCATTTCTGCATGCCAGGTTCATTTTAGCCACACTGGGCAGTTATTACATGTGGCAAAAGCACAGAAAAAGTCCACTTCAAGTCATGCCTCAACCTCTCTCTGATCTGGGTGGAAATATCCATACTTCAGCTAATTTTAACACTTTAAACTCAGGCAGTGTATGCACATTGCTGCCAGATGGAGATCATATCACTTATTGCAACTTTTCCCTTGGCATTGACATAACTTTAGTCTGCCAATGTTTGCAACTTATCTCTGAATTCTTTATGACCAAACCGCAAATGGAGTCCGCCTTAAGTCACTAGGAAAAGATTTGGATTGTTCTTGCCATGAGTTTTATTAAAGGGTAGATTATTTTAATGGTTGAACACTATTAAAGGTGTGCCTCAATGGCATGGCAGATTACCTCTTCATTTAAGTTTCTTTTTTGGTTGCTGCTGTTAGCCGACTGGATGGTTCCGGCAGTATTTTGTATTCTGTAGCCGACGGTCCGGCGGTGTTCCTGTAGCCGGCGGTCCGGCGGTGTTTCTGTAGCCGACGGTCCGGCGGTAAATAGTTTGTAACGGATAGAATAATTGTGGCCGACGGACTCCTTCGGGAAGGTTCGGCAGTAGTATTTATATCCCGTCTGGGATCATTGTAAATCATCTACTATTGCAAATATAATTCTGCTATTCTGCTATTATTGTCTGTATGTGTTGACTTCTTTACCTGTACGGTAAACATTAGCCAACTGGATGGTTCTGGCGGTATTTTGTATTCTGTAGCCGAAGGTCCGGCGATGTGCTATAGCCGACGGTCCGGCGGTGTTGTTGTAGTCGACGGTCCGGCGATAAATAGTTTGTAACGGATAGAATAATTGTGGCCGACGGACTCCTTCGGGAAGGTTCGGCAGTAGTATTTATATCCCGTCTAGGATCATTGTGAAGCATCATTCATCTACTATTGCGAATAATAATATAATTTTGCTATTCTGCTATTATTGTCTGTATGTGTTGACTTCTTTACCTGTACGGTAAACAACTGCTTGGTTGGAACTTCGAGCCAACTTAATCCTGGGAGAGATACATGATGATTAAATATTGCAGATGTGCTTCTATTTTAATACCATACGTGGTGGACGTTATCAATGCTAAAGCTAGATGGAAATTTAGATCCGTGCTGCCATCTTTTTGCACTGCTGTTTGCCAGAATTCATAAGACTTAAACTGCAAGCAGAATTTTGAGTAGACTTCATTAAAATATGACATTTCTTAAATCATTGGAAAAGATCAGGAATAATTTGCATTCACTGTCACTATTTATATATTGTGATATTGCTATCAGGATTTAACTATGTAGTATTTTGAGTCAAACTCATTGACTCATGTATCATGAGTAGTGAAATCCATCTCCCATGAAAAGAAATGGAACACTTAGCACTGTTTGGATCTAGGTGATGCTCACAGAGGTGAAGCATCAAGACTTCCCGGGAGGTCACCCATCCCAATATTACTCCAGCTTGAGCCTGCTTAACTATGGAATTTTCTCCATGGTTAAACCCACTCTGCTTGCTAGTAGAGATTCTACTTTGTTGAGCCGCTATGAAAGTGTGTTCTGGCACAAAAGTATGCTAAACTTTTTCTTTTCATGGTACACATTCATGTCTTAACTAAACTTTACCGCACTTTTCCTTCTTTTTCTGCAGCCATCATCAATCACAACATAATATATTATTTTATTTTGGAACAGCTGCAGCCTCAATCAAGCTGTAAAAGTTATTATTCAAAAGACAATACCATGACACAACCAGCTTGGAATCTGCTAGGGAAGACCATATCTTGGATTCCCACATAAATGACAATTAATTGATGACAGGAGAAACAAAAAATACTATGAATTATGAGTTTCATATGGGTACACCATATATAATTTGGAGAAACCCTCTTAGGCTTGGAAAATACATAGAGAAAAGTTACATATGCTTTTGGAACATCTAATGATCATTACCAAGGTACTTGTTCACTTTGATAATATTTCGTCAGACACAAAAAAATAGTATGGTGGTCTTGTAATTCAGGATTTACAATATACACTCAGTTATGTGATCATCGTTACAATCACACATGATTTGGTTTACAGGAAGACATGTTTTAGATCGATTGAAATATGTTTAGGAGATAGTGCAAGAACACTTGAAGAGCTTATGTTTGATCCTCAGCGATAGTGCAAGAACACTTGAAGAGTTTATGTTTGATCCTCAACCGGTAATGTTTGGGCCAACTCCGGTGGATCTTTTGCAATATAAAGTCGGCTGATAATGTGGCATCAATGGGTTATGCTGAATTGCTCATACATTGGTTGTTGCGATTGAATTTCTTGAGATTATTCATGTTTATTTGGAAAACTGAGAAAGGCCAAATGTTCTTTGTTCAATTCATGTGCAGTTCAAACCGGTGGTTGTGTGGATTTGGTAAAGGTTGGATTAGGGTTTTATAATACATTTTAGTGGGCCTGAGGTGAAATTCAAGTGTAATACGTTTTGGTTTAGGCAGTGGCTGCCTTAGAGATTGAAGTGTGTATTTATATGACAAAATGTTGCAGCAGTGTGTAAATCAAGAATGGTGTGTGCGATCAAGCTTGTAGTTGAGTTACTACAATTGAAGCAAATGTTGAGTTGAATTGGATACATACAAGCAATTGAGAAGTACTATACCCAAATCACTTTCCTTGTTCAATTCTAATAGGTTGCCCAAGTCTAAATCCCTTAATCAGGCCAGTTTTAATGAGGTGAGTAGGATCCCAACAGGTCTAAAGATTAATTCCCTTAAGAAGGTGACTCTTTAGCTTGAGTTAGAAATCCTGGAACAAGGTTAGTCCTGATAGGATAAAGCTCCTAACAGGGCTAGAGGCAAATCCTTTAACTGAGTGACTCCTAACAGGACATTATTGTATGCTTCTAATAGGGCTAGGCCTTTTACTGAGCACAGAGTGCAATTATTTGTGGGTACTAATTTCCACCATGGTTTTCGCCTTGACCAAGGGTTTTCACTTGAAAAATATCAGTGTCTTTGTCTTGTATAGATGCTTTTATGAGTTCTTTTACTTATAGTTTCACAAGTTAACATTAGATGCATGTAGTGAATGATTAAGTCGTTAAAATCTGATCTGGTCGATCTTTATTGATAAGTTGGTAAAAGTTTGAATATGATAGAGTATTGATTCACCCACCCTCTCAGTAATCTTCGATCTTAAATATATTAACAAGAAGTAGCAACACCACACAACCAAGAGGGGGGTGAATCAATTGTGACCTAATTATACAAACTTTAGCCAATTTATAGGACTAAGCCATTATGACATAAATCAGAATGTTAAGCACGTAGTTACAGATCCACAATATACAATACCAATATTTTTGCATGGAAACCCTGTTAGTGAAAAGCCTATGATGGGGATAAAATCCACAATAAACTATACCCTATTAAAAGTAGAACTTATTACAAAGGAGAATGCACTTGCATTTAGACAGATTACATGGAGCTCATTGCTCAAACTCATTGCCTTACAATTAGAACTAGACAACAATCCACAATTTTACGAACTGGCTTGTAGCATCTTCACCATGCTTGATTAGTTCCAATGAAGTACATTAGATTCCACTTATACCTCTTCATATGGTCACCAAGACATAGCTCGTATCCGTCCACACACCACACACACTTTGTGACCACAGTTGATTGTGTTCCTTTATACAATTTATCTAGGTTACCATATTCACCCTCCCCAAGCCAAAAATGGTAGTCGGTTTGGTTTGAAGTCAGAGTCGATTCGAAATTGAACCATATTCGCCTGTCCTCTGCAAAAATCGTTGCAAAGTCGATGTGCAGGACCCTGGTCGATTTGGTAGCGAATATCAGATGTCATTTGTTTTTGCGTGCGAATTGGGAATGACCTAGCAGCGAATTTGGTGCAATTACAAATTTATTGACTTTTCCAAATTCGTTTTTAATGTTTTCCTACTCGATGTGCAGGATCTTGGTTAATTTGGTAGTGAATATCAGATGTCATTCGTTTTTGCGTGCGAATTGGGAATGACCTAGTAGCGAATTTGGTGCAATTACAAATTTATTGACTTTTCCAAATTCGTTTTTAATGTTTTCTTGCCAAATGAAATTATAAACTATAAACCTAAAAAGTAACAAGCATATGTCGTTTTTAACTCTTTCTCTTGTAACGAAAAACACTGCATTCTCTCATGACAACAAACACTGCATCCTCTCGTGATGACAACACACATGACAAACACTACACAACACACATGACAACGAGTTCGGTTGACAGTTGAAACCTGGTAAGTATCAAAAATGGTGCTCATAGTGTTTTAAAATTCAAATATTTGTTTGATTACCAAGGTCCGATTAGTATCCTAAGTGCTTGGATTACTGATCAATGATTTCAAATAGTTTTAGTTTTTTTCCCAGCCCTAGGTGTTTGGAATGGTTTGTCCTTACTGTGTATAGAGTCATTGTCTGCATACTAATTATTATTTAGTATCAATTTATTTAATTTAAATAATTTAATATTACTGTCTTACTGTCACCTGTAAGGTTGTATTCTATATTTATTTTTTAATTTATAGACTTACAAATTTACTGTCTTAAAGTTTTAACATTTAGAAATATTTATAGACTTCCCTAAGCACTGAATAGGAAACTCTATCTTATTGTTACTCTTAACCTTTCAATGTTCATATTGATCAGTTTTAGTCTAAATTAAAAATTTGATTACAGTCCCTCCTAATTTTTCATTTTGTATTGCTATGCTTTAAAATATGCTACCATATTTCTAATCTCTGAATAATGTTGAACTCTGTGGCTTCTTATTTCAGGCTTCAACACTTTGAGTTTGAATGGCTGCAAGCGGTTCTGGCACCGGAAGCCCCCACTTCAAAATCGACAGATGCTCCCGGTTATGGAAATATGTGGAAATACTTAGACCAATGCTAGGTGGAGGAGGTTGTGTAGGGATTTGCAGCCATTGCAGATAGGAATCAAGTAGTTCCTAGTAGAGTGAAAGCACATATATGCTTTATTCCCCAGAAAGGCATTAAGTTTTGTAGAGGAAAGTTGAGAGTAAATGGAAAGCTACCTCAAACCCTCCTTGCAAACCACTTAGTGAACAAATCAAAGAACCAAAAATTGGAATTGGATCGGAATCAGAAAGGCCTACTCAAATCGTGAATCGCTTATGAATCGGCTATGAATCGGCAAGGTGAAAAAATCCTTGAAATTCAAAGATTTTAAAATTGGTGATTTTTAAAGATTTTTTACCAACTTGCCGATTTTTGGGGCTGATTTTGCTGATTTCTGGCGATTTTTGACAAAAATCGCCAATTCAAGTGATTCATCAACTCACCATGAATCCCATGCCTTAAGTTAGATCACGAAATTGTCTGAATCGCAATGATTCACGTTACTCTGGAACAAATACATTCAAGAACAAAAGCAAGCAGATGAAGCTGCTAGAAGGGCAAGTGTTGCTCATCCGTTGCAAAGTGGTAGGCCTTCGGGAAAATCTCATCCATGTCTTCAACTTCTATTACCAATGAACCACCGGATGAGGGTCATCCATTCTTACGTACTACTCAACAACAACTTGTAAGAAAGCAATGGGACCATTGGAAGCATCATTTCAAAATGAAGCTAGAGGCAGTGCCAATCAAGCCATAGCGAGATGTGTATATGCAAATGGACTATCATTTAATGTTGTTCGCTCACCATATTGGCAATACATGATGAGAGTAGTTAATGAAGCTCCAAGTGGGTTCAAGGGCCCTGGGTGTGAGAAGATACACACCACTTTACTTGGTGATGAGGTGGCCCATGTAGACGTTGCCATGCTGCCCATCAAGAATTCATGGGCCGAAACAAGTGTCATAATAGTATCAGATGGATGGAAAGATGCAAAGAGCCATCCTCTGGTGAATGTTATTGTAGTGTCTACAAGAGGTGCAATGTGTTAGAGAGCTGTGGATTGTCAAGGTTAGGTAAAGGATGGTCCTTTCATTGCAAACATTCTCATCCAAGCCATTGAGCAAGTTGGCCCTTAGAATATTGTTCAAGTAATAATTGACAATGCAAAAAATTGTAGGGCTGCCGACTTATTGGTTGAGAAGCGGTACAAACACATTTTTTGGACACCTTGTGCTGTGCATTCACTCAACCTAATGTTGCAAAAAATTGGCACTAAGGTTGAGTGGATTAAAAGATTGTATGAAGAGGCACAAGATATCCAAATGTTTGTCACAAACCACCATATGACACAAGCCATATTTAGACAATTCTCGAAATTGGAGCTCTTGAAGGTAAGTGCAATTGTTTAAAATTTAAACATGTTTAGAAATCTAGTCGCCTTAGTTTAGTAAACTTTTTATGTTTTAAATTTAAATAGATTAGTTGATTTTAAATTTTTAATCTACTATTGTTTTGATTTTAAAATAGGTTACCGAGATCCCCTTTGCCTCCAACACTATTGTTTTGAGACACCTTATCAAAGCTAAAGAGGCATTGTCTAGAATGGTAACTAGTGCTGATTGGAGTGCATGGAGGCAATCTAATAGCAAAAGGGCAGCTATCATTAAGGAAAGGATATTACGAGACTCTTGGTGGGATCGTGTTGAGTACCTTCTGAATTTCACTGAGCCTATATTGAGCATGATTCGATACACTGACATGGATAGGCCTTTCTTGGATGAGGTATATGATGGCATTGACTCCATGATTGAAGATATTAGAGTCATCATAAATGAGAAAGAGCAAGACCTTGATAAAAAGTTCTTCAAAGAGCTAAAACTAATCATGGAAGAGAGATGGAATAAAATGACTACCCTTTTGCATCTACTTGCCTTTGCATTGATCCCCAGGTTCTATAGCCAAGATGTCCTCAAGGGGAACAACACTAGAGTTGCTCCATATAGAGATCTTGAAGTTTCTGAACGGTACAAGGCAGCCCTCTGAAGACTCTTTCTAGAGCACCTACAATCAGCTGTGAGGTCTAAATTTATGAGTTTTGCGAGCACCGATGATTCTGGTCTTGATGCTTTTGAAGACGAGCAATTCTGATGCTCATAAATGGTGGTACTTCCGTTGACAAAAGTACCAACTCTTGCAGCCCGTTGCCATCAAAATTTTATCATAGGTAAGTTCTTTAATCTTAAAATTCTGATATGTAATTTCTTGTTCATTAATATTCAAAAATCTTCATTCTATAATTTCAAATTTGTAAATCTTGATAGGTTGCTAGTTCATCATCATCTGAGAGAAATTGGAGCACATACTCCTTTATCCACTCAATACAACGCAACTTACTAAACTCCAAGAAGGAAAATAACTTAGTCTTTGTGCATTCCAACTTGAGGCTCACAACTCACAAAGAGAACACCTACAAAATAGGAGAGGCAAAACAATGGGATGTTGGACCAGAGTCTATAGAGTTGGAAGCCCACTTTGATGCAGTAGTAATTGATGATGGTGAACATAATGATGAGATACATAGTGATGTTGAAGCTGATCCTGAGGCTACAACTGAGACTATTGATGCTAGTGGCACTAATTGTGCTTCTAATCTACGTCTTCCTAATGATGAGAAATTCTTTGATGATTTTTGATCACATGACTAATAGTGTTTACTGATTAGTGATTAGTAATGTTGGCATTACTGTTTTTGAATTGATACATTGATATAGTGGTGTATTTTGACATTTTGTCATGCTATTCGAACTAAATTGTGAATATATATGGTGGTGTATGTTGCTAAATTGCTATAATATTAGCATAGTGGTGCATAAATTTATTTGCTGCAGCATATGTTTACATATATATAATTTTTCTTTATAAAAAAAAATCTTGTACGAATGAATCCAAAATGAACCGAACCCAATCCAAAATAATTTTGAGCGTATGTTGAACCTGAATATCGAACCCGCATACGAACTAGAATCCAAACCGACAACTTAGCAATTTATCAACCTTGTACAATCAAAAAAGGTCGGCCTCACTAAACATCTAATTACAAAGCATTTACTTATTACAAATCATATTACGAATTGATCTATTTTATGTCAGCTAGTACACAAAAATGACTTTTGAAAACATTCTTGAACATGCAACAACTCCATAAATCATGCCAAGATCCTGTGGAACATTTTACATCATTAGGTTGGCCACGGGCATTGTTCTTCTTGAAATCTCCCAACTTTGTCACTCTAGCAACCTGCTCAACAATCCTCATAAGCATGTACAAATCTAGTTAAGGACTCACAATCATGTCTTGTGAACAACTCCAACTTTGCATGAGATAACTCTTTCAACCAAAGCTCACTGATCTGAAGATTGTCACTCTATTTGTTCTTGAAGTCTTCTTGAACACAAAATTCCAATCTTTGATAAATCCTCTGTAACTCTCTGACTCCTTAGAGCGATCCTGTGTAACTTGACATGTATTAAGTACACATAGCTCTCAACATCTTTGTACCTTTGCACAAAATAACTATAAATAATTAAATATAGTAGCCCCATTGATCCATTCTTTTCACTGAATATTTCTACGACCTTCCTCTACAACACTGTTTGAACAGAAAAATATGTTGACATCAATGACAACACATTTCTTAGTCCAACAATCTTCCCATTTGGCATTAATGACAACATATGATGTGAAAAATCATATCAATGTCAATGAGCAAATTAGTACTACAATATTTCTTACTATTTACAATCTTCACTACTAGAGAAATGACATCTCGCCCTTTGTCTCATAGTACATACTCTTCTCTCTGTTAGTGTAGTTTTTTTATTTTTTCTATTTTGCTAGGTTTTTCCAACACTTTTAATAATTTCGCTTAGGTTAATAAAGCATGTCTTATTAGGTGAATGGTTGTGAGGTGTCACCTTCCTACATGTGAGCATCCATTAGCTATCTTGGGAAGATACTTTGCTATCTTTAGTCCGATAGATGGTTGCTCCTCATTGGTTGGTGTTGCCACCTCCTCCCTCTTCCTAGCCTATATAAGCATGCTACCTGGCCTGTATTGGTATCTCTTGTTTTTGCATCCTCTTAATGCTATTTTGCTTCCAGCATTTGCATTACTCTCTTGGAGACTAACTCTATGATGCTATTTTGATTTTGTATCATTTGCATTCATAGTTTAGATATTTATTCTTTGCACTAGTTTTCTGGGTTATTAATCTTATCCGATTCTAACATGGTATCAGAGCTTTTCTATGTGCAAGAGTAGATTTTAGTTTCCTTATTTGAGAGATTCGGGGGGGGGGGCAAATAAATTTTATTGTTATTTTTTGAAAAACGAAGTATGCTCTTCTCTTGCATCTTTGGATGATCCTGAGAATCAGTTTTGACAAAAACGGTTTTTCTCTAGGGTTTCAATCTCAAATCTGACAACCAACTTGCATATTTGGAGTTTTAAATCAGTTCTGCAGGTTCCAGCATGCCATTGATGGATTTAGGAAGCTGATCCAGCATTTGCATGTCATATTCTGGTTGCTGGGGTCGTTTTTTGATTTTTGGAGCCATTTTTTATTGTTAAAAGTGTTTGATTTACACTACAGCAACATCTTCTGTACATCAGCAAGAAAAACGCTTTCTGCATTTTGTTCGCAGCCCCGAAAAACCATCTGGGTATCTTTTAGATTTTGCATGCAAGCTGTATATTTTGCAGAATCGAGCATGCAAAGCTACAGCCATACCCTTCTCCGTTGGCAGTCGCAGATTTGAACGCAGTTTTCAAATGTCTCATTCTTGCTCATACGGACTCCGATTTTGATGATTCTTGTTATGAACTTGGCTATTTTTTGGTGCTCTATCCATTAGTGGAGTTGTCTTTTGATTTTCATGCATGAATTCTTCAAAAAATGTAGATTCTTAGCCGTTACTGTGCACAGTTCTCGTTTTGAAAACTTCGGAAGATCATAACTTTCTCATACGACCTCGTATCGAGGCGATTCGTTTTTTGAAAGTGCATGATTTTTCGAGTAGATCATAGTGGTGCTATTTTTTTCCTTGATTATTGTGCCCAAGTTTCACTTTTAGCATATGCTCTTCATGAGGAGGCCCTATCGGTTTTTCTTCCGTAACTTGAGCATACGAACGTATTTTTTCGATCTGAAAAATGTGTTGGAAAGTTGGTTCTGAGACGGAGATGATGGTACAGGTTTTTTGATTTTTGCTATAGTTTGGTTGCCTGTTTTGGCAGTCAAAGCCAGATGTTCTATTTTGCCTTCCGGGAGCCATATCTCGCTCATTCGGACTCTTTTCTGGGCTCGCCAGATATTGTTGGAAAGCTGGTTCTGTGAGTTATTCAGCTACAGAGGTCTTTTATCCAGATTCTACTCCAGGTTCTTTCTCCTTCGAGTTTTGCACTTTCGCACATCCGGGCGGATTACTTGGATTCTACAGGTCTTGGAATCTCTTCCTCTGTTCTTTTGGCTCACTCTTCTTTCTGACTTCTGAGCATTGTATGCTTCTATTCTGTTGCATTCCTTTTCCTGTAAACGCACTGAGATAAAGTGCCTGCTTTTGCATATTTGGGATCGTGTACACCTTGTGTTTGTTTGTACTCTCACTCAGTTATAAAGTGCCATGGGGGGTCATGATGTTTTGCCATTTTGTGCTCATCCACCTTTGTCAAGTGAATTTTTCTTCCACGACATTAGCCCATGCAGTGTGTTGTCCTTGTACTTCTATTGCACTGTTGGTGTTCCTGATTCTTCTTCTTGCAGATGTTTTTGCCATTGCATTTCAGTGTTCCTGTCACCCCTCTCCCTGTTCAACATTATGGGGGGGTTCACCTGTTGGCTCTATTGCTTCTTTGGTTCAGTTGAGTGATCTACCTATTCAGTTTTTGTTCCTATGTACTAAGCGGATGCAGTGGCTAGGCACCTATGCATTTCGGTGAGATGGTTCATCTACTATATAGACACCCATTCATTCCTACCTTTGCAGGTCACCTCTTCGATTGATCAGCTCTTCAGACTTTGTCTTCTCTACCTGGTCATGCACTATTTCAATGGGGGTTCCAGCAGTTTCTTCTGACAGTGTTTGCAGCTTCATGCTTCGGAGATGCTTCATGCTCTTTTTTGTTCCTCTCTTTGGGGCATTTCCTCGATTGGAGGCTTAGTTTCTTTCATCTAGTTCTTTTTCTTGTATTGGGTACCTGATCAGGCCTTGTTGCCGGAACCCATTTTCCTACTTTCATAGCTTTGCTAGGTTAGCATCCACCTAAGCTTCACTTATGGGGGGGTGTTAGTGTAGTTTTTTTATTTTTCCTATGTTGCTAGGTTTTTCCAACACTTTTAATAATCTCGCTTAGGTTAATAAAGCATGTCTTATTAGGTGAATGGTTGTGAGGTGTCACCTTCCTACATGTGAGCATCCATTAGCTATCTTGGGAAGATACTTTGCTATCTTTAGTCCTATAGATGGTTGCTCCTCATTGGTTGGTGTTGCCACCTCCTCCCTCCTAGCCTATATAAGCATGCTACCTGGCTTGTATTGGTATCTCTTGTTTTTGCATCCTCTTAATGCTATTTTGCTTCCAGCATTTGCATTACTCTCTTGGAGACTAACTCTATGATGCTATTTTGATCTTGTATCATTTGCATTCATAGTTTAGATATTTATTCTTTGCACTAGTTTTCTGGGTTATTAATCTTATCAGATTCTAACACTCTCCATCATACGACATACTCCCTTTTAGATACATACTATCATACTCATATTTTTCTTAACATACACATTTGTTTTTCAGTTGTTTTTTACATGCTGCTTTCTTCCCCTTTGACATCAACGACAAAGGCACAATTGGAACAACTGTCCAACAATACAACTCAAAAGCTCATCTTACACCTGTTCACACTAAATCTTTATTCCACACTTTCTCATTATGCTCTAATTGCCAATACTTGCCAAACTCAAGATTTTAACTCACTACTCCCCCTAAGGAGCAGCCTCATCTCATCAATCCAAAAAGAAAGATATTTATGTTGGGTTCCTTGGACTGATCCATTTCTATGCATCTTGTGCTAGATACGAGGGGTGATAATCTATAGCATTTCCCTCAGATACTCAAATGTTTCCTTGGACAATGGCTTAGTGAAAATATCTACAATCTTTTCCTTTGCAGGCACATAATCCAACTTGACTCTTGTTAACCTTATCCTTCAAGAAATGACACTCGATAGATATGTGCTTTTGCTTTGAATGCAATAGTGAATTCTTTGAGATTATTATAGCACTTGATTTATCACAATAGAAAGTAATTGGTTGATCAACATGTACTCTAATAGCTTGCAACAATTGCTTCATCCTTACCACTTGTGAACAATTCGCAGCAGCAGCAACATATTTTGCCTCAACAATGGACTAACGTAAACAATCTTGTTTCTACATAGCCATGCAGCCAATATTTTATTCATGAAGATTGCACCACCACTTGTACTTCTTCAGTCATCTAGATTTCCTGTCCAATTAGCATCGGTGTAAGCATACAATCTGAAATTATCATCCTTACCATATTATAAGCCACAATAAATTGTCCCTTTTGAATATCTAAATATCCTCTTTACAAGAATGTCATTAGATTCCTTAGGTTTTGCTTGAAATCTTGGTATCATACATACTGCACTCATGATATCACGTCTTGTTTGTGTAACTATAGTAAACCAACAAACATATATCTGTATCCAGTCTGATTTACCTTCTGTGTCTCTGAAGATGTTATTTTCTTCACATGTTAAGCAAGTAGTCATAATGAATATCGGTGGTGGCAAATTCATTAATGCTTTGTCTGGTTCTTTTCAATTACATATTTGTTATCTCTTTCAGTATTTTAAATATTATATAATCTCTGGTGGAAATGATTTGGCACTATCAGTTTAGGAGTTACAAACTCATTTGTAACTTCTTTATAACCATACGATAGGAGAAACTTCTATGAAAGGAGGCCCAGTAAACTTGAAAAAGGGAGAAGTGTGTGTGTGGGATAATAACGTTTTTGAAGAAAAAGAATAATCTATACCTACATTATGAGAGTGAAATTATTACAAGATTGATATGTGCAATTAATTTTTTAGAAAATTGTGGGTAGCACGAAGACTAAAACTCCTGATTGGAATGGATTAAAGATACAAGACATTTTTATTCAGATACATATATGTTGAACAGAGAATTCATCTTGGATACTTAAAGCAACAACAATACATTTAGTTTTACAATTTTGTATAGTATAGAGACACACACACACACACACACACACACACCCAGACCCCTAAAAAGATTTTTTACATACCCACATACTGGGTTTGCATACCTGCACCCATCTTTGTACCTGAACCAGTAACTTAGGTATTTATCAAGTAATTGGGTGCAAACATGCCGACTATGGCATTTTGGTTGCTAGTGGAGGTATATGTATTTGTGCAATCATATCTAGTAATCATCATGGGTAACTGTAAACTTGTGGACTTTTGGTTTTAATTTATTCACTTTGTGTCATGTTTGGAAGCCTGGAAAATTTGTCTATCGATAGTCTTCCTAATTTGTCATTTGTTCATATAAGCATGCCTTTCTTAAAAAAAACATCTTCATACTAGAAAGAGGAAAGACACAGGGAAGCAGTTGGGACAGTTGGAAACAGTTAGGTGATCAGTTGGAACTCTCTAATCATAGTAACCATATGCTCATGTTCAATTCATTTGAAGATTTCTATTTAAAAAGTTACACTTGAATGATTTTGTGTGTAGTGTGTGTGTTTTGGTCGACATAGTTCATGCTTTAAGTGTAAAATACGAGGAGATTGCTGCTGTTAGTGTAATTAAAATATCTTGCAAATATGGGTGTTGTGAAACTTGAAGTGATGTAATGTTCCCATGTCACCCTAACTGTTTGACTTTACATGACTACCTTGTATGGTTCTCCAATGGTGTTGTTCGTATTGTAAGAACTACCTACACTTGGGTGTTGGTTCTCAATTGTAAGACAAACTAGATACCCCGTACAATCATCACACAAACAAATGGATCCACAATAAGGTACTTGTGGATATCCTTTTCCACCCGACATGTGGAGCACACCTCTCCACCTATCATTGTATAGTGGTCTTTGATAGATTGTGTACAACAACTTAGACTTCAAATCTGTATGACGTTAGTATTTACTGTACAATGCCAATCTAGTATCCTTCGTATGATGTGCTTCCAAGCATGTCATACGGTGAACTTGTTCCACTTGAACAATATATTGAAGTAGTTTGTATGACCACTCTCCCTCACAACTTGAGGGCACGTTGGTAGCCGTACAGATACAAACACTTCGTCAACCCTTAGTGCTTCCATAGACAAATATTAGAGTATGCAAGAATGATGATATGTAAATTACTCAATGGACTTGCCAAGATTTCACAAGGTTCGCACCAATAAAAGAAATTCAGTTCAGTAAAGATAGCACTTCCAATTACAATAATTCATATCAAGAGCAGATCAAAATAGGGCAAGGAGTTACTCGTACCAAAATTCTAAAGTGGTGGTCTGGAGGATCTCACACCTCCAAAATGAAAGACAATGCTCAACTCCAAATGGAATTCATATATATAAAGAAAATGCCTTATTCACATGCCTAAAAAAATTACTAACCCAACCTTATATATGGCTTCGGGGAACTTCCCGAAGGATTACAAATATGCTGATATGGCCAACCATTACCGAAAATAAGATAAAAAATTATTAATTTTTGGGGCTATACACATAATTATCAAATTAAATTATTTAATAAATTTGGGACATGACAATCCTCCTAACTCAAGAATTGCTTGCCCTCAAGTAATTGTGGACTTGGATGCTCCAGAGTCTATTCGCAGTCCTAGGTGGCATCCTTGATTAGAACGTCCTTCTTTCACACTAGGTATTCCTTGATGACGCATGACCTTAGCATCATCTCTTTGACGTCAATGATCTTAGCTGATTTTAGAATTACTTTCCCCTCTTTGTCGATGTGAGAGTTCTTTGACATTGTGACATGTTGTTTGATGACCTCCTTGAGGCACGATATATGAAAAACATTGTGAATTTGACTCCCCTTAGGAAGTTTCAACTCGTAGGCAACTCTGCCTGCTTTTTTGAACCATAGAAGCGTATCTTCAACTTTTGCTTTACCACATGTCTTCAGGGAGGATTGTTTGTATGGTTGAAGCCAAAGGTATACCAAATTGGCTACCAAAAAAATCCGCTTAACCATGTGTTTGTTGGCATACATCTTCTGTTGGTTTTGAACCCTTTGTAGGTTGTCCTCGATAGATCTTAGGATGTCCAGACTCTCCTAAAGCCATTACTTGGTCCGTCGTGCATAATTGTCACCTCATGCCAAATCCATGAATTATGAAAGTTCATAACCACATAACACTTTGAAGGGTGTCATACCTATTGATATGTGGTAGATGGTGTGTAATAGTGTTCTCCCAAGTGTAATAAACAAACCCACACCTTTTGCTATGCTGAAACGTAGTCCTAAAATAACTCTCCATCCATTTGTTCACAAGCTTTGTCTGACCATCTATCTGTGGGTGTTAGCTCGTTCTTGAAATCAACTCCATTCTTGTCAACCGAAATAAATCCATCTTAAAGGTGTCAAAAAAATGGCTACCCCAATCATTCAATATGTTCCACAAAAGGCCATGCAAGTGAAAATACTTGACAAGAGAACAACTTGGCTACTTGAGCTGCTTGAAAACTAGTGGAGATGGCAAATAAATGGGCATATTTGGTCAAAAGATCCATTACAACAAAGATGCAAACATTCCCTTGCACTTTGGGAATTCATGTAATGAAGTCCATCGAGATGCTATCCTACTTTTGTTGACATTATGGTCAAGTTTGTTTATTAGTGACGCACACTTAATCAAATGGTCAGCAGCCACCGAGCTTATCTTGAAGTTTACTATATTAACCAAGTAATTTAGGTTCTACCGAGTTCTATAGTTGCTACTGAGTTCCAGAAACAGTATTCAATTTGCACTGAGCAGTATCTATGGAGTTGATAATTGTCAATGTAAACCAAGCTTCATAGTGTTTATCGAGTTGCATAGTGTGAACCGAGTTCTCTAGTGTTTACCTAGTTCGCAGCATTAGTGATATGAATCTAATGTTGACCAAGCTATGCAGTGTCAATCAAGTGATTCAATTTATACCGAGCTTGCAGTGATAGTGTTGACCAAGCTATGCAATGTCAACCAAGTGATTCAGTTTATATGCTGAGTTTCACAGTATTCACCGAGTCACTAGTGCTAACCGAGTTCAGACTACTCGGAAGTGATTAGTATGAACTAAGCTTGTATGTCTACCAAGAGCATGACGATGCTGAGTGTTGACAATGGTTGTCGAGTATTAGAACCTCACCGAGTTTGTCTTTAGAACTCGACTACCAACAGGTGGGCCGCCTTTGTGTATTTTGGTGAAACTTGTATTGTAACCGACTTTGATGTATTATATTTTGGGTTGATATATATGTAATGAATTGTATCATATCCAAATATGATTTTGAAGATGTAAGAATAAGAGAAGATACATGTGAGAGTAGAAGTGCGAAGTAAGAAGGCTATAAGCAGTATAAGGAGCAACAAAGTTTTATCTATCACAGCAAGGCGATCATTACACTCCAAACGAATCTCAACTTGAAAATCAGAATTGCAGATCAGAGATCAGCCACTGGTTCATCCTAACAAATGGAACAGTTAAATCCTTTCACAAGGTAGACTTAACAGTCTTTTGTAAATCCCTTTACCAAGTGCATACTTCATTATATGTTTTGTAAATCCTTTTACAAGGTGGACCTAGCAGTTCTTATTGCTCCTAATAGGGCAGATCATCAGAAGTGATCATTGTAAGCCTTAACTGGCCAACTTTATACTGTAGTACTAAAGCTTTTGGTTACCACCCGCACCCTAGTTTTACTTTCTATTTGGAAGGTTTTTGGGTCACCATATCTTGTGTTAAAGTGTTATGAATGTTTTAAATGTTTTCATTTTTTCATGCATGCAATTAAATCAGAATACATGTGAAGGATTAATTGGTGAATTAAGATTATGTTTTATTGGTTCCTAATTCACCCATCCCCTCTCAGTAACCTAACCTATCTTATATTTCCAACAACTTTTGGTTTGGGATTGACAACGACTAAAGAAATCCCACAGGTAAGGTGTGCTCAGATTTGTTCTGTTGGCAAGTGGAGCATTCCTGTATGTATTGTACTATGTCATTCTTAAGGCCCTTCCAAGAGAACCTTTCTTGGATTTGTCTGTGGATCCTTAGATATTTGGGGTGTTTGACCAAGGTGAGTCGTGTATTTCTTTTAGAATTCTTTCCTTCATCTTGGATTCGGGTACCAAATATATTCAACCCTTGTAATAAATGATGTCTTCAACCACCTTATCTTTGTCATCTTGTACTTGACCATCCATCAATTGGCACGAAAATGTATTCTTGGAGAACCAACAAATGTGTCTTCCAGTAAGCCAAAATTTGAGATAGAGAACATATGGCAAGTCTTCTTGATAGGGCATCAACTACCGCATTATTTTTTCCCTTAAGGTACTCAATATCAAAATAAAATCCTTGGCTTTGGTTCACCCACTTCTGTTGCCATTTGTTCAAATCCTTCTACTCCAAGAAATATCTCAGGCTGTTGTGGTTGTCTGCACAATAAATTTTTCTCCAATGGGGTACTGCCAAAACTTTGCAAGTGCGTTCATGGTGGTGAACATCTTGTTGTAAATGGAGCACAATTGCTTTGCTCCCAAGATATTCTAACTCTCAAATGCAATGGGGTGATGGTTTTGCATTAACACTATCCCAATACCTTCTTCTAATGCGTCACACTCTAGGATGAAGGGATGAGTTAAGTTTGGTAGTGGCATAATCATACAGGAATTCATGACTACCTTCAACTTGTCAAAGGTATGTTGCACTTGGTTATCCCACTGGAAATATCCTTTCTTCGTTAGATCTGTTAGTGGTGCATTGAGATGTGAAAATCCCTTCACAAATTGTCTATAATAATTGTACAGTTTGAAGATTTCGTGCAGCTCTAAGAGAGTCTTGCGAAGAAACCAGTCTAGAATGGCTTGAAGCTTCTCTTGGTGTACTTGAACCCCTTGGGCACTCATGATGTCTTCCAAGTACAATATCTTCGTCATTCGAAAACTCTCATTTGGACCTCTTAGGAAAGAATGATTGTGTAGGGTCCAAATGCCAAAGATGTTCCTCCTATGTCTTGGTGTAGATTAGTACGTCATTTAAGAACATCAATAGGAACCCACGCAAACAATTGCTTGTTGAAAGTATGGTTCATGTAGGATTGGAAAGTGGTTGGAGCATTAGTCAACCCAAACAAGATAACCAAGAACTCATAATGTCTGTAATGACAACGAAAGATTGTGTTCTCCATGTCTTGCTCCCTCATGCGGATCCAATAGCATCCAGAGTGAAGATCTATTTTGGAGAAATAGATTGGGCCGTATAATTCGTCGAACAACCCGCCAATCCTGGGAATGGGGAACCTACTTTTATTAATTCTTTTTGTTCAACACACAGTAGCCCACACACATCTAGAGGCATCCATCCTTTTTTACTAACACTACCAATGATACAAAGAGACTTAGAGTTGGGCATGATCCATCCTTTGTCAAGGGCTTCCTAGGTCATATTCGCTATCTCATCCTTGAACTGTTTAGGATGGTGGTAGCGTGAAGTGATGACAGGCTAGACTCCATCCTCTTACTTGATGGTGGGCTCAAAGCCATGGTGCAGAGTTATGCCAAGTGGATCTGAACAAAGACCAGACTATGCTTTTCTGACATCATTTGAAGCTCCTTATCTTGGTAGTGAGTTTTCTGCCCATGTATAGGTTTTGCTGATATCAAGCAGTGTGTCGCCCAAACTACATCATCATGTGTAAAGATTGCCTCCATCTGTCATACCAAGATTTCCAATGGGCTTCCATTTGACATTTCCCATAGCACCACCTTTTTGCCATCATATTTAAAAGACAACTCCATCCTTTTGAAACTTGAGCCCAAAAATCAGATGAAAACAACAATAAAGAAACCATAATTGAGACATAACCAACACCAGAGGATAGATATTCTAGGAAAACCCTTCTAGAATGAAGGGAAAAACCCAGCCACACAATAAAAGATCATTTTGTTGATAATAACAGTTCAAGTGTACAATATCCATTGCGTGATGCGAATATATAACAATAGGAGAGACTCTTCACATTATAACCGAAGATCTGTTGAGATTCCCATAACTCCTATAATAAATTATAACACTTCAAATATTCATGCCTCAATGCATGTGAATGACACATGTCATTTACAATTAATATTACAAATTAAACTTAAGTGACTTTTTCAGCTGAAGATGACAATAGTAGTAATAATGTCCTGATTTCGAGAGATAAAGATCTCTATTATGGCTACAAACTTTAACACTCCCTCTTAGCAAGAGAGAGATCTTTAGTTGAACAATCACACAAAAATGCAACCAAAAATGTCAATGATAAATCTTGATCGTACGAATTCAAAACATAATTCATGGAGTTACTCAACGTGAAATCTTGTAACAATGAGTCATATTCATGGAATCACTCAACATGAAAACCTATAACACCTATAACCTGTAACAATTACTCATTGTTAGTAATCATGGAATTGCTCAACATGAAATCCTGTAACAATTACTTATTGTGGATCATCATGGAATCACTCAACATGACAACTTGTAACAATTACTCATTGTGAATCATCATGGAATCACTCAACATGACAACCGGTAACAATTATTCATTGTTAATAATCATGGAGTTACTCAACATGACAGATTTGTAACTTGCAGCTAAGCCTTTAAACAAAGGCTCTCTCAACATGAACTGCCATGGAATCTCTCAACATGACATCTAACTCCCATCACGGAATCTCTCAACATGATGACATCATGGACTCTCTCAACATGATGTATATGGACTCTCTCAACGTGATGATATCATGGACTTTCTCAACATGATGTTCACTATCACATAGTGAAAGAGTTATCACAGCTGATCTTACAATCTTATTGTTGATTTCACATATAAAACTATAATTGAAACTCTTTACCAACACAAGTCTCAAAAATCTACTATACCAAAGCATGAAAAAGAAAACAAAGGTTTTAATGAGAACTCCCTCTCAATCAAGAATGACTCCTCTAGTCATAATTAATTCCAATTGATTTTTAGTCATGTCATGCAACCTCCCTCTGAAGTTGAATAGTCTCTCTTTCTAAATATGATCTTCCCTTCTTGATAATGTGCCATCGGTGTAATATCAAGACTGCAAACAATATTGCATAATCTCTCACCATTTCATTCCATCCTACAACCATAAGAGATATTAAAAACTCATGACTATTAATGCGAAAAGAAATATTTAAAGACAATATTCAAGAGATATAACCATTAATACTTATCTCTTTGAAGTCTTATCTTAACATGCATACACAAAAGAGATTGTCTTGTCCTTCTCATGACATCAATAAGAATTTCTTTTATAAAATTCTGATACCAAAATCATAACAATACTCATTGTATCAAACCTTTGTTTCAACATATTGACTGAGAAAGTTCATCACAGATATCTGCAAAAATTTGCATTAGTGACACTTTAACACATACAAAGCCTCTTCCATAAATAATAATCATGTCATTAGAAATCAATATTTAACAAGGTGAAAACTTATCTCTTGATTTAAGTATTTGTCTTATCTATTTCTAACAAGCCTTTCTTGCCTCTGTAGCTTTATTCAACGCATCTTCGGTTTCCTTTTTCAATTTAGGTGAAAGATACAACAACTAGATCTCCCTTGGCAAATAACTCCTGCAACACAGATCCCCTATTGAGTCGATTTCACTTAGATTGCTTCTTTTGGATTTCGAAAGATACATAGCACCTTATCTTGAGCTCCCAAAATGCATGATTTTTATTTTTGATTTTTATTCATCCACATGTGTTACCAAGATTGAGTATGAATGCTCAAAGATGCAATTGTGGTGAACAAGAATATGTTGTCGTTACAAGTTCCCCACGATGTCCGAGCATATCATATTCAACAAATAAAAATCATACCCTATTAAGAAAACATGTCACAATTAATTCATAGAATTAACAAATAGAATAAAAATAGCATGCACAAGAATACTGGAAATATCCATGTCTAAGCTAGATTTTTCAGTAGCAGTGCTAAGAGATGGAAAAAAAACTCTAGTGCTCGAGACAAAGAACATGAATGATGTGATAGGCCTGGTTGAGATTGAGCTCCGAACCACTTCAGAAAATAATATCCTTGTCTTTCTCAATCCCCGTGGATAGCATATCATGCGCCTTCAAATTGTTCTTAGTCGCTCCTTCCTATTTAAAATACTTGAATTTGGGCAATTTGATGCCCACAACATTTTCTTGATGGGCATGAACCTTGACAATTACGGATTCCACATTTTCCAGGATGACATGCTTGAAGTTTTCTCTTGCCACATATTTCGCTTTAGTTAGGGCAAAGGTAGATGCTTTCATGCTTTCACCCATGGCTTATTTCACTGAAATGATGCGGTTCAAGATGTGTCGAAACTAGACGCTAAGGGCATCACTTTTCTTCTTCAGTAGAGTGTGCTCTGATACAAAGCTACAACACTCAAAATATTAATCACAATGGAATGAATCATTATTGCAATTGACCTGAATAGCGGTGACTACATGAACTAACGACGAGCAAGAAAATTGTCGAAGAAAAATAAAATCATGCATTAATGCATGTAATATGACACATGAATACCATAACTGATGACTTAAGGGAGCCAACATATCATGCATACTGTAACTATTTAAAGCTCTTAATGTCAGAAATTGTAACAGATCAGTATTAAAGGGTATAGAGAAAACTTATCTCAGTGATAAAATGAATCTCTGCAAAATTCTGTCGTTTAGAGATATGTCCACTCTCTAAGTATGTGATTAAAACTATCTCGAGCATGGTCTTCTAAGATTGAAGATACACATTCCTCCATGTTGCGAAGAGATTGTTGATACAAACAAATTCAACATGCATTAGCAATCATGAAGCCCATAAAATAGAGCTTGGATCACAGATAGAGACAAAATAAAAATAGATCAGGACCAAGATTGAACCGCAAATATAAGAGAAAGATTTCTTGATGCTGATATCAAAAGAACCTGGCTCTGATACCATTTTGAAACTTGAGCCTAGAAATCAGATGAAAACAACAATAAAGAAACCATAATTGAGACATAACCAACACCATAGGATAGATATCTTGGGAAAACCCTTCTAGAATGAAGGGACAAACCTAGCCACACAACAAAAGATCATTTTGTTGATAATAACAGTTTTAATTGTACAATATCCATTGCGTGATGCGAATATATAACAATAGGAGAGACTCTTCACATTATAACTGAAGATCTCTGTTTTTTTTTAAAGAGGGGTAAACACTTTGAACGGGAACTATGAACCAGTGAGGCCACACACGGGGGACCTCATCCCCAATAGATTCGAACCTTGATGGCAAGGATAACAACTCAACAACTTAACCATCACAACATGCCACTATTGGCATAACCGAAGATCTCTTGAGATTCTCATAATTCCTATAATAAATTATAACTCTTTGAATATTCATGCCTTAATGCATGTGAATGACATATGTCATTTACAATTAATATTACAAATTAAACTTAAGTGACCTTTTTAGCTGAAGATGACAATAACAGTAATAACGTCTTGATTTCGAGAGATAAAGATCTCTATTGCGGCTACAAACTTTAACAAGCACCACCTTTTCGCCATCCTATTTGAAAGAGAACTCCATCCTCTTGAAACTTTGTGTGTACTCATCAAGAGTCTCCTCCATTGGATGCTCAATAGAGCCTCTGTGTCATCAAGTTCTACCACAAAGAAGTCTTTTGTTACTATGTAGTTCCCAATGGTGATGCTCAGTTGCGAAGCCAAATGTTTACACGACAAGAGATTTCCTCTCGCCACCCTTACTTCGAACCCCTCATGTTCCTCCATATGCAAACATTTTCGGTTTACAAGTGATGATGAATTTGAATGTGGCCCCACTATTGATTATGACCATGACTCATTCCGCATGGAGTGGACCTTGTACACGAAATATACTACACCTCAGAGTACCAAAAAGAGCTACGATGATGCCTCCTCATCGTACTAGTATGGCAATCCCCTATGTGCGATTTAGTTGGCCCCCTTCGAGTCTTGCTATCTCCTCCGTTCTCCCCCTTTAGTGGCCCAATTACCTCATGCTCTTCCTTACTATTAGTTATTACTTTAATGAAATGGATTTTCCTTTTTATAAAGCATCGATGCATTGGTTCTCATGGCTCCTTGCAGGTGGAATAGAGTTTCCTTATCTTGAGCTCCTTTCTCTGTGACATCCCCCCCAAGAAATAAAATTAATGAGATAATAATGAATATGATATAATGCTATATTCAATAGATATAATCAATTACTACAATTTAATAAGATATAAATATATTAATTTATATTTATAACAACAATCAATATATCTACTAAGCAATGGTCAAATAAACAAATAATATTAATAATAAACCTAGACATCATATCTAATAAATAAATAATATTAATTATTGATAAATAAGACTAACTAATACACAATACTAATCAAATATTAAGTAAAAAGAAATATAAACTAATTAATAGAAACCCTCATGAAAGGAAGCACATCAACCTCTATTATGACGTGTATCAAAAGGTATGACCTTTCCCAAGTCCCATCGGTGACATATAAATCTTGCCCAATTAGTGGATAAAGGACCATCAATCAAGAAAAGAGCTTTCAGATGGAATAAGTAGAGAGGAAGTGCCATGCAAGCCAGAGAAATCACTAGAGCATAAGACACACAATATCTGCCAACTTGGACTAGGTTGTGAATCGAACAAATAAAAATAGACCAAAAACGGTGAATGACAATGGAGTCCAAGCATAGCCATGAACGACAAGCAATTGTGGATTGTAGAAGGATAAAATAGTTTGCAGACCATACTTGATACCAACATCAAGGATAAGACAAACACTAAATAGACGAAAAAAGGTCCTAAAAGATAAGGAGAATTGATACCAGTAGCAAAAAGGTTGATAAATAAGGAGAGAGAAAACCAGTTGTGCTGCATGTAATTAGAAAACAGTGAATGATATCCCAAATACATATATGAAAATTCATCATTACAACCTGCTAGTGTAGATAGTCGACAATACAGTCAGCAAGAAATCACATCTTAGAGGCGAGCAAGGAGGTCAATGGTAAATCAGTGCAAGAGTATGGGAGAGTCGTCTAATAAAAGGGATTAGAAGAGATTGCCAGTTAGCATACACAAGAAGTGAATTCCATCCAAGCTAGAGTGCGGGGCATTTATTATCAACGCAAACATAAAGAAGGATAAGAAGTACCACTAATAAGCAACCAAGAAAATTATGAATAAGACCAACACAAAAGCATTGGTGAACCAAACATACAAATCGACACCTAACAATAAATAGCAAATATCAAAGCCAAAGAAAATCAATGATAAAGTAATAAGGCTGAAATGTGATAACCAACTATAAAAAGAGGACAAAGTTGTTAGATGTGGTAGAGAAGGTCCACTTTAACATTAAGGAAAAGTATCATGGGGAAGTGGAATCTTATCAAAGAAGAACCAAATAAAATAAATAGACTAATAAATGCTATATACTCACCATGCAAAAGAAGAGAGATAAAGATAGTTGTAAGAGATCTTCAATATAGATTCAAAGTGGTATATCCTAGTGTGATATTTGTGATTAAATATATAATAGAGAGCTTAACAATTAAGAGTTATTAATATATAATAAAAATAAGGTTCTATATTATCATTAAGACTAAGAGAGATCCTCGATGAGGGCATCCATTTTGGATGTCGAATTCCTTGAAAGGAATTTAGAGATCAGAGGACATTCAAGAGCGAGAGTTAGGGTTCCTAAAAGAAATCCTAGACAAAGATTTGTAGAGAATCTCTTAGAGGCAATATATATTGTAGCAGTTAACAATATGCATATGTTACAGAAAGGAGACCTCATCAGAGGTGGGATATCTTCAAGGTAGTGATTGCTACTGAGCATACTCCTTAATAGAGATCCCAAAGGCCTTAAGAAGGCACTCTTCACATGACGATTGCCTAATTGAGAATTATAATCACTAGGGGATTAAGCAAATCTGAGAAGAGTTCCTCCTGAAGGATTAGGAGGGGTAAGGGATAGGATTTAGCTTGATACTTAATTAACTCATCATTTCTAACATGTTTTAGGACTTTAATATATATTTTCTATCATGTACTTTGACTTTGTTGTAGGTTCCAACATTCATTTCTTAAGCTACAAGGTGAGGACATTACAAGTGGTATTAGAGCATGATCTTGCCATCCTATAGGGTGAATATAAACATTTCAATCAATGATCAAACTATTGAATACGTATGATAATGACGCCTGAAAATATGATTATGTAATGTTCCCGTTATAAAATAAATCATTAATCAAACTATTGCTAATGGAACAATTGATTTAATATATCTCAGAACCATTTTTATTTTGTTTTTGTAGTTTGTGTCGCCGTCGGCTATCTTTGTACACCCTCGGAAAGTTTTCCTTGATGGGTATTTAAGCATGGCTTGTAGGTAGTCTTTAGGTATGCATTTTGGATTATTTCTTTGTACTGCGAATTCCAGTTGGGATTCTCTGTTGTTCACCATTTCGGAAGTGAAAGATTTTCCCTACTTGGCTTTTTTGGCTTTGGTGGGATTCAACCCTCACCCTATTTCATCATCTGCAACACTTTGCTCGGATTTGACAAATTGGAGCACCATCATATTGCAAATTATCCTTGTATTCTATTGGTTCTACTCTCTTGTTCTGTGTAATTTCATCTATTATTTGTCTACATTGAATCTCATTGTTCTTTTGCAATCACTTTCCATATCCGTACAGACTCCTGCTGTCCATTCCAAACCACCACCTCACATGTTACTGCCTCCAAGCTTAGTTTAAGTTCACCGTATGGCCCTTACAACTACAACCATACGGCTACTTCTCTACTGTACAGTTGCCATCGTACAACTCCGTAATTCCCCTGTACGGCAGTCCCAAACATCTGCTCACCATATGGCCACACATCCCTTTGTACCACTCTTTACTTGCCCATCGTACGGCCACACACTCAATCCCTACCATACAACCTTTTGCTTCCCACCATACGGCTCCACTGCTACTGTACGGACAATCCTGTGCATTCCCTTGATACTGTACGACCTCTATAAACATACAACAGAGGTCTGTACTTTCCTCTCCTTCGAGGGAACGGGGACATTACAATGGTATCAGAGCACTTTGATTGTGCCAACTTGTGAACAATGAATGAGAGTTTATAGCCGGAAGAGACAAAGAACCAATTCCGTTGACAACCAACATCATGATGACACCAACATGGTTAGTTTGAATTGTATGGAAAAAATTGCAGCATTGGTACGGCGCAGAGGAACTATTGCTCTAGCCAGTAGCTTGAGGTGCACAGTATTTCGTGTATGGGGAACCCTTTAAGGACAAAGGGTTATGGTAATGCTTGATAGTGGAGCCACTCTAAATTTCATAAACTCATTTATGGTGAAGCGAAGAGGTCTACCTACAGAGATGCACTCAGGATTCCAAGTCAACGTTGTCGGAGGGACTCTTCTGCCCTGCACACACCTTGTTCCTCAGCTAAGTATCACAATGGCGAATCACACGGTGACTGAGGATTTCTTCATAGTGGACCTTGATGACATGGAGGTTATTTTGGGCATACAATGGATGGAGACACTTGATGAATACACTCAGAGTTTCAAACGGATGGATTTCACTTTTGTTGTCAATAGAAAAAATGTTGTTCTCCGTGGAATGGAAAATGAGGGTCCAAAGGAAGTTTTTGCGCATCAGTGGAGGCAACTTTTCGGCACGATGACGTTGCTTGGATTGCTCATTGTTTTGTTTCGGCAGAACCTATAAAAAGGAAATGGGCACCTGCTTAGGATGATGATCTCCAGAATATTTTAAGTAAACATGACAAAGTTTTTATAGACATTCCTCCTGGCATACCGCCTCATAGAGGATTTGAACACACTAGTGAGTTGGAAGCAGGAGCCAAGCCGGTCATAACCACACCTTACCGTCATCCTAAGAAATTCAAAGATGTGATCGAGAAGACGATTCAAGAACTGCTAGAAAAAGGATGGATTCATCCCAGTTCTAGCCCCTTCGTGTCATTAGTGGTTTTGGTAAAAAAGAAGGACGAGACGATGCACATGTGTAGACTACAGTAAATTGAACAAAAAACACTAAAGACTAGATATCCCATTCCGAGGATAGACGAGTTGTAGGATGAATTGCATGGTGCAATCTATTTTTTGAAAATAGATCTCCGTTCCGGATACCAGCAGATCCGCATGAGGGAGGAAAACGTGGAAAAGATGGCTTTTCATTGTCACTACGGGCATTATGAGTTCTTGGTCATGCAGCTTGGATTGACAAATGCACCTGCTACATTCCAATCGTGCATGAATCGCATCTTCAACAAACAATTGCGTAAGTACTTATTGGTATTTTTTGATGATCTTATTTATTGCAGGACATGGAAGGAGCACCTAAAACATTTGGATGAAGTCCTAAGGATCATGAAAGAGTAGTCTTTGTTCGCCAAGCAATCCAAATGTGAATTCCTTATGACAAAAATATTGTACCCAGGGCATGTTGTTAGTAGATATGGAGTTCAAGTTCATCGGGAGAAGATTCAAGCTATCCTTGATTGGCCTCCCCCAAAATCACTCACGAATTTGCGAGGGTTTTCCGCACTGTGCAGTTATTACCGGAGGTTCGTTAAAGGATTCTCTCAGCTCAGTGCACCCTTAACGGATCTAACAAGGGGTCTTTCCAATGGAATGAAAAGTCGCAACTCACTTTTGATAAGCTGAAAAAGGCAATGAGCACTTGTCCCATACTTGCATTACCCGATTTCACTTGATTGTTCATTTTGGTGTGCGACATGTCCAGAGAAGGCATTGGCACAGTACTGATGCAAGATAGACACCCCATAGCTTATGAGAGCAGGAAGCTTATGCAAACAGAACGCCTATATTTCATCTACGATGAAGAGATGTTGGCCATTGTACATGCACTAACCAAGTTTCGACAGTATCTGGTAGGTGCCAAGTTTGTCGTCTGCACGGATCACAATAGTTTGAGATATTTTCTGGAGCAACGAGATTTGAATGAGAGGCAATAGAAATGGGTAAGCAAGGTTCAAGCCTTTGATTTTGATATTAAATATGTAAAAGGAAAGAAGATGCTTTGTCCAAGAAACTCGTCGTCTGCTTACTAACCCAGATTTTAGCCGACTGGAAAGCACATTTGTTGGTAGAATATTCCAAAAACACATTTTCCTGTGAGTTAATGGATGGCAACACCAAGGATGATTGGTACAAAGTGGTGGATGACATCATTTACTATAAGAGTCGAATATTTTTAGTGCCGGAATCCAAATTGAAGCAGAAAATCCTGGAGGTACACAACTCACCCTTGGCAGGACACCCAAGCTTTCTCAAAACTTACAAAAGTCCCCATAAGAGTTTTTCATGGAAAGGACTTAAAGGAGACGTATTGTAGTATGTAAGAGAGTGTGCAGTCAGCTAGCAGAACAAATCTGAACATACTCTACCTGTCGGGTTACTGCAACCTCTGTCGATTCCAAAACATAATTGGGAAAATATCTCAATGGATTTCATGACGGGGCTTCCCAAGGTGAACGGAAAGGATTGTACTTTCGTGGTCGTTGACAGATTGACAAAGTACAGACATTTCTTCGCCATCCCCTCAGATTTTTAGGCTGCACAAGTTGCCGATCTGTTTTTTAGAGAAGTCTTTCATTTGCACAAGTTACCCCGAAACATTGTTAGTGATAGGGATGGGCGATTCATCAGTATCTTTTGGACAGAATTGTTTCGATTGGTAGGGACAAAATTGTCACCAAGTACTAGTTAACACCCTCAGACAGACGGACAAACAAAGATTGTGAACAAGTGGCTCGAAGGTTACCTTCGAAACTATGTTTTGACACAACAACGGGTGTGGGTCAAGTGGATACACCTAGGAGAATATTGTTACAATACCACATATCACATGTCCATCGGGATGGCACCATTCAAAGTTGTCTACAAGTACGAGCCCCTCTTGTTCATCGACACAATGTTGGGAGATAGCCGTGCACCAAGGGCGAGGAATTGGCTTTAGGAGGGATAGGACATCCTACAATACTTGAAGAAAAACTTGCAACAGGCACAGAATGAACAAAAGATGTGCACCGACAGACATCGAATGGAGAGGAGTTTCGAAGTAGGGGACTTGGTTTATCTCAGGCTTCAACTATATTGAAAATCTTCATTGAAGGAAAAGGGAAAAGAAAAATTGAAGCCGCGATTTTACGGCCGCTATTGCATAGTTCGTCGCATTGGCGAAGTCGCTTACGAGCTGGAACTTATGAAGGTAAGCCATATTCATAACGTCTTTCATGTTTCATGCCTGAAGAAGGCCGTGGAGCAAAACGTCATGGTAGCCACAAACCTTCTGCCACTCAACGAAGAAGGAAAACTCATATTGGAACCAGCTGAGATCGTTGAAGTACATGAGAAGGCCCTGCGGAACCGCATGGTGAAGGAATATTTGGTGCATTGGAAACACTTGCCATTGGACGATGTGACGTGGGAGGGCAAGCACATTCTCCAGCACCCAACATTGCATTTGCTTGAGAACAAGCAAAATTTGGGATGGGAGGACTGTAGTTCCCATTATAAAATAAATCATTAATTTAAACTATTTTTAATTGGCCGATTGATTTAATATATCTCAGACCCATTTTTATTTTGTTTTCATAGTTTGTCGCCGTCAGCGATCATCGTACACCCTTGGAAAGATTTCTGCGACGGGTATTTAAGCATGACTTGTAGGTAGTCTTTAGGTATGCATTTTGGATTATTTTGTACTGCGATGAAATGACCCACACTATATGGGTTACCAAAAAAAAATCGATACTGGATTGGGACAATTCGTCAAATACTTATCATGTAACCTTCAGTTTATATTATCTCCAGCAATATGCACCAAGCAATATAGATGTAACAAAATAGATAATATTACTAGCAATATTCAAGAAAGAATCTTATTGCAATCAAACCCTTACAATATTCAATAACAATTCAATAATCGAATAACAGAGCCTGGTTTGAATGTAGATAGCTAGAACAATATCAAAAACCTGAATTTGCTGTCTCCAAGAGTCGTCATGAAATTGTTAGATCTGTTCAAAGTCTGCTCTGACCCAATTAGGAAAGAATGCTGATGCCGTCAATTTTAACCCCCAATCGCTCCAATTTTTGGTGATGATACTGGTCGGTTCTGAATTGGAATGAGCTCTGTAGTTGTTCCAGCTGATCGAATTGCAATTTGCTTTCCGCCCAAATCTGGTCAAAAATCGCTGTCACCTCTATACTCATTCCCACGGATTATTCATGTCTGCGATTTCCAAACTCTGAATGGTGATGGTTGCTGATGATCTAGATTGTATTTGAAACCTCTCCCTGACCACCTGTCAATACTACTGTTTGTGTGTTTTTTATGTAATTTCTAACCATCAACAGAGCCTGATTGCGTTCCTCTGAACTGGTGCGATTTACACTTCTCTCTTGATGATCCGACCCGACTCCGCCTAGAATGACAAATAAGATACGCTATGACCTGCGATTTATTTATTACTCCATACTCCACGATATTGGTCTTATACGGAAACTCTGCTGTAAGGACGGATGGAAAGATGGGTCTTATCGATCTGTTCACACTTCGTCCTCTTTATATATTTTCAAATCTCTCACCGAAAATGCCCAATCCTGGTGTGGACTGAGCCTTCTGGTTCAGGTAAGACCAAGTAATAATTCGCATACAAATTCGCCCAAGTGAATATGCTTCCAATTTCCTTCAAGCTTCCCTAGTCCGGCAATAGTTAATCCCTTCCTCTGATATCAATAAACCACAAAATTTGGCCTTAGGCCACAGATCTCTGCCCAGGTGAAGTGATTGAATTATCACCTCCAGTTTGCAATAATTCGGATGATATTCCACACCCTCAAAATTGCTTACCCATGGAAGTTTTTCGTTCCCAAGGATAATTTGAGAATTTGCAGACCAAATGACTACAAATTGCTCCAACTGAAAATAGAAGTCGAATCCACAAACCGCCTCCTCCAATGGGTGCCCCCTGCCCTCTATTTATTTACTTTTTGAGAAGTCACTGGAAGCTTCTAGAACATCTTGTTATAACAACTTATTATAATGCACTTTATTATTAATTATCTTTATAAAATTAAACAAATAACTTTATAAAGTTAAAAGTGCAATCTCAATTTGACAGTAGAACAAGTAGGCCCCACTTACCGGTTTATAACTCTTCGAGAGCAAGAATGTAATCATCCGGTAACAGAGTGACTCCCTCTCCAAAATCATTTGCCTACGAGAGTCAATGATAGGCAAATCTATGGTAGAAGTTATATCGCTAGAAAGGGGACATGACATGCGAATTCCAATTGGGGTTCTCTGTTGTTCGCCATTTCGGAAGTGAAAGATCTTCCCTACTTAGCTATTCCGGTTTCGGTGGGATTCAACTCTCACCCTATTCCGTCACCTGTAACACTTCGCTCGGATCTGGCAAATCGGAGCACCATCATATTGCGAATTATCTTTGTGTTCTATTGGTTCTACTCTCTTTTTTTGTGTAATTTCATCTATTGTTTGTCTGCATCGAATCTCATTGATGTTCATACCATCAATTGTTCTATAATCACTTTCCGTATCTATACGGACTCCTACTTTCCATTCCAAACCACTACCTCACATGTTACAGCCTCCAAGCTTAGTTTAAGTTTACTATACGACCCTCACAACTACAACAATATGGCTACTCTACCGTATAGCTGCCATCGTATGTCCTCCATAATTCCCCTGTACAACAGTCCCCAAACATTTGCTCACCGTATGGCCACACATCCCTCCGTACGACTCTTTACTTCCCCACCGTACAGCAACACACCCAATCCCTACCGTACGACCTTTTGCTTCCCACCGTACGACTCCATTGCTATCGTACGAACAATCCTATGCATTCCCTTGATACCGTACAGCGTCTATAAACATACAACAAAGGTCCATATTGTTTCGACTGTTTCCTCTCCTTCGAGAGAACGGGGACATTACAGATTACACAAATGATGAATATACGACAAGTTATTTTTGTAGATCAAGGAAAAGCAAAGTAAATCCTTTTGAGAAAGGTACATTGCAAGATGGGTAAGGATATGGGTTCCAATACCGTGAGGAAAGATTTCAAGATGGATATGAACATGGAAACCCAGTGAATCAAGGGAGCCTACTCGTAGATGAATGCCTAATGCCTTGCGACATTGAAATTTTCATCCTCTTAAGGAAGTCATATAAGAAGCAAAAAGGATGAGTTTAATATACTGACTATTAAACCTTTAAGATACTTGTTGGTGTAAATAGGTATTTACTATTTACACTTTACTTAAGTTTACTTAGGTTAGTGCATTATTTTATTATTTCTCTTTATGAGACACTTAAGAGTTTGTGCATCTTCTACAGTTGTCATGTAGACAACATAGAAGTACGCAACTCTAATTATGCACATGGTGTCTACACCACAGGAGTTTGCGTCATTCACTGAGTTGTCATGTAGACAACACAGTTTTTTGCACTCCTAATTTAGCACATGTTGTCTACAACACTGATGTGCGTGTTTCACCTTTGTAGGCTTATCCTCTCATCATCGCACTTACTTTCGTGCATAATGGAGGATAACCCATATCTGGTGGACATGTGCCTAGTTCTTGGACTTATCATGATGCTGATTTCGAAGCATTCTAGATGCATCTCAGAGGCCTTTATGTTGAGGCACTCCTAGTGTACTTGTACATAGAATTGAATACTATATAGTTATTCTGATCATACTCTGGTCTAATTTGTGCTTGTGTTTAGAGTCCCTTGGTCTTGGGTAAATTCTGCCCTAAGGCAGATTCTTACATGGTATCAGAGCTGAGGGAGATACTTGTCACATAGCCATTGGAGACCTCGTTGCTTCATCTCTTTAAGGGACCCGATTCAGATCCGGAGCATCAGCTGCAATTGGGAGTGTCTAGAGCTGAAGCGGACTCACCAATTCATCAGGAGCGACAATTCGATGAAGATTGACTATAAATTTGCCTATTTTAGGCCATAGTCAACTGGGAGGCAAATTTTTTTTTGCAAATTGGAACCCGAAGGCCCGATTTGCAAGTATGGGTATGATCTATTTTGGTTTGCTTAATTAATTTTCGGATCTGATTAATTTTGCAATTTATTTCTCTGTATTTTTCGGAAATATTTTTTTTCGAAGTCATTCTCTGCGCAGTCGGGCGTACAGAGGAAAAATTATTGTTATTGTAGCGAACAGGCTAGACCTATCCACTTAATATTCCGTAGGGACTACTTTGTTTTTTCACAGGCAGGTCGGGACAGTGAGCAGAATATTCTTTTTGTGAAGTCCGGAGAATATTTCCCAACCGACGGGAAACACTACCTTTCCGGCTACACAACCGACCGGCAATGTTCACATATCCCACCGGCCAAGCCAACCCTTCCCATAGAGCGGCTTCACTTACTTATGAGGAGGTCAACTTTGTTTATATAAAGCGCTGAGTTCAATCATTTAGCCGATGTGGGACTAATCCCCTAAACTCCGGCGGGGAAAACATACTCCGGTGTCGCTGTTTCTAAAATCCAGCACCCGCGGTTTTAATCCCTCCGGCGTCGACACCAGACCACCATGCGGCGTGATCTCCCCAAACCCGAACACCGGCTCGGAAACAACCAACCCAACGTCGTAAAATTAGACTTCGGCAGACACGTGGAGCCCAATCAGACTCCGGCAGTCCACGCCAACAACGCACATACTGCGTCAGTAAATATACCACGTGGACAAATAATTACACGACACGTGGCCTCACCTTCCGTACCTGCACAATCAGCAATCCACGCCTGCACAGTCTGTACAATCCGTACGGGGACAAGTCATCGTCCGTACCGAGTGACGTCCCACTGGCCTGTGCAGATGCCGACATCATCAATACACAACCCTAAAATTGACAGTCGTTTGACCATCATACAAGGGCGTTTTTGAACTACCAAGACGGCCATTTGACCGTCAAATTTAACATAGTGTTTTCCTTTGCAGACCCCTCTTCATTTGCAATTTTGATTTTGGAGCTCGACTTCAAACAGCCTTAACTCAGTCATACGAACTCCAAATCAGGTGCAATTTTTTTTTATTTTGGGTAAAATTTCCTGAATTTTTCAGTGGTACAGTTTGTTTTTGGTTTTGGTGCTCGGATTGGTCAGAAATCACAGTTTTTTTCGACTGTACCTGTCTAATCCTGCTTTTTGCAACTTCAAAGGTATCGTACGGGCTCATCTGGACTCCTTTTCAGGTTCCGTTTTTTTTGAAAGTGTATATTTTTTCTTCTAGTTTTCAGATCTGTAATCAGATTGTAGCCTTATTTGGACAAAAGTATCACTTTTAGAGATAGGCCTTGTTTTGCATTGTAATGCTTCACAATTGATGTAATTTTGAGCTACATTGTAATAGTCTAGATTTGTACTCTATATAGAGGTTGTAATCAGAAAAATCAGAAAGTCCACTTTGTCCATTTTGGCAAGTGGCCCATTGTAAACGCACTATATATAGAGTGCCAAAATCATTTATTTGGGGGGGGGGGATTTTTTGATTGAGTGAAAAGGGGGGGTGTGTACTGTGTACTGTGTCTCCTTTATCTTGTGTTCTTGCATTATGGGTTCTTTTTCAAAGTTAACTCCACATAATTATTCTACTTGGAAAGAAAACATTAAAGAGCCATTGGTAGAAAAAGGTTTATGGCGTTATGTCACTGGTGCAGCCAAGAAACCTCCTACTGATGCTGATAAGCTTGTAAAGAAGACTGGGAATCCAAACAAGAGATGGCCTTAGGAACCTTGCTAAAAAATATCTCTGATTCTGTCAAATTTCACATTAGGAAGCTTACAGATCCAACAGATGTTTGGAATAAACTAGAAGCTTTGTATGGGACAGTAGATGAAGACATGGCTTTACACAATAGAGGATAAACTTCTCAAGTTGGATCCTAAAAATTTTGACACAATTAAAGACTATCTTACCCAAGTAGAATGTATAGGGCACAGCTGAATGATTGTGGTGAACCCATAAGGATGGAAAGATAATCAAACACATCATGACTCATCTTCCACCTGAATATGCTCCTTTTTGTTTCTAGCTTTAATACACAAATTAACAATGGGTAGTGCCTATGTTAAACCTTCATTCGAGAAATTCTCAGAAATGTTGATCCTTGAACATGGCAATCTAGTGGGTATGGGAATTCTCAAGTCTTCCAAAACTAAAGCCTTGGTAGCAAATGAAGGAAATTCAAGTGGCAAAAACTCAAACAAGAAGCAGAAGCAATGGAAGGCCAAACCACAAGACTTCACACAACAGTCCTCATCAAAACAACAATCTTCCACAAGTCAATCTTCTTCCACTCAACATTCTTCTTCACAACAAGGAAAGTCTTCTTCTAAGAACAATAAAAAAGGGAACAATTCCAACAAGAAGGAGAAGAAAACATGCTCCTATTGTAAGAAGAATGGACATGAAGAACATGAGTGCAAAGATAAGGAGATTGATGAATTGGTAAACATTATGAGGAAACACAAAATTGATGTTCCTAATACATACAAAGACAAGGGTTCTTCAACCACTTCAAAGGGCAAGGGCCAAGCTTTAGTTGCAAGTACAAACAATTCGGAAGAATGGGTTCTAGATTCTGGAGCATCTCATCACATGGGTGCTTCAAGGAAGCAATTTTCCTCTTTAAAAACTTCAAATGTACCTTACATCTATGTGGGCAATTATACTCAAATTAAAGTAGAAGGTAAAGGGAATGTTGAGTTAGAGAATGGTGTCTTTAAGGATGTACTTCATGTTCCTAGCCTTAGCACCAACCTTCTCTCTATCTATCAAATCACTCACTATGGATGTGGCAACAAAGTAGAGTTCCTCCCCGACACAGTAGTGGTGAAGAATCTCAAAGATGATTCAATGGTGGCGATTGGAAAGGCAAACCATGAGACTAGACTTTATTCTTTCTCACATTTTGTGCCTAAGTCCACGTCTCTTGCCTTGTTGACTCATTCAAATACTCAAAGTAAACTATGGCATGAAAGATTTGGACACCTTAATTATCGCTACCTTCAGTAATTAAGCAACAAGGAAATGGTCATTCGTCTCAAGTCAAGCTTTCAGAGGGAGTATGTCCAGGTTGTGAAGCAGGTAAACATCTCGAAGAGAAATATGACAAGGGGAAGTCTTGGAAGGCAACTATTGTTCTAGAATTGGTACATAGTGATGTAGCTGGCCCCTTTCCAGTACCTTCTTTTGGTAAGGCCCGCTATGTTCTCACATTTATTGATGACTTTTCAAGGTACACTTGGGTCTTTTTCCTTTTTCATAAGACTGAAGTCTTTGACAACTTTATCACATTCAAAGCTCAAGTTGAGAAGAAATCTGGGAAAGCCATCAAGATACTAAGGACAGATAATGGCAGAGAATATGTCAACTCTAGACTTATAGACTATTGCACACATGAGGGGATAGATCTTCAACATTCAGTTGCATACACGCCACAACAGAATGGTGTAGCTGAAAGAAAGAACAGAACCCTTAAGGAAATGACTACTTGCATGCTTCAACACAAGTCTCTCGATCAAGTGTTTTGGGCTGAAGCCATGTGCTGTGCCAACTACATTCAAAACAGAAGTCCGCATAAGGCCTTAGGATGGAATAACACCTTTTGAGGCATGGTGTGGAAGGAAACCAAGTGTTAAGCACTTTAAAGTTTTTGGTTCTCCAACATGGGCAAGGATACCTCCACAAAAGCGTAAGGCATTAGAACCACAAAGCAAACGATGCATATTTGTTGGATATCCTGATCATCTCAAAGCATATAAATTAATGGATCCAGAGACTCACAAAATCTTCTATGAGAGGAGTGTTCATTTTGAAGAAACATGCCCAAGTTTGGCTTCTTCAACTCCTCCTTCTTCCTCCTATGTGGATAGTGATCATAGTGATGAAAGTGACTCGGAAGATGAAATTCCTCTATCCTTGACTCGCAGGACTCCACCTTCGCAAGGTCAACAAATAGTTGAGGACCTTCCTTTTATCTTCTTCCACTAAACCTCATTGGGCACAGCAAACTCTTGATGCAGCAGGTTCATTGGTGGGAAATCCTTTAGACACTCGGAGGACTAGTTCACAACACAAGTCATTTCCACATGCATATATAGCCATTGCTTCAGATCCACAATCTTTTAGGGAAGCATCAGGAATTCCAGAATGGGATAAAGCTATGGAGGAAGAATACAATTCATTGATGAAAAATAACACATGGGACTTAGTTCCCCTTCCTAAGGGAAGAAAAGTGGTTCGATGCAAGTGGATCTATCAAACCAAATTTGCAACGGATGGAAGTATTGATAAACATAAGGCTAGACTAGTTGCCAAAGGTTTCTCGCAAGTTCCAGGTATTGACTATACAAAGACTTTTGCACTAGTTGCCAAGATGAACTCCATTCGCCTAACACTAGCAATTAATGCAGCTCAAGGATGGGTTGTACACCAGATGGATGTTAAGAGCGCATTTTTAAATGGTGACCATGAGGAAATTTATATGGAGCAGCCACAGGGGTTCGTACAGGATTCTACTATGGTTTGCAGATTAAAGAAGTCTATTTATGGTTTAAAGTAGGCTTCTTGGGCTTGGTATGCCAAAATGGATTCATTTCTCCTCTCAACAGGTTTCAAAAGATGTCATTCTGATTCGAATGTTTACATTCTTCAAAAGGATGACTCTCGCTTGATCTTAGTGCTTTATGTCGATGACTTGATCATTACAAGGAGCACTGCAAGCATCATAGCCAGTGTCAAGACCTCTCTTCATGACAGATTTTCCATGATAGACTTGGGTTTGCTACACTACTTCCTTGGCATTGAGATCATACAATCTTCAACAAGGATTTCACTTTCATAGCCCAAGTATGCTCTTGATTTTCTTTCTCGGTTTCACATGAGTGACTGCAAGCCTGCTCCTACTCCCTTTTTATCAGGTGTCAAGCTAGAGGCTAAGTGTACCACTCCACTTGTTGATGCGACATTATACAGACAGTTAGTTGGGAGCCTTATCTACTTGACACACACACGCCCTGATATTGCTTTTACAGTTGGTATGGTTTCCCGCTTTATGCAAGAACCTCATGAGCTTCATTGGAAGGCTGCCAAGCGCATTTTGCACTATATCAAGGGTACACATACACATGGGATTCATTATGCAGCAGGTATAGGGCTTCAGTTGATTGGATACACAGATTCAGACTATGCAGGAGACTTAGATTCTCGGAAGTCTACTTCAGGGTACACATTTCACCTTGGTTCCGGCCCTATTTGTCGACAAAGTAAGAAGCAAAACAATGTTGCTCTTTCTTCCACAGAGGCTGAGTATCGAGGAGCTATCAATGCAGCTACAGAGGCTCTTTGGTTACAGCACATCCTGGAGGAGTTTGAATTCGATCTACCTAAGCCGATAGTTCTTCATTGTAACAATCAAAGTGCCATTGAAATCTCTAAGCATCCAGTTCAGCATCAACGAACAAAGCACATTGAGGTTCACATGCACTATATCAAAGAGCTTATACATGAGCAAATCATTGCACTTCAGTACTGTCCTACAACAAAGCAGGTCGCTGATATTTTCACCAAACCCTTCACCGAGGTCAAGTATACTCATTTACGAGATCTCTTGGGGGTGCAGAATGTTGCAGATAGGGGAGTCCCTTGACTTCTCTCTTTTTCTTCTTCTGGGAGGGATTTTTTTCTCTTATGAGGTCTTCTTCTCTCTCTCTTTTTCTCTATTGTACTTATCTCTCTTTTTGGAGGAGGATTTTTCCCATGACGTTTTCCCTCTTTCTCCGCTTTATGAGAGATTGCATTGCATCATTTTAGCATTGCTTTTGTACATGGGTACCTAACATGGCCTAGTAGCGGGGACCCATTATGCATTATTGAGCTTAAGTGCACTCCCCTAGGTTGCACTTAAGGGAGGGTGTTGGTGTAAATAGGTATTTACTATTTATACTTAAGTTTACTTAGGTTAGTGCATTATTTTATTATTTTGCATTATTTTATTATTTCTCTTTATGAGACACTTAGGAGTTTGTGCATCTGCTACAGTTGTCATGTAGACAACATAGAAGTACGCAACTCTAATTATGCACATGGTGTCTACACCACAGGAGTTTGCATCATTCACTGAGTTGTCATGTAAACAACACAGTTTTTCACACTCCTAATTTAGCACATGTTGTCTACAACACTGATGTGCGTGTCACCTTTGTAGGCTTATCCTCTCATCATTGCACTGTAGACAACATAGTTTTTCACACTCCTAATTTAGCACATGTTGTCTACAACACTGATGTGCGTGTTTCACCTTTGTAGGCTTATCCTCTCATCATTGCACTTACTTTCGTGCATAATGGAGGATAACCCATATCTGGTGGACATGTGCCTAGTTGTTGGACTTATCATGATGCTGATTCCAAGGCATTCTAGATGCATCTCAGAGGCCTTTATATTGAGGCACTCCTAGTGTACTTGTACATAGAATTGAATACTATACAGTTATTTTGATCATACTCTTGTTTAATTTGTGCTTGTGTTTTGAGTTCCTTGGTCTTGGGTAAATTCTGCCCTAAGGCAGATTCTTACAAGACTAATCATCATTCTCATAAAAATGATTTAGTTTTAACATGTAAGTCCACCTTTGCATAAGGGGACAAACATCATTAAGAGTTCATTGAGTATAAATTTTTATTACAATCAATCATACATTCATCTTTTGATTATGAAATCATCAATCAATTTCTTTTAAGATCATTTGAGGTAGCTCACCAACCTTGACATCATGAGTTCTATTAATCATCCATTAACTTCTATTGATCACCTACTATGCTCAATCAATCACTATATACTCAATAAGAGTCAATCTTACATCCATCAAAACAATTTAAACATAAAAAATTAAGAGGACTTGTTCAAAGCATTCGATACACTTAATATTTTGAGTCTTGGTCTTATGACTAAATTAAAAAATGAGCAATTAAATAGGGAAGTGTAACAAGAACTAAGGGTTCACTAAGATCTAACAAAGAAAATAAAATAGCGAATTGCTAGGACAAGCAATTTTGGGAAGGTAGGACTCTAAGATCCCCCTTGAGGAATTTCAATTTAATGTTAGATCATAATGAATATAATATAATGCTATTTAAATTGATCTAATCAATTACAACAATTTATCAAGAGATAAATATATGTATTCATATTTATAACACCACTTAATATATTTACTAACCAATGGTCAAATAAACAAATAATATTAATAATAAACTTAGACATTATATACATAGTTCAAAATCTCATCCTTTGCCACTTACTGGGGAGACAAAAAATAAACTTCTTGGCAAATATCGGAAATAAATCGTCAACTTCTTAGGAAAATATCGGGAATTATAAAAATGACTTTAATTTAATTAGAAAAGCATTTTTTTGCAAAATTTAATAAGGATGTGTATATGATGAGTCAGTAAATGACTAAACAAACCAAACAAGCTGATTTAGATATATATAAATGTAATATGAAACAAAATTCCTTCCTTATGTGGAATGTCGATGGATGGCAGCCATATTCGGAGACTCTGAACTCTAAAGCAAACTAGAAATAGCAAATTGTCATTGTAAAAAGATAAGTAAATACAAATGCGAAGTACAATATGAAACTAATCTACATCTTCCTCTTCCCCTTCCCACTAAAATGAAAAAGAATTTAAAAAACTTACTTGTGAATCCAAATTTGCTTGAAAAAACTCTTTGAATCTGCTTTGAATCCACTTCAAATCCACTTTTAATCGATCTACAAAGCTGCCAAAGACTATTTCTCTCCACCAAAACCATTCGCCTCCCTTCCAAACACTTAAAATTGTAAAATAAACAATGAATGGGGAAGTCATTGGGCATCCCAATTTTACTGGTGCCCCCCGAGAGTAGTTAAGTTATCGTGAGAAGTTTGCAACTTATTATAGAGAAGTGGCCAACTTATTGGCGGCAATTTAAAGTCTTCTTGGCTTGCATTTCTTGCCAGAAAACCTTAAGATTTCATAAACAACACTAACTAATATACAATACTAATCAAATATTAAGTAAAAACAAATATAAACTAATTAATAGAAACCCTCATGAGAGGAAGCACGTCAGCCTCTATCTATGACACATGTATCAAGAGGTACAACCTTTTCTAGGTCCCATCGGCGACATATAAACCTTGATAAAGGACCATCAATCAGGAAAAGAGCTTTAAGATGGAATAGGAAGTAGAGAGGAAGTGCCACACAAGCCAGAGAAATCCCTAGAGCATAAGACTCACACAACGATTTGTCAACTTAAACTAGGTTGCGAACCGAACATATAAAAATAGACCAAAAAGGGTGAAAGACAATGGAGTCCAAGCATAGCCATGAACAAGAAGCAAGTGTGGATTGTAGAAGGATAAAATAGTGTGCAGACCATATCCGATATCAACAACAAGGATAAGACAAACATAAAATAGACAAAAACAAGTCCGATAAGATAGATAAGTAGAATTGATACCAGTAGCAAAAAGTTTGATAACTAAGGAGGGAAAAAGCTAGTTGTGATGCACATAAATAGAAAGCAGTGAACGATATCACAAATACATATACAAAAAATCATCATTGCAGCCTGCTGACAGCAACACAGTCAGCAACAAATCACGTCCCAGAGTCGAGCAAGGAGGTCAACGGTAAATCAGTGCAAGAGTATGGAAGAGTCATCCAATAAAAGGGATTAGAAGAGATGACAATTAGCCTAGGCAACAGCAAGTGAATTCCATCCAAGCTAGAGAGCAGGGCATTTATAGTCAACGTGAACCTAGACATGGATAAAAAGTACCAATAATAAGCAACCAAGAAAATTATGAATAAGACCAACACAAAGGCATGAACCAAACATACAAATCAACACCTAACAATAAATAGCAGATATCGAAGCCAAAGCAAATTAATGATAAAATAATAAGACTAAAACGTGATAACCAAATATAGAAAGAGAGCAAGGTTATTAGATGCGGTAGAGAAGGTCAACTACAACAGTAAGGAAAAATATCACAGAGAAGTGGACTCTATCAAAGAACCAAATAAAATAAATAGACTGATAAATGCTATATACTCACCATGCAAAAGAAGAGAAATAAACATAGTTGCAAGAAATCTTATACAGATTCAAAGTGGTATATTCTAGTGTTATTAAGGGTTATTAATATATAATAGAGATGAGGATCTATATTCTCATTGAGACCAAGACAGATCCTCAATGAGGGCATCCATTTTGGATTGAATTCCTTGAAAAGGAATTAAGAGATCAGAGAATGTCGGGATTCCTAAAAGAAATCCCAGAGAGAGATTTGTAGAGAATCTCTTAGAGACCATATATATTGTAGTGGGTGACCTATGCACATGTTAGAGAAAAGAGACCTGATTAGAAGTGGGATCTCTAGCAGGTAGTGATTGTTAATGAGTGTACTCATTAATAGAGATCCCAGAGTCCTTAAGGAGGCACTCTTCACATGAGGATTGCCTAATTGAGAATTATCCTCACTAGAGGATTAAGTAAATCTGAGAAAAGTTCATCCCGAAGGATTAGGACAGGTTAGTAAGGGATAGGATTTAGTTTGATATTTAATTAACTCATCATTTCTATCATGTTTTAGGATTTTAATATATATTTTCTATCATGTACTAACACTTTGTTGCAGGTTCCAACATTTATTTCTTTAGCTAAAAGGTAGGGACATTACAATCTTATGGCCTCATCCAATGATAGCTTCTTCATATGGTGTTCATTGTCTTTTTCCTTAGGAGTGATGGGTGGCTTGGGGTGACAGTAACTTCTAGAAGAGGAAGAAGAGGATGTCGCCATGTCACGTGCCTTCTTAATTGTTTCAGTGAGCATGTTAGGGTTAATCCTTTCACCGAACCTTTTAGCAGTTTCATCAGCCCATCCATAAATAACACAATCAAATGCCTCTCTGATATTTGTGACTAGCACGAACAATATTTGAAATTCTGCAATACAGTTGTGGACTGATTTATATTGCTTCAATTGTGCCAACTCTTTAAAACTAAGTTTCTGACCCTTTCTGTCGAAGTCTTTTATTAGCCTCTCCATGAATTCGGCATATGAGGTTACTTGATTGTGTCTAAGGGTGACCATCCCATGATGCCACTTTTGTGAGCGATCCCTTCTATATGACGTGCAACAAACTTGATTGCCTCATCCTCAGGCATCGGGTTAAGATGGAAATAGGCATCTTCCTTCTATACCCATTCTCGTGTGGATGTTGATCCAAACCTTTTCAAAAGATGACAGATTTATCTTGCCTATGTTTCATTTGAGGTCATCATTGTAGTAGTCACACTATAGTTGCCCGAGTATCTCATTCGCAGATCAACATAATCCTTGAAGAATGTCTCATTTGATATCCGTGTTCCTCAAATCTTGCTTTAATTTCTCTTGCTTGGAAAGTAGGCTCTGGCTCTTTGCAAGATGCTTCGGTTTATTGACGGTCAAAAGTGTGAATGCTGAGATTTTGCTCTCTCAATGACAGAGTTATTGCCGTGACCGTTTTGTTATCTGTTTATCTTCCCTTCTGCCAATCTCTGCAATGTTTCCTCCATGAGCCGTTTTCCTGTCTTCCCCTTTGATCATGGTGTTGTTGAATTACACCTGACTTCTGGTTAGCTCCCTTAACAATGCCATGACTTCAATGGTAAGATCCTGTAGTGCCCCCTTTTTGTCAACAGAAAGGTACCTCCTCCAAGTTTACACCTGCATCCAGTACCCAATAGGTTGATATAATCACCAACTTTGATACCACTTTATTGCTCCCACGTCACCCTAACAGTATGGCATTATTGTGAATGCACATGACTACCTTGTATGGTCCTCCAATTGTGTAGTTTGTACGACAAAAACTACCTACATGTGGGTGTTGGTGTTGGTTATGTATCTCAACAATACGACAAACTAAATACCCAAGACAGTCATCATCTAGACAGTTGGGCCCATAATATGGTACTTGCACATGTCCTCTGCCAGTTGACGTGTGAAGTATGCCTCTCCACCTACCACTGTACAGTGGACTTTGATGGATCTTGTATGACAACTCAGACTTCTAATTTGTATGACATTAGTAAAGTATTGTATGGTGCCGACTTAGTCTCCTCTACACAGTGATGTGCTTCTAAAAATGTCATACACTGAATTGGTTCCACTTGTATGATATATCCAATGAGGCTGTACGACCAATGTAGAGTGTACAGTGATAGTCGTGTGGATACCAGTACTTCATCAACCTTTAATGCTCTACACAAAAGTAACAGACTTTACAAGAATGATCATACACCAATTACTAAATAGAATCACCAAGATGTCACAAGGTTCACATAAACAAAAGAAATTCAGATTCAATAATGATAGAACTTCAGACTACAATAATTCAGATCAAGAGCAGAGCATGATAGAGTGAGGAGTCACTCCCATTGAAACTGCATAGTGGCAGTGTATGGAGGATCTTGCACCTCCAAAATGGCAGACAACGCTGTAACTACAGCTGTAACACACATACAAAGAAAATACCGAATTCGCATTCCTGCAACAATAACTAACCCGGCCTTATACAGCCCCAGGAAACCATCTAAAGGATTACAAATATGCCGACCCAGCCAAACATTACTGACAATAAAATATTAATGGGCCCGAGAGATAAAAAATATTAATTTTGGGGGCCATACACACAATTATTAAATTATTTAATATGTTGGGGACATTAAAATGAAGTACCTATTCTTGACAGATTGAACACATTTCTGAGTTGGGAAAAGAAAGAGTTTTCTGTTCTGAAGATAAGTCACAGAGGTTGTTTGAAGACTTTTCAGGTATAGAGTAGATTGTGTTTAATGTTAAGTATCATACATTTAGACTCTTGCAACATAGACACCAGTATTGTTCAGTATCTTAAAAAGACTTGATTATGAATATCTGAATCGGTAAGTATACTGTGCATCAGAACTCGGCAATATATAGTTTTCAGACATAGAGAGAAATAAAACTCCTGCTCATATACTGAAGCATCTTGAATGGTTGATTTGATATCAGTTTGTCCTAGTGCAGATCTTTAGAAAAGGGCTGTGTTATTTGGTTCAGTGCAGAGGCCTTACAGATTGATAAAAACATTTGAATCTCATTCTGTTTTCTTCTATATTTGATCAGGCTTCATTTTTGTATCAGATCCTCAAAAGATGTTTGTTTCTTAGAAAAGATGTTTAAACATATTGCTTTTATGTTGTTGAGTTGTACTCAGAGATGATTGAGTTGGTGCACAAAGACATCGAACTGTAATCAGATTGCAGGCAGAGAGGTTGTTTATTTGGGTCGGTGCCCTACAAGACATTATAATATTTATAATTGTAAGGCTGTATTAGGACGATAGATCCCAGCAGCATTTCTCACCGTGGTTTTCCCATTTTGGGTTTCCACATAATTTATTTGGGTTGGTGCCCTACAAGACATTATAATGTTTATAATTGTAAGGCTGGATTAGGACGATAGATCCCGGCAGCATTTCTCACCGTGGTTCTCCCATTTTGGGTTTCCACATAAAACTGGTCTCTTTTGTGTGGATTTTTTTATGTTCATTCTGATTTCCATTGCACAAGTTTTGCAATTCATTTCAAATAGGAAACTTACTTAAGTTTATGAAGAGTTTATTACTACCGATTCATCGTCCCCAGTAGTAGACCTATGTTCTACATTGCAGAGGTTAGAGTTTGACTTAGCAAGCTATAAGTATAATAGTAATTTTACTTGGAGAGAATTGTAAAAGCAAAAAATTGCTACTCTTTTATTCAACATGGTTAACTTTTTTATTATTTCTTTGTATTTCAATAGTATAGCGACAATTTGGGGCTAATGTCACAGTGGGGTCAAGGGGCAGCCCAAATTAAAGCATTTGAGTTCACACAAACCATCATGACGTATGCCATTTGTCATAATTTTATCATTTTCAAGTGTCCTCCAAATGTCGCTAAACTCTTCAAAAGATGCCCAACTTCCTTTCATTTGTGTTCAAATTTTTTTAAAATTTTAATGCCTGTTTTTCCTCACATTCATGAACTTTGTGGAGTCTAACTATTAGGACTCAATATGATTGGTGAGTTTGGTAGGCTGGCTAAGTCTGTCTAGACTCTTTGGGTACCCAAGTCATGAATCTCTAGGACCCATTTTGCTCCACCTACCTCATAGGTCAGTGAACCTTGGTGATTCTTGGCAGGTCTTGTAACTATAACTTGAATTTCCTCCCTTTCCTGCCTTTTTGACTCCCCGTAGGTCCTTTGCAATTCCACAAGGTAGGTGCCCCCTTTTTTCTGCATTATGCCTTTCTTTCTCGGTGTTAATGAGTTCTTTGTGGATTCCCTCTTTCTTAACCTTTTTTACAGCTTTTATGACTTTTCAGATTACTATTTTTTACTATTTATCTTTGTTTACAATATCGAGTATAAGGATACTTATCGCATGTAGTATAGTAAGATATAACACAAAATAGATACTTTATTCATATACGCAATATGCACTCCAATGCTTACAATATGATTATGATGATCAATAGTCCCTTCTGGACCGTGTACATATACTTTCCCGAAGGGGTGACTCAACCGTCATATGCCCTTTCAAATACTCTTCTACCCATCAGCTACAATATAGATTTTATCGACATCATCCCCCCCCCCAAAAAGAAAAGTCGTCTTTGGACGACAATTACTAAATTTCTGAGACAAATTAACAAAATATAATACATTAACTGTGACTAACTATATCACAATAGATCTTTTCCATCACATCACATTCACATTCCTCCTATGCCTGCACCAAACTGGTCTCCAAAAACACGTTGCGTCTGTAGCCTCTGCTAACACAATACTATCTCCCTAGCCAATCTGACCTTGATAGCCACCCGTGCTGCTTTCTCTACCTCCAACTCTTGGGTACGTTGAGCCATGTGTCACTCTACTGCCTCCAACTGGATGGTCAGTTCCTCTCGAGCTCTCTATGCATCCACCAAGACAGCCTAAGTCCAACCAACACCTACTCCGAGTGCCTCAAAGCATAACACCACTCTCAAAAGGCTTGCTTCAATGCCTTCTCCACCTCTGGCATATAGACACTCCATGCCTGCAATAGCTCCAAGTCCCATCAACTACTCACACTTCCCAAGATTGATAATTGAACTAACTAGGCGTCTAGGGGGCAACGTCCCTAGCGGGATCAAGGGGCAGCACATACCAAATTAGCACCCTCAAACCCACACAGAAGTCCATGGAAAACACCATTTTTGTGATTTTTCTTCCAATCTCATACTCTTTCTACCAACCACTTATGTTTTTTTTCACTACCTGTTTATGTCTTTCCCTTTGGTACCATATGTTATTCATTGTGAATTGTTTTGATTTGTCGTCATTTTTTTTTAGAGAACCTCCTATCACCCTTCTTCTGTGTCCTTACGATGGTTGTCCCTTGTATCAATTTATGTTGTACGGTTGTGCAATGGTGTTTTATAACTTCTCTGTGTTTACCGTACGTTGTAAGACAATCTCCTGTCCTTCAAGTGAGTCTATATGGTGATCTTTACGGCTGATGGTTGTACGGTGTTTTATGTCTACTTTCCTTGGGCCGTACAATATCTATGTTTGGCTACCCTTCAGACCGTATGGTATTTTATGCTTACTTTCCTTCAGACCGTACGACATCTATACTCTCTTGCAGACTATCTTCCTTGACCATGTGATTTTCTACTCCTAGCTCATCCGTATGGTGTAAATCCTATCACGCCTTTGCTTCTGCCAATGCTTGTACGGTATGGTTGCTCACCGTACGGTGCCCTTTCCTTGTGCTCTTTTATCCTAAATGTCCTTGCCAGCCATACAGTACTTATCTCTCCTCTTTAGTTGGTCGTGTGGTATGTCTCCCTGAGAAAGAAGTCCGTACTATGTATAGTGATAATGACTTTATCCTCTATCCTATTTGTGGTGGTCGTACGATGCCCTTCTGACTCTTCTAACGAATGGTCGTACAATATCTAATTTCTCCCTTTTATCAATGCATCTATTCCTAGGCCATACGATGTCCTGTATCTTACTCCTTTGTACCATACAGTGTATTCCTTATACCCGTACAATGCCCTTCTCACTAATTAAGACCGTATGGTGTCATCTTGTTCCCAATTAGTGGTTGTACGGTGGTTTTATAGCCTTTAGCTTACTATTATGTTGTTGTCACTCATATAATTTCCTCTTTTATATTTACTTATGTCTATGGTTGTACTATGAATTTTTTTTTTTCTCATGTGCTTTATAAATTATGTACACTTATTTACATATATACATTATAAAATTTTACGCACGTCACACAATACAACCCTCTTCTTCTAGGCCATACAGTGATCCTGAGATCATACGGTGCTATGCCTATTTACTATGCTGACTGTGCAGTCGATTTTGTTGCTGTTCGTCCATGCTGTCCATATTGTTCACACAGCCACTTCCTTTTCCCAGTCCGTATGTCAACAAAATGCTTTTATATCTTCCTTTGGATTGTATGGTGTTTGGTGTCTTTTCTTTGCACAAACCATATGCAACCGTACAGTAGCCCTTTCTTGCAATCTTCTCTTGTCCGTACGGTCACTTGCTTCCCTGCATTTGTATGATTTCCTCCTGTTGTTGTGTGGTGATACTTTTTGATGCTTTCATACGGTGTTGTCTTTGGTGTTCTCTACAATTTGTACGAGGTCTTCTAAAACCGGTTCACCTCGCTCATTCCCATGATTTTCTATCCGTATGGTGTACGATAGTGTCTTCCCCTTGCCGTACGGTGCATGTTTTGTGTCTGCGTGCAAGATCCGTATAGTACTCCTTGGTGGCCATACAGTGAGCATTTCTGGTTGCTACGTAGTTCTTTTTGTCTCCTTGTGCTAGTTGTACAACATGTTTTCCTTGTTGCTGACACCTTTCTACTAAATCTGTCATGTAGTGTAACCTTTTCTTTCTATGCAGTCTGTTCACTGTGCACCATACGGTGGAATCTTTCCTTTTGTGGGTTCGTACGGTATGTTCTTTTTCTTGTACTGGTTGTATGGTATGTTCTTTCCTTCAGCTTCAACCGTAACCACCTTTCCTTCTTTCACTTCTCTATATTCCTTCGGACATTCATTTTCCTCTCCTTCATTCCCTTCGTTGACCCCTAACATATTACAACTCGGAAAGAGCTCATAGTCCTCCATCTGCCAATGGAGTAAGCTGTTCACCGAGTCTAGGTCGTCATCATTCGGCCCTCCTAATCTCAATACTCCTTCGTTAGGTTCCATTCTTTTTTTCCCCTCGTCTTTGCCTTTGCCTGCAAAATCAATGACACTACCTCCTCACCTACCATCTGTGTGTGCAGGTCGATTATAAACCTTCGGCCTCTGCCTTCCATGGACAAGGTATTCTGCTTCCAATCATGTTTCACTTTTTCCTGTACCAACCAATTCCATCCAAGGATGGTGTCATACCCTTTTCTTTTTACCACAAAATCCAACAGGATTGGCTATGTGCTGATAGTTACAAGTTGTGCCATCAAGGTCCCTAAGGGCTTAATCCCGTGCTAATCGACATTGAGTAATTAAAATGTAGGTGGCCACAATGTAGGTTGTCCCAACTTTTTCCATATATCCTCTGCTAGTACGTTTACTCCTGACCCTCCATCTACGATTGTGTCTGAGTACGATTCCCAAGATACCCATCTCTACTACTGCAAGATGTCTTCCTGTAGTGAGTGCCAGTAGCTGTAGTTGCTCCACTGCCATCCTTTCCTGTCTCGTCCATTACTTTCAAGAGTGGTGTCATGTTCAGTATCGTTGTTCGCAACTAAGGCATTGTAAGAAGGTCATTTAACTTCATAGGAACTTCCATTTGCATTACCTGCCTTATAATATTTTGTTCTGCCAGGTTCCTCTTAGAGGTGCCAGCAATGTCTTTTGTTTGTAATTTTTCCATTTCCATTTGTTTTTCCAACTCCATTCGTGCTTGTTGCAACCTCTTCTTTCCTTCCTCTGCATCTGGGTACATTGCCTTCTTTGCTTGCTCGCAAGTGATGGCTAGTATCTCCTGATCACATGTTTCGATGCTTAACAAGTTCACCCCTTGCATAGAGCATTTCAAATCCTTGTGGTCTCTCGGACCACACCATCTGCATAACAGATGTGGTTTTGCCTTTGTGGTATAGTCTCTGGCGAAGTGCTCCCAGAGGTTGCACGCATGACATTGTATCATCGATCGTCCACTCGAGTTGTACTGTATTCGACTTCGACCCCGTTTATTGTTATTATTGCTATTGTTACCGCCTTGTCCATGCCAGTTATTGTTTCGGTACCCTCTTGAGGTTGTGTCATTGTTCATGTTTGTTCCTGCTCCTTGCGTGGACACTTCCTACATCAGTAACACTTGCTAGTGTCCCTTCATCTTCATATTGAACAAGTATTCCTTTGTGGAATGTCCCGCAATCTGGCAAATATCACAAAATTGTTTTTCTAGGTAGGAGCCCTTTGTGTGGCCCTCCTCCTTCCAGTTCGTACACCACAATTCCCCTTTCATCAAGTCAGAATTCTTTTTCAGATTTTTGAACTCCATCATCCGTAACATATGCTTCCACAATGCTTGAACTTTCTTACTTGATTCTTTGTCGTTGCTGCTGCTTTCAGAAGATGAATCGTCTGAGTTCGATGATTTTGTTTCTTCTTTTTGCTCATTTTTTGCTCACTCTCTAGATCCATCATCCGATTATACGCATCGATGTACAATGTTGAAGGTACAATTTTCATCTTTTTCTTTAGTGTCGGCCGTAGCCCTTCAACAAACCATCTTTTCTTTAATCCATCGGCTGGTTGGTTCTCCTTTTTTTCCACCAACTCCTTCAGCATTCTTGCATATGCCCGGATTGTTTCGTTCTTCCCCAGTTTTGTACTGTATATTTCCGCTACTATTTCATTGTTATCCCTCAACAATCAAAAATTTGCTATGAATTCTTTCATAACTTTCAGCCATATAGTTAATTTTTGAGGATTGGCATCTGCAAACCAATCAATTGCTACATCACGTAGGGTCATCGAAAACTCTTAGATCCAGTCATCTTGATCCGTTACACCGTTTGCCATCTAGATCGTTTCACATGTTTTACAATGTCTAGCTGGATCGGTCGTCCCATCACCATTGAACTTCGGCAATTTTTCCTTTGGTCCTGCCTTTGCTAATTTCTTCTGATTCTGTAGTACTTGTTGTGTACTTGCACTGTTCTACACAATCGCGCTACTTCGGACAACTGCCCTACTTTGGACAACCGCATTATCCGGTGAGAAAAGATCTTCCTCAAGTGAAGTTGTTTAATTCTCTACTTGTATCTGTTCATCAAGTGTATTGAGAACGAAGAGTTCACTCCACGCTCATACTCCTTTGGCACTTTGAGTCGTGCGAGTTACTTCCCTTCCGTTCGGATTCTCTCCTCTCGGCGTATACAAGCCAAGGAACTCCTCCCTTGTCTCTTCCACCAAATTCAATTGCTATCGAGTTTCTTCTAGAAATTCCTTGGCACTCTTCGATCTTCTAGGTGAATGCACTCCCTCCGTCTATGCTCCTTCACTCCCTCGGTGCCCATCGGTAAGTTGCTGAAACTTTTGTTTGTGCTCCGCCTATTGTGCTAAAATTAATACTTCCTGTGCTGTGCATATCTCATCCTTATTTTTTATCTTATTCCTATCTTTATTAAGCAGATTCAGCATTAATCTTCATAACACTTCCTTGTTCCAAGTTCGACTGACAACGATGCCAAATCTTTACTGTACAAGGTAAAAGGATACTTATCGCATGTAGTATAGTAAGATATAACACAGAATAGATACTTTATTTATATACGCAATATGCACTCCAATGCTTACAATATGATTATGATGATCAATAGTCCCTTCTGGATGGTGTACATATACTTTCCCGAAAGGGTGACTCAACCGTCATGCGCCTTTTCGGATACACTTCTACCCATCGGCTACAATATAGATTTTACCAACAACAATCTTTATAAGGCCTCCTCTTCCTTCTTTTGTGGTACAGCTTGAGCTTTTTATTCCTCTTTGAAGTTCAATTTTCACAATTACATACACCATATATTGAGCTGATGTTCATCAGAGTTGAGGGGAGATTATATCAGAAACAGTTGCTGCAATGGTATGAATTTGAAATATCAAACAACAGTATTGGAGAAGATAAATTTTTTTGACGAGCCTTGTTACATTTATCCCACTTGATTTAAATTGATCCAAGGGAGGCACATTGATGATCAATCAAATTCTAGGTTGCCTTGACTGAATTGTCATCTTGCTCTTGAAAGTTAAGAAAACTTCTTCATCAACTGGAGTCTACTAAATATGGAACCAAATATAATGGTCAATCTGTTATGAATAAGATTTAGCAGATGCATGCATTCTTCTAGCAATTTCAAATCTTTAAGAGAAAAATTTGAACATGGGTAGATTATTTCTAGTTTCTTACTTCACCTTTACAGCAAAGTAATAACTTTCCTTACTTCACCTTTATAGCAAAGTAATAACTTTCATTGGGTAGAGGAGAATAATTTCAATTCTTAATACTCAGGACATTCTTTGCCCAAATTGTAGTTAATAATGGATTCAGTTTTATGTGTTGTCAGTTCCATGCGTGTATGCATGTTTTGCATCTCTTGCTGGTACCATTTCCTGTTGTGAATGTTTCTGTATTTTCTACTTGATAACTCACTTTATATTGAAAGGCAGAAAGGTTGTTCATATTCATACTTTACATAATTAATTTTGTGCTTTAAAAGCCTAGTTTAAATACTATATCAAACATTGTAAGAAATATGTAGTGAAGAGGGTTTTTGTGATTTTCCATTATTTCATGTTTGACTTTAATTCTCTTTTATACAGCCTAAATGATAGGAAACCAGTTGCAGATGAGGATGAAATTGTAGTCATGATTGCTCCTGATTACCAAATGCTACAGAGTGTTGAACAGATTGCACAATTATTGTCCGACAACTCGGTATTTTTTCATCTTTCTCACCTTTATTTGTTGTCTTTGATGCAGTCTTCTTTGTCCTTTATGTTAATATATGTTCGATATAAAATTTTAAGATAGGAGAGTGAGCCACATTCTCTTTCTGGAATCCGACTTTAAAAAAATGATCAGCTTGCAAAACTTCTTAGAATTTTAGGTGTATGAATCCAATATAATGAAGCATGGGAAATATTGTGAAAAAGGAAAATGGGGATAATATGTAGGGAAACATTGTCCGTATAAAAATACATTTAGTGATAGTGCAAAGTAAAGTCCTATAGAAAGACATTAGTTCTATAATTTTTTTAATTATAGAAGTTTAGTTTTGACTATGTATTGTTTATTTATTCTACTTTAAATGTACATTAAATTTGGGTGAGGTGAGAAGGTATTAGTTTGAGAAACTTCGTGTTGCAGGGCATTACATTCATGATAAAATAGAAAATCAAGGCTCTTAATGTAGCAAAACCATGCGAAGTCATGATCAGAAACAATATTAGCATGAGTAAACCTAAAAATAAAAGAGTGGGAGGGCTGTCAATGCTATGTTATTCTTTTTGTGAAGTCACTATTAATCATGCTGGTTTGCTAGTTTTCTACTGTGTTACAGTACTTCAGGTTTGCTTAGGAATCCGAGTACAGATCCTTGTTTTGATGCATTTGGGGGCACACAGGGAGCGTAAAATCTCCTTGTGGATGCTCTCTGGTGTGCCTTACTCTTAAAAAGTGCTTTTTTCCACTTAAACATGTGTCAAAAGGACTTTTTTATTACTATTTTTCCACTAAACTCTAAAATGACCCTAAAAGAGACCATTCATTGTTTTAACATATTATTTTGTTTGCTATTTTTCTCTCATCTCATTTGATCTCCATTTTGGCATTTCAAAGGGTAGGTGATTATTTTTGAAGAGACTAATTGGTCGGTTGCTAGATAGCTTCCACAAAGGAGACCCAAGCATCTAAGGTAAGGATGACATGTTTCAAGGATTGGGTGGCATCCAGATGGGTTCCAGGGATTGGGGGACAAAAAGCCTAGGTTGTGGGATGATGGGGGGAGAACGAGTGGACAATGAAATGGGTGGTTGGTAGTGAGGTGGTGCTATATATAGTATATACTATATACTGTACATATAGTACTTGAAATGATAGTTATGAAAAGATGTATAAGAAGTAATATAGAAAAATTGCAAATACTAAATAGCTGACATTGAATATCGATGGAATACTTAAAATTTTAATTTGATAAATGAAATTGTCAAAATAGTGAATGGAAGATTTCTATTATACCAAAAATATCATATAGATTATTACAATGAGTAACATGATATCAAAACAAGTACAAAATGTCAAAATGTAGTGAAGAGGCTTCTAATTATCCCTCAAGGAAAACTCATCATCACTCGAACTACTGGACTTCTCATGGTGAAGATCCCCCCAACAATCATCGACCAGCCTTACATCTCAAGCCTCCGCATCCTGATTCTCATCAAATTTCTGATGGGTCTTCTGACTTTACATCCCATCATGCTTCTGGATTCTCCTTGTACATGTGCAATGAAAAAAACTCTTACCTATTGTGTAGTAACATTTTTAAGGATAGTTCAATGTTTTCATGTGTATGCAAGCTAAGTCACAAGGTTTGAATTCGAATTCGAGTTCATCGATCATAAAATTCGAATGAAATCCGGCAAGGGTAAAAGTTCGGAAAAAAATTCGACATTAAAATTTAGTTATATATATTTATATATTTTTAAATATTACTAATATATCCACAAAATTGTTAAAATAGTTGAACGTTGTTAAATAGTTTAACTAAATAACTCAATATCAGTTTAAAATTAAATTACAGTGTTATGTTAAAATTCATAAAATTCGGATGACATTCGGAAAGAGTTAAAATTTGCTGAAATTCAAATCAAAAGGATGAAATTCGGCAAATCCTGTGACTTAGTATGCAAGTATAAGTAGCAGAAATATCCATACCACAGATTTGTTTATGGCTAATTGGAAATAACAGGAAAAATAACCTCAGGACAAGAGACAATGAAAAAGCTTAGCATTGTATGATCATCTCATTTGCTTCTATCTTTTCTCCTTGTGAGAATTTGGTGCAATACCCACTTTTGGTCTTCAAGACAATTCTTGCCTTTAAATGAAAATAAAATGTTCTATTCTATTATGTGTTTGTGCAGGTTTAGATGCAAGCACACTTTATGATGGCATAAGACCCCATTGTATTTTTAGATACAATTCATTCTAGGTTTCTTTATGCTATTTTCCCATGGTGTAAATATTCTTATATAGGATTCATTTGGTCAAGGTCCTCTATGGTTCGTTGATTTGATCTTTTTCTTTTTGTCTGTGTATACAGCCAAGACCGCTTATTATGTGGAACCCTCGCCTATTTAGTGGAGATGTTGGAGTTGGTCTAAATGTCAGACGCTTACGAGAGACATTTCTGAGGTAAGAGGTATGATTTTGTTTTCATATTCTCATGTTCAATATAGTTGAATGTTATTTATTAACATCAATATTATTTACAATAGGACAATTGGCCAGCATATGATTTGTCGCACAAAATGTTAACTATAATGAAAAGAACTAGAATCTGTAAGCATGTGTATGCTGCACTTATGATCCGTCCAAAATATATCACTTTCTTGCATTCATTACTCTTATCCATGTGATAAGGCAATGCAGGACATGCTACTAGATTCCATGCTAGATATTTTCAGTGCTCATATTGAGTTGAAATATGCTCTGTTAATGTTTTATTTTGAATTTCATCAACTGTAAGTGAGATAGAACACGATGTCTTTAACACATCTTGATCACAAAGATTCCAAAGTGGGCAAGGCAATAGCATACAGTGCTTCCAACCACACAACTATCTAGATAAATCCAGTTACGGAAGTAATGGTGGCAAACTGACTAAAGCACATAACTGGCATAGCTAGCCTAATCAACACTTTTCAGTGGGTTGTGTGAATACAAGGCAAGCCACTGGCATAATATTAATCTTGACTCAGAGAGAAATGGTTGATGGTACCAGTTCTTGCAATACCAAAACTGGCTAAATCAATACAAAAATGGTGGATTATGAAATGCTATAAGAACTGGCAGTAAACCATCTAGTTTACAATATGATATGCATGTGATTTTAAACCCGTCGGCAGTTATACCATCCAGATCTGTTTGTTTGAAAATGCATACAAAGACGGCCTCCAAAGGTACTACCATCTGAGGTTTATAGCTAAGTTACTGGTTCTGATTCTGGTACAGATGCGGGTTCAAGATTCGTCCAATTTTTTGGGGGGTTGGGTTTGGATTTGTTTTGGGTTCACCGTAAAAAAACATATGTTTTAAAAAAAAAAATGTATATGTGTGTGTAATATATATGCGATAACAAATAAGTCCATACATCACTATGCTATTAGTAAAGCAACATAGCAAATAACACCACCATATCCATGTTTCAGTTCAATAGGATCAGCCTTACATACAATATGATACACTCGCTTGGTCACATGCATGGATCATATTTCCATATCAAGGAGGCAGTTTGAGAATAAAAGAAATTGTCAAAAGATAAGTGCAGTTATCTGAATTTTTTTTTTTGTATTGGTTAGAGGATTTCTTACTGTGCTAGATAAAAAGTTGAGATTCAAATTCTAAGGCCCTGATTCAAAGATATTATATCCTTTTTAATGAAATTCCTCTATAATTGTCAATTCTCAATTTGGATTTCTTGTACAAGCAAGTGTTCATTTTCATTCACAAATGCACAAATGACATATATACCGCATCTTTTTTGGTCTTTTTAGTGGTCACTTTAGGCTTGGGAGGATTGAATAGACTAAATTAAAAAACAAAACAAAAAAACTCACGCTTTATAAAAATCTAAAAAAATGTTTTCAGACCAAATTTAGCCCAGGTTTGGCTGCTGGGCAGCAAATTCTTCAAAATTTACTGCAAATTCTGCCTGGGTTCCTCTGATAGAATTTGCAGCAAATTCGTAGTTTTGCAAGAGAATTTGGATCGAACAAGGACCAGACTTTGTATAGTATCGAACCAGACTTTGAGGGTTGCTGGAGAGCATCTGGAAACTTAGGTTTATAGGATTGACATGGAATGCATTACAAAATAGTATGAAACTGCTGCAACAATAGATTTATTATTTTGATCAGACTCAACACTGCTCCAAGCACATAAATATCCCCCCAAAACTCAGTTTAAACAGAGAATATCATCCCTACAACATCAAATTATTAATCCAACTGATGTATACATCTGATAGTCAATGCAATAGGTTGATGGAGGTCTGATGTCACTTTGTTCAGCTACTCAGAACACTTATGTTACAAATATCGGACTGATGCACTATTAATAACTCATTAGAAAGAATATCCATGTAGCTGAATACACTATTTGGATGCATACCAACACAACTGAACTGATCCTACTAATCTTTGTGACTGCTGCAAAACTGTCATTGGAAGCATGTCAGAACTTGAAAAGGTAAACACTCGGAACCTTAGTTACCAGATTTGTGCCCTAGAGGCTGGATCCGGATTCGGATCCAATCTGGATTTGGATCTGATGAGGATCTGGATCCGGATCCATGGCTGGATTCATCCCGATTTTTTTTTTTTAATTTAATTTTTTTTCGATTATTTTCTTATAATCATTATGGTTTGATCCATAGATTCATACCAGAATCATAGATTCATAGTATGAAATAATTTAGAATCATAAATTCATACTTTGAAATTACTTAGTTTTAGAATTATGTATATTTCTCTCATTTTTAGTGTGTACACACACACCCACCAATCCTCCACAAATCATAATTGGGGGAAAAAAAAATCACGAATCCACGGATCCGATTCATGTGCCCGAATCAGATTTGTTTCATGAATCAGTAACTAAGCTCAGAACGAGTATTACAAGACCTGGCCTCAGATCGGACTCGGCCAGCTGATTTTTGATTCAAACTTGGACTCAGCTACCAGACTTGGCAAAAACAAGGCAGAGAATTGGCAAATTGAAACCAAGAAATTCAACGAGTTTTAAGGATTTAAAACTTGTTTTATGCATCCTTTAATAAATAACCTTAAATATATAGTAATGTAAGAACCCTGATGTTTCTGTCTCAAATTCACTGTCACTGAAATGCTTCGTTTTTGCTTTTCAGAATTTTACTTTTTATGCATTTTTGAATAACAATAGAAATGAAATAACAAAACTTGAAACTCAATTGCACAATCACTCAACTATGCTCTCACAAGTGTATTTCACTATTAAACTGTATGCAAGAATTTACCTTCAAATGAATATGCCATAGTAATTATTTTTAACTACTAATGAACCTGGTTTTCTGAAATTCTTAGGCCATCAATTTTTTCCAAGAAATCACAACTTCCTGGAGAATGTAGACTCGTCAATGTTGATTCTGGTGTTGAATTCTCTGGCACACTTGTATAAAAAAGGAACCCTCAACAAACATACATGGGATCTCCAAATGATATTGCAGCCCCTGAAAATGACTAATGCTGCCTTCAATATTCAAATCACAATGCTATAATCATTGCTGCAGCCTGCAAATGAAGAGCAGTTGCCTAAACCCAAATGTTGTCCTTCATTTGGAAGTGATCTGCATTTATTGATCATTCTCCAACTTGTAAAATCTTCCTGAGATTAAATGCTGAATCTTTCTACCATCTTGATCACATATTGAGCACAATCATAACATCTGGATGAGGTTATCGGTGGTACAATTCACTAGCAAAGAACAACCAATTCAAAGTGCAAAGACTTAGAAGAATTTCCAAATCTTTCAGCTTCCAATTTCTCAAACCCTAGGCACAATTCAATCGTCAAGTTCACAAATATCAAAATGCCCAATAGCCCTATTCAATCCTTGCATTTGAGTGTATTTATAGTTCTCAATGCAAATCAGTCAACAACTTCTTGGATACTCTTTTCATGACTAAAAAAAACTTAGGCTTTTGAAAATATTTTCTTTTGTGTAATGTGCCCGTCATAAAATAAATAATTAATCAAAACTTTGTTTATAGGCTGATTGATTTAGTATATCTCGGACCCATTTTTTATTTTATTGTTTCCATAGGTGTGGTCGTCGGCAATATTTGTAAACCCTCAGGAAGTTCCTCCAAAGGGTATTTAAGCATGACATGCAGGTAGTAGTAGGTATGCAATTTTGGATTATTTCTTTATATTACGAATTCCTATTGGAGTTCAGTATTGTTCACCATTTCAAAAGTGAAAGATCTTCCTTACTTGGCTTTCCAATTTCAGTGGGATTCAACCCATGACAGTGTGTGCTTTGTGTTTTTATTTTATTGTTTCCGTAGGTGTGGCCGTCGGCAATATTTGTAAACCCTCAGGAAGTTCCTCCAAAGGGTATTTAAGCACGACATGCAGGTAGTAGTAGGTATGCAATTTTGGATTATTTCTTTATACTGCGAATTCCTGTTGGAGTTAAGTATTGTTCACCATTTTGGAAGTGAAAGATCTTCCCTACTTGGCTTTCCAGTTTCAGTGGGATTCAACCCTCACCCTATTCGAATGCCTATAATACTTTTCTTGGATCTAGTAAATAGGTGCGTCATTCTTATGTGCAGATATCATTGTTTCAAGAATACGTTTATCTTTATTTGTATTTCATGCATGGCAGTGTGCACTTTGTATTTTTATTGATTCCTCCATGATCGATTGACAACTACAAATTTCCCTACCACCGTACACACTACAATAGATACCGTATGGATCACCCTATAGTCTTCAACATTAACACCGTACGGCTTGCATCATTGACCATATGACCCTACATTGCTTCACCGTACAGCTGCACCCTTGATTGTACGACCCTCTCTTGTTGACACCATACAACTGCACACTTACCCGTACGGTCCCTGTCTTATTCCCACCATATGGCCCTGCTTGTTTGCTACCATATGGCCACCACACTCTCCTCACCGTACGGACATTGGAACTTACCTCTAGGCACAATAGAAGTTGATTTCAGAGTTGCAATTTTGGCACAGAGGAAGGATACCCTTGGTCATTTCTGGAAAGGAACATTACAGTGGTATCAAAGCTACTGATCTTTCCAGCCTATACACAATGAATGAAAGTTTTTAGTCGGAAAAGAAGGAGATCCCATTCAACTGATAGAATGGTAGATCAAGAACCCACTCCTACCAAACTCATGGCACTACTAAGGGATCTTTCAAGGAATTAGGCTCAGATCAATGATACTCAACGACTTATGGAAGAAACTCTTAGGAAGCTGGCAGACAATAAGATATCTGGTGAACAAAATGGTCACAACTCGGACTCGGTGTCGGGTAAGGCAAACCCTCATCTAGCACATTCTCAACCTTCCATGCCGACTTTCCCTCTACAGATGGAGGCACCACAAAGAGAAAGGGAACCAATTTTTGTGGAAATACAAGAACAACTAAGAGAAGACTAAAGGAATGCCAATTTGGAAGGAGACATTTCGTATAAAGATTATGCGGAATTGAGAGTGATTTATTCTAGAAACTGGAAATAGAGGATATTTTAATGATGATCTCAAGAGGAAGTTGAGTAAGGTAAACCTATCGTCATTTGATGGATTGGGATCTACGAGTGTGCAAGCCTAGGTAATGAAGGCAGACACTTACTTCCAGCTCAATCCAATGCCAAAAGAAGAAGCAATTAAGTTTGTTGCTCTTCATTTAGAAGGAATAGAGCACGAATGGCAGTAACATGGTAGAATCACACTCGGACTTGACTAGGTCAACATGTATGCAGAATTTACTGAAAGATTAATAGAGAGGTTCGACAACCAAGATCCATAACTCAAATTCAAGGAGTTGGCACAATTGAGGCAAACAGGATTGGTGGATCAATACATCATTGAATTCCAGAAACTTTCTGTAGTGGTCACTGATATTTTGGAATGGCATCGAGTAGCACTATTCGTGGACGGATTGATGGAACCATTAAAGGGATGGGTTAAAGGATTGAATCCAGCCACTCTTTTGGAAGCAATCAAAACGGCTCGAAGAATGACACTTTTGTCATCTTCTTCCACTAAAGCAACTTTCACTCCAAGAATCCATTAGCACCAAAAGAGAGCCGACCTTTGACAAGGAAGCCCCTAATGGATGAAGCCACCAAATAGGATCTACAAAGGAAGAAATTATGTTATTGTTGCAAAGAATTGTGGGAGCTAGGACATAGATGCCTCAGAAAGGGGAAGGTGCACTACATTGAGGTCATACTAGATGATTAGCAAGAGGACTCTCGTAACGAAGATGAAAACTAGCAGGATGTCCCTAAAGACATCGTTCTCAACCATACGAAGAGAGTAGCAGCATTGGTGAAACGCGAAGGAACCATTGCCCTCGTTGACAGTCTAAGATATACAGTTTTTAAGGTACGAGGAACTCTCCAAGGTCGAAGGGTGATTGTAATGTTGGATAGCGGAGCGATCTTGAATTTCATTAACTCATCACTTGTGAATTTGAGGAGACTGCCCACAAAAGCTCAGATAGGGTTCCAAGTCAAAGTGGTCAAAGGGTCAATGTTATCATGCACACACCTTGTTCGCTAGTTAAGCATTACCATGGGTAACCACACAATAGTAGAAGACTTCTTTGTAGTAGACCTAGCAGATATGGAAGTCATTTTAGGAATACAATGGATGGAATCTTTGGATGAGTACACACAAAGTTTCAAGCGAATGGATTTCACTTTTGTTGTCGATGGAAATAAACTGGTCCTAAGAGGGATGACAAATGAAGGTCCGAAGGAAGTATCTGCACAGAAAATTGAAGCTATTTTCTGACATGATGACATTGTGTGGGCCGCACAGTGCTTCGTGTCTACAGAGCCAATCAAGGGTCAACATGCATACCATCCAGATAATAAACTTCAAAACATTTTGGATAAATATGAGCAAGTTTTCTTTGACATTCCGTCAAGTATACCTCCCCATCGAGGTTTTGAGCATACCATGGAACTAGAAACAAGAGTGAAGCCGGTTATCACCACTCCATACCTTCATCCAAAAAAATTCAAAGATGAGATTGAGAAGATGATTCAGGAACTACTCAAGAAAGAATGGATCCGTCCCAGCTCTAGCCCTTTTGCATCATCAATAGTACTGGTTAAAAAGGATGAAACATTGCACATGTGTCTGGACTACCATGCATTGAATAAGAAAACAATAAAAAATAGATACCCCATTCCCAGGATCGATGAATTGTTTGATGAATTGCATGGTGTGATTTATTTTTCTATAATAGATCTTTGTTTCAGATACCATCAAATCCACATGAGGGAAGAAGACATGGAGAAGACGGCTTTTCATTGTCACTACAGGCATTACGAGTCTGTGGTCATGCCGTTCGGATTAACAAATGCACCAGCAACCTTCTAGTCTTGCATGAATCACATCTTCAACAAACAATTGTGTAAGTACTTACTGGTATTCTTTGATGATATCCTTATTTATAACAAAACTTGGGAGGAACACCTAAAGGATCTGGATGAAGTCCTAGGGATCATGAAGGCCCAGTCTTTGTTCACCAAGCAATCCAATTGTGAATTTGGGATGACAAAAATATTGTACCTAGGGCACGTTGTTAGCAAATTTGGGGTGCAAGTTCACCAAGAGAAGATTCAAGCTATCCTTGATTGACCTCCACCAAAATCGCTCTCTGAGTTGCAAGGGTTCTTTGGATTCTGCAGTTATTACCAAAGGTTTGTAGAAGGATTCTCTCAATTCAACGCACCCTTAATAGATCTGACAAAGAAAGGCTCCTTCCAGTGGAATGAAAGAGTGCAACACACTTTTGATAAGTTAAAAGAAGCAATGAGCACTTGCCCAATTCTCGCCTTACTGGATTTCACTCGAACATTCATTCTAGAGTGTTACACATCTAGAGAAGGCATTGACTCAGTATTAATGCAAGACAAACACCCTATATCTTATGAAAGTCGGAAGCTTACACAAGTGGAGCATTTATATTCCATTTATGACAAAGAGATGTTGGCCATCGTGCATGCACTGACCAAATTGCGATAGTATCTGGTAGGTGCCAAGTTTGTCGTCTGTACTGATCATAATAGCTTGAGATATTTTCTGGAGCAATGAGATCTAAACGAGAGGCAACAAAAATGGGTAAGTAAGATTCAAACTTTTGATTTCACATTGAATATGTGAAGGGAAAGAACAATGTGGTTGTAGATGCTTTCTCAAGGAAACCTGCCATCTGTCTCCTGTCTTCGATTTCAGCCAATTGGAAAGCACACTTATTGGTGGAATATTCGAAAAACACATTTGCATGTAAGCTAATGGATGGCAACACTCAGGATGACTAATACAAGGTGGTGGATGACATCACTTACTATAAGGATTGACTATACTTAGTACCTAAATCCAAATTGAAGCAGAAAATCCTGAAGGAAATACATGCCTCACCCTTGGCCAGGCACCCAGGCTTTCTCAAAACCTGTAGACAACTGAGGGAGAGGTTTATGTGGAAAGGACTTAAAGAAGATGTATTGCAGTACATACGGGAATGTGCAATTTGTTAGCAAAACAAATCCAAACACACTTTACCTGTCGGGTTATGGCAACCCTCGTCTATACCAGAACAAAAGTGGGAAAGCATCTCCATGGACTTCATCACCAAACTTCTTAAAGTGAACGGGAAGGATTGTATCTTTGTGGTGGTCGACAGACTAATGAAGTATGCACACTTCTTTGCCATCTCCTTAGATTTAAAGGCCGCACAGGTAGCTAACTTATTTTTCAAAGAGGTTTTTCCTCTACATGGATGACCTCGAAACATTGTGAGCGACAGGGATGGTCAGTTTATCAGTATCTTTTGGACAAAAAAATTTTGATTGGCAAGAACAAAATTGACACCAAGTACTAGCTACCACCCTCGAACAGACGGAAAGACAAGGATTGTGAACAAGTGGCTAGAAGGCTACCTTTGGAACTATGTCTCAGCACAGCAACAAGCATGGGTCAAATGGATGCATCTGGAGGAATTCTATACAATACCACTTATCACATGTCCATTGGAATGACACCCTTCAAAGCACTATACGAGTATGAACCCCTTACATTTATCGACATGGTATTGGGTGACAGCCATGCACCAAGGGCAAGGGATTGGCTTTAGAAAGGGCAAGAGATCCTGAGATTCCTAAAGGAGAACTTACAAAGGGTGCAAAATCAACAAAAGATGTATGCCGATAGACACCAGATCGAGAGAAGTTTCGAAGTGGGAGACTTGGTTTATCTCAGACTCCAGCTATATAGGCAATCCTCATTGAAGGAAAAAGGGAAAGGAAAATTGAAGCCACATTTTTATGGTCCTTATTGTGTAGCTCGCTACATTGGGGAAGTTGCTACCAACTAGAACTTCCAGAAGGGAGCCACATCCATAATGTCTTCCATGTCTCCTACCTAAAGAAAGTTGTAGGACAGAACATTTTAGTAACTACATATCTTCCATCGCTCATTGAAGAAGGGAAGCTTGTATTGGAACCTGCCAAGATCATCGATGTATGGGGGAAGACTCTACGAAACCATACCCTAAGGGAATACTTGGTACACTGGAAACATTTTCCATTGGATGACGTGACTTTGGAAGGTGAACACATTCTACAGCATTCGACACTGCATTTGCTTGAGGACAAGCAAATTTTGGGACGAGAGGACTGTAATGTTCCCGTCATAAAATAAATAGTTAATCCAAACCTTGTTTATGGGCCGATTGATTTATTATATCTTGGACCCATTTTTATTTTATTGTTTCCATAGCTGTGGCTGTCGGCTATATTTGTAAACCCTTGGAAGTTCCTCCGAAGGGTATTTAAGCACGGCATGTAGGTAGTAGCTATGCAATTTTGGATTATTTCTTTATACATCGAATTCCTATTGGAGTTTAGTATTGTTCGCCATTTTGGAAGTGAAAGATCTTCCCTACTTGGCTTTCCGGTTTTGGTGGGATTCAACCCTCACCCTATTCCATTGCCTATAATACTTTGCTCGGATCTAGTAAATAGGTGCGTCATTCTTATTTGCAGATATCATTTTTTCTAGAATACATTTATCTTTATTCATATTCGTGCATGGCAGTTTGCGCTCTGTGTTTTTATTGATTCCTCTATGATCGATTGACAACTACAAATTTCCCTACCATTGTACAAATTGTAGTAGATACCATATGGATCACCCTACGGACTGTAACATTAACACTGTATGACTTGCATCATTGATCGTACAGCCCCTACATTGCTTCATTGTACTGTTGCACCCTTACCTGTATGACCCTGTCTTGTTGACACCATATGGTTGCACACTTAACCGTACAATCCCTGTCTTATTCCCATTGTACGGCCTTGCATGTTTGCTACCACCACTACTCTCCCCTCACTGTACAAACACTGGAACTTACCTCTAGGCACAACAAAAGTTGATTTTGAAGTTGCAATTTTGGCACAAAGGAAGGATACCCTTGGTCATTTCTGAAAAGGAACATTACATTTTGTTGCAATGTTTGTAATATAATAGGTGATTATATTTCCCTCCAAATATAAGCACCAAGTCACTATATAATTAAATAAACATTTGATGCACTTGAGCACACTTTATAATATAAACTTTTATAATTAATAATGAATTAAATGTAATTTAATTAATGATTATGTTTGACTTCAATGGTTCATTTGATAATGTAAAGGACTCGTTCCAAATGTAAGTGCTCATTGCGTGATTCAGACACCAAGTTGCCCTGCCAAAAATAGCATAGAACCATAATTGATCTACTATAATTATAAATAGTAATTTCCATGGAAGCTTTGTTAATGTCCCCACAGCTTCATGGTACTACCAACCTTACAGGTGCCCTACTTAAAATAATAACCCCGACTTTCCCAAAAGAGTAATATACTTTAAATAATTAGTGCACCAATCTGACTCAAACAAAGAGTAATCTTGAACCTCCCTAACCACTGAAGTGGGAAGATAGCCTTTGGTTTGACCAACTGAGACCTTCCAAGCAATTGATTAGCCTACGAAGGTCATTGATAGGCTAATCCTCATTGCAACCTGAGGAGAGCTAAAATGGGGACGTTACAAGTAATCTCATCAAATAGAAGCTATTTTGAACACATACACAAGTTTGAATTGATCACATTAGGATAAATGAAGATATTAGGCTTTAGCTGAAGAAAATAAGTTTGAATTGATCTTATCATCCTCGGTGTTGTCCACTGGGTCTCCTCATGCTTTCGCTGCCTCCTTTTACATTGCTACTATCTCTGCCTCTCAATCCACCTAATCAACCATTCCAAGTTTTATCAATCTACTGATCTTCTCTTCAATGCCTCAAAATTTTTGCTCAAATGCCTCATTTCTCTCCTTGTGTTTGCAAATGATAGAAATGAACTTTTAGGACCGGGAGGCAAATATAAACAAACATTGAAAAAGTGAAAAGCATTTAAAAAATGTTTTATTTTGTCATTTTAGTGATGCTGCAATGGTAGAGTCCCAAGCTTGGGACAATGCAAGTCTTCCATGTTGGGCAAACTTGGCACTTCTGTCCAGACTCAGCCAGACTCGACCATGTCCAAGTCCTAAGCTCCATAGACACTGTAGAACTGACTCAGCTCTGGACTCACCAAATCCAGTGCAAATTCTGCGATTCCTGAATCTATGCTCCAAACTTTATAATCAATGTGGCCAATGCACCTCCCAACACATCGGAACTGGATCCCCCACATCAGACTCACTCCAAACATCCAGAAGACATAATTAGACTACTTAAAAATCAAATTAGTAAACATCCAAAGTTGATGTTTTAGCTGCTGTCGTAGCAAGTACTAATTCCTAGAGATAGCATGCAAAACACTAAAGTCCACCTTGAAGTGGATTATTTTGTTCTCCCAATGCCTAGATGTCTCTAACCAAGGTAGAACAAGTTCTGAAAATGGAGCACTTCACTCCAGAACTTCCCATTATGTCATTTTATCATTGATGTGGCCTGTTTAAAGTTTAAACTGATTTATTTTCATCTTTTTAATTCTTCCTGAAGGTGAATCGCTGAGAGTGATTTAGAACATTGACTGAAACATTCCAAAGTTTCTTTCAGAAGCTTGCACTCTCTTCCTTATATTTCCTTTTTGTAACATTGACTGAAACATTCCAAAGTTTCTTCCAGAAGCTTGCACACTCTCTTCCTTCTATATCCTTTCCATCTCAGAGTTATTTTATGTTTTTCTTAAGAAAGCGAGGGAATTACATGCTATGATTTTTATCAAAATCTGTCAGAGCTTGTATGCTGCCTCTGGGTTAATTCAAGCAGTTGGTTTTTTCATTTTGGGTTATGGTTTAGATACATGAAGGCATGGTGTGCCAAAAGCTGTCAGAGCTTGTATGTTGACTCAAGCAGATGAATTTTACATTTTGGGTCATTATATAGATACACGAGGACTTGCTGTGATCTTATTCTTCTTATATATGTTTTTAATATTTTTTTTCAACAGCACTTTCACGGTGGTTTACTCAATGAGACCCTTTCCATCTGGTGCAGTTTTTAGGAGCTATCCTGGGTATGTTAAAATTCTGGTTTGAAGTATTTAACTTATATGTTCATGGTTGCCATGATGAAGATGGTAGAAAATTAATCCTTCATAAATTTTTATTATTTCTAAAGCTATGATGTAACTCAACTCAGATTGTGGCTGGTATTCCTGGATGACAAAGAAAGACCAGGTCATTTTATTCTGGCTAAAGAACAAGCAAGGCGCCCTAATTCAGATGATCTTGATGTATGCACTTTTCTTTCTTCTGTCTTATCTCATCAATATAAATTTTAGACAGTTAACCGTTGTTATCTTCTTATTGTATCTAGATAACTGTTGTAGTTTTACTTTCAGATATTGGTTCGAATAATAGTTAGAATTCTGTGTTTGGATAATTTTTATAGTAATTACTAATAGATAATGTGAGTCATGAGATTGCCTCTAACTCATAAGGATGATCCCAAAGAAGAAAAATAAATCTGCTCATAGGAATGTTCCCGACTAATTTCTTACCACAGGTATAAATGTTTTGCTAGACTAATGGACATGAAATGATTTTATATTAAAATTTAGGAAGCAAACAAATAATTACTCGTAGGTTCCATGATAGCCATCTTAGGTGTGAAGAACCTGTAGATTTTTAACTAGGTACCGGTTTGAATAAAAGACAGGAATTTGTGTTATGTAAACTGATATGACCAGCAGACAATATAGATCAATCATAGTTATCTGAGAATCTCATCATGTTTTTCTTGGATAGTCTCAGTCATTCTGTTTCCTTTTTCTTATTTGAAACACATTCCTTCAATCTTCTTATAAAAGTCTTTTTTCTACCATGGATGTTGATGCAGTTGCATCCAGGGGTGTAGGGCAATTCTGCATCTCCCAAAAATTATTGTTTGTTACAATAGAATAAATTATAATATTTAAGAAAATAAATAATATGATGATAAAAAAACGTATAATTAATAAGAAAATGAATGAAAGAATAACTATAGTACAAGATTTGATAAAAGATAACTAATACCCCTCTAAAGCTTCTGTCTACATATTGTCCTGGGTACTTTTGGTGCCTACTTCCTTTTCCCCATTTAGTGTTGGGGAGTCCTTTTGGGTTTGGGATCATTTGCCACAGACCATTTACCTTGGTTTGATAGGGTGATGCTTGCCTTTTATTAGTGCACTTCTCAGTTAATTGATCCACATAGCCATCTCCTTCAGAAATAAATAAGTCATCTATTTTTGCTACCACTTTTAAGAACAGTCCCAAGGTGGCACCATACTCGTTCAAGTTATTCTCTTCTTCTGGATCTTCCTCTAGAATATGTCCTCTCCTTGTTTCCTCCCTCTTTTGTTGCTCTTTGACTTCCTCATCAATGCCATAAGCAATAAATCCCTCTCTTCTTTCTTACTATGGTGCTTGTCATCGCCAATATTCATTTATTCTTACTCAAGGGGCCAAGGGGCTGAGTAATGCATTTTTGAGCTGTTTGTTTATCCTTGGTACTGTGATCCCTTTTACATACTTCTTGGCTAGCCACTTCTCCAATACTATTGTTAGAAAGTAAAGTCCACCAAGATAACTGGGGGGGGTGTATCAGTTATCAGATCAATATAACTTTTATCACACTTATTAAACCTTAAGCACATGAACAATATAATAAACAACTGTAAGAAGATACACCTACACAATAACACTAGATATGTTAACTAGGGAAACCCTTGATTAGAGAGAAAACCCCAGTGGGGATGATACCCACAAAATAATGTATTGATATAAAAGTTCCTTGGAAGAGGATGGACTCTATTTGGAGCCAATGAAATACATTTTGTACATATCAGTTCCTGTTGGGAGACTTTGAATCCCTATTAGGAGATTCCAACCCTTTTAGAGGTTTTACCAATCCTATTAGGAGTTGTAGAAGGCAAATAGCTTCAGGGCCAAGAACACCAAACTCATTGTCCAATTGGTTTGTGTATTATACCTTGCAAAATAATAGAAATGAAATAACTTGAACTTCTCCTCCATCCTCTTGAGCGGACCAAACCTCTTCAAATCTCAATACCAGATCTTCATACTCGTAGCACACTGATCCCTTTGACCACTTACACACATTTACCAACTTCACATATCACTTGCAGAATTCGTACTTGCACAACTTACACACACTTTCATACATTTTTTAACCATAAGGAAAATAACCTTCCTTTATACCATATCCTCAAAATAATTCTTTGAGTTGGCCTTGAGGCTTTCCCAATTAATTATAATAGGACCTTTAAAAGATATTACAAAACATTACATCTTTTCGTGATTACAAAACACTATTGGCTCATAGTAAATACTATTTCTCACATGTGCGACCTTTGACCTTGCACACTTGCTAACATCATCATCAGACTGACTACTATCACTGTCTAACTTTGCTCACTACGATTATATCCCTATTAAGAGATACAATCCAAACATTAGAACCACTTCTCAAGTACTTTGTTTGCACATTGTCCTCTATAACTCTTCAATAATTCTTGCATGTCTTCGACTTTCTACATGCGCACGTGACCACTTTATCTATACACAATGTAGAACATATCCTTAACTGCACTTGACTTCATCATCAATACACAGTCCATACGACCTCGTTCTCTGTATGCTATTATGCTAGTCTTTATAGAAGCAATACTATGTTGACATCAATGACAAAACACAATCATGAATGCAACATGTCAAACTCTCCAATGCTTAGAGTGCTGCCCCAAAGGAATATCATCAGCATGCATGCTGACAATCTCCTCCTTTGTCATTGATGCCAACATAGATGAAAAACATCTAAGCTCCAAGAATACCAAATCCAACTCTATTGCTGTTGCTGTTGCTTTCTTCTTTTCAAATCCTCTACATAAATCAAATCTGAAACTCACAGGAACAAGTCTTCATCTGTGCTATCCTCATTTTTACATGGATGGCATTACTTGTTCACACTTCTCCCCCATCAGTATACTTCCTCATTGACATCAATATCTCATGAACAATTCTCCTGCATGCATACATCTTCCACATGCTATCAAAAGATGTTTTCATGTGACAATCTCCCCCATTGACATCAATGACAAAGGCATCATTATGCCAATCATCTGCTCAAAGTCATTAACTAGCTCAAAGTGTCCAAAGGCATTGTTCTATACCAGCTACCTAGAGTGCTTGATGACATACATTGTTCAATTTCCTTATTTAGGAGATTGGTTGTGATAACCTAACATCCTATTTGAGCACTTGTGATTGGTGCTTAGGCACATTTGGACAAGATCAAGGATACTTTCATTGGGCATTCCTTCAATGAAGAGGATCAAAAGGGCTAGTTGATCATCAAATGATCACTACACCATGCTCCACTACATTACCTTTTCCTTGTTGGGTGTTGCATGTAAATGCCCTTGAAGAGTCTAACCAACATCAAATATGCATATGCAATGACAAAATAACTTATGTCATTGCACCTTGAGAGTTTAAATAAAGAAAACAAATATAAAAAGATCTCAGATACATGTTGGGTAAGTAGAAGATGAGACGTGAATGAGTAATTAAAGAGTGATTCTAAGGAGTGATCAGCACAATTAATAAATTATTTTCAGAAGAATGGTCAAGGAAGATGCAACGATCGATTAAGAAACATGATTAATATTAAAAGAAGTGTGATTTATTTTTGAAGATAAATGACATTTGAATTTGAAAAGTCGCATTTCCTTATTATTAGGATATAAATGAGGGGAGGTATCTTTGGCGATATAAAAAAGAAAGTAGATAATAAGGCAGACAATGAGAAGAGAAAAGAGAGAAAAAGACAGATTTTTTTTGCAGTTTTGGTAGAATGGATATTGTAAATGAAGCACAAACTATTTGTACTCAATTTTCAAATTTAATGCAAGAGCCATGTTTTGTTATTCATCTTGAAAATTGAAGTTCAAAGTATTTTGTTCATATTTATCTCTTGTAATTATTGAGTGTAAAATCAATTGCTACTAATAGTGAAAAAATTGATTTCAATTAAAGTCTTTGATTATCAAAATTTGTATACAAAATGTTGCCTATGTGAATTTTGTCTAATTGGTTTTCCCAAAGTAATTAAATTCAAATAGACTATGGTTTGTTTTGCCAATTAAAGTTGTAGTCTATAAAGTAGTGGATGATATAGTACTGTCTCTCAGGTTTGGATAAAGGATTGGTCTGGATTTTATTTAGTGAAAGTGGGTTGATGTCTGAGGCCTTGGAGTTCAATATTTTGCCATATCCATAACTCATAAACTCTATTGCCTTCATTCAAAATATTATATTTACAATTTTAATTATCCCAAAGCATTCGTATAACTTTTATTTTGATCAAGTTAAAGGATTTTGCCAACTTAAAAACTCACAAGTTTAAATTTGCTATAGAAAAGCTTAACCAAGTGAACATGGTTTAAGGTGAAGGTTTACATTCCTAGGTTTAGCGAAGCCCTAAGTGCAGGGGAATTGAATCAAGAGGTTATTCTTGTGTTTTGACCAAAACTGATTGAGTAATCCTATTAGAGAATTGGCAAAGCTCTTGGATTTCTAATTTGTGGTTTTGGGAACCAACAATACATCTTTTAAATTCTTAGCAATCTACATGGCCTATAGCAAAACATTTTTGACAATGGAAAGGGATTTTTTCATAATCTAGGATTTTAGATTAGAACAATGCCAAGTATTTCAAGCTATATCTTCGATATGCTATATTTATGTCAAGGCTTTCAAACAAAGTCTAGTAAAATTTATACTAAGTAATGAAAGGAAAAACTTTTATAGCTCACACGTTAAGCACAAATGAATCTTCTTTTGTGGAAGAGAATAGAAAGATTATTAAAATAAATTCTAAATTTTCACCATTTTGTAATATAATGATTGTGATCATATAGAAATAATGCCATCTTTAGTGTTCTATTTGTGTTGTGGTAATTTTTATTGGATGTCTTGGTCAATGAGACCTATTTCTTAATTATCTTTATCTCACTACTCATGTACTCTCATCATAACATTACTTTTACTTTTGTTGTTATTAATAGACATATATGGTATGTAATTTTTATGTGTTTGATTGTGTAAAGGTTTTTATTATCAATGTTTCGTATCACAATTCGTGACCCATCGTCTTTTTTGTTCCTTATGCTCTCTTGCATCCCGATGATGGATCACAGAGTGTTCTCCAAACCATTGATGAGAAAAAAAATTTACACAATAAATACCACAAAATTGCATGGTGTATTATGGATTTTGGAAATCTAACTACTTTGGTTAAACATTTATGGGTTAATCATAAGATTACATTTTTTTGCTTATCATGTAATTTTAATATACCTGTTACTTCTATAGGTAATCTTCTTAGGAGGGGAAGCTGATGATCCAGAGGAAAAGCCATCTTTCTTTTCAGAGGCAATAAATATGTTAAGTTCTTTTAATCGTTTCATGAGGTCACTCTCAAAATGATCAGTTCAACCCATAAACACAAAAAAAAAAAAAAAAAAAAACATATATGGTATGTCAAGAACATTTACAATATAATTTTTTTAAGTTATTCACTTGTTTACCAAATTTAATAACACATTTAGTGTGAAGTTGGTGTTCTTTTAGGGGCTTGCAAAGTTATTACAACATGAGTCATAGACAGGGACATTTCAAGTCTCAAAATTTTAGATGAAAGAGAAATTGTTTCAATGTTGACATCAATTGAAGTATAAGGTCTCTTTTACATGTTGTCATTAGTTTATTATTTTTGTTTGGAGCATAATTTTTTAAGGAAATATTTTTCTAAATGGATAGTTTATAACCGTTCCCAAAGTATAATGCTTTAGTATCTCCATTGGTGGAGTGCATTACCAATTGAACTACTAGACCCTCTTGGCAAGCTCAACATTAATCTAGAACCATTCATTTATCATTTTAATGTTTTAGTTCCTAGTAGTTGAAAAATTGAAGAAAAAGTAAAAGTAAGAATGAAGATGAATACAAAAGGTTTCAAAGGTGTTTTGTTTCTTTTATAATAACATCTTTGATGTTTCATTTGTTATTATTATAAATAGTTTTGGACTTGCTGTATAACAAAAAATGTATTAGTTCTTATCATTTCAATGAGTCTTTTAATCTTTTGTGTAAATGCATTATCATTAGTATAGGGTGAATACAAAAGGTTCAGGAGGTGTTTTATTTCTTTTATGATAACATCTTTGATATTTCATTTATTATTATTATAAATAATTTTGGACTTGGCTGAATTGAATCTTATAACAAAAAAATATATTAGTTCTTATCATTTCAGTGAGTCTTTTTATCTTTTGTGTAGGGTGATTATGTTTTTGTAACCTATAAGGGTATTATTATAAATTACACATTAAGGAATTTATGTTTTTCAGATTAAGGAGGCTCATGGGTGGATTCCAATGTAAAAGGAAATCAAACTTGAAAAGTACAAGTATTAAGAGAAATATAGATTTCTTATATTGAATCACATTCATTAGTTTTGATGTTCAAATCAAATCACAATTTGTTTATCTTTACAAACATTATATTAGTTATATGCTTATGTTCATGAGCTTTAATTTTAGAATATTCAATAGACTATGCACGCACGCATGCACGCACACACACACAGACACACAGATATATATATATATATATATATATATATATATATATATATATATCATGTGTCATGTTAGGCATCTCATTTATAAGGATTATGAACAAATAGATATTTCCCTTGTTAGATCACAAAACATGAATAACTATGAAGGATTTAAATTAAATATTTGAATGAGTTTTTACATTTTGGAAATCAAATTTGTTTGAAGTACTTTGTCTATGAATAACTATATGAAAAAGGTTTGCTAGCTTTGTTAAAAAAGAGGGAAAGCAATGCCCCGAATTGTAAGTTCTAAATTATCGATAATTTCTCAATATTAGTGCACGACTATTCACACCTTTGATTGTTGATATTTTGGCACTATTCTCATTGACAAGTGCCACATAATTTATGTAATTACAAAATTTAATTCTTTTGAGTTGTTAATTATAGTGGCAAGTTGTATATAATACAATAAAATCAACACTGAAAAGGGTGACACTGGCTTTTTGAGATATATCTAATCCAATAACATTACTAAAATATAATATTGTAAACATAGAGAAGTTAAGGAATTTTCTTCTCTATCAAACAAATGATACAACAATGGACACTGGACACATTGAGATTCAAGGAGGGTAAGCTACCATGCACTGCTTGGGGGTTTTGGTTGACAAGACATTGAGATATGTAGAAGCATAGAAACGTATTAGAGAAAAAATGGACAAGAGGATAGATTCTTAAAAACTTAAATGGTTATCCAAGGTAGGTAGAATAACTATGCCAAAAGCCACATTGGTAGCAATCTTGATATGCTTGATGTCATGTGCCTCGTTATAAATGGGTAATTATATGGATATTGTAAAGTAAATGAGGATATTATTTTGGAAAGGAACATTTATCATGAATAATTATGTGTTAATAGTTGGAACAAATTCTCAAACAGTTGGAATATGGAGGAACATGTACATCAATTTAATCCTTCTTAGCTTTATTAGCATAGGACCTTAAATGCTATGATATTGCTATTACGATTTAACTGTGTGATTTTGAGTCAAACTCATTGACCCATGTTTCATGAGTAGTGATTTAACATGAATCCATCTTTCATGAGAATAAATGGAACACTTAGCACTCGTTGGATCTAGGTGATGCTCACAGGGGTGAAGCACCAAGACTTCCTGGGATGTCACCCATCTCAATACTACTCCAGCTTGAGCTCACTTAACTACAAAGTTTCCTCCATGGTTAAACCCAAATCTTACAACCCTATTTGCAAAACCTTCACCAAGTGTTGTGCCTTATGAACCATTCATTAGAAAGCCCCTTAAGCTCATCAAATGATAAGTAGGAGATAATTTTCGCAGCAACTCAAATTGTGATAATGCTATTAGGATTTAACTATGTGATTTTGAGTCAAACTCATTGACCCATGTTTCATGAGTAGTGATTCAACATGAATCCATCTCTCATGAGAATAAATGGAACACTTAGCACTCATTGGATCTTGGTGATACTCACAAGGGTGAAGCACCTGGACTTCCTTGGAGGTCACCCATCCCAATAGTACTCTGGCCTGAGTGCACTTAACTACAAAGTTGCCATTCTCATGAGAGATGGATTCATATTGAATCACTACTCATGAAACATGGGTCATTGAGTTTGGTTCAAAATCACACAGTTAAATCCTGATAGCAATATCACAATTTGACTTGCTATGGAAATTATCTCCTACTTATCACCTTAAATGCTTTTATCAAGTGACAAATATACGAAATTGGATAGGAATTGAACAAATCTACATTGAAAACATAACCCTTTCTTGGTGATATGATTGGTTGATATGGAACCATTTTTTCTAAACAAACCTTCTCACTGCTTCCTTCTATGCAAATATTCCCTTCTTATCAACATTGTCAAGGGCTTTAGTGAATGATTGGGTGGGTACTTTCTTTTGAAGAGCTAGTGGGTTAAGACCATATTTCTTGTTCAAGTAACACTCATGGGGTCAAAGAGGGTTTGAATCTCGATCCAACAAAAAATAGCTACATCAAAACCAAGTTTTAGGTGCAATGTTTTCTTGAAAATCCATCATGAACCACATCTCAAATGGGCCGTAATCTTAAATAGGCCTTGAGAGTTACATAATTTTGAAGAGGATCTGGAACATGGAACTTCATATTTAACTCCAACAAAATAATACTAGACCACACGGCATGGAGCACAAATGAGGGAAGTAAAGTGCTAGTTCGGGATGATTCTTGGGGAGGATACCCCATTATCAATCAATTGGTGAATTTAGAAAGGATAAATAACATACAACTTGAAAGATGTGGAAAAATATGTCCAAAACTACATTAAAATTCAAGAACCTAGCCTTGAAGGTATGTGGAAGTGGAAACAATTGGAAAGTCTAAGCTTGCATCAAGAAGACGTGGATAACCTAAATAAAATCCTAATAGATAAGATTTTTATTCTTGAACTTGGAAGTGATGAAATCATCTAGAATGGTACTAAGTTGGGGACGCACATTATGTGAAGGAAGGGTACAAGATAGTCTCCAATTAACATAATCAGACTAAATATCAACTACCTGTTCAATTATGTTGAAGCAAAGTGTGCTTGCCAAAAGAGAGTTTTTTTGTGGGCATTGTTATAAGGGAAAATCCTGACTGTGGACTAGTTTAAAAGGTTTGAGTTCCAAGGGTCATCAATATGTTTGTAATTGTAATAACCCCAATAAGTTATAACTTCTTCAAACACCAAAAATCTTTCTACTTCAGTTGTTTGACATTTCGTCAAACACTTTGCAAGCAAGCTCTGATACCACTATAATGGTCTTGCTCAAATCCGACTTTAAAATGTTGATTGAAGGCTCGAAGAATTTTGTCAAACACTTTGCATACAAGGGGTCATATGACTGATATAACTTTTCAGATTGCTGCAATGACTCTTGTTTTGATTTGCATCAAAGAGAATGCTTACAAAAAGACTCCAGATTGTCTAAACAATGACCTAATATGAATGTGCAACTAATTTTGACAATATTCAATACAAATATGTGACTTAACTACTTGCAATATGTAGCTACAGCAACTAGTAATTATGATAAATACTTTGGATGCACCCTAAGATGGCATAAATGCACTTACAACCAAGTGCCATTAATATAAACACTTAGTATCCAAATTATAACATTATTTATGCCAAAAAGAGAACTTACAGCCAATTGATATTTTGTCAAACAATTGGAATGCAAACTAATAAGCTGATCATCAACTCTAGGGTTGAAATATAAATAGTCTAAAAATTACAATGCTCTTTCAATTGCAAAATCCTAGCCTTCCTTTGATACTAATAATGCCAAATGGCAAACAAAGACAAGTACAATGTGAAATAATGAAGTGTTGAAGCTATATTTTGTACTCAGCTGAAACCCTACATTTCTCAGAAAATATGCCAAATGAGAAGTGAAGAACTTGATTGTAGATAGCTGTAATAATTTTCTACAATGCTGCCCCTTCTGCTTTGCTTCTTTCCGATCTGCTTTTTCCATTGGCTTTTTTCGGATTTGCTTTTTTCGTTTTTGCTTTTTCGAACTGCTTTTTCGGATTGATTTTTTCAGAGTTGCTTTTTCGGACTGCTTTTTCTGCCTGATTTTTTTGGGTTTGCTTTTTCGGTCTACTTTTTTCGGACTGCTTTTTTGGCCTGCTTTTTTCGGTTATGCTTTAAAATGGCTTCCTATAATTTCGGACCTGCTAGAAATGACCTCCAATAATTTCGGCCCTGCTAAAAATGCCTCCTGAAATGCTGAAAAATGGCCTTAGGCCCAATGATGCCCTAGCTGAAGTGACTGAAGTATCACCTCCAAATGTGCAACCCTTCAGAAGATATTTCACTTCCTCAGTTATGCAAATCCAAGGGAGTTTTCGTTCCCAAAGATCAACTGACTATCTGAAACCACTTGGCTCCACAATAAACTATGTGACTGAATCATAATTTGATGTCAAGAGAGAAATAAACAATTGGATGATTAGAATGAAGCTCGGGGTGCCTATTTATTTTTTTTCTCCACTTTCTCCAGAAACTTCTAGAACATTATTTTATTTTATATATTAAGTGACTTTATAAAAAATATTTTATAATTCAAGTCACTTTATTAAATTAATTAAATATAAAGTTACCTTTTAATATTTATTTATTTGTTAACTTTATAAATAATTAATTTAATACCACTTATTTATTTAATTAAAATAATTAATTAGTCATCCTCATAAAATATTCATTATTTTGGACAACCTAATTAATTAAATTAATTAAATCAAATTGCCTCCAAAATGGGGACATGACAGTAATGCACCCAGGGAACCCAAAATGACAAGGCTAAAAGATACCATGTTTGGTGGATAATTTTTTTTAAAATATGTTTTTCTTGCAAAGTATACTTAATCATAGATGTAATAATCCTAATAGTTTCCTTAACATTGTCCTTAAATGCATTTCTTAGTTTCCAAATTCAGGAGTTATGTTTACTCATCCAACTCAACAAGTATTTCTTAATTATTTCTCATTTAACTTTCCTTAAAATTTCCTTACTTAATTGAAGTCACCTATTAGTTTATGTCTACTTATGGTTTCTTTCTTGACTAAATATTCATCTCTATATTTGTTTCTTTGTGTCACTTTCGAATCTTAGATCTCATATAGGACTTAGCCTCTTCAAGTTAGGGTGTGATAACAAACACTTAGATAGGCTTTCCTAAATATTTGTTTATTAATTCCAAACAATATTTGTACAACTTTCATTTTCAAATTAGGAGCTAATGTCTCAAGCTTTATAAATCAAATGCATCTACTTAACATGCAATAAATATGCCTTAAATAGATTTAAACCATTAAATATTCATATTTAACAAATCATGTTCTATTCACTAATAACTTTGATCATTCATTTAACAAAATTGTAAAGAGCACAAGATTATTTTATTCATTGTACATAGTATATTTACCATCCTCTAAACAGAAGGGATATACAATGTTGTGACTTCATTATTACTTCACTAAATTTTCTAAAATAATATGATATGTTCACATATCCCTTCGATTTTCCTAGAGATACCATTTACCTTGTTACATAACTTTTCATTTCATGATACATACAAATGAACATGTACTTCCTTCAAGAGTTTAAATTATAATATTACATAGTTCTCTTCCAAGGAAATGCAATACAAGAAATTATCTTCAATAAGTACTCAACAAGGATCTACACAAGGCCATCCATAAGAACTCAAATAGTACCTCAAAAATATTTTACCACTCAACTGCATGGAGCCACAAATGATTCACTCTCTCGAGCTAGGAGATAAGACCATGATCCACATAGTTTCTAAGGTAGTCTAAGACTTGTACCTCGAAATCAAAAGCACAAAGATAACATAAAACCACATGAAATTGTAATGCCAAAATGAAGTCATAAAACAAATGGATTACTAGAGGAAAAACCACATGCAAGAGGTTTGACCATAACTAGGTGAGATCAACCTGCCAAGGAGCTAAACCATCTTGTAGCACCAAATGTCCCTACCCGTGTACTCCAACAGGGACATGTACGATGTGCCATAGTACATTTATGTAATGTTGGGATCAACCTACTAGGGAACTAGACAATCCTATAGCACACAATGTCCCTACCGAGTACTCCAACATTCACAATATCCAATTATCTTGATTAATGTGAATTCTCAAACCCCCATAACCCATTAATTTTATTAATACTTCTACTTGATTACAACTACTCACTTTCCAAGCCAGGCTACATAGGTCCCTAGTATTTAACACATAGGATCATCTAGAGGCTACTTCTAGGCCTCAACACTTATAGTGAGCCACTCACCTAGGGCATCTACCTACTCACAAATCAAATAACACAATCATAGAAGATTTTAGGGAACATCATTCCTAGAGTCCCATACCCCTGGTTTTAAAAAGCCCCTAACTTATCATGTAAGCATCACAACACATAAACAATTAGAAGGCACAAAGATTATAAGCACATGTCTTTACAAGAAATTTCAATGCTAAATATAGATTTTATGCATCACATGATAGTTTGACATGCCTCAACATGAAAACCTAAGTAAGAGGCCAAACTAATTGAAAACACCTAAACCAAGCTTATATAATTCTAAAACTTATAATCAAAACATGCAATACGTACAAGAAAAAATAAAATAAAAAACATGGAAGTTATCATAATAAAATATTATATGCTTCTAGTTACTAACAACCCTCTAATAGAAAATAACAATTCTCCAAAAATTAGCAGCTAAATACCATAGGAAAATACATAGCTATTTTCACAAAAAGGCACTCAAAACTTTTAAATGACTCAAGAAATTGAATGCACAGATATAATTAATCATGAGAACATATAAATAGATCTACATTTCATGAGATATATGAAGAAATCAATAATTCTTATCTATACCTCAAGTTGTACGAAGATTCAATGAAGCAGGAGCAAGGAGACAAAAAGAGGAAAATAAATCCAACTTGAGATGCATCATTCAAATCCTCTCCACTTAAAAAAATATCCATAGAAGAAGAAATTACATAGTAATAAATCCCCCTCTCAACCCTTTTAATTCTCATATATGAATCTCTCCCCAAAGGGAACGAAACTTACAAATCCCTAAAGTATTATACTCACAAACTCTGCCTCACATATCATTAATTTTCTTTATAAAATATATCCATGAAAGGTACAACCAAAGTCTTCTCTTCCTTTCAGCCATCCTCCCCATCATAATTACATTTTATGCCACATATATATGTTCCTAAATAGCTTTCATACCCCTTTAGGTGTAAAGGCATTGCCCTTTTAAATAAAAGTAATTCTAAAATACGAAATTGTGGTATATAATGAATAAATGATCTAAATACCCTATCTTGTGTTGTATTACCCATTTTGTTATTCCCATCATTGTATTTATGTTATGGTCTCATATTCTTCCACACAAGTAACACATATTACCTTGTGTTCTTGAATGCATGTTATAACCATCCTTTGTATGTTAGGGAATTTACTCCTCTTTTAAATACTTATGATTTTTATTTTGCCCCTTTTATTTTCTTTACTTTTATATTCTATTAAATTCCTCTTTATACCTAAATTTGTAAATAAATTACTCACATACAATTTATAACATACACAAATACTCAAATACGTTTACTATGTAACGTTCTATTTTTATATAGGTTTTTATGTGTGCACCCATATATGCTTATATAAATATACCAAAAAAATATAATAGACAATTTACATGAAAATACAAATATTGAGATCATGAAAACATAATTCTAAACACTACAATCCACCTATTAGACCAAAGGAAATAATAGAAACATAATCCCTAGACTAGGCGACTTACTTCCTATTAGGTTTCTAAGGATATAAGGATGCCTATATCGATAATGGTTCCATCTCTATTTTAACAACAATTGGTTTTAGGATCTTGAGGCACTCTTTTTCCTATGTAGATGGATGGAATCAATATCTTGTACCTGCATTGACCTACATCACCGACCAACAAGATACAATACATATGTATATTTACAAATAGTGGTAGACAAGGAAGGATGAGTGTGACATTGTGCATATTTTCCATAGGAGAGACTGCGACTACCTTCCCTCATCAAAAGACATGCCAAGAAGAGTAAACATGCATTTATACATAAAACACAATGCGTTAGTGGGTCTATATTAAAACCAAATCATACACATGAATTAAAAGAAACCGTAAATAATATGTCCAACTGAGGTATTGAAAGCATGATTCTAAATTATAATTCTAAGCAACCTATAAAGCATAATCCAAGGTATAGATTAAATAGTAAAGCATGTACTCAATTTCTTAAGAGCATTATATAAAGGTTGATCAAATATCTAATGCATATCAAGTTGTAGATATTTTAAGCAAGCTATACATAGACTTGCGAGGATGTGTATGATAACGATAGAAATGTTTCTAAACATTTTTATATCATAAGCATCTAGCTGATTTTACTTCCCTTAGTAGGTTGTCTACTGGACAAGCATCATTGTTCTTGAATTTCTAGTAAAACTAGTTCGATGTTATTTTATTGTTTGTCATACCCAAAAATCAAGGAAAAACAAGCTAGTAATTTTGTTTTAAATAAGGCTATAATTGAGTTGTACACAGACTAACATTAAAAGATTCGCAACAAGGTTTAATGATAAAATATTTTTTTACAAGTTTCCAAGGTTGCATGACTAGGTTACAATGTGTTCAGGTTATGGATTTTCAGTTAATATTTACAATCTAGTTGATAGTTTGATGATGAGGATATTGTGCATCAAATAGTTTTGTTTTTTCCTATCTAGGTTTATCATACCATCAAATTTAACTAAACATTTTACCTAATATACACTTATCATTTATGAAGACATTCCTTTTTGCTTCAATCTTCAAAACCCTAATGTCTCTAAAACTAGAGAGTGGGTGAACACCCACTAAGTTGTCTAAAGCCCTCTAAAAAGACCTCTAAATCCCTACTCACTTGTAATAAGTTTTAAATTGAATCCTTGTTCTTGGCCATCATTCGTGTCTTCTCTCATAAACGCAAGCTTGGACAAGTGTGTATGGAAAGGTAAATTCATGTGACTTCTCCATTTTCGCAACTTTTAGAAAATGGCTTATTTGGAGGGTAACTAAAGTTTCTTAAATCTACTAGTAGTGAAAAATAGGACCCCAAATCATAGTACTTCCATATGGGCACTTAATTTCCACTAAGTTGACCTCCTAAGACCACTTTTTAGCCCTCAAAAGTGCAACTAAAATTTGAATTCCAACTTCTATTTTGTGGGACATTAGTTAATGCCTCTTAACAAATGTGATTAGCTAAGGCACTCAATTAAGTTTAGTTTTAGGCTAAGTGTTTTTTGCCAAAACCTAAATTGACATCTCATTTACATATGAACATTACAAGTGTAAAGTGACACCATAAAAATACATTATAAATTACAAGTGACATGTCACTAATTACAAAATAAATTAATCTACTACACACATGCACTAGACAACAAAATGGCAAGAGAAGGCAAGGAACAAAGATTTCATTAATGGAAAGGAAAAGTTGCAAGGCATAATGTCACTACAAAATACAAGCAAAGAAGAACACTGGAAAACATATTTATAGTTTGTCTTTATAGAGTTCAAGAATAACTTTGATGTTTACATGGAGTTCAAACCCCAACCACATGGAGTTGAGTTGCAAAGGAGAGCAATAACTAAGAATAAAAAATAAATCTGATCATGAAGTGCAATATGATGTTGGAAGTGACAGGAAGAGACCAAAACAAGTGCACCCAGCTGCAAGAGATCAAATCACTAAAATTTGATTAGAGACATGGAATGCATTCATGTTAAGTAAAAAGGCCTGAGAAGTTGCTTGATATTGGAAAAATGGCCTTGATAGTGTGTCACAAAGAAAAAATGCAGGGAAGGATAACAGAACATGTTATCCACCCGCAACATGCAAGGTTGACCATGAGGGGAACTCTGACTTTCTTGAAATTGAATTTTGGTCATCAATGAAGATCTTCCCCTTGAGAAGGATGACCGAGATGTTGTAGCAATCTCCCCAATGATAGATTAAGTGACAGTCGTCGATGTAGATCTTCTATTTGAAATAGACGGCTAAGATGCAAAGAGGAGATCCCAGAGATGCGCTAAATCCAATGATTGTCATGCAATTATAAGCTTCAAGCCTTGTGAAGACTCTGCAACATGAAGAAATGTCCAAATGGGGACATGTGGCAACATCACACACTTCAGGGAGGATGGGAAGATGTATCGCAAAAATGCAAGATCCCTTGATATGTTTTGATGTTTGGCAGAATGGACGGCGATCTTTTAATCTTTCATTAAATCTCCACCATCGATTTGTGCATGTGCATATTTGATTGACTTAAGCACCGAAGATGGGAACCTTCACCACATGGTGCAATTTTGGACTTTGGAGCCCTATAGAGACTTCACAACATGAAGAAATGGCAGAATGGTGACACGTGGCAACATCTCTCATTTTTGCAAAATGAGAAGACCATCTGCTTAAAACATGTGGTCTATAAGGTCCTCTATCACATAGTGCAATTTTGGGTTTCAGAGCCTTGAGGAAGCATTGTAGTGTGAGGAAACACTAGAGTGGTGACCCTTGGAAGCATCTCGCCCTTCAGGAAGATGATCATATAGCTCACAAAAATATGAGAGCTATCAAATCTCATAGCCAAAGTCAACTTGACCAAGAACAAACCGAGCTAACTCATGGAAAGAAGAAATTGCAACCAACATGAAATGCTAGCTGCCAACCTTAGCACAATGTTACCCCACTGCAAAAAACCTAGCCCATTGAAAGTTTCTCTTATCGGATATCAATGATGGGTTGAACGGGAGGCAAAAATGGCCAACATTCTTAAAAATTGTTGACACAAAATTTTGCACCCTTGCTTGAGGTATGATTCTCAAGCAACCATGTGTAACATGGAAACAACCTCCAAGTGTGGGACTTGCACTTTGAGGTCGAATCTCTAGAGAAGGTCATCTTCCTTATAACCAGGATGCACCTACAGTACCACTTGAGAGGAAAAGGGAGAGAAAATGCATGAAATTAAAATAATGAAGGGAAAGGGGGTAATGCACCAAGATTGAAATATGGTGACAACTTTTCCTATGACTGCACAAAACATCAATGAAACACTTCAAAATACACTAATCTTGACTCTTCTATTTCTCATGGAACCACATGCAGGTTTGGAGCTGATTGAAGTGATGAAAGGAAAGATATTTCACTATGCAACAACTGCTAGCGGACTTAACACAATATGTTAATCAATAAAAGTAGAAAATAAACATTCACCACAAGGCACATACATGCACTAGACAACAATATGACAAGAGAAGGTAAGGAACATAGATTTCATTAATGGGAAGGAAAAGTTGCAAAGCATAATGTCACTGCAAAATACAAGTAGAAGAACCCTGGAAAACATATTTATAACTTGCCTTTCTAGAGTTTAGGCATAACTCTAATGTTTACATTGAGTTCAAACCTCAACCAAGTGGAATTGATTTGCAGAAGAGAGAAATAACTGAGAATTAGAAAGAAATATGATCATGAAGTGAAATCTAATGCTAGAAGTGATAGGAAGAGACCAAAATAAGTGCACTTAGCCACAAGGGATCAAATCATTGAAACTTGAACATTTCATGCATTAAAGAGGCATGGAGTGCACTACTATCATGCAAAACAAGCCCTGAGAAGTCACTCGACATTGAAGAACTAGCCCTAACGGTGTGCCACAAATAAAACTGTCATGAAGGATAACGTGATGTGTTATCCGCCCGCAACATGCAGGGTAGACCATGGGGGGGAATCTGACTTTTCCAAAATTGAATGTTGGTCATCAATGAAGATCTTTCGATTGCAAAAGATGACTAAGATGCTGCAGGAATCTCCCCAATGAGAGATTAAGTCATTGCCACTGATGTAGATCTTTTATTTGAAATGGACGACAGAGATACAGAGGAGATCCCAAAGATGCACCAAATCTAATGGTCGTCATGCAATTCTAGGCTTGAGAGCCTTGTGGAGACTCTACAACATGAAGAAATGCCAAAATGGTGATGCGCGAAAACATCACGCACTTTTAGGAGGATGGGAAGATGTATCACAAAATTACCAGATTTGTCAATATGTTTTGTTGTTTGGCAGAATGGATGGCGATCATTTAATCTTTCATTGAATCTATGCCATTGATTTGTGCATCTACATAATGGTTTGACATAAGCACCAGAGATAGGACCCTCTGCCACAAGGCACAATTCCAAACTTCAGATCCTTGTGGAGCCTTCACAACATGAAGAAATGTTGAAAAGGTGACGCGTGGTAGCATCTCACATTTTCATGAAATGAGAAGACTATCTCATGAAAAAATGTGGGGCATTAGATCCTTTTCCATGTGGCACAATTCTGGGTTTTGGAGCCTTGAGGAAGCACTATAGCATGAGGAAATGCTAGAACGACGATGCTTGGAAGCATCTTGCACTTTCAGGAAGATGGCGAGATAGCTCACAAAAACATGAGAGCTATCAGATCTCATAGCTAGAGTCAACCCAACCAAGAACAAACTAAACTAACTTGACAAAAGAAGAAATTGTAGCCAACACAAAATGTTAGCTGCCAACCTTAGTGCGACATTACCCCCATTGTAAAGAACCTAGTCCATTGAAGGTTTCTCTAATCAAATTGGCAAAAATGGACAACTTTATTGACAATTCAACGAGATGGTTGCTTGCTAAGCATGGATCAGTGGCCTTAAGCAATCCATTGGGCATGAAGTGACCAAAAGAACAACACATTGTCCAACCTAAAACTTCACAAAATTTGTCTTTACAACTAGAAAAATTACAAAAAAAATCTATATCTAGGAGGGAATAGTTGTGCTTGTGCACTTCATGAAAAGCAAGAAACATCTAACCTACTATGTATGAAAAATTACAAAACCAAAAATCAAACAAAGCCATTAACTAGCTTGTCGAAATAGTTGGCCTTCCTCACAAGCTAGTTTCTTCTTTCATGCACATGGGGCATGTAGATAGATCAGCAAGTATGACAAGCATACTACTGCATGGAATATCTCCTTGTCAATGCTAAAAACAATGAAGCTTTCCTTCACTATGGCATTGCCTTGTTGAGCAAGACATGCTCGCTCTTCCTTGTGATAATCTTCCTCATGCTCTGGAATGAGAATGACTATGGGAAACTTGCATTGTTGTAGAGATAGATTTCTAATTAGGCATCCTCTTGATGACACTAAGTCTAAAGAATCATCCTTGACCACGTTGTGCTCTACAACATCCAAATCCTTATGGCCAACAAGGGTTGGCTCTGATGTTATGGTTGGTGGTGTGTGTGTTTCTTCATGTTGCGGGTACAACATATGTTCCTCCTCTAGTCCATGTGAATCCTTGCAAACAAGGTGTTGCACCTCCTTGCACTTGTGTAGGCTCTTGTGATGTGGAAGAAAGAGCAGGATGTGTCTCCTTTGATGTCTCTATAGTAGTAGACAACATGCTCATCAACTCTTTTGTAATCAAGAATTGAAACTCTTTCCTACATCTCTCCTTTTGTGCAACCAACTCCCTTGCAAGAAATGTCTCATGCTCTCTTAGATGGAAAACCATTTTGCAAGCTCTACCTCAAACTGCCTTCTATGTGCTTCTAGCTATTGCAACAACATTTCTCCCTCTAGAGTATGTGTTGGCTCATGAGCAGTAATTTGTACCTCTTATACTTGGGGCAGCCTAGGCAATGTTTATTTCTCCACCATATCATGGGAGACCTCTTGCTACAACACATGGTTTGACTTTTCTTCCTTTTCTAGCAAGCCCTTAAGTTTCATCCTAGGCTAAAAAGCTGAATTTTGTTCCTCGAGAATATGAAAAACCTCATTGTTATTTTCCTCTTTAACCCTTGTTGTAACACATGCTTTTCAATTTGCAGCTTCTCTTGTGTTATCTCTGATGTGGGAAAAGGCATGTTCACTTCATCAACAATGAAGAAGGGACAATAATCATGTGTGGGCTCACCATCATCAACATGTGGGGGTGTTTGAAGTGTAGGCTAAGACTCGAGGCAACTTGAAGTAGAAATCTAGGGAGGGATGCTTTGTCTAAAGCTAGCAAATTTCCTCCTTGGAGGCTCTTGCACTTCAGCTCTCTACATTTGGGAAAGCTTGAGCCTTGCCTCCTCAATTTTGTTTTGTTTTAGTTCTTCCTCTTGCTGCACCTTTTGAAGGGTCTGGTGAGTTTCATTAAAAATTTCAAATGCTTTAAACACCATGCTGCAAACATGAGGGTAATTCTCCCACATGTCCTTGTCATCCTACAACACCTTAATCTAAGAATTCATAAGGAGCATAACAAAAGAAAAATTCCCATAATTTTCATCCAAGTATGAATTTTCAACATAGTTAAAAAGCTTAGAAAGTTCAACAAACCTGGATCCCAAACCATCAGCATGATCGTGAAGCTTAAAAATATTTGAATTGAGATCTAACTTCATCTTTTTCTTCTATTGCTTCTGGAATTCTCAGACTATGATGAACTTGGAGGGGGAATTTTTAAATATTCATGGCCATATATGACATGATGGGGTTGAGTAAAATCAACCTTTTGGTGATCTAGGTAATCGGGTTGGTCATAACCAAGCTATGGCTAATATAGAGTATGGGAGGGCTGAGGAATGGCATTTTCATGATATGGGGGAAAGTGGGAGTCATCTCTATGAAGGGAAACCATGATAAAGCATGTAAAAAAGCACCTCATAGAAATCATAAGGAAACATAGAAAATCAAAAACATACCAGTACTTCATCTATTGAAACTGGTAGATGCATAGAGTCACCATGGTGTTGAATAAATGCCTCCAAAGGCTGATTTCATTGAGAATTAAACACAAATCCTCAATGGATGGATCTTCAAAATAGATGACCAACGAACTTATGTAGTTGAATCTGTCCCACCAGGTGTGCACAAAATTATGGTATGACCGGTGGAGGTTCTGGAAACTTGATTTGAATCTTTTAATGATTGTCCCACCGAGCGTACCAAAAATTATTGCCACAAAAGTATACACCCTTTCTTGAGGTATGACCCTCAAGCAACCTTCTGTAACATGGAAATAACCTCCAAGTATGGGACTTGCACTTTGAGGTTGAATATCCAGAGAAGACCGACTTCCTTAAAATCAAGATGCACCTACATGACCACTTGAGAGGAAAAGGGAGAGAGAATGCATGAAATTAAAATGGTTAAGAGAAAGGGGGTGATGCACCAAGATTGAAATATAGTTACAAATCCACCTATGACTACACAAAATGTCGATGAAGCACTCAAAAATATTGTAATCTTGACTTTATTCTATTTTTTAAGGAACCACATGCATGTTTGGAGCTAATTGAAGTATTAAAAGGAAAGATATTTCACTATGCAGCAACTACTAGCATACTTAACACAACTTATTAATCAAGAAAAGAAGAAAAGAAACATTCACCACAAGGCACATACATGCACTAGACAAAAAAATGGTAAGACAAGGTAAGGACCATAGATTTCATTAATGGAAACACAAAGTTGCAAGGCATAATGCCGATGCAAAATAGAAGTAGAGAAGAACCCTAAAAAATATATTAACAACTTGCCTTTATAAAGTTTAGGCATAACTCTGATGTTTACATTGAGTTCAAACCCCAACCAGGTGGGGTTGAGTTGCAGAGGAGAGCAATAACTGAGAATCATAAAGAAATATGATCACAAAGTGCAATTTGATGGTGGAAGTGATAGGAAGAGACAAAAACAAGTGCACCTAGCTTCAAGAGATCAAATCACTGAAATTTGATCATTTCATGTATTAAAGAGGCATGAAGTGCATTGGTGTTGTGCAAACAAGGCCTAAGAAGTCGTTCAACATTGAAGAATTGGCCTTGATGGTGTGCCACATAGAAAAAATGTGGAGAAGGATAATAGAATGTGTTATCCACCTGCAACATGCAGGGTTGATTGCAAGGGGGAATCTAACTTTCCCAAAATTGAGTGTTGGTCATTGATGAAGATCTTCCCCTTGACAAGGATGGCTGAGATGTCGCCGAAATCTCCCCAATGAGAGATTAAGTCACAATCATCTATGTAGATCTTCTATTTGAAACAAACGACTAATTTGTAGAGAGGAGATCCCAGAGATGCACCAAATCCAATGGTCATCATGCAATTCTCAAATTGAGAGCCTCGTGGAGATTCCATAGCATAAAGAAATGTCAGAATGGTGATATGCAACTTCACCATGCACTTTCGAGAGAATGGGCAAATGTATCACAAAAATGTGAGTTGTCGATATGTTTTGGTGTTTGGCAGAATTAAGGACAATCTTTTAAGCTTTTGTTGAATATTTGTCGTCAATCTACCCATCTACATATTGGATTGACATAAGTGTCAGAGATGAGACCCTCCTCAACGTGGTGCAATTTTAGACTTTAGAGACTTGTGGAGACTTCACAACATGAAGAAATGTTAGAATGGCAATGCATGGTAGCATCTCACATTTTGTGAAATAAGAAGACCATCAAATGAAAACATGTGGGTCATTAGATCCTCTACCATGTGGCACAATTCTTAGTTCTAGAACCCTAAGGAAGCACTGTAACATGAGGAAACATCAGAATAGCAACGCGTGGAAGCATCTTGTGCTTTTCGTAACATGGACATATAGCTCATGAAAATACAAGAGATGTTAGATGTCATAGCCAGAGTCAACCCGACCAAGAACAAATTGAGCTAACTCAAAAAAAGAAGAAACTGTAGCCAACATGAAATATAGGCCGCCAACCTTAGCGCAATGTTACCCCACTGCAAAGAACCTAGCCCATTGAAGGTTTCTTTGATCAAATGTTAGTGATGGGCTGAATGGAGAGGGAAAATGGCCAACATTATTGGTGACTCAATGGGATGCTTGCCTACTAAGCATGGATCACTGGCCTTAAGCAATCCATTGGGCATGGAATCAACAAAAGAACAACACAATGTCCCACCTATAACTTCACAAAATTTGCCTCTATAACCAACAAAATTACAAAAAATACTATATCTAGGAGGGAACAATTGTGCTCAATAATTTCTTGGAAAGCAAGAAATATCTAACCTACTATGTACAAAAATTTACAAAACTAAAAATCAAACGAATCCATTAACAAGTTTTTTGAAATAGTTGCCCTTCCTCACAAGTTGGTTTCATCTTTCATGTACACGGGCAACTAGACAAATTAGCGAGTATGATAGCCATACTTCTGCATGGAATATCTCCTTCCCAATGCTAAAAATAATGAAGCTTTCCAACACTGGGGCATTATCTTATTGAGCAAGACATTCTTTCTCTTGCTTGTGCTAATCTTCCTCATGCTCTGGAATGAGCATGAACGGGGACAACTTGCATTGTTGCAAAGCTAGATGCCTAATTCGGCATCCTCTTGATGGCACTAGGTCCAAGGAATCATCCTTGTCCACGTTATGCTCTGCAACCTCCAAATCCTTTTGGACAACAAGGTTTGGCTATGACGTTATGGTTGGTGGTGTGTGTGTTTCTTCATGTTGCAGCTGCAACATATGCTCCTCCTCTAGCTCATGTGAATCATTGCAAAGAAGGGGTTACACCTCCTGCACTTGTGTAGGATGTTGTGATGTGGAAGAAAGAGTAGGCTATGTCTCCTTTAATGTCTCTATTTTAGTAGACAACATGCTCATAACCTCTTTCTTAATTAAGAGTTGAAACTCTTTCCTACATCCCTACTTTTTATGCAACCAACTCCTTTGCAAGAATTTCCTCATGATCTCTTTGTAGGGCCTCCAACCTTTTTGCAAGATCTGCCTCAAACTACCTTCATTGTGCTTCTAGCTACTACTGTAATATTTCTCCCTCTAGAATATGTGTTGGCTCATGAGTAGCAATTTGTACCTCTTGTACTTGGGGTAGCCTAGGCAATGTTTATTTCTCCACCATATCATGGCAGACCTTCTACTGCAACACATGGTCTAGCTTTTCTTCCTTTTATAGCAAGCCCTTAGGTTCCACTATAGGCTCAAAAGCTAAATTTCATTCCTCAAGAATAAGAACAACCTCATTGTTCTTTTCTTCCTTGACCCCTTGTTGCGGTACATGCTTTTCAATTTGTAGCTTCCATCATGTTATCTCTGATGTGGGAAAAGGCGTGTTCACTTTATCAACAATGAAGAAGGGACAAAAATCATGTTTGGGCTCACTATCATTACCATGTGGGGGTGTTTGAAGTAAAGGTTAAGACTTAGGGAAGCTTGAAGTAGAAATCTGGGGAGAGCTACATTGTCTGAAGCTATCAAACTTCCTCCTTGGAGGCTCTTGTACTTCATCTCTCTAGTCTTAGGCAAGCTTGAGCCTTGCCTCCTCAAATTTTTTCTATTTTAGATCTTCCTCCTACTACACCTTTTGAAGGGCCTAGTGAGCTTCAATGAAAATGTCAAATTCTTCAGGTGCCATGACACAAACATGAGGTTCATTCTCCCACATCCCCTTGTCATCCTGCATCTCCTTAATCCAAGAATTCATAAGGAGCATAACAAACAAAAAATTGATTTTCAACATAGTTAAAATCTTTAGAAAGTTCAACAAATTTAGATCCCAAACCATCAACATGATCCCAAAGCTCAAAAATCTATGAATTGAGGTATGACTTCATCTTTTTCTCCTGCTTCCCCTAGAACTCTTGGATTGTGATGAACTTGGAGGGGAAATTTTCACATATTCATGGCCATAGATGATGTGATGGGTTGGAGTAAAATCCTCCTCCTCGTGATCTAGATAATTAGGCTAGTCATAGCCAAGTTGTGGCTGAGATAGAGAATGGGAGGGCTGAGGAATAGCCTTTGCATGATATGGGGGAAAGTGGGAGGCATCTCTATGAAAGGGATCAATGATAAAGAATTTTAACAAGTACCTTTATAGAAATCCTGAGGAAACATAAAAAATAAAAAACATACCAACACTTGGTCTGTTGAAATTGGTAGATGCATAGAGTTGCCATGGTGTTGACTAAATGCCTCAAAAGGCTTATTTTACTTAGAATAACACCCAAATTCTCAATGGATGGATCTTCAAACTAGCTAACTAGCAGACTTATGTAGATAAATATGTTTCACTGAGTGTGCCAAAAACTATGGTATGCCTAATAGAAGATCTGGAAAGTTGATTTGAATCTTTTAATGATTGTCCCATCGAGCATGCCAAAAACTATTGACACAAAAGTCTGCACACCTTGTGTAACATGGAAACAACCTCCATGTGTGGGACTTGTGCTTTGAGGTTGAATCTCTAGAGAAGGTTGGGTTTATCACTATCAAGGTGCACCTAAACTATAGTTTGAGAGGAAAAGTGAGAAGGATAATAGAAATTAAATGCAGAAAGGGAAAGGGAGGTGATGCACTAAGACTGAGCTATGGTTACAAATCTTCTTAGAACTGCACAAAATATCAATGAAACACTCAAAATACACTAATCTTAACTCTATTCTACTTACCAAGAGACCAAATGTAGGTTTGGAGCTAATTGAAGTGGTGAAAGGAAAGATATTTCACTATGTAGCAACTGCTAGCAAACTTAATAAAACAATTAAATCAAAAAAAATAGAAATGAAACCCTTACTACAAGGCAATAAACATGCACAAGTTAATGAATGACAAGATAGGCAAGAAACAAAGATTTCATTAATGGAAGACAAAAATTCCAGAGCAGAATGCTGCTGCAAAATACAAATAGAGAAGAACCCTTCAGAGCATATTTACAACTTTCCTTTATAGAGTTGAAGCATAACTCTAGTGTTTACATTGAGTTGAAACCCCAACTAGGTGGAGTTGAGTTGTAGAGAAGAGCAATAACTGAGAGTCTGAATGAAATATTATCATGAAGTGCAATCTACCCATGAAGTGATAGGAAGAAACCCAAATCAATGCACCTAGTCATAAAAGAGATCCAATCACCATAGATTTGATCATTTCATGCATAAAAGAGACCTAGGTTACATTGGTGTAGTGAAAAAAAGGCCCGAGAAGTTGCTAAAAAATGAAGAAAGGGCCCTACTAGCTTGCCATGGTAGAAAAAACCATGGGGAGGGATACCAAGACATGTTATCTACCTACAACATGCAAGGTTGACTGTGGGGTGAATCTTATTTTTCCAAAGTTGAATGTTGGTCATTGATGAAAATCTTACCCTTGAGAAGGATGACTGAGATGCCACATGAATTTACCCAATGAGAGATTAAGTCACAGCTCTCGATGTAGATCTTCTATTTGAAACAGACAATTGAGATGCAAAGAGACCACACAGATGTGCCAAATCCAATAGTCATGGCACAATTCCAAACTTCAGAGCCTTATGGAGACTTTGCAACCTGAAGAAACACTATAATGACAATGTGTGGTAGCATCTTGCATTTTTGTGAAATAAGAAGACCATCTCATGAACACATGTGGGCTATTTATGTAGATCTTCTTTATTTCTAGTGGATAGTTGAGATGTAGCGAAGAGATTCCAAGATGAGTCAGATCCAATAGTTATTGTGTAACTCTAGGCTTCAAATCCTTAAAGGAACAAGGAAGCATGAGGAAACACTAGAATGGTGACACGTGGTAGCATCTCACACTTTTGAGAAGATGAGCAAATAACTCACAAAAACATGAGAGTCGTCAAAACTCATAGCATGAGTTAGCCTGACCAATAGCAAACTGAGCCAATGTGAAATGTTAGCTGCCAACTTTGTGATGTTAACCCTCTACAAAGAAAAAATCCCATTGAATATCTCTCTAATTGGATATGAGTGATGGGATGAATGGGGGGAAAAAATAGCCAATGAAATCAAGGTGGCATTTTGCATTACCAAATGACAGTTTATCCCTTTTTCAAACATAGCAACTAATAAACCAAGAGAGTCTATGTGGAAAATTGTGGATTCTATCACCCTCAATACTTATTTGGGAATTGTGGAAGGAAAGAAATAGGAGAATCTTCCAAGAAAAGGACATGGACATAGTTTTTTTATTAAGTAAAATAGAAATAGTAATATTAGAAATAGTGAATTAAAGATTCTCAGTTCAATATTCTTCCAGAAAGTTGCATATGGTCTTCACCAATCAGTGGTTGACACAAGTTAAACTTTGATGGGGCCTCTAGAGGAAACCCGAACCCATTAGGTGTTAGATGCACCATTCACTCTAGAAAAAAAGAGATTATAGCAAGGTTAACAGTACCAATTCAAAGCCTTGCTAACAAGAGTATCCCTATGCTTATTATGATGTCCCCTTCTACTAGGTTAGTTTAGAATGATCCTAGATTGAAAATAGAGTCTTGTAGAATTCAATTCTTAATCAGATTTAAAACGAACTTGTATTATCACACAATTTTTTTGATAGTTATAGATAACACTCATATTCCCATATATCAGATCTTGTAATGGACGATAGATTTACAACCACTCATGTTTGGACACAATCTATATGTGATGCAGGAGCATCCAGAGGAATAAGGGAAATCCTGTGTCACCCAAAAAAATGTACTTAGACTTAGTTTTTGTTTCATTTGTTTTCATTTCTGGATACCCATTTGGGTCAAATAAAGGTTCCAACTCTCATAGTTCCACTATTAGTATTCTGGGTTAGCATTTTTAATCACCTTGGGATACATGTAAATGCCAAAAAAATAGGAGTATGTAATTGAGCCATCATTTTGGTGAACTAAAAGGTGTAAATTGGTTGGATGATTGTCATTGTAATTTAGAGCATTCCAGAAAAATAATCAAGTCAAAAGGCCCCATGGTTTGAAAATTATCGCAATTTTTTGATTTCTGAAGACATCCTAAGAATGCTTCAAAGTCAGGTTAGGGGCATTAAATGACCTCTAACAGGGCTGAAAAATGGGGGACAAGCTGAGATCTTCCTTAGAGCTATAGAGCGCTTCGAGAGCTTTTCGAAAATGTAAACGGTTCATCAATCTAAGCTACGGTTCAAAAGTTATGGCTCTCGAAAGTTCGATTACCATTTTTGGATTCTTCTAATTTTGTGCCGACTTCTAATGCAACTTCTGGAGCCTTCTATTTGGTCGGTGGATGCCAACTAGCAGTTTCTAGAATGTATTCCTCATCCTTAACCCTTCGGGAACTATTTAAGAACATTTCTGGCATTGTAAAAGGCAGTTCAGAGTGGAATTTGAGAGAAGGTATTGGGAGAAGAAAATTATCTCCAAATTTATGCTATTGTAGGCCTGTAGGGCATGTTTTGAAGTCTATTTTCTCTGTACTGAATGTATTAGCATATTTACATAGTTAATAAAGTTTCTCCCTTTTTTGTTGGGTTCATTCTATTATTTGGCTTGACTCCATCAAGTGGTATCAAAGTGGGTTTTCTTGAGTGTGTAGACAGAGCATTGATTGTGAGGTAGTTTGCACCAAGACTGTGTGGTTGTGAGTTTGAATTAAGAAGATGCCTCCATGAAGAGAGCATGGTGGAAGGACCAGAGCTATTAATCCTGAGGAGGTTAGAGCCCTCCAAAGGCAGGTTCAAGCATTGCAGGAGAAGCTCTGTAGAGGAACAAATGTTGCTGCAGGTGACGAAAGTGAGGATGACAATGAAGAAGAATAAATTGGACCAGAAGGGAAAGTCGATGGGGAAGTTCTGAATCAGGTAGAGGAGAGGCTTTTTAGGGCCATTACTAAGTTTGGGAAAAGACCTACAATTGATGTGGGTGTATTTTTAGGAAATCTAAAACCAGATGAGTTGATCGATTGGATCAATGAATTGGACGAGTACTTTGAGTATGAGGATATCAGGGATCCACATAGGGTTAAGTTTGCAAAGGAAAAACTAAAAGGCCATGCCAAAATTTGGTGGTAAGAGGTTGAATTGGAAAGAAACAAACGAGGAAAGGAGAATATCACAAGGTGGGATCGTATGGTGGACAAATTGAAGAAGCAGTTCATTCCTATTGATTATGAGCTTGATTTGTTTAAGAAGATGCATGGGTTAAAGCAAGTAGAAAAATTAGTCCAAGAATATACAGAGGAGTTTTACCGACTTTTGATTAGAGTAGGGCATGCAGAAGCAAATAAGGAGAAGGTTTCTCATTATATCAGTGGGTTGTGACCTAGCATCCAAGAGGAATTAAGTCTGGCAAGAATGACCAGTGTTGAAGAGGCATACCAATTTTCCCTACGAGTTGAAGAGAAGCTATATAAAAGGTTTGAAGGGAGACAAAGAGGGCATGGTCAAGGAGGAAGGGGTAGTGGTAGGTCATCTGGAGGTTGAAATGAGATCCAAAAGAAAAATGAAGATGTGGGTACTAGCAGGAACCAGAGGAATGAGGATTTCAACTACTCCCGTGATCAAAACTTTGGAGATCAGAGAGGAAGAGGTAGAGGAGGTGGACAAGGTTCAGGAAGAGGAGGTTTTTGTGGTACCTATTTTCATTGCAATGAACAAGGCCATCGTGCCTTTGAATTTCCTCAACGACAAGGAAGAACAAATAGGAGAGCTGAGGGTCAATCTAGGATTTCTCATGTGCATGAGGATGCAACATCATTACATTCAAAGGATGCAAAAAGAGGAGAGACTTTAGTAAATGAAAGGGTCCTACTAAGTGGTGAGATTGAACCAGGACAAAGGAGGAGTTTATGTCGTACCAGGTGCAAGTGTGAGGATAAATGTTGTGATGTGATCATTGATAGTGGTAGCACTGATAACTTGGTATCAAAGGAGATGGTCTCTAAATTGAAGCTCAAAAAGGAGAAACACCCCCAGCCTAATCGAATTGCTTGGGTGAAAGATGATCATAAGGTCCTAGTAAGTTAACAATGTTTAGTGAAGTTCAAAATTGGGAGTTACCATGATGAAGTTCTCTGTGATGTTATTCCAATGGATGTTTGCCATCTATTGTTGGGTAGACCGTGGCAATTTGATAGGCATGTAGTACATGATGGTCATGCAAACACATAATGTCTAACAAAGGATGGAGTTCGCCACAAACTAAAGCCCATGAAAAAGGAAGGCAAAAATGTATGTAGTAGTGCTAGGATTTATCTTGTTGATGGAAGGAAGTTTTTAGATGGCATGAAACATCTGTGTATGTGCTATGCTTTGATTCCTAGTAAAGGTAAAGAAGATAGTAGTGAAATACCACTTGAAGTTTCAGATTTACTAGGTGAGTTTTGAGATATCATCTTTGATAATGTTCCAAAAGGATTGCCATTGGTAAGGAAAATCAATCATCAGATAGATTTAATCCTGGGAGCTAGTTTGCCTAACAAGGCTATTTATAGGATGACTCCTACTAAAATTGAGGAGCTAAATAGACAAGTTCAGGAGCTATTGAGGAAGGGGTTGATTCAAGAGAGCCTGAGTCCATGTGCAGTACCTGCGGTACTAGCACCAAAGAAGGATGGAGAGTGGAGGATGTGTACAGACTCTCGAGCTATAAATAGGATAACCATCAAGGATCAGTTTCTTTTTCCAAGAATGGATGATCTTATGGACTGCTTGAGTGGAGCTCAGTACTTCACAAAGATATATCTCAAGAGTGGCTATCACCAGATACGGATACGAAAAGGAGATGAGTGGAAAATTGCCTTCAAGATAAAGGAGGGTCTTTATGAGTGGTTAGTCATGTCCTTTGGATTGACAAACGCCCCAAGCACCTTCATGTGACTTATGAATGAGGTACTTAAGAAGTTCTTGGGAAAATTTGTTATTGTCTATTTGGATGATATTTTAATTTTCAGCAAGACTTTGGAAGAACATTTATTGCATATTCATAGTGTCCTTGAAAGGTTAAGGGAAGAGAAACTATTAATTAATCTGAAGAAGTGTACCTTTGCTAAGAAGGAATTCGTCTACTTGGGGTTTGTTATATCACCTAAAGGTCTTAAAATGGATCCAAAGAAGGTAAAGGTCATCTTGGAATGGCCTACTCCAAGGTTTGCTACTAAGGTAAGATCATTTCATGGTCTAGTTAGTTTTTATAGGAAGTTCATTAAGAATTTCAGTGGCATATGTGCACCCCTGACTGACACAATAAGAGGAGATAGAAAAGAGTTCAAATGGACTACGGCAGTTGCAAGAAGTTTTGAAATGCTAAAGAAGAAGGTGACAGAACAACCTATGTTGGCACTTCCAAATTTTAGAAAGGTGTTCCAGGTGGATTGTGATGCTAGTGGCAGTGCTATTGGAGCTGTATTGAGCCAAGAAGGTAAGCCTATTGCATATTTTAATGAAAAATTGAATGATGCGAAGAAGAAGTATTCTATTTATGATCAAGAGTTCTACACAATAGTTCAGGCCTTAAAGAAATGGAGGCATTATTTATTGCCAAAGGATTTTTTTTTGTATACTGACCATCAAGCATTACAGTACCTAAATAGCTGAGGTAAATTGAATCAAAGGCATATGAAGTGGGTAGAGTTCTTGTAGAGCTATACATTTGTGTTGAAGCATAGAAGTGGAAAATCTAACAGGGTTGCAAATGCACTAAGTAGGAGACAATTGTTGCTTATAGTAATGCAAGTTGAAGTATTTGGGTTTGATGAACTCAAGAATTTGTACCCTAAGGATCCTGATTTTGCTGAAGCGTGGAAAGCTTGTAAAGAGCCTGTTGTTGTAGATAGAACCAAGTGGCTGGACTATTTGATTTAGGATGGTATGCTATTCAAGGGCAGTCAATTATGCATTTCAAGGAGTTCCATGAGGGAAAATCTGATTAAGGAGAAACATAGTGGAGGGATGGCAGGACATTTTGGTTGAGATAATACCATTGCCATTCTCAAAGAACATTATTTTTGGCCTCAAATGTCACAGGATGTGAAGAAGTTTCTACAGAATTGTCAGGTTTGTCAAGTGGCCAAGGGATTTAGTTACAATACTGGACTATATCAGCCATTGCCTGTTCAATCAAAGTCATGGGAGGACATAAGTATGGATTTTGTTCTTGGATTACTGAGGACACAAAGGGGTAATGACTCAGTATTTGTGGTGGTTGATAGGTTCTCCAAAATGGCACGTTTCATTCCATGCCACAAAACTCAGTAGACTTGTTTTTCAGAGAGGTGGTAAGACTACATGGTATCCCAAGGAGTATAGTTTTTGACAGAGATACTAAATTTGTGAGGTATTTCTGGAGAACATTGTGGAAGAAGCTGAGAATAGACTTGAAGTTCAGTTCTACACATCACCCGCAGACTGATGGACATACTGAAGTGGTAAATAGAAGTATGGGCAATTTATTGAGATGTTTAGTTGGGGATAAGCCCAAGGGGTGGGATTTGATTCTACCACAAGCAGAGTTTTCTTACACTAACTCTCTAAACAAGAGTACTGGTAGATCACCATTCCAAATTGTATATGGAAGTAGCCCAAGGACTACACCAGAATTGAGGAAGATAAAACAAGGGGAGAGGACAAGTGCTAAAGCTGAAGAATTTGCTGAACATATCAAGCGTCTACATGAGGAGGTCCAGGCACACATTACCAAGATGAACCAACAGTATAAAGCTAGGGTTGATCAAAGGAGAAGAAATAAGGAGTTTTGAGTAGGGGATCTAGTTATGGTACACTTAAGAAAAGAAAGATTTCCAGCCGGTACTTACAACAAGCTAAAGATGAAAAAATTTGGCCCTTACAAAATTCTGAAGAAACATGACTCAGGAAATGCATATGAAGTAGAGTTGCTAGATGGAATTTATATTTCTCCTATTTTCAACATTGCAGATTTAACAGAGTATCATGATGATGGTGCAGATGAGGAGCTGATATTAGAGCCATGTCTAATTCCTACTTCTAAGAAGGAGGAGATGGAGGAGATTCTGGATAGTCGTGTGGGTAGGAGTACCAGAAATAGGCAGTATGAAGAGTATCTAGTCAAGTGGAAAGGATGGCCAATAGAGGACTCAACTTGGATATCAGCAACTAAAGTTTCCCATTTGGGATTTCCTCTACCATTCATAAAGTGATAGGGTCACTTTTCAATCTACCTTGGGTGTCTGATGCAGGAGCATCTAGAGGTATAAGGGCAATCCTGTGTCACCCGAAAAAATTTACTTAGAATTAGTTTATGTTTCATGTGTTTTCATTTTTGGATACCCATTTGGGTCAAATAAAGGTTCCAACTCTCATAGTTCCACTATTAGTGTTCTAGGTTAGAGTTTTTAATCACCTTGGGATACGTTTAAATGCCAAAAAAATAGGGGTATGTAATTGAACCATCATTTTGGTGAACTAGAAGGTGTAAATTGGTCAGATAATTGTCATTGTAATTTAGAGCATTCCAGAAAAAGAATCAGGTCAAAAGGCCCTATAGTTTGAAAGTTATCACATTTTTTTGATTTCTGGAGACATCCTAAGAATGCTTCAAAGTCAAGTTAGGGGCATTAAATGACCTCGAACAGGGTTGAAAATGGGGGATGAGCGAAGCTCTTCCATAGGGCTATAGAGCGCTTTGAGAGCTTTCCAGAAATGTAAACGGTTCATCAATTGGAGCTACAGTTCAAAAGTTATGCCTCCCGAAAATTTGGTTACCATTTTTGGATTCTTCTAATTTTGTGCCAACTTCTAATGCAACTTCTAGAGCCTTCTATTTGGTCGGTGGATGCCAACTAGCACTTTCTATAACGTATTCCTAATCCTTAACCCTTTGGGGTCTATTTAAGAACATTTTTGACATTGTAAAAGGTAGTTCGGAGTGGAGTTTGAGAGAAGGTACTGGGAGAAGAAAATTATCTCTAGATTTATGCTATTGTTAGCCCATAGGGCATGTTTTGAAGTCTATTTTCTTTGTACTGAATGTATTAGCATATTTACATAGTTAATAAAGTTTCCCCCTTTCTTGTTGGGTCCATTCTATTATTTGGCTTGACTCCATCAATATGGGGTTCTCTTTCCCCAATGTTAGTGATTTACTACCCTTGTGGACACTCCATATCCACTATGTAACTAATGCAATGGTTCTTATGGACTTATCCAGTATTTACTAATAGTATTAGTCATTATATTAGACTTCCTGCGAAAGAACAAATTATAATCACATTAGAAGATAATCATAGTATCATTATATGTTTAGACTCAATTCTATTCTTATCATTATATTTCATAACAATATTATAAATTATTATAATATTCAAAATTAGTTTATTCCCTATTGAGAGACCATATTGGTTTCCATTAATTATGAACATAATTACATTTAGATTTTAACATTTTTTCAAAAATATAAATTATTGTCACATATATTTTAAATTTATAATATCCATTCCTACATATAAATGAAATAACAAAGGAGAGTAAGGTAATAAATTATGTGTTATTTTTTGATAGACCTTTCTATACTCAAGCGATGTCTCCAATCACATGATATATTCATAGGTCGTGTACCTTAGCAGTTTGGTACATTACTATATTGGTACCTAATCCTTTTGTTTGGTGCATAATCTGCTTTACCTACCTTCTCTTTTAAAATATGCTTTGTTATTCAATTTGTGGTAGATTCCTTGTCTACATGGCATGCCCTAATATCTAACAAATGGGTCCCTTTTACTATCTGTAAGACCCCTTATCTAGTGCCTTATAATAAACCATAAATGTTATGGATATGATTGAAAGCTAAGAAAATTTAGGGATGTAAAGTCATATGTCATAGTCATACTATGTTGCTAGGTAAAAGTATAAAGTTGTGTCTCCTTTCAAGATGACTTATCAGAATGACTGAATTTGAGTATTTCTATCCAAATTTTGATTTTGTTCAAACGTTTGATGTAGATAAATTTATTTGAGCTAAGTTATTTATGGTCTCACACTTTTCCAAATGAAAATGTCTATTAAATGCATGTTTTTATCCTACTCTGTATCCAATTACTAAAGAAATTAAATTATTTCAGAAAACTGACATTTCAATAACTCTTACTACTTTTTATGATACCTTTTTAGTAACATATAAACACCATTTTATAGAGCTCAAAGTCAAGAATATTCTCATATTGAGTTTATAGTGTTTTAATTAGATATAGTGTATTGTAATTAAAAAAATCTACAAGCACATATTTTAACACTAAAAAAGATGTCAATTTTGAGAAAGAAAAAAATATTAAATCATATCAAAAAAATTTAAAAATTATATGACATTCTAGAGGAGAGAGTCCTCTTCTAGAATGTACAATTTTTCTTTTGGTTAGAATAGATTTGTTTTGAAAAATGTGGTGGGAGATGAAAACTATCTATTTCAAGTGAGTTAAAATTTGAATCATTATAATAGAGAAAATATATGTCTAAAGTCAATTTTTATTTTTGATTTTTCTAGCTATATATGTTATCTATAAGATAGTTTGAGTTCAAATAGAAATAAGTTTATTTCCATTTGGTTTTGTGGTGGGAACTGAACCCCTAATTTTTTGCATTTTTTAGCAACTAAAAATTGTCTATAAAAATTAGGGAAATATATCGATTCTTATTCCAAATAATTATTAAAAATTATAATCATAAACTTCATCTATTTCTACACATTTCATTAGTTTACTACATTTTCAAATTCTAAATAATAGTACTAGTTTTATGTCATTGAAGGTGAAGAGTTATACTTTTGTTAGCCTTTTCCTTTACAAAAGGGTGACACAGGTTTGTGCTTTTACCCTACTATGTTGAGACCTTATTGAATCAAGGCTCGGGATGTAAGGGTACTAGCTCCAAAATTATGTAGAGGACTTCATAATGTCTGCACTATATGATTAAGTATGATGTGTACATAATGAGTCAATTATTGTGTGAGTAGTGGGAAGATAAACCAATATGTTGATATTCCAGTAGGGTAGATTATATTGATTAACAGAATGTAATTGTTGTATCTGATGATTGACTTTGGACCTATATTGACACAATTATGCAAGCATCCTGATTACTTGACATAATTGATTTTAAGGACATACACCTTATGATGTGTTATCTCATAATGATAATGAGATACTGTTAGTAATTTCACAATGTTTAACCAAATTGAAAAGATACTAGCTGTGTTTACATTTTGGTAATTTTCACCTATGCTATTTTATAGGCTTTGATGATTTAATAGTTATCGATTATGATGATATTCAAAATATTAATTTGGTTATGTTAAGTAAAGATTTATGTTGATATGTAGATTTTGATATTTTAATGTTTTGAATATTCTATATGAAAATGATTAGAAAGGAAAGTTAATTATTATAAGTGAAAATTCTAGCCAATGTGAATTATGCATTATTACTTTTTTATGTGCATATATACATGTATATCTGTATTATTTTCATTGGATTACTAATGCCCAAGTTTAGTGTGCAGGAAATTGAACCATGGAATTTAATCAGGGAAACAAGGCCCAAATTTATGTGAACATGGTATAGCCAATGTGAATCTTTGGAAGATTCAAGACATCGTTGTTATGTGTTCTATTTCGTAAACATGAATTTTGTGTGTAATAGATTTAATTTCAAGTGCAATTAGTAGCATGTCATTGTGATGTGTAATGTGCTTTGAGGTGTCACTTGACACTTATATTCTTTATGTGTGGATAACATGACATATAGGTTTTTGAGCATGAAGTCATTAACCTAATCTAATCTTGATTAATTATTCAAGTTAAACCCACTTGGGAGAGTGTTAGGAGAGGTCACCATCATGTTAAAACTCGAATTCAAAATTGATAGAGACATTAGAGGGCCTAAAAGTGGTCCCAATATCTCATTTTAGTGGAAATAAGGTACCCATGTGATAGTATAACATGTTATGGGTCTAAATTTTGCAATTTAAGTTCCTAGATAACTTTGGAGACCCTTTTAACAAGCCATCACTTAAGCCTTTCAAAATTGGAGTTGTCATATGACTATAAACTTTCCTTCACACTTGGTCAAATTCCTATTTTTAGAAGGGACAATAGTGTAAGAGAAAGTCAGCTTCATGTTTTTTTCCAAATTTGAGATAGTGTAAGGTTATAGGTATTTTAAAGAGAGTTTTGGATAAAATAGTGGGTTGTTCACCCACTCTCTAAATTTAGAGATAATTAGGGTTTTGGAAGCAAGGGAATAGGGAGCTCTTCTTCAACATTCATTGTGATTGGCTTGGATCAAGGTTGGTACTTTGTGCCATGATTTTTCTATCCTTATGAATCTTGAATGTGGAGTTGCAAATTTTGTTGTGTAGGAATATGAATTTAATATGGTTTATATTGTTATTGTGTGTGGGAATGAGTATGTTGAATCTATTGCATTTGGTTTTGGTTTTTTCTTTTGGAATGCATGTTGTGTTGGGGTGGGAAGGCTTCACTCACCCTTGGGAGGGAAGAGAAGCCTTGGGTGAAGGGGTTTATTGTGCTCAACAATGTAGTTAAGAGTCTCTTCTCTTGGAGAGGAGAGGGATTTCATGGAGTATGGGCTCCATTAAAGTCATTGTCTTGATATTATGATTTGGGGGTGATAAATGGAAATTGTGAAAAGAAGAATGTATTGCGCAAGCCTTGTAGAGGCATGGTGAATTTTCAATGTATGTGACTGGTATTGACATGGAATTCTCCTCTTTGGAGAGCCCACCTTCACCCAATGTTCATGATTCCATATGTGAATCATTGTGGAAGCGTTTTATAGGGTTGTAAAGTGTTGTGTTGTGTTGTTCATGCATTAGTGAGTTTTATTGTTTGTAAACCATTTGATCCTTGTTTCCCCTAGCTCGGTGGGTGGCCTCTGAGAGGCTTAGGAAGGGAGGTGAGCCTCCATGGTTCTTGTTTTGAACATTTTTGTAGGTTTTGTGTTCATTGGATCCAAGGAAGAAGCTTGTGTTACCCTATGTAATGATGTAACAAGGGAGGGATGTGTAATTTGTGAATTGTATTTATAAGGATGAAATCCTCATCTATGTTGTTGAGCATTACAATTGTAAATATGACATCCCCATGTAAGTCATTTGTGTATTAAATCTGTAAAAGTGAAATCTTCATCTTATGTACATTTTTGAGAGGAATGGTTTCATGAAGTAATGAATAAATTAGGATATGATCATATGCATTGATATTGAAGTTTTCAATAACATGCATTTAAAGGAATTAGAATGTAGAAGAGATTCATTTCAAAAGATATACCATTACTTTTGTTGCTCAAGAAATGAATATACAGTTTTGGTATCATGCTCAATTGAATCACGAAGCAATACAAGAGACTTCATTTCAATTATATTTTTGTTCATGTAAAGAAATTTCACCATGCATTAGAGGACCAATAAATGTCATTCAAAGTTCCATTATTCATAGAAAATATTAACCTATTATTTCTTGATCTTGATTCTAATGCATTTCATGTATTAAGTCCATTGTTCAAATGATTGAATGGATTCATTAATCTAGATCTCTACATTGGAATATTAGAATAACAACAAATAACTATCAAGTTAGACTTAGGTTGCAAAGCTTGAATGGAGAGAATAAGATAAATGGATAATATAGAAAAAAAAAACTAAGCATGTACATGCACATTTAACTCTCTAGATTTTGTATGGGAAGTGGGAAATAATCTCATTCCCAATTATGAACCACTAAAAAAATCAAGGAATATTCCCTTGGTATCTTGTCACAAGAGATATATATATATATATATATATATATATATATATATATATATATATATATATATATATATATATGCCAATAGTGGCATGTTGTGATGGTTAAGTTGTTGAGTTGTTATCCTTGCCATCAAGGTTCAAATTTAATGGGGATGAGGTCCCCCATTTGTGGCCTCACTAGTTCATAGCTCCAGGTCAAAGTGTTTACCCCTCTTTAAAAAATGTGTGTGTGTGTCTTAGAAAATAGGACCTATACATTTACCTAGTCCAAATGCCTAAGGAAACTCAAGGAGTCATGTGCAATAAAAAAAGGGGGCATTACAAAACTAATTCAAAAGAAAAAGAAAACTATACATATATGCTAAATGCATAGCCCACACTCTTTTTTAAACACACACACACACACACACACACGTATGTGTGTGTGTGTATATATATATATAAGGGCGCAAGCACCAAAGTTCTTGCCTTTAGTGTGGTGGTTATTGGGGTAAGAGTTGAGTCAAGTTATATATTTAAGTGTGAACTTGAATGGAATGTTATATGGTAGGGAGAGATTTTAATTTGTTTGTGAATTTCACTATCTCCTACAAGATATTTAGATAAGTGGGGATAAAATCTTTCAGATTCAACAACTTTGAAAATCAGAATTGGAAAATTAAAAATTTGGAATAATTTATATTCAACCCAAGATCAATTTGATTGAAAACTACTACTAAATTATAATAAATCATTATTTTTTGTGACAAATGAATGGTAATATTCCATAGATAGTGGAAATTAGCCAGACCTTCTCTAAAATTGTACAAACATGTGTCAAATGTAGACAATATTTAGAGAAATCCATCTATAGTGTAACTCAAACCTATGTCAGAAAGAAAATAACATCAAAGATAGATTGATACATTACTAATTTGATCTGCTAGACACATTAAGAACTCATTTAGAACAAATTCAAGTCACCACAAGTCAAGTATAGCATATATAAGAGGCATATCGAGAAGTGGCATCAATATACTTAATTGACTATTTTCCCTTTCACATTTCACAATCCTCTTGACCTTATTCTACAAATACAAAGATCCCTTATAGCGTAATATGATTACCAAAATAATCTAATAAAGTAGATGAACTTCTTTCACATTGACTTGAAATTTTAGTACCCTCTATGAGTAGTGAGAAAACATTGTTGCTATCCAAGTTGTAAGGTGCTTTAAAAAATTAGACTTGTTTCATTTCCTAGAAATATATAAACTAAAAACTGGTATGTCCATATTAGATATTATAGAATGTGGAATTTTGAATCATTTAAATAAAATAAATGTAGAGAATGAAAATAAATAATAATAAATGAAAAAAAATGTATTGAAATTCAGTAATAATTGTCTTTGAAATTGTACTTTTGGTCTAGGAAGATTGCATATTTATTTCATTTGTTTCTATTCATTATTCATTAAAATTTATTTGAACACCTGTTATCTAAAATGTTTGCTTTGTTGCAAATTATAAGCAACATTGATTAGTTTTAGAAGAAATGGTTATCACTCTTCAATTTTTAAAGTTGCAACTAATTATATTTCCTAAATTATATTTAGTTGGTTGAATTTGGTAAACTACTTCACTATGTATCCTCCTTATATGATCATTGTTAGTATGATTGAGTTTAATTCAGTTTTAGATTACAAAGAAATTGAAAATATGAACACAAGTTTGGCTTGTGAAAGGTATGTAGTTTTCTTATTCTTTTTCATTTCATTACAAAAGATAATAAGAACGTGTTTATATTAAAAGAATGAAAAATAATGTACATCCCTTGTTTAGGATATTATGCTTCAATAGATTTTTAAGGTTTAATTAAATGTCACATTTAGGCATTTAGACTTAAGCAATAAAAAGCATGTATTTCTTTCAACCTCAAAGTGCATGTAAAAAATTTGTGATAATGAAAGAATCTTTAAAAAGAAAAAAATATTTCTTAGCGACTATTTGAAAATATGATGTTTATCTTTGAAATAAGTTTCAACATAATGAAATAAGTGATATATATTTAATAAAAAAATATTTAATGTATTTAAACATAGAATTAAATATTAATAGTTTTTAAAAATATCCTTAAACGAAAGTAATGTCTTGTTAACATTATTAGATTTTCATAATTCTTTGGTGAATAAGAATTTCTTTCTAGATTTGATTGTGAATATTTTTTAATTATAATTGTCATTTTATAATAAGTTTGATTGTGATTTTTTTTTAACATATAATATATTTGTCATTTTATAATAAGCTAAATTGATTTGATATATCTAAAAATTAAAAATAAAAAGATGAAATACATATGCTTCAAATATAAAATCTAAAAAGAAAAACTTATTTAAAAAGATTTCTAAATTAGAGTTCTTTAATTTCAGCCACTTTAGATAAGGTGATGCATATAATTGTCCTTATATTAAGTCTCTCCCTAAAGATAATTTAGAACCAAACCTTTGAATCCTCCTTTATATTGCGATCAATGGTTATAATTTAATAAAATATCTCCTCATATCTCTCCTTCATAGTGTTTGTATAAATGGAATAATACTTGTGATATAAATCCCAAAAAGCTTTGGTAGCGAAGGTTTGGACGTTGAAGAGGATGTGTCAATTTGGTATTGACTAGCCACCTACCATTTTTTATGAGAAAATATTTTATTGAGGCTCTCATTGGAAATTTTATTTATTTATTTATTTATTTATAAATGCTTTGCCAAAAGGAGGTTCACTGAATATCGAATATCAGAAATTTAGCTCTACCTATAGAGTAAAATCATCTTCTATTGAGGATGAGTTTTTGTTTTTCTCTTTTATTAATGTAGAAAGTCACATAGCACATGAAATATTTGATATAATACTCAAACAATAATATGTAGCTTCTTAGAATACACACTACCCAAAAATAATGTTGCAAAGTACATTTCTTAAAAAACCATTTAGGAGACTTTTTGCCCTGTCAACACATATGGAAAATGTGGTAGTATAGACAAGGTAAAGGGAATTCCTTCTATAATGCTAGACACGTGATGCATGCCACAATAAAATTCCAAAGCATAGAAAATGCACATGCTTGTTGCTAGTATTTCTACATCTGATTAAATGATACATTCATTTCAAATGAATTAAAAGTATTTGAATGTGCACAGATTTTGAAGATAGGGGAAGAGAAAGCACCGATGCCACTACCCACAAAAAAAATCCTAGATCCATTATCTGTTCTTTTGAGAGCTTATTCATTGTCATGCATGCTTCAATGGTTGTTGAATCATTTGTTGAGAACAATTTCTTTTAGTACAACTTTGATACCTTAATTTTCCATGCCAATTTCCTTATCTTACATACGTCCACATAGTAGTGAGGAGCTGCTAAAAGTTGTAGTATTCTGCTTTGTACCTTCAATTCAGAATAGCTTTAGAGTTTCTAGAACCTTTTCACCAAATTTATTTTGTAGATATCATGCAAAGGTTTTAGTGTTGCTGAAAATTTTTCAGTGTTACCTAGTTAGAATTATGCAATCAAGATTGGTTGAGCTAAAATTTGTATTGCATCCAGCTTAAAAAAATTTATTATAAAAATATACATGTGGGTATGCAAGGGACTCTTATTCTAGATATTTCTAGTCTATAGAAAAAGTGTATAGTTGGTATGTAGGAGAATCAATCATCAATTATGTGTCCAAGTATGGAAGAGGTGTTAAGAATTCAATTTCACAAACTTCTTGAAATTTAGCTCAACGCAAGAGAGTGTTGAGTGATAGGCAAGTGGTGCTGAGTAACTCAACATGTGAAAGTTGAGTGACCTTGGCAGCAAAGGGAACTCAGCACAGTGTATGCCGAGTGAGTGACTTCTATATGTCATAAAAAATGTTTATATAAGAGAATCTTTCTTCAACAAAATGTACCATAGTGTTCTAATTCAAGATTTGAGATTTTGCAAAATTTTGGATCAACATTAACAATAGCTACCTTTTGTCATTTATTTCATTTTCATCCCCTCTAGTTTTTGGGATTTGAATAAGATCTTGTAGATTCAATTAGATTTATTGTTTCAAGTTCAAGAGGATGATTAATGTAAGAATGTAGATAGCTAGAATGAATCCATGTATCTCTCAACCTTTTTTTTATTGGATGGATCACCTTCTATCCAACATTTGAAGATATAAAAGCTCAACTAAAAATAGAAAGTGGTAGTTTTTGTGAGATATGACATATTTCTTATGCTCCTATATCTTGCTCAACAATAACTTCAACCAAGAATTTGCAATATGTGAATAGAGTCAGGCCATCTAGCTTTTGTGTTGTATATATTCTTTTCAACATATCAACAAATATCTCTGATCAATTTTTTTATTCTACTACATATTTTGCAATGTATTTCAATACAAGTGTTTGGGAGGGTACACATTGGCAATCTATGTTTTCTCTCCAAATTTAAAGCATCATTGGATTATGTATATCTAACTTATCATCATTTATTGCAGGCCCCTATTATATTTTCCCAAAATTGTCACATGACAACATAGGCAAAAATTACTCTTTCCAAGGGACTTTATATCTACATGTTAACTTATTTCCTTTATTATGTAGACATGTATGCTTAGTACATTTTGTGTGTCTCTAAACTTGGTTGAACAACTCTTTGTAATCACTTGTAGGATTTGTAGCCAAGATCTCTTGCATATTCAAAATGAAAGAATCATCTAAGGGAGCATGATATATTACATTATTATGATGATATGTATCATGGGGATTCCATGCACTAAGACACATATCAAATAATTTCCTAGTACCTTTAACTTCAACACTACGTTTCCACTTCAATATTACCATATTTGGTGCATTTGGCATCCAAATGAACCCATGTATACTCCTATCTACCTCTCTTCTCTTCCTATTCATCTCGCTCTCGCTTCCTTTTCCTTCATCTTATCCTTCATATTTATCTCCCTCATAAACACACCATCTATCACTATTTTCCCCCTATTTTTAATCAATACCAAACTTGTCACCTATGTATATCTCTTCTCTCGTCGTATTATTCACTCCCCTTGGCCTCTCCCCCTTATCCCTCTTTGTATCTCCCTACTCCTCTAATTATAATTATCATTTTAGATATGAAATGGACAACCTAGTCTTTTGAAATGTACACAATATATCATCTTTCAATAAAATAAATACTTACAAATATAGGCTATAGAGAACAAAGTAATGGCGGAGAGTTATATGAGTTACATCTGAAAAGAGAGAGGAGGGGGAGAGCTAGAAACAAAAAAATAATAGGATAGTTTTTTCAAAGTATTAAAATTATAAATTTTGAATATTTTTATAAAGTAATGATCGCACTTTGGCTTCTCTAGGAGCGCATCAAATTTAGGTTTGTATAAGATGTTTTATCTATTTTAGTATGAAAACACTTTGAAAAATATATTGATACTCTAGCAAGCAATAAATCTGAATGCTACACATTTACTATTCAAAAATATAATTTAAACATTAACTATACATCACATCTAACACATCTTGTTAAAAATAAGAGAGTCCACCCACACTTCAAACTATAGGGAATTATTGTCTTTATATTTATATTTATATGATATGATTTTTTGAAAATTTTGACAAGATATATGTATCTATATATTTAATCAAATATATTTATATATTTATATTTAAGTACTTATATTTATATCTATATTTAAATAAGTATTTTGAAATAAATTACTTAACATATTCATGTAATTATCATATTGAAAAATCAAATAACATAATATAGGCTCTAATAAAGTTTATTAAAGTATCATAAATGCATCCAAAATTAGAAATATGTTAGTCTTATAATGGACTTCATATTTATCATTTCCACAAATTGAATTAAAAAAAGTATTTATGAAAATACTTTTATTTCAAATCATTGTTCTTATAAATCTTAATTCTTACTTGCATTTAATTTTTTTATTTTTTATTTTTCAAATATAAAAATATGTTAGTCTTAGAATAAATTTCATATTTCTCATTTCTACAAATTAAATTTAATAACTTCATTTATACATTTTTAAATTTAAATTATTTTTTTTTATAAATCTTAATTATATTTGACCTTTAATTTTTCAGTTGTTAAATATACCAATTGAATCTATAATAATGTAGCAAGGTAGATTTTGTTGGAATTATGGAACAACATAAATTATGTACTAAGTTTTTTGGTTAAAGCCAATATGACCTAATTTGAGAAAAATTTAATAATTCAAAAAATAAAAAAGATATTCAAAATGGAGTTTAAATTCCTTAAGCTATTGTACTCTTGCATTACACAATTGTTCTCTCTGCATGTTACCGCTAGTTCAAGCACCATTTTCTCATGCCAGATGTATTTCAAATGCAAAAAAAGAATCTAACATTGACAACACTTGAATTTGCAGCTTTCTGACAAGCTTCTCTTTACGGTAGAAACTATTTTTTACATTGGCATATGTTGATAAATCTACTTTTTCAGGGTGCAAGTTGACAATGTTGGATAGTACTAATTTTTATTTCTCAGGGTCTAACACTGTCAGAGTGTCATAACATTTTGGCAACAAGTCTCACAGTAATAAGCCTATCAACTTAATTACAGTGTAATAGTCTTGTCACTCTAGTAATGGGAAGTGGCTAAGTTTTGTATTCTTAATTTTGTAATTTTGTAGTTTATTAAATTTAAAAAATTGGATTTAAAATTCCAATATCGTCACATTAGAAAACAAGAGAGTAATGAAACTAATCATGATTTTAGAGAAGTTTATGAAAGTTAAACAAATTTTAAAATAGTTATAAAGTTAAGGCCTCAAATTGAGCTCCCAACACTCCTTTCCCATTGGATAGATAGAACAATTCAATAATAAAGAGATTTTAACAAATTATGTACACACTACTAAATTTAGGCCTGAATTGCAATAGCAAGCCATCTTAATTGCAATTGCCACCCATCGCCCAAGCAACGCCATCACAATTTGCCTCCTATTAGATGGGCATTAGACTTTTGTTGTCACAAATTGTGACAACAAGGGAGTTTATTGCAATTGCGTTAGATAAAGATGTTATGACTTGGAACAAGACCACAACAAGAGTTCATCTATACACCATCCCAATTGTGATGGCTAGCCATTGGGGTTGTCATCATACGTACAACAAAAAGTGACAGCAATGCTATGGGAGCAACGGCTAGTTGTTGACACATGTCATCGCAATAGTGACAGTTATGTAACAACAATTTGGTGGGAGAGATGGCTAGCTGTCTAAAGAAGTCATTGCAATTGTGATGGCTTGATGTATTAATAACAAAAAATTGGCTCAAAGTTAGCTATGATGCTCTCATAGCTCACAATAGATTCAAACAATTAGTTGTCATACAATCATAGATTCACACAGTTAGTTGTTATGCAATCATAGTTTACTATTGAGCTTCACTTGGTTTTGAGAATAGTTTAATATTCTCTACTAATTAAAGCCAACCACGTGAAGGTGGAAGCTCATTTTCCCCCCTCCCAACATCTAAATTCCTTGTTAACATCTAAATTTTTTAAGAAATGATCAATATTTAAAGGATGAAAAAAGGTTCTAGACCTGCAAAAGTGACATCATTTTCCCATCTTCTGGTACATGTCATTTTTTTGTCGCATCCAAAATAAGATTATGCCACTCTAAATTGAGAATGCAAATGCAATTGCATTATGTATGCATGGACAATAGGTGGGGCTAAAAAAATCCAACACGTTTACATTTATTTAATAGGTTTATGCAAGCCTATTGGATTTTTCAGCTCTACCTAATTTTGTATGCATATGAATTGAGATTGTATATTAAACTATGGCGTCCTTCTACATTGCCTGAAACCAAGAGATTCACATAGTTAGTTGTCATGCAATCATTGGTTAATGTTGAGCTTCACTTGATTTCGAGAATAGTTTACTATTCTTTACTAATCAGGGCCAACCACATGAAGGTGGAAGCTCATTTGATCCCAACCACCACCCCCCCACATCTAAATTTCTCATTAACATCTAAGATCTTTAAGAAAGAATCAAACTTTAAAGTACAAAAAAAGGTTCCAGACCTACAAAAGTGACATTATTTTTTTGTTGCATCCAAAATAAGATTCTCTCACTCTAAATTGAGAATACACATGCAAATATGTTCAAATGCATGGACAATAGGAAAAGCTAAAAAAAAAAAACATGGTTATATTTATTTAATAGGTCTATTAAGTTTTTAAAATTATAGACCATCATGAACAATGTTTGTGATGGTCTATAACTTAAAATACCTAATTAAAGACCTCTAACAAAAATGCAAACTTGTTGTATTTTTTAGCTCCACCTAATGTCATATGCATATGAATTGAGATTTCATATTGAACTATGGTGTCCTTCTACATTGCATGAAACCAAGAGATTCACACAATTAGTTGTTATGAAATCATAGGTTAATCTTGAGCTTCACTTGGTTTCAAGAATAGTTTAATATTCTCTACTAATCAAGGCCAACCACATAAAGGTGGAAGGTCATTTGGCCCCACCGCACCCCACCCCCCCAACATCTAAATTCTCCATTAACATATAAAATCTTTAAGAAATGATCAATCTTTAAAGTACTTGGAATGTCCTCATTACCTCCTACTACTCTTAGGGGAAGTCCATCTTCATTGCTCACGAGCAATTCATTACATGGGTACATCCAGGAATGTCCTCATCGCCTCCTAAATAAAATGAATCTAATATTACAAAATGTCTCCCAAGAAATAATAGTTCAAGTGAAATAAACACATAAAAAATGAGAGAGAAAAAGAGGAATATACTTACCAATAGGTATTGCCATTGCATTTGTGGCCATGCTACATGTTGAGTGAGCTTTATTATTTTTTCTGTTGTGCCAAGATCTCTTTGTTTATATACATACATACATACATAGACACACACGTATGTGTATATGTATGTATATATACACATATATACATATACAGAGATCCCAAGGGCACAACAACAAAATGCAGTGATCACAAGGGCACACCAATGAAATCTTAGATCTCCACTGATCTCCAAAATCCACAAGATCTCTATGTATACATACATACAAACATACATAAATACATACATACATGCATGCATGCATACATATATACATACATACATACATATATACACACATACATACATACATCCTTTGCATGGTTTAGAGGTAATTTCATTGTGACAGAGGCTTCTGCAAGAGAATGATCCTCGTGATTATGGCATTTACACAAAAGTAGAACTTGCTTCTTCAACTCCTAACACTCAACTCTTCACTGAAGTTATTCTTCTAGTAGTAAGAATAGTTGCTACAAATTCTTGGAAGCCAAGGGACCCTAAACCTATGCTATGTTTTGTGAAAAATGGGAGAAATTACTATTGGCTTCAGTACTTCATAACATTTTGGATCATATAGTGATGCCCAAATTAATAGCAGCAACAAATACTTGGGATCCTTGTAGGGAGAGCATGCCAATACATGCATGGTTACATCCTTGGTTTCCATTCTTGGGCTAGCATACAAAGCCTTTATATCCAACCATTTGTTATAAATTGGGGAATGTGCTTTATGTCTATCATTCAAGTCATGCATCTGCATATGCAATTTTATCACCTTGGAAAACTATATTTGATCTTGCTAGCTAGGAATAGCTGATTGTTCATTTTATTGTATCTAATCTTATGATAGTTCTATGGATATTTGTAATCAACATAGCTAATCAACAACTAGACCAATTTAACTGGGTTATGGCTTAGGCATGTGCTATTCCCATTTGTCATATGGTTGCAATGTTGGAGGTAGCATTTTTTCCAAAGTGGCAACAATTTTTGTATCATGGCTTTGTTCAAGTCCTAATTTTCATGAAGTAATAAAGTGATTTTTAGGATGGAAATGACTATATAATGAAGAGGAAACTTGAAAAATTGAATTTTGACATGTTGAAATGAAAGCTATCGAGGATCAAACACCTATGCTAGAGTTACAACACAATATGAAGTAATGATGTGTAAGATATGAAAATTGTAGAACTAAAAATGAAATAGGTACCATGGATGAGATAGTATGGTATTGAATCACTCTAAAATCCATTTACACTCAAGTTAGAATCTCCTTGGAAATGTGTAATGTTTATTAAGTTATCAAGTCCCTTAAAATCAATAGATTTTGTGTGTGAATAGCCTTAATATTGGACTTTTTCTCCCATTTTCTAAACATATAACCATACCCATAGGTTTCATCACCTAATACAAAATGCAATGGATTCTTATAATAAAATTAATAAAGAAATGAATGATAACAAGAAAAATGTATATGAAAATTTAATAATGGAAGTTACCTTGAGGAACTTGTGTATGCTCTTGACAAACATACCATCAAAAATGTATATGTCCTTTTTTGCTTCTACATGTTTTTGCATGAAGCCTTCACACACCTACTACTCACAAATGTTTATTTAAGAATGTATATGAACCTGCAATGCACTGCCATGTGGTGAAATATGTATAAAATCATACAATCTTTCATCACACAAGGTCTTTTGCTTGGTGTGCTCATTCATTAAGTAAAGCACTCAAGTATGCAATATACTTAAGCATGTGATAATTAAAACTACTAAGTATACATTGTGCAATACGCTTAAGCATGCGATAATTAAAACTACTAAGTCTACATTATGCAATGGCTAAGTTATTGGAGCACACAAACAACACTGCCCCTTTTACATGAAAATTTGGCAACTAACTTCAAATGCTATGAACAAATTACTAATTTTCTCATCCTCTAATAATGTTTAGCTAAAAATAAAAATCAACTATATAAAGATTAGATATAAGATCGAATAAGATAGTGTAAAGAAGTCTTAATTCATCTTTATTATAATAAGCTCATTGATTTTATCCTTGTGATTTCTAGCAACTCCACCCTGAATGCAATGGTACCACTTCATTTCTAGTCCACCTGATGGATCACTAAAGATTACACTAAATGTCCACCTTCCCATAACCTCTCTTATATATGATCAGCTCACAGATACTGTTCAAGTTAGGATAGAGATGATGTAGGAGCATCCTAGGTGTAAGAGAAATCTTGCACCACCCAAAAATATTTTCTTTTTAGTCTTTTCTATTTTAATAAGGACTAGTAGATAAGGTGGTTACTATTTATGGGAACTTGTTATTTTTAGTAATTTTCTCATACAAGCTCAGAATGTTCTCATTTTCTACATGAAGGCTCATTTTGGAATAATAAGCCTACCATAAAAATCGCATTACTCCAACTTAAGTATTAGAGAAGTTATTACAGATTTTTGATGAAAAATCATCGTTGGAGGCCTTAGAGTGCTCAGATGAGGTCCAAAAACTCAATAGAAGGGCCTATATTTCAAGACATGGAATTTCCAAAAAGTGGTTATAATAGCCAATCAGAGCAATGATTCGAGAGTTATGGCCTTTTGAAATTGGGCTACCAAAATTTCTATAATAATTTGTCAAAGATGTATTTAGCTAACTCTATATGTATTGTTAGTGCCTGTTGGCCCTAGGTATTAAGTTTGAGCATCTAGAACCTTCTCAGGTGGCATAAATTACTTATTTAAGAAAGGTCTGAACATTTTCTAGGATAGCTCTGGGTGATGGTGTGAAGCTTGTCTTGAAAAATACTATAATGAAGGTGCCCATGTGGGTTAGCAAATTGTACTTGTGAATTTTGTAATTCAGCATTTGTGGTGCAAATAAGAAGTCCATATTTTGTTATTGCATTTGCTATTGTTCTTTGTTTCTATTATGTGGTTATGGTATTAAGGGGAGCACCCTTCGTCAAGTGGTACCAAAGCTAGAGTTCTTGAGTGTTTGGATAGATCGCCAACTATGAGACAGTTCACACAAGGACCATGGTTTGAGCTAAGCATGTAGATAGATCACTGATTGTGAGGTAGTTTGCACTAGGGTTTTAGCAAAAGTGTGAAAATGCCTCCATGAAGAGAGCATGGTGGAAGATTTGTAGGTGTTACACCTGAAGGTCTTTGAGCCCTCCAAAGACAAATGAAAGCATTGGATGAACAAAAATGCAGAGGAATAAATCTTCCTGTAAGGGATGAAAGCAAGGATGAGGACAAAGTAGAAGAAAATGTCAAAGCAAAGGCAGTTTTAAACCCAGAGGAAGAAAGGCTTTTTAGGGCCATCTTCAAGATTGGAAAAAGACCTAAGTTTGAAGTTTCCCACATTTTTGGAAAATCTTAACCTAGAGGAGTTGATCAATTGGATCAATGAATTGGAGGAGTACTTTGAGTATGAAGATATTGAGGATCCTGATAGGGTCAAGTTTGCTAAGGCAAAACTAAAGGGACATGTAGAGATTTGGTGGTAGGAGGTTCAATTGGAACAAAATAGAAAGGGAAAGGAAAAAATCACTAGATGGGATCGAATGGTAGCTAAAATGAAGAAACAGTTCATTCCCATGGATTATGAGCTTGATCTATTGAAAAAAATGCAATGGTTGAAGCAAGCAAGAAAATCTATTCACTTGAGAGCATACCGAAGAGTTCTACTGAGTTCTTATTAGAACTAGCCATGTAGAAGCTGATAAGGGGAAAGTTTCCCATTACCTTAATGAGTTAAGATCAAGCATTCAGGATGAGATAAGTCTGGTTTGAATGAACAATATTGAGGAGACATACCAGTTTTCCCTAAGAGTTGAAGAAAAATTGAACAAGAAGTTTGACAATAGGAATAGTGGAAGACGTCATGGTGGAAGATTTGGAAAATCATCTTATGGAGGACATAATGATGATCAGAAGAATAAGGATGAGGTTGAAAGTAGCCATCAGAACCAAAGGGGAAACAATTCCAATCATTTCCATGATCAGAACAATAGAGATCAGAGAGGAAGAGGCAGAGGATAAGGATCTAGAAGAGGAGGCTTCCATGGGAAATGTTTTCACGATGGAGAAGAAGGGCATAGAGTGTTTGAATGTTCCTAGTGCCAAGGAAGGATAGATTGAATAATAGAAGGCCATGCTAGAGTTGCACATGTTGATGAAGATGCCAAATCCTCACATTCTGAAGATGTTGAAAGAGGAGAAATCCTACTTAATAGAAGAGTCATGTTGAGTGGTGAGAATGAACCTAATCAAAGAAGGAGATTGTTTCACACAAAGTGCAAATGTGAAGATAAGTGTTGTGATGTGATCATTGATGGTGGAAGTACTAACAATCTAGTGTCAGAAATGATGGTCACCAAGTTGAAGCTAAAGAGGCAGAAACACCCGCATCCATACCATATTGCTTGGGTGCAAGATGACCATAAGGTCATGGTCAATGAGCAGTCCTTAGTGGATTTCAAGATTGGAAGCTACCAAGATGAGGTACTTTATGATATCATACCTATGGACATATGCCATATGTTGCTAGGTAGGATGTGGTAGTTTGATAGACATGTTGTACATGATGGGTGAGCAAATACCTACACTCTGATCAAGGATGGAGTGAAACATAAGTTGAAGTCGTTAAAAGAGAAAGAAGAAAAGGTATGTTGTGTTGTTAGAATATGTTTTGTTGATGGAAAAGAGTTTCTCAAAGATATGAAGTGTGAGCATATGTATTTTTCTATAATTCCAAAAGATAGTAAAGAAGAAGTAGAGGAGGTAGCTGCAAAAGTTGTAGATATGTTGGGAGAATTTTTTAATATTGCATCAGATAATGTACCTAATGGATTACCCCCAATGAGGAAGATCAGTCACCAAATGGATTTGGTTCTAGGAGCTAGTTTTCCAAACAAGACAGTGCACAAAATGACACTAGAAAGTGAAGAGTTGAACATACAAGTTCTCGAGTTATTACAGAAGGGGTTTATTTGAGAGAGTATGAGTCCATGTGTTGTATTAGTAGTATTAGCACCAAAGAAGAATGGAGAATGGAGGATGTGCATATTTTCTCATGCTACCAACAAGGTCACAATCAAGTACAGATTTTCATTGCCAAGGATGGATGATATTATAGATTTTTTGAATGGAGCTGAGTATTTTACAAAGATAGATTTGAAGAGTGGGTACCATCGAATTCATATCTGAGAAGGTGATGAGTGGAAGACCACTTTCAAGAAAAAAGAAGGATTGTACGAGTGGTTAGTCGTACCTTTCGGGCTAACCAATGCACCATGCACTTTCATGTGGCTCATGAATGAGGTACTGAAGGAGTTTCTAGGTAAGTTTGTCATTGTTTACCTAGGCAAGGTGTTTGACAAGTTGAGGGAAGAAAAGTTGCTGATAATCCTAAAGAAGTGTAGTTTTGTAAAGAAGGAGTTGGTGTACCTGGGATTTTTAGTTTCAGTAGAAGGTCTAAAAATGGACCCAGAGAAAGTGAAGGCTATTTTTGAATGGCCTACTCCAAGGAGTGTGATAGAGGTAAGATCTTTTCATGGACTGGCTAGTTTTTACAGAAAGTTCATAAGAGGTTTTAGCAGTATTTCTAGACCCTTGACTGAAACAATGAGAGGGGATAGAAAAGAGTTTAAGTGGAATGTAGAAGCAAATAAGAGTTTTGATCTATTGAAATAGAAAGTTATTGAGTAGCCTGTTTTAGCACTTCCTAATTTTAACAAGGTGTTTCAAGTAGATTGTGATGCTAGTGGTACTGCAATAGGAGCTATTATGAACCAAGAAGGTAGACCTATTGCTTACTTTAGTGAGAAATTGAATGATGCCAAAAGAAAATATTATGTTTATGATTAGGAATTTTATGATATAGTTCAACCATTGAAGAAGTGGAGACACTATCTTCTTCCTAAGGAGTTTTTTTTGTATACTGATCATCAAGCTTTTCCATATTTGAATAGTCAAGGAAAATTGAACCAAAGGCAATTAAAGTGGGTTGAGTTTTTTTAGAGTTATACATTTGTATTGAAACATGGGAGTGGGAAGTCTAACAAATTTGTAGATGCTCTTAGTAGAAGACAACTTTTGTTGACAAAAATGTAGATAGAGGTGGTTGAGTTCAAGGAACTTGATACTTTGTATCTAGATGATTCTAATTTTGGTGAAGTGTGGAAGGCTTGTACAAAATCTGTTGCACTTGATAGCACAAAGTGATTGGATTTTATGATCTAGGATAGTATGTTGTTCAAACGAAGCCTGTTGTGTATTCCTAGAAGTTCAATGAGAGAGACTCTCATCAAGGAGAAGCGTAGTGGAGGATTGGCTAGACATTTTGGCAGAGATAAAACCATAGCTTTGGTTGTTGAGAATTATTACTGGCCACATTTGCAGAAAGATGTGAAGAAGATTGTACAAAGTTGCAGAGTATGTCAGATGGCAAAAGGAGTGAAGCAAAATACAAGGTTGTGTTGGCCATTACCTATACTAGAGAATTCATGGGAGAATTTCAGCATAGATTTTGTTCTTGGATTACCAAGGACAAAGCATGGGCATGATCCTATTTTTGTGGTGGTTCATAGGTTTTCAAAGATGGCATATTTTATTCCTTGCAAGAAGACTAGTGATGTTGTTCATGTGGTGGAGTTATTTTTCAGAGAAGTGATAAGACTACATGGTCCGCCAAAGAGTATAGTTTTAGATCAAGATATCAAATTTGTTGGGTATTTTTGGCATACATAATGGAAAAATTTGAAGACAAGTTTGAAGTTCAATTCATCACATCATCCACAAATTGGTGGATAGATAGAAGTTGTGAATCGTAGTTTGGAAAACTTGCTCAGATGCTTAGTTCAAGATAAATCAAAAGGATGGGATATGATTTTACCATAGGTGGAATTTTCATATAATAATTCTATCAACAAGAGTACCGATAAATTACCATTCCAAATTGTATATGGGAGTAGTCTCAGAAATGCTTCTGAATTGAGGCAGTTGGATAAAGGAGAGATAAGCAGTGCTAAAGTAGAAGATTTTGCTAAACACTTAAAGAACATCGATGAGGAGGTGAGGAAGCACATCATAAAGATCAATACAAAGTATAAGGCTAAGGCTTATGTGAAAAGGAGGTATAAGGAATTTCAAATTGAAGATGATGTCATGGTTCATTTAAGGAAGGAGCATTTTCTAGTGGGTACATATAATAAGTTGAAGATGAAGAAGTTTGGACCATGCAAGATAGTGAAAAGGCATGATTTTGGAAATGCTTATGAAGTGGAGTTGCTTGTTGAATTGGATATTTCACCAGTATTTGATAGAGTATTATGAAGCAAGTGATGGAGATGAAGTTGTAGAAGTGCAATGGAGTATTCCAGCAACTAATTTGACTTTAAAGGAGATTGAGGAGATATTAGATAGTTGTGTTGAAAAAAGTTCTAGGAATAGAACTTATGAGGAATATCTGGTCAAATGGAAATGGAGGCCAATAGAGGATTCATCATGCCTAGCAAAAGAGGAGGTTAAATGTATTGGTTTTCCTCTGAACACCTAAGACATGATGGGGTCACTTCTCAAATTACCCTAGGTGTCTGATGTAGGAGCATCTTGGGTGTAAGAGCAATCTTGCATCACCCAAAAATATTTTCTTTTTAGTCTTTTCTATTTTAATAAGGACTAGTAGACAGGATGGTTACTATTTGTGGGAACTCACTATTTTTAGTAATTTTCTCATACGAGCTTGGAATGTTCTCATTTTCTACATGAAGGTTCATTTTGGAATTGTAAGCCTGCCATAAAAATCTCATTGCTCCAGCTTAAGTATCAAAGAAGTTATTGTAGATTTTTTGTGAAAAAATTTGTAAAAAAATCTTTAGGCTCACTATTGGAGGCTTTAGAGTGCTTGGATGAGGTCCAAAAACTCAACAAAAAGGTGCATGCATCATTCTAAGACTATGGATCAAGAGTTGGGGTTTCTGAGATGGTTCGAGCGTTATGGCCTTCCAAAGTTGGGCTACCAAAATTTCTATAATAATTTGTCAAAGATGCATTTAGTTGACTATATATATATATATATATATATATATATATATATATATATATATATATATATATATATATATATATATATATATATATATATATATATATATATATATATATATATTGTTAGGGTCTTTCAGCCCTAGGTATTAAGTTTGAGCATCTAGAACCTTCTCGGGTGGTATTAAATTGCCTATTTAAGAAAGGCCCGAACATTGTCAAGGACAGCTCTAGGTGATAGTTCACAACTTGTCTTGCAAAATACTGTGATGAAGGTGCCCATGTGAGTTAGCATATTGTACTTGTGAATTTTTCAATTTTGCATTTGTGGCACAAATAAGAAGTCCATATTGTGTTCTCATATTTGCTATTGTTCTTTGTTTATGTTATGTGGTTATGGAATTAAGGGGAGCACCCTTCATAAAGACATAAGTCACATATCTCAACCTTAAATTGCATACTCATAGTTGCCTCCTTGACTTTAAGTAAGTTTCAATAATAGATCTTCAAACTCAACAGTTGTAAAATCTTTTCAATTTTTAATGCATGTCATTGATACCACTAATTCACATGAAAATGATAGCTTTACTTCCAGCTAAACAAAATTAACTTCCTATTAAATTAGCATGTCACTTCAAACATTACTCTTGTTTCTAAAAAAGAATTTAGTCCAAAAAGGATAACATCTACCTTCTGACTAGAATATGTATCTTAGGAATGATTCAACAACTTAGAATTATTTTGAATAATAAATGTTTTTAGTCACTTTTGTTTCAATATTTCAATTCATTATTTGATCTGCACAAGCAAGCAATTGTGGCATTCATCAAAGCACTACCATGAAATTAATTTATATATAAAATGCTCTAAAGGGTTGCATTATGCTTAACCATGTATTCTGGAATATGTATGCAGTTGGATCAATTTTTTTATTGTACCAAGATCTCTATATGTATATACAGATATATATATACATATACATATGTATATGCATACATGCATGCATGCATACATACATATACATTAATAATAGTAATATATGTATTGCATATGCATTTTCTTTGTCATTTCTTATAAGAGTGTTTCAAGGTTGGGAACCACTTCAACATCCTTTGCCTGGTTTAGAGGTAATATCATTGTGGCAGATGATTCTGCAAGGGAATGAGCTTTGTAAGGTAACATATAATGTCTTAAAAGAGTTAAGTGCTCCCTAACTATGTCTAAGGTGTATGCACATTGGAGGCATACTCTACCTACTAAGTTGCATGTGTACATGTATCTATGAGATCAAGACCCTTGAACTACTCACTCTAATGACTATGTAGTTCTAGTTTCTAATTTTTTTGGTGTAGTTGTATTCCTATAACCACTAGTGAACTTTACTAACCTAATACAACTCTTGGCCATCATACACCCACTCAAGCGAATCAGACAAATTTCTATAATTACAATATTACAATAACCTAGTGCAACCTTTATTTTGTAGTTTACAGTTAATATAAGGTTAACCTATATACATCCTAACTCACTCCTTATATAGTTCTGTTTAAAATCTTGTGACAATAATCAATGGGTCTAAATGGACTAGTCAAGTTAATGTTGAAACTCAAAGTTTAGCCTTCCATTTTCAAAAGCCAAGTAGACTAGGTTGTATCTGCTCAAATGTCTTAAGATAGACCACAAGTACAATTCTTCATTCTATAAGGGAACCCTTTATTCAAATTTAAAATTGGTTGTGCATGCATGATTCTTTTGTTTAATGCAATGCTGGTTGTGAAGCACATATTCCTTTTATTAAATGTAAGGTTTATTACTTGAACATCCATATGTGTATAAGCATGGTAAGTTACCTAGAATGTCATGAGATCGATCTTTAAAATACCTATAATTTCCTCATCACCTCTTGCTACTCTCAGGAGAAGTCCATCTTCATTGCTCATGAGAAATTCATCACACGGGTACATCCAAGAACATCCTCAACACCTCCTACATAAAATGAATCCAATATTAATATTAAAATCATTTACAAATCTTGTCCTCATTCAAGCAACATGAGAATTACAAGCTTATTCAAGTTCCTTTCGAACAACTATACTAGAAATAATATTTGGAAGACCAAGCATCACAACTTAGAATCAACCTTTTACAATGAGATATATATAAACAATAGAAGACCAAGAGTCACAACTTAGAATTCCACAAAGATGTCCCTCTTGGGATTTGAACCGGGGTCTTCACAATGAGAACTCATTACTTCAACCAAGCTAAACCCCTTGAACTAAATGAATCCAATATTAAAAAATGCCCCCTAACAAATAATAGTTTAGATGAAATAAATACATGAAAAATGAGAAAGAATGGAGGAATCTACTTACCAATAGTGTTGCCATTGCATCTATGGCTATGCTACCTATTAAGTGAGTTTTATTATTTTTCTGTTGTGCCAAGATCTCTTTGTTTATATACATACATACATACATACATACATACACACATATATACATATGTATATACATACATACATGCATATATACATATATAGAAATCACAAGGGTACGACAACAAAATCCTAAATCTGCAGTAATCTCCACAATCCACAAGATCTCTCTCTATATATAAATAGATGAATACATACATATACATATGTATATGTGTATATGTTTATGTATATACATGTATACATATATACATACATACATATATATGCACATACATACATCTACATATGCAATTTTATCACCTTGGAAAATTTTATTTGATCTTGCTAGTTAGAAACAGTTGATTGTTTGTTTTATTGTACCTAATCTGATGACAATGTTACCAATTTAATATACCTCCTAAATTGCTATGTTATTCTTGCCTTTATACTATGCTAGGCATTTTAAGTTGCCGAGCATACATCTTATAGAATGAAATGGATGCAGAAAATAAAGTATATAAATCAATAAACAAGAAAAATTGATCATTTTTATTTGAGATACAAGTGCCAAAATATTACATTTTATTGAGATATTCAAAACTATTTTGATAAGGTACAAAGTGTTCAAATTTAAACAATACTTAATATAATGCATTCAGATACCACACAAGCATTCTCAGCTCCTAAAATAATATTTGAATAAACACACTATATAAATAGAAAAGTATTGATAAGATAAGGGGAAAGGGCTCCATTGCCTGAATGGAAGGATCATTTATCTGAATGTTGAAGAAGTTTTGAGCCCACATCCCCATCTTGAAATAGACCTACAAAAATGAAAATAGATGAGGGTCAGTTCATACGAACTGAGCAATGGAAATCTTTCCATTTATCTCTACACTACTTGGCACTCCTACAATATAATTATTCAAACAACTACATTAAAAGATGTGAAGGCAAGAGAGATATATGAAAGGAAAACAAGTTTAATGCTAATAATTTTCCTTCATGTGCAGATGCAAGTATGAAGTTTGAGGTTGTTGAAGGATCTTGCATAACTTAAATGCATGAAGCCTTTTGACAGGAACATGCAGAGGCCAAGATTGAAGGATTGAGGAGACTATCAAAGGGACACACATAAATTACAAGCGTGAAACCTTCTAGTCAAATCATGTAGAGGCAAAGGTTAAAGACATGGGGAGACTATTGAGGGGGCCTACATAAATTACAAGAATGGGACCTTCTAGTTGAACCATAGCAGAGGATTGAAGACACAAGGAGATTATCAAAGGGACATATATATGTTACAGGTATGAAACCTTTCAATCAAATCATGGAGGAATTGGAAATCTACAAGTATACACTCAAGGATAAAGTTGTTAAGCATGTACAGAAGAGAAGATAAAATTTAGAAATAATAGAATAAGAAAAATAGGCAGCAAGCTACAGGTGGACTCAAGGATTTATCAGCAAGGTTGTAAAGACAGGAATGTGAATATGAAAATAAAAGTGCAAAGGATAAATATAGAGTGAACTGGTGATAGTAAAAAATAGAGTATGAGTTGCAATCAGCAAGAAAATGCAGTCATATTGTGGGGCATATTTTGGGCAATTGAGAAGGAATCAAGACAAATGATTTCTAGTTTATGGCCAAAATAGGGTGATTTAGTTCATTACGAGCAGAATCCCTATTAAAATAATAGAAAAGGAGATATCAGTGATTTTTTGAGAGCATCATTTTTTGAATTTCACATCTATTTGTAATATTTAACATTAAAGATTCTTAGAGTTTTAAATAAGCCCCATTCTTAGTATGAATAGATGCACATACAGAAGAAAGCTTCAAAAAATAATGGTTATTAATAAACTTCAATTGCATATGCATTAAGGTAGCTACAATCATGCTCACAATCATTGGCAATGTCAATAGGCTACAACATAAATAGAAAGTTGTTTGTGATCATTCCAAATCAAATATTCAGAACATGAGGTAGAATTTATCAGATATTCCCATTCCCCAAAACATTCATGGGTACATGACTGATTTCTATACATGTACATGATGCATTGAAGTGATACCATATGACAAAAATTCTAAGCATATACATAACAATGACATGGTTATCTCATCATAATTTTAGCATATGTGTGAATGAAATAGAATGTAGGGAAATAAATTGCAAATTTCATGGTAGTAGCAATAATATTTTCAATACAACATTTGAAAGAAAAACATATGAAAGGCACTTTAAAGGGAGAAAAGACGATTCTTGCTATAGTACCATCTCATATTCTAATGACAGATCTGATAAAAGAAGAATCAAATAAAAAGAAACAACAAAGCATGGAGATGTTATTCATTACTCTTGGATCATTGATTGTTGTAAACAGAAGTCTCTCTTGCCATTACGAGAAAAATACTTTCTCAATCTTTTAGACTCAACCAAGGAGAGTTAGAAAAGATAAATCAAATTACTTGCAATTACTCAAGGATAGGGATGTTGCTATCATGATTATTGAAGATAGAATACAACCCACATGGCATGAACAACAACAAAAGAAATGGAGAAGATGTTACAACAAATAAAAATTTCCATCATAGAGCACAGAGGTATAATAGCAATAGAAAATCATGTTTCAACATGGATAGGTCATGGCAGACATAAACATATCAGTCTTAGCAATTTATATAGTTTATATATCAGAAAATGAAGACCATACCAGTCTAATACTAAATAGCAGAACTATCAAATCTACTCTCATGACAACCAGAGCTAAGTATTAAAATGGAGGAAGAATCACAAGTTAGAGAGAATAAAGTCCATGGCATCAAATACATAAACATTCATCTACGGCAAATACCTCATTGAAAAGAAATATTGGCAAAGCATGGTGTTTAAAATAACTTACAGCAAAGTAACCCTTAAAACTAAAATGAAATAGAAGAGAAACATCCATGGCATGTGATATTAACCAAAAATAGCAGTCCCAATTTATGGCTCCAAAGGAGAATGACTAGCAAATAAAGGAAACTCGTGAGGAAACCAGTAACATCATAACCACCAAGCATTCACATCTTCAGCTACAGGAAAGAAGCATCTACCATTCATAGATTTTGGAGAGCCATGAAATCAACAAAGAAGAAATGCTAAGCCATAAAATGAAGATGGAGTCGCGGCATGGAGAAATAACCCAGTAGCTCACAAGTAGAAAATGAATATAATCAATAGTAGAGCCATCAAATGAAGGAACCGGTCAATGAAATGAAGTCCATGGCATCAACAATAGAAACATGGTGAAATAAAAATGGAGCCATCAAACTAATACACTAATAGAAATGGAAACTCTAGCAGACATCGAGCCATGGCAAGAAGGAGAGAAAAATGCGAAACACTACAATGGGCATCTAAGATTCATGGCTTCTGAACCCACAAATAGCAAAAAATACAACATGACTTCTCCATTGGTGGCTAGGGTTTCAACCCTATTTTTTCTCCCATCTTCTCAATTTGAAATGTTGCAAATGATTATGTTTTTTTCCATTTTGACAACCCCTTAACCAATTTGGGTATAATTTCAGGTCCGCCTTTGACTTTGAGGGGATTTAAAACTATGTATTGATATAATCTAACTTTATGGAAGTTTTTATTATGTTAATACATAGTTTTAAATTTAATTATATTTATTCTAAAATTAGAAATAATGAAAATATTATTATATTAATTGATTAATTTATCAATTGATTAATAATTATTATTTTGAACAAAATAATTTATTATTATTTGCATCAATCATGTAATTAATTTTAATAAATTGGTATTTACAAATTAATTTATTAATGTTAAGTTAAATGCAATAATAATAATTAAAAAGGGAGTTAAGGTGAGTTTCAATTTTTTAATGCCCAAATGCAAGGGTATGAAGTTCAATGGTTACTTTTGGACTCACAAGTCAAACTCTAAACTATGGAGTCAAATATGGAGTTATTTTTGGCATTTTTAGAGTCTTTTTCAGAATTGTTCACATGCATGATTGGTCAAAGGGAAGTTTGAGTTTTCCATGCAGTGATGGAGCACTTTGGTGCTATTTTAGGCAATATATGGAGTGGTTAAGGCCAGTTTTGCATGCAGTCCATTATGGGAGCTTGTTTTATGCATACTTCACATATAATTGAGGAGTTTTACATGCTATATTTCTAGGTTGATTTTGAAATTTGAGTTAGGGTTTTATGCATGATTTTGAGGAGTTAAAGATAGTTTTATAGTTAGCTATCAGTTGGATAGGTGGTTGAGAGCAGTTTTTAGGGGCTTTTCATTATTTAGATCAATTTTGACTTATTTTTTCTATGCATGATCTTGAAATCTGAATTAGGGTTATGAGCTCTATTTATTGTACATTCACCTCATTATAAGGATCTTCTTTTAGATTCATATTTTTTGCACATCGCAAATTTTGAGTTGATTGTAAGAGCAATTTGTAGCAGATGTTTTTCAGCATTGGTTATACAGATTCAATAATTCCTTCTCATTGATTCTTATGCAATATTTTGGATTCTTTACTTTTATATTGTGTTCATCCTTCATTTAAGTTATATTGCTTATTGTGGGTTTGAATCTTGATGTGTGTGATTACAAGTCTTTGTTTGTATCCTTACTCTTTTTGTAGAAGATTGGTAACGCCTAGCTTTTCCTTTCAAAGTAGAAGATTCTAGGTCCTTGCATAGAATCACTTTATAGTTGTGATTTTGTTTGAGTATTGTGAATAATTTATATCTTGCATAATTTGTGTTGATTTGATTAAAGTTACATACAAAATCATCGGTGTATCACCTCATTTAGGTTAGTATTCATTATTTTTCATTCACTTCTCATCCCTTTTCCCGCATATAATTTAGGTTTTAGGTGATCACTATTTAGGAACTGGCCTAGCTTCCAAAGATTTATCTCTCGTTTTAGGACAACCCACCACCTGAGAGAGTTTTCATGTTTCAATAGGATAGCTAGATTATGCATCTTGCTCTAGGTGCAATCCTAATTGACAACAGACAGTTCTACAAGAATTTGTAATCAACCCAACTAATTAGCAACTAGACCAATTTAACTAGGTCATGGCTCATTTCTTTCTAAAAATATCTACTATGATATGTTTCTAAAATTTATTGCGAACTCTGCCCATTTTTCCTAGTCTATATTATTTTTGTGCAGGATCTTGAGCTAAGTCACTTAGCACAGGTTGAGTCAATTTTATTGTTTTATTATTTGGATTATGGAATATGTATGTGGCTAGATCAATTTTTTTGTTGTGCTAATATGTAATAAGAACCTTGAAAAAAAGTCTATCTATATATATAAAGGCTACAAGTTGTGCAATTTGTTATGTATTGCATCTGCATTTTCTTTCCATTGCTTATAAGAGTCTTTCAAGGTTGGGAACCACTTCAACATCCTTTTCATGGTTTAGAGGTTATGTCATTGTGGCAGAGAGACTATGTCATGTCCTTGTGATCACTACATTTTTTTGTCATGCCCTTATGGTCTATGGATTTTATTGTCATGCCCTTGGTGGAGATCAGTGGAGATCTAAGATTTTTTTGTCATGCCCTTGTGATCGTCGCATTTCATTGTCGTGCTCGTGTGATCTCTATATTTCATTGTCATGCCCTTGTGATCTTTGTGCCCTTGCTCTATGATTCTATTATTGTGTCATGCCCTTGTGATCTTTGTACCCTTGCTCTATGATTCTATTATTGTGTCATGCCCTTGTGATCTACGTGCTCTTTGATCCCACTACAACATTTGGGGTCAAATTGTGACAGCTGTATAACTTGTGGTGTATTCAGACCCAAATGTAGTAGTGCTTGCTCTATGATTTTATTCAAAGGGATAAGAGGTACCTATGTAAATGTTCTTTTCTTTTCCTTCTAAACATGTATCTCTTTATATTTCCCCCCAATAGGTGATTAGAGAAGCTTCTCTTTATGTATATGTATGTGTATATATACATACATACACACACATATATGTGTTTCTATGTATGTATGTATATATAGAGAAGCTTATCTTTATGTATATGTATGTGTATATATGCATACACACACACACATATGTGTGTGTCTATGTATGTATATATAAAGATCTCTCTATTTATACACATACATACATACATAGACATACATATGTGTGTGTATGTATGTATATACACACATATATACATATACATATGTATATATATGTATATAGATACATATACAGAGATCACAAGGGCATGAAAATGAGATGCAGATATACAAATATGCATACTTACATATATAGACACATACATACATACATTTGCATATGAAATTTTAGCACCTTGGAAAATTGTATTTGATCTTTACTCAATCACCAAGCGGTAATATTATTTGTAAGTAAAAATTTTTGCATACTTAATTTGGTATGAATATTTTTGATTGAATTCATCTAAGGAAATTGACTCTGCTCATGATGATAATGGCTCCATGTATTGGGTCTTTAGAGGAGAGAGACTTACAAAAGATTAGATGTTGTTTATGGATATGGGATGATTTTTTTGTGATGCCAATATATCCTCCTCCATATTGAATTTCTATACCATCAAATTTCTAGATATAGATCACTAGACTTGGTCTTTTGAAATGGTATGGGCTACTTGGAACTTTCAAACTTGAACCGTTGAACTGTACATTTAGATTGACTAACTAACACTTTAAATCAATAGTTTCATGTTTAGAACCTTTGGCCTTTGAAATGTGAACTTTGACTTTGATTTGTGATGCATGGACTATCATGAACCAAAAGACATCTAAATGTTCTTGGAGACATCTAAAAGCATCTACACAAATTGATATAAATTATTCAATCTAAATTATAGAGCCTATGAATCTTTGTACTCTAATCCAAGCCAAGAGCCTTCTAAACATTGAAACCACTAAACTGCTGAAACATATGAACCTCCTTGAACCAATGGAACCATTTTGAAATAGGTTCAATGAGGTTCAAAACCTAAGAGGGACTAAGATATAAACCTCAAATAAGGGTTGTGTGCTATGGTGGGGTAGGAGGATGATGGTTTTGTGAATGGATGATCGAGCAAGTTGTAGAGAATCAGGGTGTTAGCTGCTAGTAGTTTCATTAATTTGATAAGGGAATCAACTTTGAAAGCAAGATGATCAAAATTGGCATGTCCATCCTTATGATAGATGTCTCTATCTTAGAATATAAAATTACCTCAAACAACAAGTGATAAATTATTAAATGTATGAAAAATTAGAAGAACATTCACTTATAATATTTTTGAAGGACAAAAATATAATAAAAATATAATTTGGTGGAAAAATCCATAAGCTATGTGGCTCCACATTGTGGCTATTACACTGTCTAGTAGAGGAAACTCTTCACATTAAATATGAAGATCTTGAAATTAATAATGAAAACTATTAGAGATCTATATTTGTGTTTTAGTGATAAAAAATATACAGTCTAATGTGAAGAAAAATAATAATCTTACATGTATATGATTAAATAAAATAAATAAGAGAACTAGTTGTAGTTGTATAATTCTAGTATTACCAATTATGTTAAATAAAATGTTCAATAAAACAAGTATGATGTAACATAAATGGATTATCTTCTTGACCCTATTATGACTTAATATAAATGCATCTGATCATTACGTAGATGGTATTATGCATGAGATCTTTACTCAATCACCAAGAGATAATATAATCTATAAGTACAAATTTTTTCATACTTAGTTTGGTATGAATAGTTTCAATTGACCACAAAGATAATTGCTTATGTGAATTCCAGACATGAATGATTAATTTAATTTAGCACAAGTACTATGCAATTGTGTATATATGCATGTAAAGTAGTTCACATAGTAAATTAATAGACATACATATATGTACATATGCCTACAATCATCATAATTAGTTATCCTTGAATCTAACCAAAGCTATTATATATGAATAAGAGGTATATGTTTAGAAGGGAAAAAAAGAACATTTACATAAGTACCTCTTCTCCCCTTGAATAAAATCATAGAGCAAGGGCACAAAGATCAATGTAGCAATCACAAGGGAATGACAATAAAATTCTAGATCTCCACTAATCTCCACCAATATTTAAAGCTCTCCACCTTCTTTTGCGCACAACTTTCCACCCTCGATCGAAAAAAAAGGGGAATGATTAATGTTGTGTTTTCTTTTCTTTTCTTTTTATAATCCATAATCCACAATCCACAAAATCTCTCTATATATATACATACATACATGCGTGAGGGTGCACGCGCACACACACACACACACACACACACACACACACACACGCGCGCGCGCGCGTGCGCACACACACATACATACATGAAAACAATAATGTACTTTCTAAGAGTTTACAATTGTTCAACAAAATTAATGTTTTACAAGAAAATACACCTATGCTAGAGTTACAAAACACTATGAAGTTAATTTTAGATAAGGTAGACGTAGATATTTAGAAGTTTGATAATCAAAATTTAATGCATGAGAGAAAAGGAGAAGGAGCGAATTTAGAAAGAGACTGCATAGTAAAAACAACAACTAGACATCATAGAGGATATTATGGGAGCCACTAGATAGAATCCAGGAAAGTGTTGTGGTAGGTACTATGACATTGGAAACACTAGTTAAATTGGTCTAGTTGTTGATTAGCTGGGTTTATTACTTCATTATTATATGATCCAATCATAATGTTAGTTATTATTTTGACATACATGAAAACATTATTATTCTTCATTACTATATATACATACATACATGAAAAAAACAATGCACTTTCTAAGAGTTTACAATTGTTCAAAAAAGTTAATGTTTTACAAGAAAATGCACCTAAAGAACTGTTAGCTCAAAAGCAAGAATATGGTGTTGAAACAGTATAGATAATGCTTGACATGAGAGGTCCACAAGTGAGGGTATTGACCAATCTTGAAAACTTGAATGCTGAAATGAATGCTATAGATGATCAAGCACCTATGCCAGAGTCAGAAAAAAATGTGAAGTTGATTTTAGATAAGGTAGAGGCAAATATTCAAAAAAAATTATAATCAAAATTTAAGACATGAGAGAAAAGGAGAAGGAGCAACTTTAGAAAGAGACTACATGACAGAATCAAGAACTAGACAACATAGAGGATATTACGGGAGCCACTAGATAGAATTGAGGAAAGTGTTGCGGTAGGTACTATGACATTGGAATCACTTGCAAGTGTCTTTGAGAATTTATAGTCCAAATATCAAATTCTTATAAGAGTGTTTCAAGTATTGTCATTGTCTCACCGTGATGATCCCAAGTATTAAATGCTTATATGAGTATTTCAAGGTTGGGAACCACTTTAACATCCTATGCATGGTTTAGAGGTATTTTCATTGTGACAGAGGCTTATGCAAGGGAATGAGCCTTTTGATTATGGCATTTACACAGAAGCAGAACTTGCTTCTTCAACTCCTTACACTCAAATCTTGACTAGAGTTATTCTTCAATTCCTTGCATATGCAATTTTATCACCTTAAAAAACTATATTTGATCCTGCTAGCTAGGAACAACTAATTGTTCATTTTATTGTACCTAATCTGATGACAATTCTACAGGAATTTGTAAGCAACATTGTTAATTAGCAACTAACCCATTTAACTAGGTTATGGCTAGTTTCTTTCTAAAAATATCTACTATGATGTATTTTGTAAAATTTATTGCAAACTCTACCCATTTTTCTTGGTCTGCATTATTTTTGTGGAGGATCCTAAGGTAAGTCACTTAACATAGGTTGAGTGATTTTTATCATTTTATTATTTGGATTTTAGAATATGTATGCAATTGGATCAATTTTTTTGTTGTACTATGATGTAATAAGAACCTTTAAAAATATCTCTAAATATACATGTTTAGAAGGAAATACAAAGAGATGCCTATTTAGAAGGAAAAAAACTAACATTTACATAGCTCCCTTGAAATAAATTGTAGAGCTAGGGCACAACAACAAAATCATAGAGAAAGGGCACGACATGGAAATAAAATTGTAGAGCAAGGACACAGTAATGAAATTGTAGATCAAGGGCACAACAACAAAATGAAAATATGACAAGGGCATGACAACCAAATTGTAGAACAAGGGCACAACAAAGTAATGTAGAGATACTCAACAATGAAATTGCAAAGCAAGGGCACAGTAACAAAATACATAGATCACAACAACGAAATACACCAATGACAAGGGCACGACAATATTTAGAGCTCTCCACCCTCTTTCGCATGCAACTCTCCATAATCAAAACAAACAGGGAATGATTTATGTCATGTTTTCTTTCTTTCTTTGTTTATACTCACATGAGTGTCACAATTACAACGCCAATGTTAGTATTGCGATGATGTCAAGGACGTTTACAAAAAAAAACATGAAATTGACCATAAATTACATTGTCATTACAAATTGCCATTGCAGTTTGACCCCAAATGTTGTAGTGAAAATTTTTAATGAATATGGATGTAACATTAGTTATAATAATAACATGATATATGCAAAACAACCATATGAACATAAGAAATGATACCTTGATGATAAAGTTGAGTTCATAATATTATATTTATTTTAAGATCAAATTAGATTAGATTGTTCTTCAAATATAGGCTATAATACAAACGAGTACAAGCATCCTCAAGTTTTTTTTTGTATGAAGAGTTGTAGCCTATAATCATTGACGGTTCATAATATGCTTTATTCCAAAGAAGCAATATTTCAAATCTAAAAAAGAAAACATTTACTTTCACTATTAAAGTCCAATTTTGTAGTCTTTGTAATCATAGTTTTAAATCTTGTTTTAGAGTTGTAGACTACATCTATTATTGATAGGGTGAATTTGAAATTGTTAAAAAACACATCTTTAATGGTGTCTTCAGCACTAGGTCAACTTTGATGTCATATTGTAACATATACAACTTCGTGGCAGGCATGTGCAATAGGCTTTCCACTACTTCATCAAAAGAAACAACCCAAATATTATGTAATAGTGACATAAATTATCAAGGTAATGTTCAATCCTCATGTCATGTCTATTTTTTATTATTATGATAATATGTAATATTTCAATCATAAATACACATAATTTGTTTTCTTCTTTATATGTTTGACTTTCTTTAAATATCAACATAATAAAATGATAGGAAATTTATGCAATGCAAGGTAGGTGTATCTCCAAAGGAGATGACCTAACCCCCAACAAATAACCATAACATAATTATAATAATAACACAGAGGTTTTGATCAATTGTTGTTAGTTTGTGGTGACTAATCAAGGAAGTATTGTACATTCTCCATAATTCCTCAGCAAGGTTCAAGGTTAGGTTGGGCCCCAAGTGAGGGTTTGGGGGTAGTAGCCCCCTACATAGCTAGGGTCGATAGATCATGACTTTCAAGGGTTCAGAGGTTCGGGTGCATAGCCCTTGAGAATTTTTTTGGGCTATTTTATCTGCAGTTTTTAGGCCGGCATGTTCAAACTAATTTTAACCCTAAAGTGAAAAAAATACTTGTATAAAAGGGCTCGGGATTAGAGATTTACATAAGGTGTGATGCGAAAAGTGCTTCTTGCAACAACATTGAGCTATAAGGGATTACAGATTGTAATTAGGTTGTAATCACTGGATCGTAATAATATTGGACTTGTTTTTTGGTGGATGTAGCCTAGGAATTGGGTGAACCATATTAAATCTTGGTTTCTTGTGTTCTCTTTTGTGCAATTTATTATTTTTTGATATTGTTTATATTTGCATGTAATTGTTATTTATGTCCATGATTTATGCTAACAATTGTGACACATATTCTCATAATAGAATCATAAGATTTACATCCAGCACGCTCAATTGTAACGCCTTCTAGGTTATGACCATTAGAAACAAGGAAACAACTCAATCATCATATGTGATCCACCTCCTAGCTATCATCCCTCTAGATTCTCCTAGATACTTCACACTCCAATGATCCATCCCAACTGATTGAATGACTCTAGAAATCACAAGACCCTATACTTGTACTAAACCAAGCCACAAGTTAACCTTGAAAGTTACATTAAATAAACACTTGAGCTTCAAGTCGACTTGGAAAATTACATAAGACTTAGGAAAGGCCCCAAGTTTACAACCATAGGTAACTCAAAAGATAAAATAACATTATGTGGCCTTAGACATAGGACCACATGCCATCCAAAGATCAACATCTAAGATCACATAAGATAACTACCAATGGATCGAAAGTCATAGAAATAATCTCCAAAGTCTGCCCAGCAAATAAGGAACATGTTAATAGCAAACGCCAAAAGAGCTCTAAGTCCAATATGATCCATCCAGTCATTATGTGTACATACAACAATGTCCACCAATATGTCTCAAGAATAACCCTAATTGTAGGAAACATAGGGCCGATCCACAAAATCCAAGCTTGATGCTCTTGCATCAAACTCCCAAGGAAAATAGAAAAGCATGTCCCATACTTTGATGCTAAAAGAAATATTAGCATTCTTCTTCATCTCCACCAGAGGCATCTAATCCAGCAAGGATAAGAGAAAAAATATGCACATCAACCATATCTACTTCATCCATTCAAACATTAGGATCAAATGAATCTCAACAACCCAATCAACATGCTCACTCCCAGGAACAAACTGAACACATGAATACTTCACCGAAAATTCTTACAATTGATCACAACCAACAATAATAACATCTTCAAACATGAAAAAAATGTCAGCAACATCGTGAAACTCCAAATCCAAGTCAACAACATGTAAATCCTTAGTCATGTCAACCATAAGCAAATAGATATCAGCAATATGTAGATCCTCAACCACATCAACAATAAGTGAATCCACATCAACATGTAATTTCAACTTCACATCAGTAGCAACATCCATAGATTAGAATTAACTGTACATCCTCAGTCATCTCAACAACATATGAATTCATATCCATATCAGTAACCATATGCAAATCCTCATTCATATGTAAATCCTCATTATCACAAATGTAGATATCATAATCAGCAATCTCATCATCCATGATAAGATGTTCTGCAATTTTCATGTCAGACACAACCAACTGATCATGAAAACAAATCTCCATTCTAGCCTTAATAAGGTTATGAACCTTTTTGGTAAGCATGTGCACCTCAGCAACAACCACAAGTTTTTCTATAGGTTTCATATCAAACTCCACAAACTGATCAAAAAAACAAAACACACATACCTCTTTTACCTCTGCCTCAAATTTGGCATGCCCTCATCCTTCTCAAACAATTCTTTTGACTGGCCATACAATTTTCTTATAGATTGGTAGGCATCAACTCTAGCAATATCTATAAAACTCAACTATCCTTTCATCGATTCAATCAGTTAAATTAACTTCAAGTTGAGAAAACTTCTATGTTATCTTTTTCTTTGCCACATCACAGAGATATGCAATTTCCCTAGGGTCCAATCTTCTCAGAGGCATCTTCCAAGATCTTTGAAAACCCTCTGCAATAAACCCTACTTGAGTACCTTGTGAAAAACTTTAATTGCTTGCAAGTCAAAGTGCAACCTTCCACCTTGTACTAACAATAAGAAAGAGTTTTTCACATCTCTAGGAACACATATTTGCAATAATAATCACATAAAATATCTACAACCATGCTCCAATAATCACCAACCAAATCAGACTTTCACTCTTATATCATTTGATACAGTGTAAGTCACGTGTACCTCCAAAGGAGATGACTTAGCCCCCAAAAAATAACCACATAGTGGAAATATAATAATAGCATAGAGATTTAGATAAATTGCAACACATGTTCTCATAATATAATTATAAGATTTACATCCAAAATGTCTAGTTATAAGGCCTTTTGAATAACGGCCATTACAAACAAGGAAACAATTCAATCCTCATATGTGAATATCCACCTTCTAGCTATCATCTCTCCAAATGCTCCTAGCTACTCCATGCTCTAATGATTCATCACAATTTATTGAATGACTCTAGACATCACAAAACCCTCTACTTATAAGAAACCAAACCACAAGTTGGCCTTAAAAGTTACATCAAATAAACACTCACATTAAATAAACACTCAAGCCACAAGATGGTCTAGTAGATTACATAACACTAAGACATGCCCCAAGTTTACAGCCATAACTAACTATAAGATAAAATAACATTTTTCCACCTTAGACATATGACCACACGTTATCCAACGATCCACATCTAAGATTTCTTAAGATAACTCCCATGGATCAAAGCTTGTGAAAACAATCTCCAAAGATTGCCTAGGAAATAAGGAATGTGTTAGTAGCAGCCACCAAAAGAGATCTAACTCCAACACGATCCATCCAATAACTATGTGCACATAAGACAAGGTCCTCCAATATACCTTGAACATAACTCTAACCACATGAAACATAGAGTCCACAAAATCTGAGCTTGATGCTACTGCATCAAAAATTATAGTTAAATTTAAAATTTAAAAATAAAAAATAGATTTTTCTATAAAATATAAAAAATTATATTAGTTAAAATATTAATAAAATGATTAATGCAAGGGAAACTCCACAAGACATGAAATATGACCAAGAAGGACCTTAAAATATATTTTTCATTGTTTTGCAACCTCTCTACTTGTAGCTTTGTGTAATAGCAAAACATCTTCAAGAAGTATGATGTAGGGGTGCATGGATATAGTTCAAAATACTCATGGTATTCCATAGAGTATAACATGTGTTTAGAGTTTGTAGACTTAATTTATCTGATCCAATTTTTGTGTGTTTGGATCCATTTAATTTTATCTTGGTCTTATAGCAACATAGTATTGATTTGTAATGAAATAACTTGCACAATAGAAGAAATAATATAAAATATTACATAATTACTTGATAATAACTAAGAGTAATAGGCTACTTTGAGGGGGGAAACTCCAAATATCTCCATTGAGAACACACTTCACAATATGATCTTGAAATAAGACTCACAACCTCCTATATATACCTAATTATGCTTAGGCTAAATAGACACAACCCTACATAACACTTAGGTTGACCTACCTAACTAAATAATAATATAATAATGATAACATGACTTAATTGAGGATTAAGATAGCCACAAGTTGACTATTTATAACCCTATATACACCAATATTAAGGGCATAGCATGCCCCCTCTCTTGAAAGAAGAATTGTCCTCAATGTTGACCAAGTGTGGATTATTTTGAATGAACTCCTCATCCTCCCATGTGGCCTGTTCAACTAGTCAATTCTTCCATTGGATGGGATACTGGGTGAGGTTTCTATTTCTCAACTTCTTCGTGCATGTTTAAAGAATGCACTCTTGTTCCAAAATTATTCTTCATCAAGCTCTGGTAATACTGTTTCAATAGGAATATTCTACCCAATTACCTTCTTCAAACAAGGAACATAAAAAATTGGATGTATCTTTGTTGTTAGTGGAAACTCAAGCTTGTAGGCAACACTACCAATCTTTTGCATGATTTGGTATGGTCCATAATAACTTAGAGACAACTTATTATTCTTTTTATTTGCTTCATTGAGATTTGTTTATAAGGTTGCAATATCAAGAAGACCCAATCCCCAACTTCAACATTTATTTCACTACAATGTTGGTCCGCTTGTTAATTCATTAGATTTTGTGCCATAGCTAAATTCTCCTTGAGTCCTAAAAGTGTATGTTGTTGATGAAGCAAGTGGTCCTCTACTGCATGAACTCTTGGTGACACCTTTAATGATGATGTGATGGAAGGAGGATGATATCCATAAAGTGCCAAAAATGGAGACATTTTTTATGAGCTATGAAAAGAAGTATTCTACCACCATTCTGCTAGAGGTAATCAATCTACCCATTGAGATTGTTTCCTTGAAGTGAAACAACATAGATATCCTTCCAAACATTTATTAACAACCTCAGATTTCCCATCTAATTGAAGATGGTATGAAGAAACATGAGCCAATTGAATACCCAAACATGAGAATAAATCTTTCCAAAAGTGACTAGTAAAGATAGGAACATGATCACTAACAATAACCTTTGGTGTACCATGTAGCTTTTGGATATTCTCCAAGAAAAAATTTTCTGCTATACTTGTAAATAATGTGATAATGCCATGAAATGTGCATATTTAGTGAGGTGATCAACTACTACCATGATGACATTATGACCTTTAGATTTGAGAAGCCCTGTGATGAAGCCCACGGATACCTCTTCCCAACATTGGGTAGGAATAGATAAAGGTTGCAAGAGACTTGTTATCTTAATTGTTCCCCCTTATTTCTTTGACAAACCAAACATTTAGCCAAAAAAAATTGATCACCTTTTAGCCCTTCACAAAAAAAATCTTGCTTGAACCGATGATGTGTCTTCAAAAATCTTGAATGACCACTGATTGGGGACTCATGTAGTTCTTTGAGAATCTTGTGTTTAAGAATGGAATTCTTGCAGAGATACAAGCGCTCTTTATACCAAAGAATATACCTCTTTAAACAAAACTTATATGAACTACTAGGGTCACTTTTTATTTGCTCAATGAGATTACTTGTTGTAACATCATTTTGCCACTCTGCTTTGGCTTCTATATTGAAAGGGCACACAATAAGGCTTCATCTTTTTCATCCTTCTTGGAAAGTGCAGCAAGCACAATATTTTCCTTCCCTTTCAATTTGAAATTCATATCCCAACATCTTACTGATCCATTTTGTTGCTCTTCTGAAGATAGTTTTTGTTCCAAAAAATATTTTAGGTTATCATGATCTGCCTTAACCTTGAAGTGTCAAGCCATGATATAAGGCCTCCATTTTTTAATTGCATGAAGTATTGCTAGCATTTCCTTCTCATAAATAGGTATGTGTTGATTTTAAGCTTTTAATTGAAAACTCTCAAAAGAAATTGGTCGACCTTCTTGCATGTGAACTGCTCCTATTCCATTTCTAAAACCATCACATTTCACAATGAATTCCTTGGTGAAGTTTGGAGTGGCAAGCACTGGAGTTTTGCACATTGCCTTCTTCAATTTCTCAAATGCTACATTAGCATATTCATTCCAATGAAAAGAATCATTTTTCAATAGAATGGTGAGGGTTGTTGTTATATGACCATAATTCTTCACAAATCTTCTATAGTACCCTGTCAATCCCAAGAAACCCCTTTGCTTCTTAATGGTTTTTGGAATAGGCCATTTCATGATAGTCTTAATTTTGTTAGGGTCCACCTTTACTCCTTCATGTGAAACTATGTGTCCCAAATACTTCACCTCCTTAAGACCAAAAGAACACTTGGATGGCTTAGCATAGAGTTGATGATCTTCGAGTAATTGCAATGCTTGATTTGCATGCTAAAAATGTTCTTCCCAAGTCTTGCTATAAATTAATATGTCATCAAAAAACACTAACATAAACTTTCTCAAGAACTTCTTAAAAATGGAATTCATCAAAAGTTGGAATGTATATGGTGCATTGGTAAGATTGAATGACATCACCAAAAATTCATAATGACCCTCATGAGTTGAAAATGTAGTCTTACAAATATCTTCCTCCTTAATCTGAATTTGGTGATAACTCAATTTAAGATCTAACTTGATAAAATACATAGCTCCATTTAATTCATCTAGATGATCGTCGATGACTGGAATAGGAAACTTATCTTTATTGGTGTACTTGTTGAGCACTCTATAAGCTGGACACATACCAAGTTTCATCCTTCTTATGCACCATCACAACAGGTGAGGAGTAAGCACTTTGGCTATGCCTGATTATTCCTACCTCTAGCATTTCCTCAACAATTTTTTATATCACTTTTTTGTATGTGTGGGTACCTATAAGGCCTGATGTTTGGTAGTTGGATCCCTAGAACTAGTTGTATGGCATGGTCATGATCCCTCTTAGGAGGAAGTCCTTTAGGCATATCTCCAAGAATCACTAAGTGACGGTTAACTATTGCTTGTAAATCTGGATGAGTAAGAGCATTAGGTTGAGAGACTTCTAATGAAAATAGTTGGGCCACAAATCCATTCACTCCTTTCTTAAGAAACTCTTGCATTTCATGAGAGCTTACCATTTGTGGGGATTTTTCCTTCAACCCCCTTAGCTCCACTACCTTTTCTTTTGATTGAAATTGTATGAATAGTTCTTGGAAGTTCATCTCAATTGTTCCCAATGTAGTAAGCCATTGTACTCCCAAAAGAATATCCGTCGCATCTATGGATATCACATACATTGGGGTATCAAGTTGATAATCCACCATGGATAATTTGATGCTATGATAGTTCCTTGAACAAATAATTCTGCCCCTATATGCAATCAAAACCTGAAACTCTAGGGCTAGATATATACAACAATTTAGAAGAGTTGCCAACTTTTTGTTGATGAAATCATGAGCATGACCTGATTCGATCAACATTGTTACTTTCTACTTCTTTAAGAAACCATCTACCTTGAGAGTTTATGGTGTACTAAAACCTGAAAGTGCGTGACAAGAAATGATTGGTTGATAATCATGTGATTCCTCACCTGACTCCCTATCCTCCTCTAATATGGGCTCATCATCTTCTTCCTCACTTGGACCTTCAATATAGAACAATTTATTTTCACTACATTTATGTCCTCGACTATATTTGCTATCACAATTGAAACACAACCCTTTTGTTCTTTTCTCCTCAATTTGTTGTGGTGTCAACCTATCAAGTTGAGGAAGATAAGGTGTTGAATAACATTTTTCTCATCACATTAGCTCCTTGCTTTCTAGGAATCAAGAACCTCTCCTCTACCCTGTGTGCCAATATAAAAGACTCATTTACTTAGCTAGGACTAAACAAGCATTCTTCATGTTGAATGTGATACTTGAGACCGCCTAAGAATAAATCATTGAAGTTCTCCTCTATAATTGTATCCACTCTTAAGGACAGATTTTGGAATTTTTAAATATAATCCTTAACTAATCTTGTTTGTTGAAGCTTAGCAAGCTGGCTAAAGAAGTTTTCTGTCACACTATTGCTATATTGTGCTTGGAGTTCTTCTGTAAAAATTGACCATGATATGGTGAGACCCTTTTTCCTCCTATGAGTATAAATCCAATGATACCAAATGAATTGATCTGGTTCTAGATATAAAGAAGCCATCATTACCTTTTGTCCATATGGGGTTTGATGTACCTTAAAAAAAATCTCCATTTGATTTATCCATGTTAGAGGATCCTTTCCATCAAATTTTCACATATCCACCTTTGGAAAAGAATTCCTAGATCCCATAGGAGTTTTAAAATTCCTATCATTACTAGTCGACTTGAAATTTTCACCTTGATTTCTTGAGAACTCCTTCCTTGTTTCATTCATATATGTGCATAACATTCTTTGTATATTTGATATATCTCCTTGTAGGTCACACGTATCCCTCTTAACCTCTTCCTCCAACTTACTTGTTTCCTCATTGGGATTACTATCCTCTATTGTTTCCCGATCTTGATCAGAGGATTTCCTTGGTGTGGTAGCATTCTTTTTGCCTCTTGTTGGAGGCCCTGTCAAGATGGAAACCAATATTTTTTAAATAAATCACACTAATGAAATGTAAATTCTATATTTTTTTAATTTCTCTTTTTATCATAACTTATTAGGGCCAAGATACCCTTACTTAGAAAAAATTAGCAAATTTGTTGCCTTGAGAGAAAATTTTCCTAACTTTGTAATAACTTGCTTAATTTTGCTTCAATTTCTCCAAGCTTTGAAATTTAGGATTCTCTACTATGTATTCAAAAACCCAATACAAGTTATACTCCAACTCGACAGGATCTGAGAGATACGTAGATCTCAATACATTGTGTAGAAATAGCCATTCTACAATAATTTGCTCAAATTTGGTCCAATTCCTCTGAATTTTGGACTATAGATTTTTTAATGTGGTCTTCAAAAACTCTTTAAAAATCTTTGAAAAAATTGCTAAAATCTAAAAGTTATGCTCTTCCCAAAATCGCCCAATGTTGAGAAAAAATCTTGCTTCTATAGTGCCAAGGTCATGTTATGATACCACTTGTAATGAAATAACTTGCACAATAGAAGAAATAATATAAAATATTATATAATTACTTGAAAATAATTGAGAGTAATAGCCCTTTTTGAGGGGGCAGCCTCCAAATATCTCCAATGAGAACACACTTCACAATATGATCTTGAAATAAGACTCACAACCTCCTATATATACCTAATTATGCTTAACAACTAGACCGACCTACATAAATAAATGATAACATAATAATGATAACATGACTTAATTAAAGATTGAGATAGCCACAAATTGACTATTCTTAACCCTATATACACTAATATTAAGGACATAGCACGACTTGGAAACCTTTTTCCAAGGTGTCATAAGAGTCATTTTAGGTGTCATTAGGACCCCAACTTCCAAGGGGGATTTTGGTTGAGTTGGAGTCAAGTATGTAATGTTCTTAAAAGTTGCTCAACAAGATGATAAAATTGTAAAATTGCAATATGACAACTTTTGGGGAAGTTGAAGAGTCACCTTCACCAACCAAATATGGAAGGTCAAGAGATGTCTAGGGAAGGAAATATGAAGAGTCTAATGTAATTTTTTACAACAGAGAACATGGTTGTAAGGATTAAGACCTTTTGGAGAGTTGAAGAAAAAACATTTTCTAGTCCTTTCTATAATTTTGACTATTTTAAGCTATTGTATTGTGTTGTATAAATTGTTGAGAATGTAAATTTAGTAGCTTCATGTAGAGTAGTGTAGCAGCTTTCATTTGGTTCAAGTTTGGTGATTTCATGTTAAATTTTGAAGAAATAATCTACTATTTTGTGTGACTGTGTCTAAAACTCTAAGTAAGTGAGGGTTTGTCTGGGAATGATCCATTGCTTGAAAATCCTCTAGTAGCTTTTAACATCCTTTTGGGGATTACAAGTAGTGGAAATGGGCTTTCATTTGAAGTTATTTTCATGCCGAGAAGTCCAAGTAGTGAGGAGAACAACCAAACCCTACTCAAGCATCTTCATGTGACTGAAAAACTAAGAATAAAGTTTTAGAGGAACAAAGAAAGTGGGTAGTAGGGTGGTAAGAGTATGGTGAAATTGTGTTGTTAGGCTAGGACAAACCTCAAAATGAAATGGGTCTGAAGAAATAAATCTATTTGTGAGTAGTTATTTCACATTGGAGATCTAATTAGGCCTATTAGCTTAGAGACCTAATAGGGTATTTTCTTGTAATATGAGTGAGTTGGATCTTGAATATTTGGAATTTGTATGAAGTTCCAAAAGGATATTTGAAACCATAAATTTTTGAAAGGCCATTTGAAATTTTTGAATCTTAAGCCCAAATAAATCATTTAAGAGACATAATTGTCAATTAGGCATGTTCTAGAAAAGTACATTGAAAACATTGTAAAAGAAGTTCAACCTTGTTTTGTTCTAATTAAATTGTGTTGTAGAATATTTCTAAGTCCCTTAGTAGGCTCTCCTCAACCTATAGGGTGACTCTTGAGGTGTTGACCTATGCAAGTGAAGAGGGTTAGTCTCATGGAGAGTAACATTATGGACATAGTATCTCAATTGTGACCTAATACTAATTGTTCTTTTGAAATTGTTGGTGTAAATACGTATTCACTATTTACACTCACTTAAGTTTACTTAGGTTAATGCATTATATGAATTTTTATTTGTGAGACACTTAGGAGTTTGTGCACTCTTGTGAGTTGTCATGATGACATCACAAGGGTCTGCACCTCTTTTAAGCACATGTTGTCTACAACATAGGAATCTTCTACACACATATGACACTTTGTCATTCTTATCCATTCATCTAGAATGTTGGATAAGGGCTTAGTTGTCTCATCTCTTGGTTGTTTCTAGAGACATTCTAGGTGCTTCCTGAGAGACCTTTTTATTCAGGCACTCCTAGTGTACTCCTTATTATGGAATATTGAATATATCGTCATTCTAATCATACTCTCTCTCTCTTCTGGTCTATTGTGTGCTTGTGTTTGAGTTCTTAGTTCCTGGGTGAATTTTTCCCTTAGAAAAATTCTTACAAGGTATCAAAGCAACTTGGAGACTTTGTCATCATATACCCATTTGAGATCAGTCTTGCTTCAGTACCTCAGCCCAAATCTGGAGTACTACATAAATTGGGAGCATCTAGAGCCAGATTTGACCTCGCCATTGTGTCCAAAATACTAAACCAGTGAAAATTGACTATAAACTCGGCTACCTTGGCCCAAAGTCGACTATGAAGCAAATTATTTTTGCAAATCGAAACCTAGAGGCCTCGATTTGCAATTTGGGAATGGTCATTCACAGATCTCATTTATTATTTTCAGATCTGTAATTTGTATTTCCTCTGCAATTTTGTTATTTTCTTGTTACAATTTTCAAACCCTGGCAGAGGAAAAAAATTTGCGAGCTATCAAATCCTGGCTCTACAGTATATTTTATTGGTTGGTTGCGAAGAATATTTTTTAAAGCAAGCTACATATTTTTTGGCTAGCACATAGTTGCTAGACCATACCAGTGATTCGGCTACGACATAATCTAAAAGCGGCCTCATATTTTCAGCGACCACTCAACACTACACTAGCAACAAGCAACACTCGGGACCAGCCAAAGCCCCTCCATTAGCCTCTTTGTTTAAAGGGGGCTTTGCATTTTATAAAGCACAATGTGCTTCCCCACCATACATATGGGATTTTTCCCACAACTCTGGCACCTGCAATTGCATTTTTCAGAAAGACAAGTCACAACTGCACATCACCAGGGACTTTGGTTGATGTGGGATTAAACATTATATCTCGACTGTCGTTTGTTCAAATGTTTGGCCTGCAGTCACAATGTATACTTCGATTGTCTACAGAAATTTTGACAACAACTGTGGTTTTCGACTCACACCATAATCTTCTTGGCTCTTGTGCGCATTGACAACACCAACCTCTGTGTTTTCAAGCAACCCCCAGCGTGTTAAAACCCTAGGAGCATCAACAGATATTTCAAGTGCATGCAAGGTTTTCAGTCACGGGTTTTTTAAAACACTGATTGCTCTTTTATTCTAGCAATCTGCATCTTCCATTCTAGTAAGTCAAAGAGGACTCTGGCACCTGAACAGCTTTTTTGGCTATTTTTAAATTCTCACCTGCACTTTAAAGATTCTGGCGACCTACATCTCCTTTTTCAGCATTGGCTTTTTCAGCAGCGGCAACTATCATTAAATTTTTGGCAGCTACACTTTCGACAGATTTCAAACAGTTCTAGCAACATTAGTGTTTGCCAAACCCTGCCTTCTAGCTTTTTGCAACCATTGCTTTGTGAATTTTGGTTGTTGTTTTGGTGACCTTCCTGCCACGTGAAAGTTTTCATCTCCACCACGCAGTTGTACCACGAGGTCCATGCCACGTGTCTTAACACGTCAGTCGATATGACCCGAGACTGCCATGTCACCCATGGAACCTGACTGTACATGACACGTGTACATCTGAATGGTATGGATGCCACATCTTTCATACATATGGTACAGTCAGCTGCCACGTCACTACTAGTACGCCATTTTTTACTAGCATCATCATTTCCTATGGTTAGAATTGACGGTTGTTTGACCATCAAGACCAAGAAATTTATAACTACACCATGGTTATTTGATTGTCAAATTTAGAATCACAATTTTCCTTTCTGATCCCTCTTCAGATTACTTTTCAGTTTGGCAGCCTAACTTCATGAGCTCATAACTTGGACATCCGGTCTCTGATTTAGGTGCAATTTTTTTGAAATTAGGTATAATTTTCTAAATTTTTTAGTGGTGGTGTTGTTTTCTGGTTTTGGTGCACAAATTTTGCAAAAATTGTATTTTTTGGCAACTGTACTTGCATAATCCTGCATTTTTCAACTTTAGAAGCTCCGTACGGGCACATCTAGTCACTTTTTCAAATTTCATTTTTTTTAAAGTGCGTATTTTTTCGTCTGCTTTCCAAATCTAAAGTCAAATTCTAGGGTTGTGTGAACCAATTTCTCACTTTCAGAATTAGGCCTTTTCGGCATTATAAAGCTTTGATTCTTTTTCAGAATTATTGTAAATCTAAGCTACAGTGCTTAAGTGACAAATTTAAACCTTATAAGGTAGTTGTAAAAGCAAAATCAGAAAGTTCACTTTGTTCATTTTGACAAGTGGCCCATTGTAAACGCACTACTTATAAAGTGCTAAAAGCATCTTTTTTGGGGGGGTCTTTTGATTGAGTGAAAAGGGGGGATGTGTATTGTGTTTTTGTGTCTCTCCATTGTGCTCTTTTCATTTCTACATCATGGGTTTTAAATGTCTTCCTCTAACTTTACACACCTATTCTACATGGAAAGATATTGCATGGAGTAGATTAATGGAAAAATGATTTAGTCTTTATGTTGATGGTATAATTACCAAACCTACTGATGCTAAAGAACTCATTGATTGGCAAAATGAAGACTGACAAGCTTTAGGAGTTATCAGGAGTTGTGTACATGGGGATCTTCTCTTCCACATTAAAAATTGTTTAGAATCCAAAGAAGCTTGAGATAAACTTGAATAGTTGTATGGTAAAGTGGATGAAGAAAAGGGATTTTAGATTGAGGATGATCTACTTCTCTTGGAGCCGAAGAATTTTGACACAATTCAAGATTACATCATTAAAGTCAATGAGTATAGGGAACTTCTTAAAGATTGTGAAAATCCCATGAAGGATGACAAGTTGATTCATCACATCCTGAAGAGGCTACCTTCTAAGTACACTAACTTTGTTTCAAGTTTTAATACTCACAAGTTGACCATGGGATCTGCTTACCAAAAGCCTTCATTTGATGCATTTATAGAGATGTTGATTGTTGAACAATCTCACTTGATGGATTTAGGACTTCTCAAGTCATCAAAAACCAAAGCCTTGGTGGCTAGTGATGAGCACAAATCAAGTCAAGGGGAGAAAAGCAACAACAAAAACAAGTAGTGGAGGCAGAAATCATAATCTAAGACACAATAATCCCCTCTCAACAAGGCAATTCTTCTTCAAACAAGAAGGGAAGTAATGACAAGAAGGACAAACTCTTTTGTGCATATTGCAAAAAGCCAAATCATGATGAGCATCATTGCAAGAAAAAAAGAATCTATGAGTTGGAAAATCTACTCAGGAAGAACAAGATTCAAGTGTCAGGTACTTCCAAGGATTCAACTCCAACTTCAAAGGGAAAAGGGCAAGCACTTATGGCAAACACAAGTTCTTCATAATGGATGCTTGACTCAGGTGCCTCTTACCACATGGGTTCTTCAAAAGAAGACTTTTTTTCATTGAAGCAATGAAAGGTACCACACATCTTCGTGGGAGATGATACTAAAATGGAAGTTGAAGGGAAAGGACATGTGGAAATGGAAAATGGGGAATTCAAAGATGCTCTCTATGTTCCAAATCTTAGCTCCAATCTCCTATTAGTTTATCAAATCACTCACCTTGGAGATGGTCACAAAGTTGAGTTCCTTCTAGATTCGGTGATGGTGTGAAGTCTTCGAGATGATTCATTGGTTGCAGTGGGGAAAGTCAATGATGACACAAGGCTTTATTCCTTCTCCCACTTTGTGCCTAAGAGTTCTTCTCAAGCCTTGTTGACTCACTCTACTTCAAACATCAACTTATGGCATGAGCGGTTTGGTCACCTTGACTTCCACTCTCTTCGGCAACTTTTCTCTAAACATATGGTCAAAGGTCTACCTAATATCAACTTTTCTAAGGGAGAATGTTCATCTTGTTCAGTGGATATGAATCTCAAGGAAAAGTATGATAAAGGGAAGTCTTCTAGAGCTACAGTTGTTCTTCAGCTAGTTCAGATGGTTTTAGTAGGACCCTTTGTAGTGACTTCAATCAGCCAAGGCCGCTACATACTCACATTTGTTGATGACTTTTCGAGATTCACTTGGGTCTACTTCCTTCATCATAAGAATGAAGTGGTTCATAAGCTTCAAGACTTTAAGACTCATGTTGAACACAAGTCAAGAAAAGCCATCAAGGTACTAAGGGTGGACAATGAGAACAGATATGTAGATAGAAGACTTAAGAAATTTTGCATAATTGAGGGGATTGATCTTCAGAACTCGCTAGCATTCATTCCGCACAAGACAGATGTTGCAGCGATGAGGATTAAGACTCTCAAGACCATGGCAGGTTGCATGATAAAGGCCAAGTCTCTTGATCCTACACTTGAAGTTGAAGCCATTAGCAGTGCCACTCACATACTTAATAGGTCTCCTCATAATGCCTTAGATGGGAAGACTCCTTTTGAGGCATGGTGCGGCAGAAAACCAGTTGTGAGTCACCTTAGAGTCTTCAGTTGTCCAACATGGGAAAACTTATCTTCCAAGAGTTGCAAGACACCGGCACCTAGGACTTTTACCTTTATTGGCTATGAAGACAATGTGAAGGCTTATAGACTAATGGATCCAAAGACTCGTGAAATTTTTGTGGAGAAGGATGTTCACTTTGAGGAAAGTTCACCCAGCTTATCCTCTCCTCCTCTCGGCACTTCATACATAGTGGAAAATGATAGTGACACCAGCGATGGTTCCTCAACAAGTTCAGACACGTGGGGTTCTATCAATAGTTGTAGTGAGAGGTCACATCAGTCTAGTCCATATGCTTATATTGCCACAATGAAAGGTCCATCACTACATGGTACATCTTGTCTTCCAGCTCTAGCTTCAATTGACTTGGGAGATAGTCTTGAGGATTTACATCTTCTCATTGGTGAAGGTGATCCTTCTACAGTTGTTGCGAGGGCTCACTCTGACCCTCATGTCCATTCTCTACACGATCAATCTTCACAGGTTGGCGTGATTGTGGATCCATATGAACAACAATTAGTGGAGGTCTGTTTGTCAGTTGAGGAGACAGATGGTTCAGTGGAACAAGTTCAACAAACATCCTTGCCAAATCTGCATTCGTTCTTTTCAGCATAGTTGGAAGGGGCGAACATCAACATCAGTATAGGGATACTTGAGCAGGTTTCAGGGCCAGCATACATCTTCAGGACTGTACCTTTGGCATTGTTTCTTCCTAAGGGGAGGAACACCATTCTACATTCTTGGACCAACTTCTTCATCGGAGCGACTTTCACTTGTCGGCATTCTTCTTTTGGGGGGGGAGCCTATTCTATCTCTCTTCCTTCTCTCATTCTCTATTGTATATTGTATATACTGGATGTATGCCGTAATGGGGGGGTCTTGATTACTCCATCCATCGATGCATCCCTATTTATCTCTCTTTTTGGGGGAGGGTTTTTCCCATGAGGTTTTCCCTCTTTCTCCGCTTTATGAGAGATTGCATTTTCATTATGTCAATGGGTACCTAACATGGCCTAGTAGTCAGGACCCATTATGTATCCTCATCCTAGTTTTCGTAAGCTTAAGGGCATTCCCCTAAGTTGCACTTAAGGGGGGGTGTTGGTGTAAATACGTAATCACTATTTACACTTACTTGAGTTTACTTAGGTTAATGCATTATATTAGTTTTTATTTGTGAGACACTTAGGAGTTTGTGCACTCTTGTGAGTTGTCATGATGACATCACAGGGGTCTGCACCTCTTTTAAGCACATGTTGTCTACAACACAGGAATCTTCTACACACATATGACACTTTGTCATTCTTATCCATTCATCTAGAATGTTGGATAAGGGCTTAGTTGTCTCATCTCCTGGTTGCTTCTAAAGACATTCTAGGTGCTTCCTAAGAGGCCTTTTTATTCAAGCACTCCTAGTGTACTCCTTATTATGGCATATTGAATATATCATCATTTTGATCATACTCTCTCTTTCTTCTGGTCTACTGTGTGCTTGTGTTTGAGTTCTTAGTTCCTGGGTGAATTTTTCCCTTAGGCAAATTCTTATAAAAACTGATGAAATTGTTCAATCCTAGTGATAGGTGGGAGTAAGCCCTTTAGCTTCCAATTAGCTCTACATTAGATTAGTATCAGAGCAAGGGGATTTGGGAAAGTGAAGTGTATATCAGGTGGTGAAGAAGAGTTTTCTAACAATATGCCTCCCAAAGGGATGAGTGTTGAGGTGGCTAGAAGGTTCCAAGAGATGGGAAATTGAAAGTAAAGGTTAGTTGAGGAGATTAAGAAATTGACTAAGTAGGGAAAGAAGGTTGAAGCACAGTCTGATGATGAGGAAGAAGGGGAAGAGTATAAATACCCTAAGCAGAAACCAAAGATGCTTGTTGATCAAAATTGTTTCATTGATGCCCTTAAGTCAGTTGGAAAGACAATCATTGACAGTAAAAATGATATCCTTGTGTTTTGTGGGATGATGAACCTTAGTGAAGTAATGGATAGGATTGAAGCATTGAAGAATTTATTTGGAGGTAAGGAGGTAGCAAAAAATCAGAGGGTTAAGATAGCAAGGTCAAAGATGAATAGGTATGCTCTTACTGGTGGAATTATCTCCAAGACAAAAGAGCAAGAGAGAGGGGGATTTAATTTCTTCATGGAACATAATGGCTTCAAATATCAAAGAAGCTTTGACATTTGTCCAAATGATTAAGCCGCAACTACATAAGAAGACAGGAATTCTAAAAAAAGGGGATATGGATGTTAACTTAGTTATACAGAAGAGTTCCATAGAAGTCATGTAAATGAAATGAAAAGGAGAAGTTATCAAGGTACCTCAATGGGTGGAAATTCAATATTCACGATGAGTTAAGTTTATTGGCACCTAATACAGTTCATAAGTGTTTTTAGTAAGCAATGATAGTGGAAGGAAAAATGAAGATGAAAAAAAAAACCAAAATAGCAAGGTAGTGATTCTTGTTATAACTATTTCATCGTTATAAATCTAAAGACCCACATCACGACCTATGGAATCTCTATCAATGTGTGATGAATTCTGATTCACAAATAGATCTCTCATCAGCAACAAACACAACTCTTGGACATTGGTTTGATGATTCTTGACATATCTTATAGGTTTCTTCTATTATGAAATGTCTTGCTAGCTAAACCATACCAAAAGCATAGAAGATGAAGAGAAATGGATTTTTTATGAACAAACTAGTCTCTTGGAAAGTTTTCATTATAGTACCTTAGGACCTGTTTGGCTGCTGGAAATACTAAATGTTGTATTTGTTTTGTATCCGAAATTTGTCACATTCTAGATTCGTTCATTCAAAATTGAGTTTTGTCGAACGGAAAAATGAAAATAAAAATTTGATTTAATTTCGATTCCAATTACAATTGACAATTCTATTTGAACTAGAATAGAAATTTGAAACTCATATTTCAATACAGCTTAACTTTCTTAAAAATTTGTTCCTACCAATTTCGGTTCAATTCCAGTAAACAAATAGGCAAACAAATATACAGAGTTGTAGAAAGAGACAACTAAAAGTACAAAGTTGTAAACATTTGCCCAAGATCTTTGTAGAGGCCGCCGCTTTCTTATAATTCTTTTTCCATTTCTTCTGCTCAATATGAGATTATCTGCTATGTAGTTTGCTCTGCAAATTGTTGTGATCAGTCCTTGGGGGATTAGAAACGCTAGAAAGCATAGACTATAAAGATCTGACCCTTTAGGAGGAGTATAGACTATAAAGATGTGATCCTATCGGTGGAAACTGCTGTCCGCAAACAAAAACAAAAAAAATTAGTAAAACCTGAAAAAAAATTATTCCTAATCTATGATTAATATTATTTACATTAGCAGGGGTAATTTTTATGTGCTTGGGCTATCAGCTCAATTCAGTTCTACAGAACCCTATGATTCTATCTGTTAGAGATGAACATCGATTGATTCTTATTTAGAAAGAAAAGAAAAGGGAAGTTCGATCTAGATCAGACGAAGACTTCACCCAACGCCTACCGTGGGGCTCGAACCCACGACCACAAGGTTAAGAGCCTTGCGCTCTACCAACTGAGCTAGACGGGCTATGCGTTTTGTCATTCCGCCCATCCATCCACAGGTAAAATAGGCTCCCATACAAGGAGCACTGTAATAGGCTTCGGTCTGGTGATATGATTCTCGCTTTGGGTGCGAGAGGTCGCGAGTTCGATTGTCGCAACGCACCTTGTTTGCCTATTACACATTAATCTAATGGAAACAAATAGTTGTTCATGTACGTGCTAATGAAGCCTGACAGTAAATCTTATCAAATATACCTCTTCTTCTTTGAAATGGAGAAGCTGTGCAAGCCGTTATTGATTTTGACTTATTTTATTGAAAAGATATCATCAATATTATTTAATGAATAGAAAGGTCCAATGAAATTAGCTGATAGGGGGAACATTGATCGGTCTTACCCAGCAAATGAAAAAAAAAATTTAATGGTGCCAGAAGAGTTGTCAACACTTTAGAAACTGCGAAACTGCGCGAGCTTTCACACAGACAAACATTTTAAACTTCAAAATCCAGTCAAAATCTTTTCCGTTTTTCATACAGCACCAAGATTCATTGTCGAAATGAGCATTATGATCTATTATGGGATGGCTCAACTAAAATCTCAGCTGGTACAAATAATGACGCTGCATATGTGGTTTTTTTCATGGAATAAAGGTTGACATCCAAGGTGACTCCTCAACGGTTTGTGTCCAAATTGTTATGTTTGTGGAATTCATGGGTGGTTTTTTATCTTTATTTTATTTTTAATTATGGCTAAAAGTTGCAACTTTGCAAGAAAATCTTGCACAAGTTGCAAAATGCAACTTTTGCAAAGTTGGAAGGGTCCTTTTGGATGTTGGTCATGTCGACTTATTTGGGGGTGTTGGAAAGTCATATACTATGTTGATTTAAGTTGAATGTAAGGCATTTGGAACTATAGATGAAGTATTGTCTAGATTTGGTGAGACATTTTCATTAAATGCTAATTTGGTTGCAGTTGTTTAGCTTCCATTAAATTTTATTTGGTTGCAATTTTTCAATTTTCATTGAATTTTGTATCTGTGAATGCATTGAGGACGTGCTATACGTTATTACCTTTTCTCTTATCTTTTTGTTGGTTGATTAAGTGTGTTAGTGGGATTGAAAAATTGAAATCAAAATTCATTGGTCTTATTCTAGACTGTACCTAGGGTTTCAACTAGAATGGGCTATTTCTCTCAATCCCACAATTGGAAAAATATAAATCTGTGCCATGAGGGAGGTAGCCACATGTGGTTTATGGTTTCAATTTCTTTTTGAGGTTAGGCATACATATGTGACTAACCTAGTATACACAACAACATATAACAACAAAGGGATAATGAAGTGTAGAATGGTATGGAAGTTGTTGGAAGGTTTTTTTAAAGTTTCCTCTAAGTGTTTTTGAAGTTGGTTCAATCAGGTCATTAATAAAACAATGAATTTGTAGAAGACCTAGCTGATTAGGCTTGAAACCTTCATCCCTTGGGTAATTTGGGGCTTTGTACCTTAGAAGCAACTTGAGAGCCAAAAAACATTGGAATTTGCGAGACCTTTTAAATGGGTGTTTGAATTCTAAATTAGATTTGGGGTTTTTTTGGAGAAATTTAGAGTTATTTTACAAAAACTAGAATTTGAGGCCTAATTTTATTAGGTCTAGTTTGGGCCATGCTAACAGTTTGATGTTATGGGTATTTGAATGAATGCTTAAAATTTTGGAAATGGTTTGAATTATTCTAGAAGAGTTTTCTTATACCTCTATAATGATACTTGGATCCCTTGGAGTCATGGGTGTTGAAATATCCTGCAGGGTGCTTGTGAAGGTTGAAAGGAAGATATAGAGTCAAGTTGGAGTTAGGTGGAGTTGTGAATGTGGAAGTAGGAACAAGGGGGGTTTAAGGTGTTAGGTAGATTGGAGAGATAGTCCAATATCTATTTACCTTACAGTTTGGCCCATATTGAAGATTGGTTATTGCCTTGGGCAACTCGCCTAGACTAATTTCGACTTTTCCTTGTCCTAGTTCATCCTCCCTTTCATCAAATTGGTATCAAAGCCATACCAAAGTGTTTTGTTTTCAGCTTGATAGATTGATAGGATAATATGCCTCCTAAAGGGGTTAAACACCTTGAAAGGGTGATTGAAGAATTGGAGAAGAGGATTGATCATAAATGGGAACAAAGATTGAAATAGATGACGAAAAAGATGAAGGCTAAGGAGAAAAATTCATAAGTGAGGAAGAGTGGGAAGAGTGGGAAGAAAGAGAAGGGGAACAAAACCAAGAACATAAAGTGCCATGAACCCTCCTAGACCCAACAATTAAAAACGATAAAAAGGATTAAGTAAATATATAATACCATATATTAAAATAATTAAAGATATAATTAAATAATATCAAGTATTATTAAATTCCATATATGAGGTAATTATTTACTATGTAGATAATTTACTAATTTATAAGGTAATAATAATAATTATTATTATTATTATTATATATTTTAATAAATGATATATTAATAATTAAGCCAATAGGCTTCTCCTTTGGAGGGAACCTCCTACCATGAATGCAATTTAGTGTCTCATGCTCAAACCATGTTTCACATCCAAACTGGTGGTATTTTTCCAAACTGGGGGTATTTTTTTTTATCTCACATGATTTTTTCCTAGCAAAATTGTCAGTTCTTTTAACTTGTTCAATTAATACTTTTTTGTTTGACAAAATTGTCAGTTCTATCCTTGTTGTTCCACCTCCACTAGAAGAAAAAAAAAACATCAACCAATATAAAACATGTCTATCCTACTATGTGGCGTGGCAAATATTTTTCTCTTAGTTTCATTTGAGTTATTCTATTTTCATTCACATCCTCCAAATAATTAATCCTTCTCTCTTTGCCTTTACATGCTCCTTTGATCTTTATATTCATTTGACTTTGGATTTGGCCAATTGTTTATGTCAAAGATTAAGATTGACAAAATATTCTTGAGCTTAAGTGAAATATTTTTGGAACTTTGTTGAAAATTTAGGTAGAACATTTCAAGATGGTTTATGATGATTGCTAAATTAATTTAAAAAATTAAAAAAATCTTAACTTTTAATTATAAAAATAATCAAATATTTTCAATAATTTAATTTAAACTAAAGAATTACTATTATTCTAATAAAAATATAAATAATATTTACATAACTTAATATATTCATTATTTAAAATTTATTCTAAACAAAAATATCTTATTTCCAACCTACTTAATATTATTAGATTTGAATTGATATGTTTTACAATTTATAAAGTTATCATACCAAAAAAAAATTAATTTCAATCAACTTCATCAATCATCTAGAATAAATATGTTTATTTAAAATTTAATTGAATCAAAAAAAAATTTATAAAAAATAAAATATTTTAAATTTTATACACACACACAATTGAAAGCTTTTAAACAAAAAATTAAACCTTATGTAACTTATCTTTTATTTTTTCCATGATTATTAATAGAAATATTCTCAATCATTTAAAAATAAATTTTAAATTTTAAAAATGATATATATATATATATATATAACTTATAAAAGATTAAATAACTAGTTTATTGAAATTAATTTAATTAAAATTAATAACAACTTCCAATAAAGTTTTAAATACAAATTTAAGTTAATTTAATATATCAATGATTTAACATGACTTATTTAGAAAAGCATTTGAAATGTTTCATTGTTTAAGTTTATGTTTGGACAAATACAAAACACATTTATTATAAAAGTTCATAATAAATGCAATTAACCAACCTAAAAGTTCACTTTTAATAGTTTATAAGAAAGAATAAATATTAGACAATAATTTATTTTTTGAGAATTGAAAAAATAATTTTAACTTAAAAATTTACAAAGCTAAAAAGATAAAAGGAATTGAAAACAATATAGTTTCATTCATAATGATCAAATAAATAAATATGTTCCATTTAAAACATTTTCTATTGGAAAAATATTCAACAATATAGTTACAAGGTTTACCAAACTCAATGGTGGCCCTAACTTTCTACTCAGTGGAGGGTAAGGTAGGATCCCTTGTAGGGTTTTTGGTGTTGCCCCATCATGAGCTTGTCTCACCATGCCAACAAGCTTAATTGAAGGCCTTTGAGGCCATAAGGACAAACATTATGCAAGCCATTAGCACACCATTTACTTGTTTATCTTTTGTTGTTTTATTGTAATTAATGATTTGGAATCACACCTAGTAATTCATCATAGGATGAAAAAGTTAAAAAAAAGTAACCCAAAACTTTGAAAGTTTTTCTATCCATCAATTAATCAATATTATTAAAATGGAAAATATCACTAATAAATTCATTTTACACAATCGCATCCATAACTTAATCAAGAAAATTATAATGGGTTTTACACCACTTCAAAAATATGTCAAAAACTCACCTAAAATGCAAAAGTTAATCAAATCAACAATACATGGTTTGTGAAAATGATAACTTGGAAAGCTAAAAATATAAGTGTTGTGAAAATCTCATAGGTAGAGATAACTTGAGGAGTTGAAAAATAACTTTGTTGTGAAGCACTTTTAGACCACCCTGGCCATTATTGTTTCATGAACAAAAATCTCATAAATCATAAGAACAATATGTTGAACCCTTTAGTGATCTATGCAAGTTCAAATAATGATAATATTCATAAAATACTTTATTGTCTTATCCCTTAAACCTCTTACAAGTGCAAGTGCTAGTAAATATTAACAATACCCATTTAGCAATAACCCAATTATTCAAACCTTTGACGAGTGTCACCTTTTGGTTGGGGTCCACACAAGATACTAGTACCGTCAGTTGGCCCACTATGTATGGTATAGGCAGAATGGTAAGAAGATGATAGAGCAAATAAAATACAAATAGTAGATACTTCCCATCTACAATTATAAGATCTTTATTATATGTCAAAGTTTAATAAAGTATGCACGAGTATATTACACATGCAATAAAAAATATAAAATAAGAAACATCGAGTAAGAAAAGCAAGTCAAAATACTTCCAAGCATTACGGGAGGATTGACATGGATGGGTAAAACATAAGAAAAGCATCGAAGGAAGTGGTAAGGAGCAATAATCAATGGATAAGAGGGAATTTTACAAACATTGGTGGATAAGAGAAGGGCAATGGTCAACATAGGAGACTAAAATGACATGTTTAGTTGCTAAAGTGGATGGCACTCGGTTATGGCATAAGAGATTTGTTCATATCAATGTTGATAACATTATAAAGGTTTCTATTACATTTGCAGTTAGTGCTTTTCCTAAGATTTTGAAACCTACTAACATCATGTGCAAAGAACGTATAATGGAAAAGCAAAAGAAAAGGTCATTTCCAAGTAAGATATTTACTACTTCAACATAGTTAGAGATTGTACACACATATTTGAGTGGTCCTACAAGAACAAGAGCATTTTTTGGTGATAGGTATTTTGTGTTTCTTATTGACAATTTCACTAGAATGATGTGAGTTACATTTCTTAGAGATAAATTTGAATCTTTTGAGAAATTCAAGATATTTAAGAATGGAGTTGAGAATGAAACTAGTCTGAAAATTAAATGCATGATCTAACAGAGGAGGAGAATGTATTTCAAATGAGTTTAACAATTTTTGTGAGTACAATGGTATAAAGATAAAGCTTTCATCCCCTAAGACTCCACAATAGAATGGAGTAGAAGAAACAAGAAATAGATCGGTGATAGAAAAAGATAGAATGATGATGTTTGAGAATAATGTATCACATGTCTTTTGGAGAGTAGTGAAAATGGTGGTATACACTATGAAAAAAGTAGAGATTAGACAAGGGACTTGTAAGACACCTTATAAACTTTGGTTTGGACATGCACCTACTATGAAATACTTTAGAATCTTTGGAAGTAAATGCTACATTAAAAGAGATTATGATATTGGAAAGTTTAATTCTAAAGTGATGAAGGATGGTTTCTTGGATATTCATTGAAAAGTAGAGTATACATATGTTTTAATTAAAGATTGAAGACTACTATTGGAAGTGCTAATATGAAACTTGACAAAAAGTTCAAAATACAAGAAAGAATGCTTGACTATGATTCTAATGGAGAGGATAACCAAAGGACTAACAATAAAAATGTTAAGTAGGAATTTTTTTATAAAATTAACACTAATTTTTAGACTAAATTACAAGGAGAAATATAGAGAGAAAAATCTATTGGCTCTTGGTTTAACAATTTTTAAATAACTAGGAAGCTCAAACAAAATACATCTAAGGGTAGCTAATTCCTATGATGGATGCATTTGAATAGAAGATGGGCCAACTAAGATGGCTATACGCTTACACATCAAGCTCTACAAGACCTAGATAGGTAGATCTTAGATTCATCAATGTCATCAGTACAAGAACATAGACCTAAATATAAAATAAGCAGATAATGCCCTGATTCTTCTATACTTATGCAATACAATAGGTATGCAATAGCTAGTTACAAAACCTATGAATTTAGAAGCTAAGTGGGGGTCTTCCTTTTAGCTCTACAAAAAGGAAAGGGAAATGGTCACTCTGATTATAAATTGTAGCATGATCCACATATGAAACAATAAAGGATGCATATCACCTAACTGAGATCAGTGTCTAATCTATTGGTCATTTAACATAGTAACAAAACTTTTGAAATAGCTTAAGATCTATGAAGTGATTTCTTACAACCCTTCATAATTGTGATTTCAACCAAGTCTTATTATCAAATCTTCCTGTAGAATCAATGAAACCATAATACCCATCAAGCAATTTTAATCAATTCCTTGGATTGATGCCTGAGAGATAAATCATGTACCTCATAGAAAGACACTGAAAGAGATAAAACTTTGTTTTATTTCAATCAAACCTCATTGGTTTATAGAATGGAGAGAACAAAGATGAAATTCTTTTTCATTAAAAAATTGATGCTATCCTTGATTTACAATGGAACAAGATTCAAAAAACTCAAACCCACGAAGACCCAACATCAAATTTCGTTAATATGCTCGTGAGATATGTACAATATCTTGTTCCTACATAAGAAAATGTTGAGAATGGTGGAAACTCAGCTCAAGACTTGCTCAATAGGCTCGAACCAACCCTATACAATGAGAAGAGATAAAAAGATAAAGGAAAATTAATATGGTCATATCTAATCTTTGGATGACAAATGTCATCTCTATTTTCCATTTGTTGTTGTTGCAAATCCTCTCTCATCTCTTCCCAAATGAAAACCAAATCAAATCCCATCATTTGGCACAACAATCTTGTAAAAACTCTCTCCAAATGATGAAAAAACCCATTTGAAGGGAAAGTCAAACTATTGACAAAATCATTGCTAAAATTCTCACTAAATGGATGAAAAAGCAAAATAACACTATGAGGAGTAGCTTTGCTAAGTTTGGAGTAAGCCCGCTAACCATTTTCCCATAAACTGAATATGAATTTTCATGGAAGAAATAAGGAAAAGAAATGAGAATGTCCATGTGCTAACAAATCTGGGAATAACTTTCATTCATTTAAGATATGCACATGTTTTGACTGCACAAATGGAAAGTATGCTTTAAGACCTTTCTGTTGGTATATGATACTTATATATTCAGGCTCCATTGGCTCCCCTGACATGTGTTTGAAGTTGAAGACTCTTATGATGAACAATTCATTCTAGATATTGAAAATGTTTCACTTTATAATAAAGTTTCAACTTTGAAAGAAAAACATCTCCCATTTTTTTAAAAATGGGTTCAAATGTGCTCAAACCCTTTCAAATTTAATAATCCTCTTTAATCTAATTGGCCAATACTTTTATCATGGACCCCACCTTATTTATTTTCACACGTGAAATCAACTATCTTATTTACCTTTGAACTATTATTTTCAATCACCTTGTCCTGTCACCTTCCATATCCACCTGATCACCTACCATCTCACTGCCATGTGGCACGTATTGCTCGGTCAATCCAACCTAGGCTCGTATGTGCCACATGGCACAACGTTGTGCTATCATGATCACTAACCTCCCCACATCTTCCCATCATAAATTTACACCCAATATCAATCCTTGTCATGATCACTAACCTCCCAGCATCTTCCCATCACAAATTTACACCTAGTATCAATCCTTTTCCACGTGTCAAGATCCAATCAAATCAACCTTGTGCTCGCTTCACCATGTGGCAACCCATTGTTATGTCATGATGATTTTTTGGATCTACCACATCATTTGTGACATCACAACACTTCCTTGCACATTCCACTATCTCCTATGCATTTTACATGACACTTGTTCATTCGCCTATGCGTTTGCCACATCACTCTCATAGTCCTTCTACATGACATACGTTCATTCACCTATCTATTTGACACATCACTCTACCACATCTGCATGTTTGGTAAAAATTTGACAATGATCACTGCCAAACTAGGACCCCACATATGATCTCTCCTTTGTCAAAAAAATTGAACTCTTAAGACAATCACATATTTTGTAATTCTAGGAAAGTGGAGACTAAACAACACTTTATTTTAGAATGTGAGGCCTACAAGGACAACAAAGATAAATTTGTGGATACTATATGCGATAGTTCTTGTCATAACCTATTCAATGAAAAGTACATTGAGCAATTGGGTGGGATCATCATCATCCTACACTTTAAACGAATGGAGCTACTTAAGTTTGCTTAAGTTGTCTTGCTATCCCATAGGCTATTTTTAGCCTCGCAGATGTTAAATTTTTATCTATCTATCTAGTGCTTTGGTATAAATAAAAACTCAATGTTTGATCCCCAAGCAATGTGGGATAGAAGGGCATAGGTTCACTCTTTATCAAACCCGCATACCCATAAATGGGCACTCTTGTGCAAGTGCAGCTTCAACATTGGCCCCTGGTGCCATACACATGCCTTACTTTCATTCATTTGTGATGGTGGCACATATCTTGCTAAGCTTCATATTTATAAACTGCCCAAAGTAATCACACACTTCTACCCTTTGTCAGCATAGATAGAAATATGGAAGGCTTGCAAAGTACCTTGAAATGATAGTCCACCTACATCAAAGAAAATTACTCATTTGATTTTACTCAAATAGGTGATTGGAGTCATCATAATCATCTTTGGTCTATACATCTTCCCACAATCCGCTCATTGCCCCTATTTTTGTCTGCATGCCTGCGTGTACACATAAAGTGTGTATAGAAGAAATGAATTTAATGTTCAAAATTTTTTGGAAAGTATGACATATTTTTGTAAGGAAGCAAAGGTGCGCTGAATTGCTTCCTATGCTAATCTTTAAGAGGACGATTATGCAAATTCAACTAACTATTACAGAGATCTCAAGAAATGCATAATAATATAATCAAAATAACAAAGAACACATAACATAGTGATTACCATGGGGAAACCCTTTCGAGAGACAAACCCCACCCTCCAAAACTTGCACAATGTATTATCAAATCAGGATGATTACAATACACTTGCAATGCAAGTTCTTACAGGAGCACATCACCACAACTTGAACCCAGAGAGACTCCTTCTACCACCAGTCTTGCAAACTAAACTCAATTACACAAACACCTCCCCAAGCCCTCCTTTTATAGTAATTTTACAACTTGGAAACTACTTGTGGTTTTACAAAACCATAGGCAAAACTACCATGACACATGTTACCCATTTTTGACATTTACATTTCCAATATGGAAAAAACAAGTAGGTTAAAATAGTAATCCTATCTACAATTTTGTCTCTTAGTCTAGACCCCCATAAAAGTCACAAAATGAGTCATCAAGGCTCTAAAAATAACCTACCTATATTCTACTATGGACAAAACTCATTTTTGACAACTCATTAACCAATTTCCAATGTATAAACAAGTGGAAAACTTCCACAAATTTTTTTTGGAATTTTCCAAAAGAAGATTGCAAGGTTGAGACACATGTTCTCAACATTCTCCCACTTGTCAAACACCTTGCAAGAGTTAGGGCATCCTAAATATCATGGACTTAATTGCTAAGTGACGAGAGGCCCATAGACTCTAAACACCATTTGAATTTCTCTATACTCACGGGCTTAGTTAATGCATCAACAAAATTCACCAAAGTCTCTACCTTTTCTAGCTTCACCTTGCCATCCTTGACCATATCTCTCACAAAATGATATTGTACATCAATGTGCTTGGTCCTTGCATGAAAAGTCAGGTTCTTCGCTAGGTAGATTGCACTCTGGCTGTCACTATAAATTGTAACCGCACCCTATTTGAACTCTATATCTAAACACAATCTCTTTAGCTAGATGGCTTCTTTGTAGGCATGAGTAGCTACCATATACTCTACCTCAGTAGTGGACAAAGAAACCATAGCCTATCGCTTACTCATCCAACTGATTGAACCACCAAATAATGTAAACACATATGCACTGGTGGATCTTCTTCTATCAACATCGTCGGCCTAGTTTGAATCCACATGGCCTCGAATATCCAAGGAATGCTCAATTCTTGTTTCATGAAAATATATTGAGTACTCTGAGGTACCCCGCAAGTATCTGAAAACTCTTTTTACTGCATCCCAATGTGCTCTTCATGGATTAGACATATAATGGGAAAGTACTCCCACTACTTGGGCAATGTCTGGTCTTGTACAGACAATAGCATACACCAAACTTCCAATAGCACTCTGATATGGTACTCGACTCATTTCTTCCATCTCTAATGGGGATGTGGGACACTATAAGCTAGAAAGCTTTGTTCCCATAGTAACAAGAACACTCAATGGTCTTGAATCTTGCATATTAAACCTTTTCAAAATAGTACCAACATACTTACTATGGCCTAGCCATAGCTTTCTATTCTATCTATCTCTTATAATCTCCATTCCCAAAATGTGCCTAGCTGCACCAAGATCTTTCATTTCAAACTTTATCGACAGTTGAGATTTTAACTCTGCAATCAAACCTTTTCCTTTGTCAATAAACAACATGTCATCAACATACAAGGCAATAACCAGGAGACCATCACCATCAAATTTAAAATATATACAGTGATCAAATTTAGATCTCACAAATCCCAAACTCAACACATATGTATCAAACTTCTAGTACCACATCCTAGGACTTTGTTTTAAACCATACAAGGATTTCTTCAATTTACAGACCAAATGACTTTTACCTTTTAGCATGATGCTCTGGCTGTGTCATGCAAATTTCTTCTTCCAAATCTCCATGAAGGAAAGTAGTTTTCACATCCATTTTCTCAATCTCTAGATCATAAGCTACTACAATAGAAAGCAAAAATCTAATGGATCTCATTTTGGCTACTAGAGAAAAAATCTCATCATAATCTACTCCCTCAACCTGAGAGTAACCTTTTGCAACCTAACGTGCTTCATACTTCTCAATGCTTCCATCTAAACCCATCTTCCTTTTGAACACCCATTTACAACCAACAGGCTTTCGTCCTTCAGGCAATGGTACAAGGTCCCATGTTTGATTCCTCTTAAGAGCTGTCATTTCTTCATCCATGGCTATTTTCCATGACTCTAAATCATTCATATCAAGAGCCTCTTGTATAGATCTCAGTTCATCAATATCAGCATTCAATGCAAATATGCATCTCCAGTCATCAGGAGAATACCCATACCTTTCAGGTGGTTTCTTTTGTCTAGTAGATCTTCAAACAAGATCTAGTTTAGGTTCAGGAGGTTCAAGTTCATGATTAGGTTCTCCCTCTTCCTTTGATGATTCAGAACTCATAGAGCTCTCTTCAACATCTTTTCTTTCTAAGGGCCTCAATTCAACTTTCTCAGGTGTAGCAGGAAGTTGAATCATATCTTTCTTTTCTTCAATTTGTTTTGACTACACTATAACAAAAGAAGGCTTAGTTTCTCTAAAAATAACACTTCTAGAATAAAATACCTTTTGTGCAACAAGATCCCAAAGCTTGTATCCTTTCACACCATAACTATATCTGATGAAGATACATTTGATGGCTTTTTTGTCAATTTTATCCACTTCTCCTTTGGCACATGAACATATGCCTCACAACCAAGCACTCTTAGATGTCTAAGTGAAGGCTTGTGGCCTAACCACACTTCCATTAGCATCTTATCAACAATACTAATGTAAGAGACTTGTTTATCAGGTAGCAGTCAGTGGCTACAGTTTTAGCCTAGAACTTTTGTTCTAGTCTAGCACCACTCAGCATACTCCTAGCCTTCTCCATCAGGGTCCTGTTCATTCTTTCTACAACTCCATTCTGTTGTGGAGAATACGAAGTTGTCTTCTCTTTTTAATACCACAATCTTTACAAAATGTGTCAAAATCATTGTAGCAAAATTCACCACCATTATCAGTTCTCAAACATTTTATTTTCTTTCTAGTATGCAATTCAACTATTGCTTTAAATTCTTTGAAAGACTGAAAACTCGGCTTTACTCCTAAGGAAATAAACCTATGTTCTTCTACTGAAATCATCAATGAAATAAACATAATAAATTGATCTACCAATAGAAGCACCATCAACTAGACCAAATACATCTAAATGGATTAGATCCAAAATACATAAAGACTTATGAGAACTCAAGTAAAACTGAATGCAGATTTATTTACCATAGATACAATGCTCACAAAAATCAAATTCAAGATTGTAGTCATTTAACCCATCAACAAGGTTCTTATTTTTCAAGGTCCATAGACCCTTCTCACTTATGTGGTCGAGTCTCTGGTGCCATAACATGGTCTTCTCTATAGGCAACTTTGATTCGATAGACAGAGCACCCTTGGGTACCCAAAAACCATGACCATCTATTGAAAGAGAAATCCTCTCCTTCTCCAACTGAGTAGTCTTTTTCACAATCTTATCAGAAGTACTATTGCACTCGACTATGTGTGCATCAAGCTGGTACAATGTACCCAATCTACTTCCTCTTACTATTACCATAGCACTTCTCACCATTTTTACACCTTCTTCAAAAAATTGTACATGCACACCCACATCTATTAACTTACTAATAGATAACAAATTCTTTACTAGTCTAGGGATATGCAAGACACCATCAAATCTTCTAATTCTACCATCAAAAAATTTCACATGAATACTTCCACAACCAACAATATCAAGTACTGAATTATCACCCAAATACACCTTACCACCATCAAAATTTTCATACTTACTAAACCAATTTCTATTAGGAATCATGTGGAAAGATGCACCTGAGTCTATTAACCATGCATTTTTACCTGCATGAGTGGCCAAGGCTATGATGAAAGCATCTCCATCTTCCTTCTAGGACTCAGAATCAGAATCTTGCTTCTTCTTCTTCTTTTTCTTTTTCTTCTCCTCTTGCAATCCTTTCAGAAGTGTCCAGGTTTGCCACAATTCTAGTAGATTGTCTTGGACTTACTAGGAGATTTCGATCCCCCTTTATTTTTGGACTTAGAATAGTCATGCTATTTTTCATTCTTGCCTCTTTCTTTTGGTCTTCTGTGAACACTCAAAGCCTCTTTGGCATTCAGAGAGACCTTCCTTCTCATCTCCTCAAAAAGTAGAGAACCAACAACGTCCTCCATCTTCAAGACAACTAAAGTGCTCCCTATAGCCATCACAAGACTATCTCATGAGTCTGGCAATGAACATAGCAAGATTTGACACCTTTCTTCTTCATCCATTGGCACCCCTACTAAGGTCAATTGAGTCACCAACATATTAAACCTTTCCAAATGCTTAGAAATTTGTCCACCTTCTTCCATTCTCAAGGAATACAAACTCTTCCTCAAGAAAATCTTATTCACAAGTGATTTTGCTTAATAGATATCACTTAGCTTTTTCCAAAGCTTCTTCACAGTAGGTTCTTCATGGACATTAATTAGAATCGAGTCTACAAGACACAAACTAATGAGACCTTTAGCTTTTCTATTTGTCACATCATATTATGCAGCTAAAGTCGAATCTGTGGGCCTCAACTTTTTCTCATCAATCGCATCCCATAGATCCCGATCAGTCAATAGATCTTCCATCTTCAGCTTCCACATCTCAAAATTTGTGCCAGAAAACTTTTCAACGTCAATTCTCCCTGACATGCTTGCCATATTTTCAATCCTGCAACACAAAAATGAAATACTCTGCACAAGCTCCCACTCAAACCTTGATTAGCTCAAAAAACCCTATACCCAACAAATAGAACCAAAACTAGCCAGGCTCTGATACCACTTGTAAGGAAGCAAAGGTGCGTGAAATTGCTTCCTATGCTAATCTTTGAGAGGATGATTATGAAAATTCAACTAACTATTGCAAAGATCTCAAGAAATGCATAATAATATAATCAAAATAATAAAGAATACATAACACAATGATTACCATGAGGAAACCCTTCTAGGAGAAAAACCCACCCTCCAAAACCCGCACAATGTATTATCAAATCAAGATGATTATAATACACTTTCAATGCAAGTTCTTACAGAAACACATCACCACAAATCAAACTCGAAGAGACTCCTTCTAGCACCAATCTTGCAAACTGAACTCAATTACACAAACACCTCCCCAAGCCCTCCTTTTATAGTGATTTTAGAACTTGGAAACTACTTGTGGTTTTACAAAACCATGGGAAAAACTACCATGACACATGTTACCCATTTTTGACATTTACATTTCCAATATGGAAAAAACAACCAAGTTAAAATAGTAATCCCTTCCACAATTTTGTCTCTTAGTCTAGACCCCATAAAAGTCACAAAATGAGTCATCAAGGCTCTAAAAATGACCTACCTATGTTCTATTATGGACAAAACTCATTTTTGACAACTCATTAACCAATTTCCAATGTATAAACAAGTGGAAAACTTCCACAAACAAATTCAAGAATTTTCCAAAAGAAGATTGCAAGGTTGAGACACATGTTCTCAACAGTTTTTCCTTTCAATTAATGTCAAAAAGATAATTAAAGACAACTTTCATTGCCTCATTACACATGCTCACTCGAGGCTAAGGGACTCCATTTCATACTTGTGTGAGGATTCATCTATATTCATTTTTGATATGGTCTCTCTTCTTATCAATAAAAGGTCAATGCAGTCTCTCCACAACCCATGGATCTAAGTTTGCTTAAAGTTGTGTGTGCAACAAGAAAATTAGTGCATGCTACCTTGCTCATGTTGGAAAGAAGGTGAACCAGCCCATTATTTTCTGGTGTTTTGTATGAGCAGATTGGGAAGTAAATTCCACATTTTGTACAAGCTCAAAAACAACAAATTATAACCTCTTTTGTTTCATTATACATCATTCATTCTATAAATGCACTCCATTTTCAAATTGAGATAGCATTGATTCTATCCAATTAGCTTTCAATCTCCAAATACAAAAAGGCTCATCTAATCTCTTTTGGGTTGATTATTTTCCTACACATGCTTGCAAGGTTGAAAGAGATAATGTCATCCCGCAATAAGGATTTTCCTGTATTCAATATTGATCTGAGTCTTTGTTTGGATCGGGCCTCTTGAAGAAAATGAACCAACCTAGATTGTTAAGCGGCATTCTTCCAAGTCCTTCCTGCCAAAACAAAAGCGCTCCTTGTTTTCACTTGCAACATCACCATTCCATCAAGAATCTTCGCTCCATATTCAAAATGATGCCCAAAACTTCACTCAATCCATACTGAAAGAGAATGGAATTCAAGATATCTTGCTCACCCCATATTGTATCTCATTGTAGACATCATGCCTTCACACTATGAAACATTGTTGTCGGTTTTAGAATTGTCCAATTATAAAAACATAAATTCTTTGAAATGGGCGTCTCCATTGGTGCACTTTGCAGGAACTATAGACACCATCATCTATGTGTTCTACGTGTAATCAAGGGTCAGAGTGATATCAATGCTACACTTTTCCACTTAGATTTTATGAATTTGGGAAAATCACCACCATATCAACATTGCTAAAAGGCTCATAACAAATTATCTTATGAGAAAAAAAATTGAGATTGTAGTTTGATCAGACGGGTCCTTTATGTAAGTGAATGCCAACAAGCATGAGCCTTAGGATATCTGTTGAAATATCAAATTTTTCCTTGTTAATATGTCACCCCTTCATTCACATTACGTTCGAGAAACCACTTCAGCAAAAATTATCCAATCAAGTTCATTGTGTATAATTCCATACTCCCATTTAGTTCCAAAAAGTAATATGTACCTACTTTGTGTCATCTACAATATTCACACTCCATATTCCTATAAATATCATCTCCCACTTCTTGCAAATTTGGAATGCATATTCTCAAAATAAACACATATAGATGTAGAAAACACACTTCTAGTATGTCACAATATTATTCATCATTAGTATTGAATCTTCACTCTTTCCAACACATTGAATTCTCACAACTTCAATTAGGGTCAACATACCTAACTCTTAGAATCCATTTGAAGTTCATCACTTACTTCAAACCCTATAACCCAACCTTGTTTATAATAATAGACTTTTCAACAACCTACTAAAGGTTTGATCATTAAGATATAAGCAATACTTTGCATACTCAAATTTTATTATTTGAAATATTTGAGATTCAAATTCTAAGGCATATCTTTTTCCATCAATGAAATCATGTCTTCAATGGAGCAAGTCAGGGCCCAAGTGGACCCGACTAAAAAAAAGAAAACTCATTTACCTGACACTTCAAACTGATTCATTGAACTCATTTCATTTCTTGGACTCAAAATTGATCACTAATTGATCAATCAACACTCATTTCTTACCTTTTTTGAAAAGTTAAGAACCCCTAAATTTGGACTTAAAACCTAACAAGAACACATGACTGAGGGCTCACATTTGGCACTCTTATTTTTTGGTCCATGTACTCTCACCATGCCAAATTTCATCTCATGAAATTATTTTGGTCAAAATATCTTTATCTTAAAAGTTGCATACTTCAAACTCTCTTGCATCTAAACTTGTTAGAAATAGAAAAGTTCATATGGATGGCTTCAAAAATAAGTCAAACAATCACTTGGGAATCTTCAATATGGGGATTTAGATTTTTATATCGAGAGTATGAATCTGCAATTTGGGCTCATGGAAATAATATGGACGTGTTTAGCAAGCGTGCAAAGTTGGCCTCTGGGAATTGGAGAATTGGGTGTATTTATAAAATAGAGGTTTTTGCTTATGGAATGGACCTAGTAAAGTGTGTGGATGGATTGGTGAAAACTTGCAATTTTGCATACTAAGAGTATTTTTAGTGTAGAATACGGGGGTATAATAAATTTACGCTCATCTATCATGGTTTCAAAGATGTGACCTCAAAAATAGGCCTTCCAATCAATCTACAAATCCACTCTGCATCAAAAAGTTAGAAAATGCAAATGAAACCACGTTAAAAATCTAGTCAAATGGATTCATCAAAAGCTCAAATTAAAGCATAACATGTCTTTAAACCCTAGAATTTAGTGGTGAAGCGATTTTCATGTTTGGTAGGTCAAAGTTATTAAAGTTCAAACAGGGCTTCCCAACTTTGGGAAATAAAAGACCCTATAAAATCATGGTAAAATGACTTGAAAACTGAAAAATAGGTTCTTTGATATGCATATTAAACATCCCCAAAGTTGTAGAGTATGAAACATAACTCGGTGAAAGATATTCAAATGCAAACTAGCCTTTTGAACATTATTTGACACATTAACAAAAAATGCAAATTTGACAAGTGATCAAAACAACACCTCACCAAATGATTCAGAACTTCAAACTAATGACCTGAGGTGCATGAATATACTAAATGCAAGATAATAGACTTATGAAACACATTATTGGACTCAAAACAAAAACCCAACACATAGGCATGAAAAGCATTTATAGGAGTTATTTTTGCAAAATTCTCAAGTACGGTACTCAAAATCCTTCTACAATTTTGAGTCCCAATAGTGGCTTTGTCTAAGGGTGCATGCCCCTTACAGGCATGGAAAGAATTCAAAATCTCTTGGTTGAGTAGATCACACCAAGAAACTTATTGAACAACACTTTATTGAAAGGAGGAAACCTATTACTTATAATTGTGCAAATGGTGGCCCCAAGCCACCAAAACTTCATTGGAACTTGTTACCTTTGTCATAAATCTGGTTTTCATTTATTTCTTCCTAAGGCAAGCTGAAAATTTCATTTTCACCACCATATGTACATCTTCAATCACTTTGTTAAGAAAAACATAGTCAACATATTCACTTTCATAGTGTATGATCAAACTAGGAACAACCTTAAAATCTTGCTCACTATGAAAGTATAGATCAACATGCCCTTCGATTTCAAAATCAATTTGAAATTCTTCTTAAAAATGTGATCCAACTGAAACACAAATAATTCATACTCCACTGCATGAATGAAAGTAGACATACCGAGGGAGGAAGCTGCGTTTTGACTGTTGGTTGATTGTGCGGAGGTGTAGCCAGCTGGGTGTTCACGTTTTGCAGGCGTTTTCCTTCTATGGTGATGGGGGAGACACAACAGTGAATGGCTGGGTCTGATTTCTGCCTTGGTTTGGTGCTATTGTCTTTAAATCCGGGCATGGGGCAATCGGATGCCCCTAAGACTCAAATTTTGTCTGAAGATTTGGAAATGCCTGATACCTCTTGTCAAATGCAAGGGGAGGCTAAAGGTCAGATGGATAATATTCCTTCTAGCGAGAATGTGACTTCTTCAAAAGGTTCTATCCGAATTAAGAAGACGAATGGGTGTTTGGAAAGATTTGATGATCAACAAGTTTTGATTATTCAACCAGAGAAAATCTCAGAAGATGTGGAGTATTGGAGTAAGCATGCACTCATATGCAAGTTTTTGGGTCTCCGACTCCCTCTCCATGTGTTGGAATCATGGGCACACCGTATGTGGAATCCGGAAGGGGATATGGAAATTCTTCTGGCAACTAACAACTATTTTATGGTTATTTTTTCATGCATGTCGGACAAGAACAAAGTATTCGAAGGAGGTCCATACTTTTTTAACCAAGTTGGGCTATTTATCAAGCCCTGGCACACTGGATTCAACTGTGCTAAAGAAATCCCATCTCGGGTCCCTATGTGGATCTGGTTGCCATGTCTACCACTGGAATTTTGGAGAGAGGATATTCTTCATTCGATTGCTCTTCTGCTTGGGAAACCAATTGGATTGGCTTCCCAAACCCAAGATCGAAAGGTAATTTCATATGCATGAATCTGTGTGGAGGTTGATCTTGTTAATCCACTGCCTGATTCTATGGAAATTTTCTTAGGTCCTTCCTCATGGAATCAGCAGTTGGACTATGAAACTCTACCCTTCAGATGCAGGATTTGCCGTGTCTATGGGCACTTGCAACGTAAATGCCCTCGAAATAAATTTTCTTAATCATCAACAACCACTTTTTTGAACCCTAAGGATGACAAGGGTAAAGCCCCTATGCCAACTGGTCCCTCTACAGATAAGGAGGGTTTTATCCTAGTAAAGCCACATAATAAAGGTAAGGGGCAAAAGAGAATGTGGACGAATAGACAAAATGATGATACCTTCAACAGGTTTAATGTGCTGGAGAACTTGATACAGGAGGAAGGTATACCTATTGAGATATCCCCGGGTGAGGATTCTCTTTTGGAACCCCAGCTAGAGGAAGTTGGGAATCTAGTCCAGATTCCTGAAGAAGTACAAGGCCAGCCAATGGGTCTAGATGAATTGGTTCAGGAGTTATGTTATGACATTCCTAGTGGGTCACATCCCCGTGATGGTCCAAATATCATAGCCTCCACCCATCCTGGCAAAAAAGGAGTGACCGATAGCACAAAAGGCTCTAAAGCTACATCCACATTGGGCTTACAGCAAAAGCCCTTTAAAAAGGGGGTTTCAGAGAAGCCTGTGAAGAGTGGAAGGAAGAAAGATCAAGAGAAAGTTAAGATGATAGGTGAGACTTTAGTTGAGGCAGGGTTTGTGAAGCCCATTGACTCCCATTTTTCGCAATCTTCTAAATGATTGTTATCTCTTGGAATGTTAGGGGGTTGAACAGCATCCCTAGACAAAAGGTTGTTCGTAGATTGATAGATTCTCACGCTCCAAATATTATTTTCATTCAAGAAACTAAACTCTCAGTTGATGAACAAAATAGTTGCGGGCCGAAGTTATGGCCCTATGGTAGCTAGCAGGCAGTAGGTGCTCAAGGAAACTAGGCGGTCTTGCTTGTCTCTGGAATCCCAAGAAGGTGACTCCCTTATGGTGGATTGTGAGCAGGTCTTCCATCTCTTTTATGGCTTCTCACTTTGAGACAGGTGAAAGGTGCTTGTTCCCCAATATTTATGCTCCTAGTGATTTGGTAGGCAAATTTTTTTTGTGGTCACATATTATATTTGTTTGATCTTTAGATCCTTTCCTTCCTTGGATTGTTGCCAGAGATTTTAATGCTGTTACTAGTCTTGAGAAAAAGAGAGGTGGGTCTTCTCGATTGGGTCCTTCTTCTAGTATGCTTAGAGATAATATTAGCTCTTTGAATCTTATTGATGTCAATCCTAGTTCTGGCATGTTCAACTAGAATAACAGAAGGAGTGGGATGGAGGCTATCTCGGAAAGGCTTGATAGGTTCTTGGTGTCTTGTTTTTGGATGAATATTAGATGGTCTACCAATTCTGATATTCTTGACTGGAGAGGCTCTGACCACTAGCCTATCAAGCTCTCTGTCACTCCTTTCAAGACTGCTAAGAATCCCTCCTTCAAGTTTTAGCTAATGTGGTTGAGAGATCCTTCCCTTCAGAATCTTATGATAGCCTGGTGGTATGAGGGCAGGCCTCCTCATGGTACTTCCATGTTTACCTTTGAGAAGCGCCTTCAACATGTGAAATTCAAGCTGAAACAATGGAATAATTAGTGCTTTGGAAACCTTCAAAAGCATTTAAAAGATGCCCAAGCTAGGCTAGATGGTATCACTCGTCAGATCCAAGACCATGGAATGACTCTAGATTTAGTATCTGAAGAATCCTTAGCTTTAAAAGAGGTTGAAGAATGGAAGCTTCGAGAGGAAATATTTTGGAAGCAAAAATCTCAGGTAGATTGGTTGTAGGAGGGAGATAGAAACACTGCTTTCTTCCACAACACTGTTAAAGCTTGCAGGTTTGGAAACTCCATTACTTCTCTTGTTTCTTCTTCCAGAGATCATCTCTTTTCCAAGGAGGCAATTTCTTTAGAAGCCACTAATTACTTCTCTCAACTCTTCTCAAAGGAGGAACCTCTTTCCTTGATTGAGAGAAAGACTATTTTAGAATGTATTCCCCATCTTGTGTCTGGCAGTATGAACAGAGATCTATTTAAACCTATTACGCTTGAGCAACTGGAAAAGGTGGTATTTGCTATAAAGAAAGGTAAAGCCCCAGGCCCAGATGGATTTCCCATTGAATTTTTCCAAGAGTTTTGGGAAATTATTAAATTTGATCTTCTAGATGTTGTTCAGGAATCATATTATAATAAACAAATGCTCAAGTCTTTGAATGCTACTTTTCTGACTCTCATCCCCAAGATTGATGGGGCTAATAGGTTGGATCAATTTAGACCTATTGCTTTATGTAATGTCACATACAAAATTATCACCAAATTAATTGCTGAAAGGCTTAAGCCTTTCCTAGCCTCTTTGATATCCGAGGAGCAGGGAGGCTATGTTAGTGGTAGACAAATTCTGGATGGTGTGGTTATTGCTTCAGAGGCTATTCATTCTATGGCTACGTCCAAGGAAAAAGCTATGTTTATTAAGCTGGATTTAGCTAAAGCTTACGACCGAGTTAGTTGGGAGTTCCTGAAACAGGTGCTTCTTGCTTTTGGATTTGACAGGGAATGGGTGGATTGGGTTCTTAGCTGCGTGACTTCCACATCCTTTTCTGTTCTTATTAATGGAGAACCGACTAATCTATTCTCTGCTTCTCGGTGGCTTCAACAGGCAGATCCTATCTCTCCATATCTATTTATCATTATGGCCGAGGCTTTGGGCAGATTTATAAAATCTCAAGCTGAGCAGGGATTTGTCCAGGGGTGGAAGTGGCACAATAATATTCCAGCATATACGCACCTTCAGTTTGTGGATGATACTGGATTGATGGGTTTGGCTACCATTAATGAAGCAAGGAACTTCAGAATGATTTTGGACACTTATCTGAAAGCCTCTGGATAGCAGATTAACAAAGGTAAATCATCTATTTATTTCTTTAATACTCCTCAGGCGATTCAGGTCAGGATTGCTAGAATTCTCAAGTTTCAAGTTGGATCCCTTCCATTGATTTATCTAAGAGTTCCTCTATCCCTTGGGCCTTAGCTGAAAGAGTATTGGCAAGGTCTATTGGAAAAATTTTGTAGCAAGGTGAGTCACTGGACTCATAGATGGCTCTCTTCTGCTGGTAGGGTCATCCTTCTCAAAACTGTGATTCAGGCTCTTCCTATTTATAGGTTTCTTGTGCAAACTCCTCCCATTGGAGTTATGAAAGACTTTGATGCTCTGTCACGACAATTCCTTTGGATAGGAAATCTCCTCTCTTCTAAATGGTGCTTGGTCAAATGGGACACTGTTTGCCTGTCTAAATTTGCTAGAGGATTAGGCCTTAAATGTATGGCTCTTGGCGTCAAGGCTTTGGCAACAAAGTTATATTAGCGGTGGTGCAAGAATCAAGATCGAGTTTGGGCTAAGATTCTAGCTTATAAGTACTTCCCAGGAGTAGAACTTCAGGATATTCCTAGACTAGAGCTGGATGGTAAGGGATCCTTTATTTGGGAAACTCTTAAAAGAGGAGCTCCTCTCATCAAAGATGACCTCTTCTGGATATGTAATAAAGGATCTTGTGTTCTTTTTTGGCATGACTCCTGGGATGGCTATCCTCCCATTCTTTCCAGCTATCCACACTTTCAGCCTCTATATCAGATTTTTTCAGCTACAAGATGGACCAAAGTAGTTCACTTCAAAACTTTGAGGGGGTGTGGCTCGATGGTTGTGGCTAATTGGAAGGATCCTCAGGATTGGCCCCTGGGGGGCTCTTCAAAAATTCAGGCGGAACTGGCCAATCTTCTCTCAATTAGGCTGTGCAGCTCTTCTATGGACAAAGACATCCTAGCTTGGGGTCCCAGCCCTAAAGGTATTTTCAGTGCGGCCCAAGGATATGCTCGACTGGATAGTCAATGCAATGAATTTTAGGAAATTTCCTGGTGGAGGAAAGTTTGGAATAGGTTCTCATGGCCTAAATGTAATTTTTTTCTTTGGCTGGTTGCTCAAAAAAATGTCTTACTTGGGATAACCTCCAAAAAAGAGGGTTTCAAGGTCCTTCTTTTTGTCCCCTCTATAGGTTGCATGGAGAGGATGTTTCTCATTTATTATTCTTATGCCCTCTCTCTAGAGAAATTTGGCATAAGTGGTGGGAAGCATGGTGTCATGGATGTATTCATGTTGCATCTCTTATTGAGTTTTGGGATAGTCTTGGTAGACCCCCTGCGAGAACTTCATTCCTCCAGGTGGCCTGGGCTGTTGGACCTTCTTTCATTCTTTGGAATCTTTGGCTGGAGCGTAATCACCGGATCTTCTGTAACTCCAGCTTAGGAGTCACTAAACTATGGCAGTTGATCTTAAGAAGGCTTTAAGAGACCATCTATGCTAAATGTGATATGACAGAGCCAGTGGATCCTGTTGATTCCAGGATTGTTAGGAATTTGGGATTGGTGGACAAAGGTTTTGGAAATAGAAGCAGTAAGAAACTTCAGCCACTAAAAAGAAAAGTGAGCAGGATGGGTAGATGGAGACCTCCACCAGATAATGTCCTAAAAATCAACACTGATGGCTCCTCCCGGGGTAATCCTAGACAAGCAGGTCTAGGAGGAATTGGAAGAGATGTGAATGGCAAGGTTGTTTTCATTTTCTCCATTCATAAAGGAGTTCATTCCAATAACATGATGGAAGGCTTGGCCATTAAGGTGGCTTTGGCGCGGGCTTGTTCTCTTGGATGGAGGAGAATTGTGTGTGAATCAGACTCTTAGATTGTTGTGGACATGATTAGTAATCAGAGAATAGATGACTGTAACTGGCATATTGCCTCTCTTGTTAGAGAGATTATTCACTTGAGCAGCTTTGTGGATGAGATCTCCTTTTGTCATATTCCCAGGGAATGGAATGGAGTTGCTAACGTCTTGGCTAAATGGGCTTCGGAGAAGGGAGCAGGTTGGGATATTTCCGATAGAGATGATCTTCCTGTTGATTGTGTGGGGATTTTCGAGCTTTTAGTGGAGAAGGATAGATCTTAAAGGATTTTGAGTGTGGTTTGGTAGATTGGGCCTGAGGCCTTTGTAATTGGTCTTTTCTGAATAAATTTTTACCCCTTTTTTCAAAAAAAAAAGAAAAAGAAAGTAGACATACCATGAGCATGCAAGATATCATTCACTGATGTAACATTATGAATGTGTGGATTTTCATCAATAATAGGGGTAGAACTATCTTGCAATAATGGAACTTTATTTAAATATATACCCCAATCTAAAGTTTGAACACAATTAGGAACTATAGAAAAGGTATTGATACATAGATTTGAAGCTAAAATATCAACACCACATTTATCCTTATTATCAAATGTATTATTCCAACTGACTTTCCTAGAGAAATTATCTTATTAGTCAAACCATATTTCATGTTGTTTTCTATCTCTATGGTTGTCATGAATGCATGATGAAATGTCTTAGGTTTTTTATCCCTTAATAAGTAGCTCATTTTCCCATTGAATGCATCAAAGTAAAAAACTAATATACTTGATCATTGGGTCTACAATTCTCAAGGATCTCATTTAAAAAATTTAGAAATTTGATATTGAAATTAGGAACTAACTCATTACTTTCAATCCTAATCTTCAACAAATTAGTAAATGCAGCATGTGCACTCACTCTTTCACCAAATTTCTCCTTGAGGGCTAAATGTAACTCAATCTAAGATGAGATAGAACATGTTGGTAAAAAATAAAGCCAATCCCTACCATCATCATCCAAAGATTGAACAAATAACTTCATGTAAACATTTCATGAGTAATCTTAAAGTCACACATCAAGTCACTAAACATTTGAACATGATGACTACCTAAATCAAAATGTTTCCCATTAAACTTTGGCAAATTCTTTCTAAAATCATACGGAATAATATTTGGGAAACCATGGATGTCATCAAAGAGTAATGGAAAATATCTCTTGGTAGAGAGAGATATACAAACACCACTATGGGTTTCTTACTAGGTGACATGGAATTTGATATTCTTCAAAAACTTAAAACTCATTCACCAAAATAGTTTTCAGAATTATAAATGTGCAGTAGATCTACACATTCCTCTACCAAATTCACACTCTAATATACTTCCAAACTTGAATTGAACATGTTGAAATCAATATTAAAGAAGTGTGCAATAATCCTCTTACTACTTATCCTACTTAATGTTGAAACTCATTTGATGGAGAACAACTTTGCATAACAACTTTTCATGAAAGAAACTACTCATGAAAATGAAATTACCTTAACTCATGATGCTTGCAAACTTCTTCAATGCTGAAAACAAGAGAATATCTAGACCAAACCAAAATTCAAAAACTGTTGCATAGCACATCACATAATGAGTTACTAAGAACTTCTTCATCCCTTTGCCAAGAATACAACCAAACTCCAATCTTCCTTTTACCTTATGCTAGAGCCTCATAAAATGTGTTGGTGTAGAGTTTTACAATTAGAGTCACCAATTTCACTTAGAGAAAAAGAATTGAATCAACTTGAAACAAAGAACAAGATACTCTAAATATACAACAGATAAAGAACAATTTCCTTCAGGATGTTTTTGGAATTTAACACGCTTAACATAGTTGAAATATCAACATTCTTGACTCTTAGATCTACAACATTACTTTGTAATTACTTGGGTCAAAATATGAGGGACTCACAAATGATCTTACTAACAATACTTATTACCAATCTTCAAAGCTACTACTATGATGAATAAGGCACAACTGGGAAAATAAAAAATCAGCAAGCATATGAACATAAAATCACCATTCCTCACTATTTTAGTACTTGCATCTTTCCTCCTGCTATATTGAAAATCTTTTTAGATTCTCAAGGTTTGTCTATTGGAAAAGCTCAATACAATCCTCAATAAAATCACCATTTTGTTGGTTCCTAATTTAACAGTGTTTAAATAAGCAAGAAGCTGAAACAAAATAAATCTAAGGGTATCTAATTCCTATGATGGATGCATTTGACTAGAACTTGAGCCAACTAACAAGGCTATATTCCTTCTACATTTTAGGCTCTGCAAGACCTAGGTAGGTAGACCTTAGATTCATCAATTTCACCAGTACAAGAACATAGATCTAAATCTAAATAAAGCAAATAATACCCTTATTCTTCTATACTTATGCAATACAATAGGTATGTAGTAGCTAGTTACAAAACTTGTGAATTCACAAGCTAAGTGGGGGTCTTCCTTTCTACAAACAAGAAAGGGAAATGGTCACTTTGATTATAAATTGCAGCAAGATCCACATATGAAACAACAAAGGATTCACGTCACCTAGTTAAGATCAATGTCTAGTCTATTGGGCATTTGAGTTGTGAAAGGTACAACATAGTAACAAAACTTGTGAAATAGCTTAAGATCTATATTGTGTTGTCCTACAACTCTTCATAATAGTGATTTCCACCAAACCTTCTTATTAGACCCACCTATAGAATCAGTGGAACCATAATATCTATCAAGCAATTTTAATCAATCCCTTGGATTGAAGCCAAGGAGATGAATCATGTACCTCATAAGAAGACAGTGAAAGAGATAAAACTTTGTTTTGTTTTAGTCAAATCTCATTAATTTATAGAATGGAGAGAACAAAGATGAAATTATTTTTCATTAAAACTTGATGTTATCCCTGATTTACAATGAAATAAGATTTAGAAAACTCAAACCCACAAAGACCCGATACCAGATTTCATTAATATGCTCATGAGATATGTACAATATGTTGTTCCTACACAAGAAAATGCTAACAATGGTGGAAACATAGCTTGAGACTTACTTAATGGGTTGGCACTGACCTTGTACAATGAGAAGAGAGAAGAAGATACAGGAAAATAAATATGGCCAAATTTGATCTTTGGATGCCAAATGTCATCTCCATTTTCTATCTACTATTGTTGCAAAGCCTCTCTCATCTCTCTCCAACTTAAAACCAAATCAAATTCCATCATTTGGCACAACAAACTTGCAAAAAAATCTCTAAATGATGAGAAAACCCCTTTGAAGAAAAAGCCAAAGTGTTGACAAAATCATTGCTAAAATTCCCACTAAATGTATGAAAAAATAAAATAGCACTATGAGGAGCATCTCTGCTAAGTTTGGAGTAAACTCACTCAACCATTTACCCACAAACTAAATTTGAACTGGCATCAATGAAACAAGAAAACTGTCTAAGATTTCACATATTAATTCACATATATGAGGATAACTTTCATCTATTAAGACTTGCACATATTTTGATTGCAAAAATAGAAAGTTCACTTTGAGACCTTTCCGTTGATATGTGATACTTGTATATTTAGGCTCCATTGGCACTCTCGACATGTGTTTGAAGTTGCAAACTCTTATGATGAACAATCCATTATTTAAAATATTTCACTTAATAACAAAGTTTCAACTTTAAAAGAAAAACATCTCCCATTTTTAAAAAAAACCTATTTCAAATCTACTTGAACCCTTTTGGAATTCAATATTTGATTGGCCGGTACTTTTATCGTGGACCCCACCTTATTTATTTCTTTATACTTAATACTCATTCCCCCAAATTTATGCATTGAATAGTTAAGTACTTTTCATGCACATTATGAAATCAACTATTTTATTTACCTTGGAAATGTTATTTTCCCTCCATTTTTGGGTAAAAATTGGTTGACCTCTTGACACTTGTCACATTCCTATTGGGTTATCTTGTCATTTCACCTACCTTGACAGCATCCACCTAAGCACCTATCATATCACTATCATGTGGCACGTCTTGATTGGTCAATCCACCCTAGGCCCACATGCTCCATGTAGTGCAATGTCATGATGTCACGATCACTAACCTTTGAGCATCTTGCCATCACGAATTTATGCCCACCCTTGATCCTCTACCACATGTCAAGATCCAATCTCATCAACCTTGTGCTCCCTCTTCCACGAATCTTTGGATCCGCCATGTCATTCGTGATATCATGATTCTTTGACACCTATCATTTTCACACATTCATTTGTCTCCTACACATGTGATGTGGTACTTGTTTGTTCACCCATCTGTTTGCCACATCAATCTACCATATCTGCATGTTTGGTCAAAATCAACTATTTTATTTACCTTTGAAATGTTATTTTCCCTCCATTTTTTGGTAAAAATTGGTTGACCTCACACTCTTATTGGGTTATCTTGTCACATCACCTACCCCAACAGCATCCACCTAAGCACCTATCTTAACTGGTCAATCCACCCTAGGCCCACATGCTCCACATAGTACAATGTCGCAATGTCATGATCACTAACATCCGAGCATCTTCTCACCATGAATTTATGTCCAGATCCTCTACCACATGCCAAGATCCAATCGCATCAACCTTGTGCTCCCTCTTTGACTTGGTGGCCCGTTATGATATCACAATGAATTTTTGGATCCGCCACATCATTTGCGACATCGTGATTCTTCATCACCTCTCGTCCTCAACATTATTTGTCTCCTACGCATGTAATGTGGTACACATTCATCTATATTCATTTTTAACATGGTCTCTCTGCTTATCAATTAAAGGTCAATGCAGTCTCTCCACAACCCATGGATTAGAGTTTGCATAAAGTTGTGTGCCCAACAAGGAAATTGGTGCATGCTACCTTGCTCATGTTGGAAAACATGTGAAATATCCCAATATCCCATTATTTTCTTGTGTTTTGCAGTGAACAGATTGGGAAGCGAATTCCGTATCCTGCACAAGACAAAAATAGCAGACAATGACCTCTTTTTTTTCATTATACAGCATTCATTCTATGAATGCACTCCATATTCAAACTAAGACGGCATCGGTTATATCCAATTAGCTTTCAATCTCCAAATACAAAAGGGCTTATCTAATCTATTATGTGCTGACGTTTTTCCTACATGTGCTTGCAAAGTTGAAAGAGCTCATGTCAATCTGAGCATAAGGATTTACTTGTATTCATTGTTGATCTGATTTTTTGTTTAAATCGATCTCTTAAAGTAAAAGAAGCAAGCCAGATCATTAAGTGGCATTCTTCCATGTCCCTGCAACCAAAACAAAAGTGCTCCTTGTTTTCACTTGCAACAATCACCATTACATCATGAATCTCTGCTCCATATTCAAGATGATGCATAGAACTTCAATCGGGCCACGCTGAAGGAGAATGGGCTTCAAAACAGCTTGCTCACCCCATAATCGATCGTATTGTAGACCTCATGCACTCACACTCTAAATGTTGTTGTCGGTTTTAAAGTGGTCCTCATATAAAAATATAAATCTCTTTAAAATGGGCATCTCCAAATTCTATCCCACATTCCAATCATCTGTGCACTTCATAGGAATTATCGACACCATCATCTATGCATTCTATGAGTAATCAAGGGTCAAAGTGATATCAACGCTACGTCTTTCCACTTAGATTTTATGAATTTGGAAAAAGTCACCACCATATCAACATTGCTAAAAGGCTCATAACGAATTATTTTATGAGAAAAGTTTGAGACGACAGTTTGATCGGATGGGTCCTTTATTTAAGTGGATACCAACAAGTGTGATCCTAGGATATCTTTTGAAATATCAAAAAATTTCGTTGCTAACCAGTTCAACAAGAATTATCCAATCAAGTTCACTCGGTATAATTCCATACTCCCATCTAATTCTAAAATGTAATAATTACCTCCTTAGTAATTCCATACTCCCATCTAATTCCAAAAAGTAATATGCACCTACTTAGTGTCATCCACAATACTCACACTTCATATTCCTATAAATATCATCTCCCACTTCTTGCAAATTTGGAATGCATATTCTCAAATGAAATACATGCAGACATAGAAAATGCAATTTTTAGTATGACAGAATACTATTCATCATTAGCATAGAATGTTCACTCTTTCCAACACATTGAATTCTCACAACTTCAATTTGAGTCAACATACCTAACTCTAATAATGCATTTGAAGTTCATCACTTATTTCAAATTTTATAACCCAACCTTGTTTATAATAGCAAAGTTTCGAACAAACTACTGAAGGTTTGATCATTAAGATATAGATAATACTTTGCAGATTCAAGTTGCATTTTTTGAATTATGTGGGGTTCAAATTATAAGGCATATCTCCTTCCATCAATGAAATTGTGTCTTGAAAGGAGCAAGTTGGACCCCAAGTCGACCCAACTAAAAAAATTTAAACTCATCCACCTAACCCTTCAAACTGATCCACTAAACTCATTTCATTGCTTGGACTCAAAATTGATCATTGATTGATCAATCATAACCCATTTCTTACCTTTTTGAAAAATGTCACTTATGTGCTGAAAGCCTCTAAAGATGGTCTTCAAAACTGATAAGAACACCTAACCAGGGGCTAACATTGATCACTCTAACTTAGTGGTCCATGTACTTTCACCTTGCCATATTTCATCTCATGAAAATATTTTGTTCAAAAGATTTTAATTGTCAAAGTTGAATACTTCAAACTATCCTACATCCAAACTTGTTAAAACTAGAAAATTGCATATGGATTTGGCTTCAAAAATAATTCAAACAACCACTTGAGAATCTACAATTTGGGGCATTGGTAGACTCTTATATCGAGAGTATGAATCTGCAATTTAGGCTCATGGCAATAATCTGGTCATGTTTGGAAAGCAAGAGAAATTAGCCTCTAGGAATTGCAAAACTGGGTGTACTAATAAAAAAAAGGTTTTTGCATATGGAATGGACCTAGGAAAGTGTGCAAATAGATTGGTGAAAACTTGCAAATTCACACACTGAGATTATTTTCAGTTTAGAGTATAGGGGTATAATTCATTTAGGCTCGTCTATCACATTTTCAAAGATATGACCTCACAAATAAGCCTTCTAATCAATCTACAAATCTGGTCTGCATCAAAAAGTTAGAAAATGCAAATGGAATCATGTTTGAAAATTAGTCAAATAGATTCTTCAAGAGCTCAAATTTAAAACATATCTTTGACCCCTAGAATTTAGTGGTGAAAACATTTTCACATTTTGGTCAACTAGATCAAAGTTATTCAAGGTTAAATAGGGCTTCTCGAATTTCTAAACAAAGTGCATCAACAAGACAACAATTAACAACCAAATTTGATAAACTCAAAATCCTATCAACTCATATCTTAAAAAAATGAAATCTAAAACATAAGTTATTTAATATGCATACTAAACATTCCCAAAGTGGCGGATCATGAAACTTAATCGAGTGCAAGATATTCAAATGTAAACTAACCTTTTGAATATTGTTTGACACTTTGGCAAAAATACAAATTTGACAAGTGCTCATAAACAACACCTCACCAAATAGCTCAAAACTTCAAACTAATGACCTAAGGTGCATGAATATGTTGAATGCAAGATAATGAAAATATGTAACACATGATTGGACTTAAAACAACAACTAGACACATATGCATGAAAAGCATTTATAGGGGGTATTTTTGCAAAATTCTTAAGTATGGTACTCAAAATTCTTCCATAATTTTGAGTCCCAACAAAACCTTGATCTGAAGCTAGGGTAGAAATTAGAACTAAACAAGTGACAGCTAATAGAAATGTGGCAAAGAATCACCCTATTGAACAAGTCATTGGAAGTGTGAATAAAGGAGTTATGACATGGAACAAGGTAAGTGAAGAATTGTGTTTGATTTCTAAATTTGAGCCTAAGAATGTTTACGAAGCTTGTAAATATGAGTATTGGATCAAAGCTATGAAAAAATAATTAGAATGGATTGAAAAGAACAAAACTTGGGAATTGGTTCCTAGAATGTTATTAGATAAGATAAGATAAGATTTATTAATGTCCAACAGGAGACCACAAGTAGGTCTAAGGGACTGAGAATACAAACAAGGGCTAGAAAGCAACTAGATCACCAAATGATGTCCAAGTAAAACAAAACAAAATAGAAACAAATAGAACAAGAAGAAAAGAAAGAGGAATAACAAAAAAAGGGGGGTTACAAAACCACAAAAGTAGTGGTTCGTAACTATAGAAAAGTAGCTCAAAACAGAAGGATAGCTAGTTGTGATCAAAGAAATCTCAGCCTGATGTTGGGTAGAGGAGGTATGTTGTTGCTAGTGGTGTAAGTGGTCTCTCTATGATCTCCTCAATCTAGTGTGAGTATCTATGGACGGGCACCGAGGCTGCTTGGTTCCCTTAAGAGAGGTAACAAGGGTGAAGAAGGAAGTGATAAGTGTATGGAGACATGCAGACCTAGTGGCAGACATCTCCCGAAAGGTGAAACCCTGAAGATGGAGAGCCTCCTATAGAAAAAAAAGCAAGGCACCACTGGTCATCATACCTGAAAAAGGAGGACAAGGACCTGCACTCTCTAAATAAGCAATGGAACCTCCCTCTAATCTCATAGTATTTGGGGCAATAGAATATAAAGTGTATCTCGTTCTTGACTGCATCCATGTCACAACACTGACAAATCCTTTCAACTCTGTTGGTCTGATGATCTATCTAAATACAAAGCTGGTGAGAACCTGCTCTGAAATAACCTAGCTGGATATGTAGGGCATGGGGCCATCGGTGAGAAGAGTGGTACGGACGAACCATCTTGTCAATAAAATACTCCGCATAGAAGGCCATATGAGGATGGAGACCCCCGATGGGTCAACCCAAGTCACTTGGATATACCCCCTATAGATGTCCATCCTAGTACTAAATGGGTATTTACAAACAAGATGAATGAGCAAGGTGAAATTGTGAGAAATAAAGCAAGATTGGTTTGTAAAGGATATTCACAACAAGAAGGAATTAATTTTGAAAAAACTTTTGCACCTATTACTAGATTAGAAGTAGTGAGAATGTTCTTGCCATATGGAGCTAACAACAAGTTTAAAGTTTATCAAACGGATGTCAAGTCATCTTTTCTAAATGGAAAACTTGAAGAAAAGGTATACATTGAACAACTTGGTGGATTCCCTTTGATAGATGAGAAGGATGTGGTTTTCAAATTGAAGAAGGCATTATATGGACTGAATAAGCACCCTAGAACCTGGTATGCAAGATTGGATAATTATTTGACAAGTTTGGGGTTTGTAAAAGGTAATGCTAGTAGTAACTTGCATCTAAGAAAGAATGATGATGATTTGTTGATCGAGTGTTTTTGGATGACATTATTTTTGGAGTTAATGATGAAGCTATTAAGACATTTTCAGAAGAAATGAAGAGGGAATTTGAGATGAGTATGATTGGAGAGATGAAATACTTCTTGGGATTACAGATTGTAAACCTGTTGGGACACTTACAGTAATTGGTTATAAATTATCTAGCAAAGATGAATCCCCTAGTACAAAGAAAACAAAGTATAGCTCTACGATTGGCAAATTGCAGTATTTGACACATACTAGACCCAATATAGCTAATGCAATTGAAATTGTGGAAAGAGTTTACAAGGCCTATTATCATATATTGTGATCATACAAGTATAGTGAGTATGCCAAAGAATTCAATTTTATATTCAAAGAAAAATCATATATCTATTAAGTATCACTTTTTGAGAGAGAAAGTTGTAGAGAAAGAAATCAGATTGGAATATGTTAGCACAAAGGAGAAGACATTTGGCTAAGAACACATTTGAATACTTGACAGATATTCTTGGGGTTATGCCCCAACCTACTAAAAAGTAGTTGATGCAAAGATTGCATCAATCTAATTGGTAGCATAGCATTATTTCTTTATCTAGACTGGATGCTTGATTCTTCTCCTACAGGGGAGTATATGTGTTTGAGTTGAGTCATTGAGGACTCTTGGTATTGGAATTTAACAATGTCTTTGGGCACTTGAGCTTGAATGGATTGTTTTGGAAATGACTAAACTTAGAGAATTGACATAATGATACCATTGTCATTGATGTCAACAGGTAAGAGAGAGTAACATGTGAAAAACATCCTTTTGGGGGGAAATGATAAAATATCCTTTGGGGGAAAGATGAGTACATGAAAAACAATATTTCTTATGAGAACAATGTATTGATTGATGTATGGGGGAGATTAACACCTTCCTTATGTATGTTGTTTATTGTGTGGTTGTGATTTCAACATTTTAAAAAAATCACAACCTGTCTTAGTTTGAGCTTGACATGTGTGTTTACATTTATGTGGGAAGCATGAATGGGGGAGAAAAGGAAGAAGGAGAAGAAATATATTTGGTATTCTTTGTAGTTATAATTTTTTCATCTATGTTTCCATCAATACCAAAGGGGTAGATTGTTATCATGCATTTTAATGGTATTCCTGGGGGGGGGTATGTTAGAAATGTTGGAGACAAAATTTAGAGCTTATGTGTTGCATTCATGATAGAGTTTGTCATTGATGTCACATATACACCTTATTCTATGAAGATTTCTATAGTTAAAAAGGATGAATTGTTTGAAATGATCAACAGTCAATGATTTATGGTATGCACACTTGAAAGTGGCTTTAGGAGCATGTCCTAACGCTATGTCTCTGTTCACAAAAAAAGATTTGTAATTTTGGAAAAGTTATGCAAACAAATGGGGAGGTTTCTTTTAGAGAGAGCTTCTGGAAAGCAGTTACTAGTAAACTGGTTGTATCTTTTAAAAGAGATGAAATTTGGTTAAGAGAGCCTTAAGTAAGGTCACAGACATACTAAAGATGCTATGTTCCAAAGCAGAAGGCAAAATTGGATATGCAGTTTTAGTCAACTTATTGAAAATTGTTCAGAGTATGATTTCTCGTGAGTCGAATATTGTAAAAAGCATTGTGGAAAGAGTATAATTACAATGTAATGTATAATGTAATATCTTAAAGATATCCTATATTATTATTTTAAATTTGGAATAGGATTTTGTATTTAAAGGAAAGATTATTTCCTTGGTTGTAATCATCGGTGGGATCATTTTTTATGTGAACTTGAATGAAAATTCAGCTAATGTCAAAGCAAAGATTGATGTGGATTGATCTATTGTGAGATCCAAAGGAACTATATTGGCAAAGTATTTTTTGTTTGGTCAGTTTATAAATCTTGGATATGATTATTTGGAATATTGTCTATTGAAGATTGTTTATGAGGCTATTTGGATAGTGGGTTTCATTGTCCTCATTTCAACTCCTAATAGGGTTAGAGTCTCCTAACATGGATTCAAAGTCTCCTAATAGGGACTCTCATAAACTGTTTGCATTTTATTGACTCCTAACGGGGTCTACACTTTCACAAGAAACTTTTATATTAGTACATCATCTTGTGGGCATCATTCCCACCGAGGTTTTCTCTCTGATCAAGGGTTTCCCTAGTCAACATATCTGGTGTTAATGTGCATGTTTATCTTCCAATGGTTTTTGCATCTACTATTTACATGTTTTAGAATTAATAAAGGTAGTGAGAGTTGTTTTAAGCACATAATTGATTCATGACCACCCCCTCGCCCGCCCCCCCCCCCCCCCCTCTTAGCTATCTTGGTGGACTTTACTTTATAATAGAGGAAACATTCTATCCATGTGCAATATATGTGGACACTTTAGACATATGAAAATGTTACAAAAATTGCACACATGCTGAATTTTACTAGGAAGTAACATCACAAAAAGTAACATTGCAAAAGGAAAAACATACATTTTATATTCATTACTATTCCAACATTTTTGCAATCATATATGAACCCCTGAGCAAAAGAGATACAATGTTCATTGTATAGATCATCATCGATATGTATAATTTTCATTTTTACAAAGTATGAAATGAATTAATATGCTGAATAGAGAAGACCTCACACAAGCCCTGAGTATAACTAGCTAAGTGTTCTTTCATAAAGAAATACATAAATAGAAAAAATACATATGTATCAAAGAAATAGGAATAGAGGTAACTAGTCATTGCTTGTTGCTTTGACTGGTTATGACTCTTCCCCTAGCAAATTCGTCCAGTTCCACACTCTCCAACAATTGCAACAAAAAGGAAGAAAGCAACTAATGTTAGATCCCGAAGGATCTAAGCAATGATCGTATATCTCTATTCCTATACACACTTTATCTGTCAATGCATTTCGTTATGAAATAAAAGTAAACAGTAATATTGAAATCTAGTGCTGAGAGAAATAATATCATTTATGGGTGTCACGAGCCCGTGCTCGAACCTCATGAAAGATAGCTTAGACGTCACGTAAAATCAGAGTATCTTAACAGTGAGGAGAGCATCATTCCAGCGTATAAAGATGGAAAATATTCAAATGAAATGTGTAAAAAAGAGATCCATCAACATCTATAACATGGAGGCAATTTTAAAAGAACATAAGCTTTAGCTACTTTTGGATCAGATGTACAATGTGCGGGATGTTTATTTTACATACTAGCATATTAGTATCCGGACCGGCATAACACATGGATTAGTTCTATACTTCCAGAATTTGAATGACAAAGCTTTTCAATCTGTTATATTGCCTACATATATTGGTCAATTACAACCTTGAGTACTGTAAGGTATGGAGACATACATGTAGCAAATACATTAAACTGTGTAATTAGATTTTCATGTTTAGTTAAACCTGCTATTGGAAGCCTCAGTTTTCTACAAATTGCTTAAACAGACACCCAAGTTATTTTTTTAAAATGCTTTGACATTTTGTGATTAACCCAAATCAGCAACAAAGGATGCAAAACAGTAAGGTATCTTGCTCTGTTAAAAGACACCATTGATTAATAGTAAAAAGAGAAAAAAGCTGTGTAGCAGCATCTAGTTCCTAGCCAGTAAAAGAATCTTACAAGTTTATGAGAAGTTGTCAAAATCTGTGTTGTATTCTATAGGCGAATAAGGAAGAAAGCAAAATGATGAAAGCTTCAATGAACAGTTTCAGACTTGGCAACTTTCAACAAGGCAACCACTATCTACAGGGGTATTTTGGTAGCATCTTTATAAAAAGAAAATTCATATATAGTAAAAACTCTCATCAAATCTGGCATGAATAAGTTGAAGGATGTACCCAACAAGATCAAGCATACAAGAACCCTTATCATATCAGCCTTCAAGGAAAATATAGTCACGATTTTGAACATGGCACAAGCAAGTAAATATGCTTGGCCTTATAAAATGAGCAGCTATAGCATAAAGAGGAGCAATCCAAAAAATGAGCAGCATTTCTTTTCAAGCTCACGACTTATAGATCAAGAAATAGTAGCAAATCTAAAAGAGCTCAAGATTAAACCAAAGATACATTAGAATACCTTGTATATTCATGGCGGCTGTAAGGATATATAGCCCCAATTTTTATAAAGAATGAGCAAATAATCTCATTAAAAAAAAAGAACCTGTCAAACGATTTAAAGCTTGTGCTTCCAGCTCTGTGATTTAAAATGAATGACAAGGGAATTTTGGAGAAGATGAGAATAAGGGGAAAGCATTCTCAGTTGAAGACAAAAGGTGAGAGCAGAATCTACAGAATGAATGCAAGCACCGAGAATAAAACACAATGATTGAGCCCAGTTCGAAACTATAAATTTTTAGTTCTCAAAGTCAAGCTCATTAGCAGTTATCAAGATTGAAGCTCTAGCTCGCTGATTATGGTGGCCAACAAAGAAAATATCAAGCAATGGTAAAGTTTTTAAGCAAAAAATGCTTCAAAATACCTCTTTGAAGTTTTTATCGCTCTTCATCCTCCACAAATTCTCCAGCAAGTTCCTCCAAGCCGGCCATAATCAGGAAGACCTAGCAAAGAACGCAGAGAGAAGGGACAAAGAAAACGCACAGGAAGGCTCTAAATTTTTTTTCTCCAAAACCCTCATTCTTCCCCATGGCGGCGAGAGCTCTTCTTTCTCACATTTGCAATGTGTAAAATGAAATGTTGTTGGTATGTTTTAGGGTATTCATATGCCTTCTAGAACTTCGTATTTCCCATCGATTTTGTGGGATATGCTTTTTCTTTTCCAAGTCTTTATTTCTTGTTGTAAGCCTTCTCTTTTTGCTTGATTTTAATTATAATTTTACAAAAAAATTATCTTTATCTAACTTTATTTTAAAGGTAGAATGAATATTTTAAAATATGCATTATAGTGTTAGGAATGTGTTTTTGATATATCAATGTTAACGATATTATTGAGTGATTTATGATTTAAATCATTTAAATGAAATTATTGACATTGTTAATCCAATTGATACATCAAAACAATACTCATGACACTATAATAAATATTTTAATTTTAATTTTTTAAATTAATAATATTTATTATAAACCTTATATTTTACATGTTAATCAATATCAACTGGATTAATAATGTTAAGTGATTTAACGTATCATTTAATAACATTATTAATACAATTATTCCTAATCGAAATATAAAATATCAGTATTATAATAAATATTATTAAATAAAATATTAAACAATTTATGATTTATTTATCTAATTGATATTAATCAATATTGACTAGATAATTAAATCATAAAATATTTAATATTAATGAAAAGAATAAGATATTTATTTGACTTTTAAAATAATTAGAAGGATCTTAAGATTTTTTTTTTGCAAAGTTATAGCATTAGTCATGTATGATAAGACTTGAAGGCAGGAAGTTATTGCATTTTGGAAGACTTTTGAGAGTCTACTTGGAGATATAACTGCATTTATGAGGGGTAGTTGATGATATTATCAGACCATGCCTTTTGGGCTTTTTGGTACACCTTTTTGAAGTCTTTTCAAAGACTCAAGTTTGGCCTCAAGGGTTGAATCCGACCCAGCATTATGACTTTCTAAATGTAGTTCGATGATTTGTGCATAAGTATGAGTTAAAGGTTCATTTTGTGGGGGTTCTGATTTTATGGATAGAAGTTTTGTGGCTATTCTCTGAGTCCTAGACTTCATTCTACAGAGTTTGTAATTCATTTCTGAAAATATAATGTAGGTAACAGCAGTGTGATTATGTTTGGTGAAGTTATCAATTAGCCCTTTTCCTCTCTACAATTTCTGTGTGCATTTTTAAATGATTGGATAGGTTAACTTGTGAGGTTTCATTATTCCTTGGTTTTCTATCTCATTCCAGCACCTTTGTGTAGAACAATAAGTTTGTTTGCAGGTTATGACATGTGTTTTTAGGTGAAATTGGTCAAAGTGAGGTACTAGTTTATCTTTCTCTTTGTAGTTTCAGTGTGAAAACCTTATCATAAACCATTTGTGCAAGCCTTTACAGGAAGTTGTGCTTCATCTGTGTTTCATAGAGCTATATAATCCTCTTTGTTACATGTGAGTTACATTTCCATAACCCTTTTGTGTATCACCTCATTTCTTTAGTCTAAGCTTTAGGTTTTAGGTTTATTTTTTGCAATTTCTCCCCTTTTCCCTCAAGTTTTCATTAAGTTTTAGAGATGGTCACTGAAGGATCTTATAGGAGTTGGCCTAGAATCCAGAGGTTTCATCTCAGTGTCCAGTCTCACATAGTGAAATGAATCCCATGTTAAGTAAGGATTACTGAACATTTTCCAGTTTAGTAAAGGGTGCGAATCCTGAAACTTAACAGACAACGAATTATAAATTGAGGAATCCAAGAGGAAGTTCTAAACCTTGCAGAACAATGGGCATGGTATGTTTCATCTGTCACAACTATGGACACTTGGCACAAAACTGTAGGTATTGGCAAGCTAGCAATGAAGATAACAAAACAAAAGAAGTGATAAACCAAAAATAAGTTAGGAGTGATATGAAAAAATTGGGTTAAGGAGGATAATAATGCACGAATAGGTAACCCTTCATCCCTTGGTCAAGAGAATTCATCATCAAATTAAGAGAGTATTTTTTACTTAGGGACCAAAAAGAAAATCACAAAATGTATTTGTCCCTTATAAACAATGGGTTGAAATATCAATTAGCATATTGAGATGCAATAGAGATCATAAGATATATGTTTCATGAAAATCATTTTGTACTAGATATCTTTGTTTTATCATTTGAAGTTATACAGTTATCGATAATAAGCTTAGTAATTAGAGTAAAGAAATGTAGTTAGTAAAGGATATCATTATTAGATAAAAGGTTACTATCAGTAGAACACTACCAATAAGAGCATTTATTGTAAAAGTGGTCATTTGTACACTTTCTGGTAGATAAATATGCATAATACTTATTACTCTGTTATCTTACATTTTCTAAAGCCCAATAGTTTGAGCTAAATTTAAGTGTTTAGTGATTTCAATTATGATTTGTTTCTAACAATAAATTTTTGGAAAAGTGATCAAAAACATTTTCATGCCCTAGTTTAGTGAAGTTGAGTGGAATAGCAAAGAATCTTGGTGAACAATGGAATTTTTAAGTTATAGTATAATCATCTAGATATAATGGTAGCAAGAATTGAAAATCCCATTGTTGTCGAAACTAATGATGAGCCCACACATGATTTCAATTTATGCCCTTTAAAGGTAGTAGAGAAGGACAAGGTTGGAGCATTATCATCACTACCATCAAGAGTTATGTTGACTGAAGACATCAAAACTTTGGTATTCACTACAAGATCACTAAACTTGGTGATCTAGACATTAAGAAGTTGTGCACTATTAAGAAGTTGTGTGCCAATGGAATTTTGAAAGATGGGCATAAACGTCTTGAAACAAAGGGTTTAATCCACATGGTCTTTCTACCCAAATTCTTCAATGAAGAATGAAGTCGTCACATGTTAAGTTGAGTACATTATTGGTTTTCATGGTTGGAAGAGAAGAAACCAGTGAAGATTTTTAAAAATACCTAATTCATGTGGTCATTGGGCTACTGACTAAAGGAAAGGAATGCACATTGAGACTAAACAATATCGATGAAGTGGGGAGAATTATTGAAACCAAAAAGAATGGCAGATCTTTAAGGGTGGACAAAATCACAGATGTGGAGACAAGATGCGTAGTGATGATAATAGGATATAAGCTATGCTAGTCAAGAAGACTCAATAATGTATCGAGGAGTGTTGTACATATAGCATATGAAGTTGCAAAGATGGGTAAACATGATGACTTGGCCAAAATGATATAGACACAATTGCTTGCAAATGTGAAGAGACTAAAGAAGGATAGGATATAAAAAGTTAAGTATAGATCTTTACTTGTTTGTTTATTTTTCTATGTTAAAAATTTTATTTCTAGGAGTAGGGAAAATAAATTGGAGTTTAGTTAGGCCCATTCTTTATCAAATCAATGAATTTATTGAGAAAATGGGAGATGAATTCTATAAGATTAGGTGGGGATATTTTAAAGAGTTTCAAACCAAAATACAAGAATGTTATTGGATACCCACATTGGTAATAGAGAAATATAAAGACACCATATGTTTTCTTGTAATCGTTGACACTTGCAAGATTCAACATGTTGAGCAATTGGCTATGAAGTAATTGAGTGAGACATAATTGGAAGTGTTGATTATATACTCAACTTTCTTAAGGATAGCCTAGCAAAAGGAATTTGCACATACAAAGAAGCATACAAAAGAATACTTTGGATATTAAGAAGCCCAAAATTAATAGGAAAATGAGGAGAATGTTATTAAATATGGAAGCAAAATATGGAAGTGGTGATGAGGGAAGCATCTCACATATTGAAAATAAGCTAGAACAAAATCCATTAGAGCTCCCTACCACACCTAGCAAGAAGAAGATGACAAAGCATAGTGAAAAATCTCTCGAATCCCTAACCCTACTAAGAATACAAGAAATTGATGATAGTGAAGCCCAAGAAGTAGAATTCAAAACACATAGTGCTATCAGTCAACTGGGAATTGAAGTGTAGAATCCTAAATTTTCTAGAGGTAAGAAATCTATAGGAAGTGAATAATAGAATCCTCACATGTACGATAGGAGAACTATCTAGAGTCAAACAAGGACTCCATCATTCATTAAAAAACTAGTTGAAATAGATGAAGAGTAAATAGAATCAGAAAGAGATTGCTAAATGGGGAAGATGAATAGGAAACAAAACATTCAAGATACCTAAGACACCAACTTAAATGGTAGATTATAAATAGATATAGCATTATTTGGGAAATAAACTGTGAAAAAAAAGTTGTCAAATTAATTGAGGAATATGATAAGATTATTGAAGATACAATTGCTTATCGAAATGAAGAGGAGTTATTTGAAGGAAGGAAAATAGACAATGAGCTATTGGATAAACAAACATATATCAGTAAAAAGGACATGATGATAACTAATCAAAACAAGGGAGTTAGTTATCAAAGAACTAATAGATTATCGAAAGATAGAGAAGTGATAAATAGGAACAAATTGATCTTGTTATGTTACAACTAGATTCAATGAACAAGTACAATGTCAAAAAATAGTTTACATAGGAGAATGAGAAGAGTAAAACAATGCATGGAGAATGATAACAAAGATGCAAGTGAGAACCATGAGGAGAATTCAATGAACAAAGTCAAGCCTTGGAAATGATAATATGAAGTAAGGAAAATAATTAATGGAAATTTTGGGATCAAGACAAGGAAACCCTAATTAGCTTAAGAGGATCAAGTAGGACACAAAAATTGAACAAGCATAAAAGGAGTTGTTCAAGTAACATGAAAACATGATGATGAGATGATAATTAAGGTTCTCAACAAGTAAAGATCATAGTGTAGTTGAGATCAAAATATTGAGAGAAAGAAGATGTGGGGCATAAAGGATCTAATAAGATTTGGAAGGGAAGTGATTACACGACACTCTCTATCTTGTAAGGATTCCTAACAGTTTCTACAAGGTATTGTAAATCCCTTAGCTGGGTAGTCTCTAATTGGGCTTAAAGTTCTATGTTGAACTTATTATGAATCCCTTAACTGAGTGATCGTTAGAAAGTGTGATAAATCTCTTAACAAAAGTAGTTTCTTACAGAATTCTTAGATACAACTAAGAATGTATCACACACTCTTAATAGGGAGAGTCGCCTAGAAAGTGACATTTTTAAGATTGCAATTGGACACCTCTTTCTACAACAGTGAAGAGTTGTGGATATTATCCCCCACTATAGTTTTTCCTTCTAACCAATGGTTTATGTGAGACCAAAAATTATTGTGTTATGTGTGGATGAATTGCCTTATGGTTTATCGTTATTTACTTTACTTTTTATAGTTATAGCATATTGATAAACTAGTTACTATTGGTTAGTGTGAATTATAGTTTCATGTTTATGGTCAAAAGTTTAAATTATCATTGTTTTATTAGTATTGATTCACCCCCTCTCTCTCTCAGTACTTACCTTTCCAATAGAATATGTCATAATCTTCTATGCCAAGCCTCACATTTATCTAAAAATTCATGAATTAGAGCTTGTAAAGGAATAATAAAAAATTTATATAAACATCCATGGCGAACCCCTATGGTATGAGATTTCTTGATAATTGACTTCTTGGTCCATGCTAGGACCTTACCAACCATGAAGGCAATTTAGTATCATTTGTCTCCTAAGGCTGATTTGGAGACCACATTCCTCTTGATTCCTAGTACAAATAAATACTTGTTAATTGTAAGGAGATGTTTGATTTCAATTGTATAGTAGTAGACTTCAATTTTATGATCTCTTACTACATCCACTAATATGATCTCTTATAGATGTTTGATGTTAACTTGGTAGTGGATGCAATAATATTATCTCTTATTGTGTCCACTAATATTTTTATGGCTTTATTGCTCTTTTTATTTCATTGAAGTTTCTGAATTACTTCTTTGGGTTCAAGTATGAATTCCTTCGTGAATGCATCTAATTCATTTTATTTTAAATCAAGTATAGTTATAAATATCCAAGAAACAAAGCTGGAGACTCCTCCAACTTGGTCCTCAGATTGACTAATACCATTCATCATTTTGTTGATTAGAGGGTTTCTCTAAATTTCATAATTGTTCTATTATATTCGTTGTCTATATAAATCTGGTTTTGATCTCTCAACTTGGCTTTAATACCATGTAAATGTAATTAAGTGAAGAATTTCAAATTATTTCAATTGATGGTAGGAACATAATAAGTATATAGAAATATAAGAATTTGATTATTGATGTACTATTTATTTCACAAATATTGTTGGGGATTAATTTCACAAGTATCATTGATATATGTTATCCAAGTGTTTGTATTGTTATGATATCGATCTATGAGTGTTGAGCAATATAGATTTGTATGTATAATGATAAACAAATATTGAAATTCAATATTGATGGGTAATCCAGATGTGTTGTTGTGTATACTTGATCTCTTGTTCACTGTGTGTTTCAATAAATGAGATGGAATCAATAATATTATTAGTGTATCAAACTGAATGTGCGATATTATTCTGATTTGTTCTCCAAGATAAGAATCTAATTATATGACTATATGATGATAAGAGAATGTAGAGATATGATTTTCTTTATTAACACTGATATGCACTGGAAGACTAAATAAAATGTGTTCATTGTGTCTTACAATCAGCGGAGATGGTGTATTAATGTGTGGGAGGGTTGACTATGAGTCACGACCGATAGTCATGACTCATACTTGAGTCACGTCTATCGAGCGTGACTCAATAGTCACCCCCGATAACCTTTCAATATTGACAAGAGCAATATGATTAATAAGGCAGTCGAGAACTTCATTAATTTATTCATACATGTTTTGTAGTATATTTGCATGTGTGTGTGTGTGTGTGTGTGTGTGTGTGTGTGTGTGTGTGTGTGTGTGTGTGTGTGAGTATATTTAAATATCCTAAACATATAAGAATAACATAAATATCAAATAAATCTTCAATTAATCTATACGTTAACAATCCCTCTTAGATTAGTAGGATAAACACATAGAAGAAGTGTTTGATCAGAAGACTTCTTTATACAATGTCAGATAAGTGTTGATTCATCAATGATAGGATATTAATCAACTTATATTTGACATTATGTAACATGAGAGTTGGCCTATTAGAATATCAATCACATGATATTCACCAAGCTCTCTAGAGCAATGGCCTATCAGAACATCAACTGAATGATGTTCACGAAGTACTCAATGTGGTATTGGCCTATCAAAATATCAAGGCAAGATATTCACCAAGTACTAAAAATATATCTATACAAGCAACTTATAGATAATCAATTTAATGATATCTAACCCCTAGTTGTTGATTTATAAGACAAAGCCTTTACATGAAACAATTACACAAAATGAATCATGCTACAAGTTATTGTAAAGACATCACTTTACAACAACTTCTTCCAATACAAGTGAAATCATTTTAAAGTTGTCACTTCTTAATGATTAACATAAGTTTTATAAATTTATAATCAATTTCTCTGAGACATTTCCTCTGATTTTACAATCATACCAAGTTCTTGACAAAAATGCTCCACCTTTGTCCTAGCAAGTGGTTTGGTAAGAGTGTTTGCAATTTGATCCTCTATATAATATATTTCAACTTGATTACATCCTTCTCAACCATATCTCGAACATAGTGGTATGGTATCTTTATGTGTTTTGATCTATTGTGAAACACTAGATTAAGAGATAGCTTAATGCAACTCTAGTTATCACAATAAATAGTAGTAGATGGAAGTCACTTTCCAAATAATCCAAATAGAAGTTTTCTCAACCATAAAACTTCTCTTGCTCCCATAGATGCAGTTATGTACTCGGCTTTTGTAGAACTCTATGCTATTGAAGACTGCTTCTGACTAAATTGAGATATCATTGTTGAACCCAAGGTAACACAAAAATCTTGAAGTGCTCTTACGATTCTTTGAATTTCCTGCCCACTCAGAATCTATATATCCGCTTAGATTTAATTCAGTTTTAGTGTATTTGAGACCATATCCAATCGTACCACTGAGATACCTAAGAATGTATTTTGTTGCTACTAAATGAGTTTTTTTAGGTTCACACATGAACTGACTAAGAACATTTACAACATAACATATATCCGGTCTTGTGTTTACCAAATACATTAAAGAACTAATTATCTGTTGATATAGAGTAGGATCAACATTTTCAGAATCTTTTGTTGCTTCTTTTAGTTTCTTGAGGTTTGTTTCCATAGGATTCTTCATTTCCTTGATGTCCAACATGCCAAATCTTTTGAGTAGGTCCAGAGTATACTTCCCTTGATTTAAGAAGATTCCATTTGAATGTTGCCATACTTCTAGTCCCAAGAAATTGTGCAGTATTCCTAATTCCTTCATTTCAAATTTAGATATAAGATATTGTTTACATTTTTTAATTAGATGATCTTCTCTTGTAATCAAAAGATCATCAACATATAAAACCATAATAAACATATCCCCTTGTATTACCTTGTAATATAAATTTGGATCTGCAATGTTTTTAGAGAAATCAAGTTTAGGTAGATGATGATCTATCCATTCATACCAAGCTCGGGGAGCCTATTTCAATCCATATAAAGCTTTTTTTAATTTGCATACATGAGATTGTTTATTGTGTACTTAAAATCCTTCAGGTTGTTCAAGATAAACTTCCTCTTCTATAACACCATTCAAAAATGCAGTCTTTACATCCATTTGATGAATTTTCCATCCCTTGGATGCATCAATGGCTAAAACAGTTCTGACGAAGGTATATCTGGTTACTGGAGAAAAAGTTTCCTCATAGTCTAATCCTTCCTTTTAAGAAAATCCTCTTACTACAAACCTTGTTTTGTACTTGTCGATACTTCCATCTACAGCATGTTTAATTTTAAATAGCCATTTTGAGGAGACAACTGATTTATTTTTGGGTCTAGGAACAATATCCCTAACATCATTTTTAAGTATAGAATTATATTCTTCTGTCATGGCATCTTTCCAATCTTGATGTTTTATTGCTTCTTTTACATCAAATGGTTCAAAATTGGAGATTTCACTCATTAATGCAATGTAACTAGAGTATATGTTAGGATGTTTTCTTTCCCTAATGAAATATGAGGAAATGGAATTGTTCTCTTCAATAGAGGTCTTTTATTTTCCTTAGAACTGTGAGAAATGTCCATAGGTTCAATGGAGTTATCTTCTTCCATTAGAAACTCCCTCTCATTATCAGAGTTTTGTTCTTCTAGTGTTTCTTCTGAATTTGATTCAGTTTCATCCTTAGATCTTTTGAAAGCCGAATCTTAATCAAATATTACATCTCAACTTAGTTCAATATTTCTTTTTCAAGAGATATAGATACGATAAGCTTTTGAAGTTTCACTGTATCCTACAAAAATTCCTTTCTTTCCTGAGGGATATAGTTTTGTTCTCTTCTCCTTAGGAATGTGCACATAGACAAGGCAACCAAAAATTCTTAGATATTTAAAGATCAAGTTTCTTCCCAGAAAATGCCTCTTCAGGGGTCATGTATTCAAGATGAGAGTGTGAACATCTATTTTGAAAGAAAACAGTAGTATTTGAGGCTTCTCCCCAAAGAAAAGTTTCAAGATTTTGATCATGAAGCATTGCTTTAGCAGCTTCAACTATGGTTCTATTCTTTCTCTCAGCTATTCTATTCTGTTGAGGATTATAGGGAAAAGAACACTCCCTTTTGATCCCAAGAGTTTTACAATAATTTATAAAGATCTCATAAATGTATTCTTTACCATTGTTTGTTCTCAAAACTTTTATTTTCTTTCTAGATAGATTTTCTATAAGGGTTTTAAACTCTTTAAATTTTGTCAAGATTTCTTTAGACTCTTTACTTTTAAGAAAATAGATCCAAGTCTTCTTAGAGAAATCATCCACAAATATGATATAGTATAGAAAACCTCCTAGTGAAGGAACTGACATAGGACCACATAAATTTGAGTGAATAAGTTCTAGAACTTGTTTGGTTTTGCTTTGACTATTTAGAAATGTAGTTTTAATCTTCTTCCCTAGAGCACAACCTTTGCAGGTTCCTTCATGGTATAGATGAAGTTTAGGTAGACCCACTACCATTTTTCCTAGAGAAGGTAATCCTCGAAAATGAAGATGACCTAGTCTCCTATGCCAGATTTCATTTTCTTTGAAAGAATCATGAAGTATAGTTGAATGAGTGTGAGAGTTAATTTGATAAAGACATCCATGTCTGAAGCCAATCTTGTATGCATTTTTTATGTTAGAATTCTTAGGCCAAACTAAGACCTTTCCTTCCATAATTGTAACTCTAAATCCTTCATCTTCAAGAGCAGAGATGGAAATCAAGTTTCTTTTTATAATAGGTACACACAGTACCTTAGTAAGTTCAATTGTTTTCCCTGATTTTAGATGAATAGTACATGTTCCTATTACCATTACTTGATAGCTTGTATCATCTCCAATGGTTACTTCATCAACATAGTCTTCCTTGATAGAGTCCAACTATTCTTTAAAACCTGTAATATGTCGAGACACATTGCTATCAATTATCCAAGTACTTGATCTAGTTGATGCTTCACTGGAGAGAGCTGAATAGAAAGCATTATGTTTAGAATTTTCATTTGAGTTTTGAATGGTTGCAAATGAAGCTTGTTGCTTAATTCTATCAAGACATCTATATGTCGGATGTCCAATTTTATCACATCTAAAACATTGCATTTTGGAGAAGTCAGGTTGCTTTCTCTTCGCTTTGAATTTTATTTTCTTCTTATTTACTTGAGTAGAGAGAACTTGTAAATCTTCTTTTGAGAAGGAGACATTTGGCCTCGAGCTACTTGCATACACTATTCTTGTATATAGTCAGCTTTAAGTCTTTCAAATTTAGGAAGTTTAGAACGAGAGTATATCCCTTGTCTGAAGGTATCTCATGATGATGGAAGGCCTTTTAGAGCCATTATTGTTAACTTCTTTCCATCACAGACATGTCCTATTGAAGAGAGTTGATTTCGAAGTTCAGTTATTCTCATAAAGTATGACAAAATTTTCTCTCCCTCATTCATTTTAATATTTGACATTTTGTCCCTTAATGTGATAGTCCAAACAGCATTATTTATCTCAAACATATTTCCAAGAGCATTGTATATCTCATGTGCAGTGTCTAGTTCTAAGATTACAGGAAGTAGATGAGTTTTTATACCATCCATAATAAGCTCCATGGCTTTATTGTTATCATTCTCCCATTTTTCTAGTTCATCACTTCCTTTGGATGGTAGGTCAGAATTTTCAATGAACTTATTTAGGCCATGTTCTTTTAGTATGAGTTTTAGTCATAGTTTCCAACCTGCAAAATTTGAATCACCTTCGAATCTTTCTTCTAGCCTCATGTCGTTCACCATTTTAGAATAATATTTGAATAAAGTCTAATTTTCAGATTGCTTCCTTAAACCTGCTTTGATAACATGTTAGTGTATGAGACTAAATGTGCAATATTATTCTAATTTGTTCTCCAAGATAAGAATCTAATTATATGATTGTATGATGATAAGAGAATGTAGAGATACGATATTTTTTATTAACGCTGATATGCACTAGAAGATTGAATAACATATGTATCTGTTGTGTCTTACAATCAGTGAGGATGGTGTATTAATATGTGGGAGGGTTGACTATGAGTCACGCCTAATAGCCGTGACTCATACTTGAGTCACATCTATTGAGCATGACTCAATAGTCACCCCCGATAACCTTTCAATATTGATGGAAGCAATATGATTAATAAGGCAGTCAAGAACTTCATTAATTTATTCATATATATTTTGTAGTATATCTGCATATGTGTGTGTGTGTGTGTGTGTGTGTGAGAGAGAGAGAGAGAGAGAGAGAGAATTTAAATATCTTAAACACACACACACACATATATATATCAACACAAGACTTATTAATAAATCTTCAACTAATCTATACATTAACAAATATATACTCTCAATGTGTCTCATGTAGACATATGACTATACCTGAGACCATTTAGAGACATGCCTCTATTTGAGGCACATATTATCAACAATATTAACCATAACAACCTTTAATCAGAACAATATTATTTGCAATAGTATATGACAAACAATAACTTGATTAGTAACACAACTCAGAAATGATTATTAATGATTATATCATTAATTATATATTTAATTTTATATATATCTATCTATCTATATATCTATATATATATATATATATATATATATATATATATATATATATATATATATATATATATATATATAAGAGAAGTACCCGAACCCAGACCCGGCTGGCAAGGTCTGAATCCTGCAACTTAGAAAATTTTATCTCTGCGGGATAGGATCCTTAGAATTTGTCTCTGGAACAAGCATTGAAGCAGGAGACGTCTACTACCATATATTTTTGGGTATCCATATTTGGACAAGGAAATAGATACTTTGGGGTCAAGTCTCAAATATTAATTTTGTCCATAAGAGGGCATGCTGCATTGTTCATTACAGACTGTTTCAGGCACCAAATTCTTATTTAGGAAATAGCATTTATAGTACCAATGGCTCTTTCTTCTTGGTTAATGTAATTTCACACAAAAGATTGAAATCATAGCAATTATTTTGTTCTTATCCAAGCTGGAATTCTCAGTGGTTTGGACATACAATTGGAGCCTTGCCTGTAGCAGTGTCTGGTGGTTTTAGTCTTCTGCTTCATGTTATTAAGCTAACACATCCAGAGATTATCGAAGTGATCAACTCTCTGACATTTCAAAACAAAATTGTAGGTTTTGAAACCAGGGTGTAAAATAAGATTAATTCTCAAAATATACCAACAATCCTTTCAATTTCTATGTTATTTTTAACCAATTAAAACTAAGATCACCATCGCAATGATGCTAAAATTTAAAGAGCCTCTTCTAGATAATAATGAACTTGGTTGGGCGGATTCTCTTCCATGTGATCTACAAGTTCAGGAATCATGGTTGACATTTTCTTATACTGGCTGACACTCATGGGGTGGCTACGACCATTGTTACTAATGGTTTATGTATGGTGCACTACTTAAAAATAACACGGAGCACATTTTGGTTCTGCAAATTTGTAAAACAAATATGTCCCACATTTGTCATCAATTTCTCATATTCTTTGCAGGCCTCCATATCGGTTGAAAGTCATTTCTGGGGACTCTTAGATTTGTATTAAGTCAACTGTGTGATTTCTCATTTGTGTTGAAACTGACTGCACTACCTTACCACTGAAAAGTAGGTGTTAATATAACTTTTGAAGATACAGAGGATTTTCTAAATTTTCCATGCAGAAATAACTTTTTGGATGACCTAGTAACTTAGGCATATGCTACTTCCCAACTACTTATATAGTATTTTATCTATACATATTACAAATATATTTTTGGGAATGCTTTCTCTTCTCATTGGTTTAAGGAAGTGTTAGTATTGAGCAACATGTCTGGTTACATTGTTTTATCACTCAATGCTCGATTACCTTGTAAACTAATATTGATATATGTAACATTTGTAATACCTGATATTTATTAATAATTTTATCTAACTAGAATCTAAATTAGGCAAGTTCTGGTGTCCTCTTGATAATTCTGTGTGCAAGACTTCGCCTAGCACATGGAAGTGAGATAAAAATCCTAAATGTCTACTCCTTGATATGATATATTTCACTTTGGCTGGGAAGTGAGAAAGAAGTGTGAAGCTGTCACTTTTGAAATTGTAAGTGGTTTCATACAGCATACATAATATTCTTCTACTCAAATCCGGAAATCTGAAAAAATGAATGGTAATTTGCAGATAAAATGTCGTATTTGATTTAAGATTTCCACAGCAAGACACTGTACATATATTTCAGGATGGTACTTGCATTGTCATCTTTATACCAACAAAATGGCATCCAAAAGTGGTTTTTGAAAACAGCTCTTTTATTTTTATATAGACAAGAATTTAAAATGCATGCTTTCACACAGCATTAAATAAAGCAATATAAAACCAAAAAACAAAATACTTAATAACTAGCTAAAGGGATTTGCCAAAAGTGACTAAACCCTAACTTATTTAAACCTCCAAATTAATGCACCCAATTTTATACAAAAGTAGAGGAATACTGCATCAAAATTACTATATACTTTCTTGGATGGGCTATCACTCAAGCAATGGTCAGACTTGCCTCCAAGGAACTTAAAAGCAACCTTCATTTATGACATAGTTAAAAAAGAAAACCAATGTTGTTCCCGTCAATCATAGTAAGCAAGATTCATGCAATCAAAATGAAGGAAGGCATATTCATGCATGTCTCAACAAGCTTGCCGTCTCAAACTACAAGCATGCAAGCACCAAGCTATCAACGTGATAAAAAACTAGCTAGAATGCTTGGAGCAAAACTAAATAATGTGTTGTCAGACACCTATAGAAAGCCACTTTGATGTTAGTTGGATGCATCCTAATTAATGAATAATGAGAAAACATCTCTCAAGTTTACTTGCAAACTAAATAAAAGTGGAGGGACCACTCCAACCAACACTATAGATGAAGCTTTATGCAAATTTTAGCTGATGAGAGTATCGGCAAGAAGTCTTTTTAAGAAGAGGGAAGACGTGTATTGAATATTTCTCACCCTCTTAAGCTCAAGATGGGCCAAAGAAAATTAAAATAAAGAGAAGCAAAGATTTTAATTTTCTGGAAATACAATACTGAATGGAATATCAAACAATGAGAAAACTCCAAGCGACTGTGTTTGAGTGAAAACAGTATAAATCCTCATAGATAGTTCAGTCCCATGAGGATGGACCATGTTGTTAACTACCTCTTCCAAATAAAATATTGGGCCATGTCAAAGAAAACTAGATTCATAAGATGAAGAAATGCAAACATAAACATGACTAAGTGCTCCATAGGAATCAACCTTGTATCATTCTCAAATGGCAATGGGAACAACCAAAAACTCGAGAAAAGAAAGCAAAAATGCTTTAAAGACAACAAGTAACCAAAGAAAAATCACACCATAATGAATTAGGTCCCAACTTATATAGGACTGACCCCTGCCTAAGGATTCATCTTGAACTCAATCTTTCCTTCTACTGCGACCCTCTCCAACAACTGAGCCTCCGACTTTGGTATTCCAATTCACGCAGTGAAGGTTTAAAGGAAGTACAAAGTTGTAGAACACTTTGACTATTGTTAGGCAAAAACTACTTCACTGCATTAGTAGGTCAGTTGAGAGACTGAGACAGGAATAATGTCACCGGAAGAAAAAAAGAAAAGATCGAATGTAAAATGTACTCAAACAAAACTGTCTGATAAGAAAATAAAAATTACAAGCTTCAAGAACTAGAAAAATGAATTTCCAAACTACAAGAAAATCTTAGATTTAGAAATAATATTAATTCAGAGTCATAAATCATGTCATCTTTCACTGCTGTCCATTTTGTGTCTCTCTTTACAAAAGTGTCAATTTTACCTTTTCATAGTTGTGTATCATGTAAACAAAGACAAAAGTATGAGCAATGGTTATTGGGGTGCACATATAGCTGGTCCCTAAATTGGTGCACTGCTACACACCTATATTGGACGAGCAGTCACATCTCTACATGTATTGCATGATTACTCTGAAATTTCTAATGTTTTCAAATAATTACTAACAAGATAAATGTATGATATAACTCGTGAATACAACCTGTACCCTTTCCCCACAAGATCTGGTAGTCCACACTACATGCCCAAAAAATCCTCACATTCCTGCACCCAATTAACCTTGCTATGAGCACAGGTAAATATCAGAGTACACTTTTGGGAAAAATAATGGCTCAAAAGTTAAGCAAAACTAGATGTTATTACTTTCCGGCCTGAGAAGCTTTAATATTTTTTTTATCTTTGTGCTTGTTAAGATCAAGCGGAGTTCGGAGTAATTTAAATCAATAATAGTTTTTTTTCTGAATTTATTAGCTTTGCATGTGGCACCCATCAATGGATCAAGAGTTGAGTGCAACCCCTGGTCTGGTTTCAAAAGTCTAATAAAAACCAGACAATTTCGTATCCTAAGCTACTATTCCTTTGGACTTACATCTTTGTCTATAAGCTTGTCATGAGTAAGATTAACTGATATACTCAAGCTATCTTCTACCATTATACAAAGCTGCAACCGTAAACCCATTTTCAAAATGAACTCCTTAACTCTGGATATGTACAAAACCCCTTGTAGAGTGTCAATACTGAGATTCCTCAACTACTCTTCAATTCTAATGGAAAATTTAAAATATTGCAAAAAGAACCATGTCCAATTGCTCTTATGCAATTCCAGGGCAATAAGAATTGCTCAAGTTGGATTCAGATGTTTTGCCCTCTATAATACATTCAGTGACTCCTAAATTGAAAATATTATCAATTTTCCAGAACTTCAGTGGTTATTGATGAGGATTCATGTTAAGATCAAGTCGAATATCTGCACAGATAGTGGGAGAAACAAATTACCATCAAAATATAAATTGCATATTAAAAAGACAATGGCTGTAATTTGCTGCAAAAGTATTTATACACCAAATTAATATATACATGAAGTTAAAAATTAATATTGGTGTTTTTGTAATTAGCATGTGAAATTAATATTTGTATACCAAGAGTAAGACTAATGAATTAGAGAGAGGCCATTGCTATGTGTATTAAAAGGAAGCTAAATTGTCACCAAAATTAGAAACAAGAATGAAAAAAAACACAAAATAATAAGGTATTCACAAGATCAACAATCATTGAAAGGAAACAAACATGGGTCCAGTCAATCACATACAACTTCTCAAAATTGATAAGCATCACTTAAAAGGGAGCATATACCCCGTTTATAAACCTAGTGATATCAAATGCAAAATTGAGTGTTATGTGCATGGGATTGGTGATTCTTGTTAGAGCATGCATAAGTGGTGCTCATAAATTTATTTTTTTGCATCGCACACATTTGCATGTTGTTGCATAAAATAATTGTGCACATGCTCAAGAATATTCTTGTGCATAATTGAGTGTAATGTCCCCTTTCTAGGCAACAAGAGAAGAGTGGCAGTTTGGCATATCATTTGGTTCCTATAGGCTAGTAGAGTGTGGAGGGAACCAATACAAGGGCTTAGAGAGAGATGCAGGAGCTTTTCAGGCAGTTTTGGGCAACTGATGAGTCTCCTAAAATTTAGGAGACATCCCTATATTTTAGGGATTGACTAGGAGTGGTCTATGAGGTACCTAAGGGTCTTTGGGATCATTTTGGTGACTTTGAGTGTCTATCCTATTTTTTAGGAGGAGCTCCCAATTTAGTGGCAGTGGCTTTAGAGGTGCATACAACAAAGGAGATTCATAGGGTTTTAGTTTGGGTTTGATAGAATCATTTATCTTCTTTAGTGAGCATCCCTAGATCTTAGGGAGAACTAGCAGTTAATAGGTTGACCACCTAGGGGACTCAAGATATTAGGGACCTCTTGGACAATTTCTAGTACTTTAGGTGAGATTCCTAAATTCTAGGTCAAGTTCCTACTTTCTAGGAGGAACTATCGGTCAACCTATACAGGGTCAGATAGTAAAGGTGATTACAACATTTCAAGTGGCTTTTGATTCCTGAACTTTAGATTGGATTTATTAATAAATAAAAAGATATTTAAATACTAAAATACTTCCTAAGTTTGATTTTAATAATATAATATTAAAGTGATAATATAATCACTTTATATTAAATAAAGTTTTCAAAATTTATTGGCCCTCCTTAAATAATGGAGAATTTCTCCTTGTGGTTAGATATTCATAAGGAGGCGTAAATAAAATAAATTTATTTTCTTAATAAAGAGGGCAATTGAAGTTCTAATTTGAAAATAGAGTTGAGGTTGAAAATAAAAGTGAATAAAAATAAGTTTTGAGCTCATTTCTCATCATCTAGGTTTATGATTTCATTTGAGAATTGAGGAGAGCTCTAAGTTTAAGGCTTCCAACATGAAATTCAATCCGAAGAATGGAAACTCTTTAGCATTTACGGGTTGGACAACACTTCAGCCTACAAGAGATAAGATAAGATAAATTTATTAATGTCCAACAAGGGTCTAAGGAACAGGAGAATGTGCAAGAAGGTAGCAGCCAACAATGGGAGCACCAAATAGTGTTCACAGAAAGAACTAACAAGAAAGAAAAAGGACAAAACCAAAGCAAACTAAATACTACTCACAGGCAAGAAGTAATCCAGCACCAAAGGATATGGTCTGGGGCGAGGAAGTGTCCCAAACCGTTGCAAGGAACCACTAGAGGAAGGGTGGTGTTGTCAAGTGTGCCCTCTATGAGGTCTCACATTCCTAGTGTGATCTGACGAAGGGTTGAGTGACTACTTCTTCCCTTGGGCAGGGAACCCCAAAGAGAAGAAGGTGATGAGCTGACCTGGAGATTGCATCGATGGAAGCAAAAGTTGTAGAGTGTGATCACGAAGCCGCATGACCTCTTGGGGGTAGAGGGAAAGACCCCACTGATCAATGTATCTATAAAAAGAAAAAAGGGACCTACAATCTCTGAAAAAATAGTAAAAACTCCCTCTGATATCATTGTAGATGGGGCAAGAAAACACAAAATGGGTCTTCGTGCCCGCCTTACCCAGAGGACAGAGGTGGAAAATCTTGATCTCTTTGTTCATCTAGTGGTCAGTTAGTATGTGTAACCAATGGGAACCCACTTTAAAAGACCCCAGAGAGATGTGGAGGGCATGAGTCCAACAACGGGTGAGGTACCAAGGGTGCACAATTATCCCATCCTGGATATCCATGTAGTGTTCAACATAGGAAGTCATTAGCAATCACTTAGGCTCAGGCCAAGAAGGCGATGTACCCTGACACCCCTATAGAGAAGCAGAGAGTATAGGAAGATAAGGTGGACATTAAAAAAGAAATGATGGCCCAACAAAGGCAGACAAATGAGATAGAAAGCACTTCATCTCAAATAGAAGCAGAACAAAACATTTTGAGGCAAATGTTACAGGTGGAGGAACCTGTAAAGATCAAAGGCCTCCTTGAGACCATGCCATAGTTACTAATGACCTTGTTAAGCACCATATCAATACCAACTTGTACGACAGAGCGCATAGAAGTTCTTGTTGTCCCTTCAGTGGATCTAATGTTACTCGTGGTAAATGGTGGTCAACACCTGATAGTGGTGATGACCATCTTGAAAACCATCCTCACAGACACCATCATCAACTGAGGTTAAGAGATGAAAGTACTACCAGAGGAGACATGGAAGAAATTGGGGAAGCCAACATTGAGGCCATCAACTTTTTATCTAGTGGGTGGCGATCAGCATGGCATTAAGCCGATTGGAGTACTTATGGCACAAAAGATAACAATTGGTACCCAACCCTTCATCTTGAACTTTGCTATAATCCCCCTAAAGAAGAAATAATATGATGCCATCTTAAGGTGAGGGTGGGATTTTATAGCAAGGGCAAAGAGGAACACCTTGTCAATGGAGAGTGGAGGAAGGGGATATGTCATCGACATCGACCTCAGAACTCACATGGTGAGTGAAGAACTCGCATCTTCTTTGGAGTCAGAGTCAAAGGGATTAAATGGAGTAGATGAAGGAAAGCACACGATGGAGCTGAATGATGAAGGAATCTTGGATATTGAAGGATGCTCTGAAGATGACATAGACTCCATGAATGGACTCCTTCATTGGCAAGTGGAAGATTATGAACTATTCTAGTGTAATATGTTGCAGGTCAACAAGGAGTTGAAAAAGGACTTGTCTACGCCAGAGTTCACAAAATAGAAGGAAGTGAATGCCCAAGTCAATGATACTCCAACACACAAGTTTAACAAAGAGAGACTCATATAGTACAAAGAGCCCTCATAGTGAATCATAAAACTTTAGAGATGAGACAAGCCTCATAAACATATTGATAGGGGATGACTAGAAACCTATTTTGAAGGCGACAACATTTAAAATCTTTACGAAGTACAAGGATGTCTTCGCATGGACATACAAGAACCTAAAGGGAGTATCTCTAGAGTTTCGCATACACTCCACTCCATTGGTGTGTGGAGCGGTACTGGTGTGAAAGAGGTCATATTAGATGAATAAGAATTATGCAGCAAAGGTCAATGAAGAGATAAAGTGAATGTTGAAGGGAGGCATCATCTTTTGGGTCCAAGCAAGCAAGTGGGCATCCCCCATTATCATATCATTGAAGAAGGAAAATCAGATCGGCTTTTGTGTAGACTTCAAGTGCCTGATTTGCATCACAATCAAAGGCCTATTTCCCATACCATTTATAGACATCTTGGAGGAAGTAGCCAAACATGAAATGTATTCATTCATGGATTGGTTTTTGAGGTATAACCAAATCTCCATTGCAGAAGAGGATCAGCTAAAGACAACATTCATAGTGGAGGATGGTGTTTATGCATACAATCAGATGCCCTCCAGTCTTTGTAGTAGATCAATGACTTTTCAAAAGATAATCTGGCCAAACTTTGACAAGATATCAGTGAGGAACCTCAAGACATATTTGGATGATTGGTCCATCTACAGTGGAAAAGAAACACACTTGGTAGTCCTTCGATAGTGCACACAGAGGTGTCGAAGAGAACGATTGGCACTAAATCTGAATAAGTGTAGATTCATGTGTCATAGGGAAAGTTGTTGAGGCACATCATCTGTGAGGATAGATTGACAAGGTGAGGTGATCATGGAGAAGGATCCCCCCATAAATGTCACTGGGGTGAAGTCATTCCTTGGCCACATTGGGTACTACAAAAGATTTATCAAGAACTTCTCTCAAAGCTCGTACCCATTGGACAAACTAACATGGAAAGGCGAGTCATACACTTGGGGGATAGGTCAAGGAGAAGCCTTTCAAGAGTTAAAGACAAGGCTAGTGGGTGTGTCGATCTTGAGGTACATTAATTGGGATAAGGAATTCGATATCCACATGGATGCTTCAAATTTTGCTATAGGTGCTAAAATGACTCAAGTGGGATGGGTTGGACCATCCCATCTACTTCTCAAGTAGATTGTTGTCGAAGGTAGAAAAGAACTATAATACAACAAAGAGGGAGGCTCTCGGAATGGTATATGTAATCTAGAAGTTCAGGCACTACTTACTAGTGACCCCGTTTACATTCTATATGAGTCACCAGGTGCTAATGTACTAGGTAAATAAACTTATCACCCAAGGAAGGGTAATCAAGTGATTATTCCTGCTATAGGAATTTACTTTCACAATCATTGTGCGGCCAAGAAAGACCCATGTAATTGCATACCAGTTGTTGTGGATCAAATCTAGGGAACTACCAGAAGGGGTTAACGACAAATTTCTCGATTCCCACTTGTTTTACATTGCAGTATTCTTGACGTGGTACGCAAGCATCAGAGAGTATCACTCAATGTTGCAGTTCCCAAGGGGCATGCTGCCACAAGAAAGAAGGAAGCTCATTCTCAAGGGTAGAACATATCAACTAATAAATGGGTCACTATACAAAATGGGACCTAACCAAGTGCTACAGAGGTGTGTCATAGAGGAGAAAGCCCCGAGTGTTTTGAGGGAAGTACATGAAGGTCTAGAAGGTGGACACAATGGCATGAAAGGTGTTGATTGTAGGATTTTGGCAGCCCACATTGTACAACGATGCTAGATAATGAGTCATAGATTTTGGCACATATCAATGGGTCGAAAACCACTGAAGAGGGACTTCATGCCTCTGAACCCCTCACATGTTGAAAAATTGTTTGAAAAGTAGGGATTGGATTTTATTGGGCCAATGAAGCCCAGTTGTGCATGAAGGTGCAAGTATATTGTGGTGGCGACAAAATATTTAACTAAGTGGGTGGAAGTGCAAACTTTACTTGACAACTCAATGCTTACAGGGAAATTTATCTATGTAACATGATGCGACATCCCTATTCAACTGACAATTGATCAAAGAGGATATCTTTTAAATCACATCATCAGATTGTTAAGCACGAAACGCAAAAAAATTCATTCCCTATCCAACCCCTACTATCGTAGAGCCAACAGGCAGGCCAAAGCCACCAATAAGATTATGGTGTCTGTCATTTACAAGTCATGTGGACTGGAGCAGGAGGACTAGGAGGAGAAGTTCCCTTCAATATTGTGGGCCTTCCACACAACCTACAAGGTAATGATTGGTCAAACACCCTTCTGGTTAATGTATGACTAGAAGGCTATTGTATCGACCAAGTCCATGGTACCAAGATTAAGGATAGTCATTGAAAATAGGTTGAGCAATATAGAGTTTAAGGGAGAGACTTTATGCATTGAACAAACTGCATGAAGGGCAGATGATAGTGTAGTATCAAACTGAGAGAGACTTTATGTGTTGAACAAACTAGATGAATGACTGATGGATGTAGTTGAGGTTGAGGTGAAGGTGGTTGTTGAAACCAAGTTGGCAACCATGGGGTAGCAAGAGGGTGAGGAGGCGCCATAGGATGGTGTGGTGGAGATGTTGGCCAATACTTCTATGGAGGTAGAGCAGCTGACAAGGACAAAGATGTTGGCAGATGGCACTCATCATAGACATGGAGAGAATTGAGCACTTGACACACCCATTTCTAGATGGCACCAATTGGACCGACTATCCTCTCACTGTGACAGGAGATACCCCTTCACAAGATAGTTGAGTTGGAGGGTGAGGGTTCCCTTATTATCAAGGAGTTAGAGAGGGAGAGTTCACCAATTAGGTAGTTGGCAGTGACTCCTCGATATGACGTAGGCATTATGGAGCCTTCGAGGGGTTGAGTGACTTAGAGTAGTATATCACAAAGATAGTAGTAGGAGCCAAGAGGATAGTGGCCACTACTTGGTCCCAAGGTAGCATGGTGGTGGAGCAATAGATGGAGCAGGTGTTGAATTTTATGAGAAAGGATTGTTCTCAAGAGTTTCACCGACATTGAGTCCCAAGGTTGGCTAGCCACACAGACTTTGGAGATGTTGGAGAGTTGGGGCCTTCTGCATGGTGTGGAGGAGAATTGAGTCGAGATATTATTGAGAAGTATCGAGCAGACCTTCTGTGAGGTTTACTATAAGTGGAGGAGGACCCATCATGTGGTATCGGGCTGAGGCCCAATGGTTGACAATTTTCCACCTGACTCCAGGAGGTGAAGGAGCAGTTTTCTCAAGAAAAGGATGAGTTGGGAGAAGGTCATGCCATGGTGGTACAGTTGGAGAAACAATTACTAGAGAAGGAAGCCATGGAAGCACAATTGGAGGAGCACATAGAACGGGCCATGATTGAGACTTTCCTGGTCAATGCCATGGAGACAACTAACAACAAAGATAAGGAGATTATGAAAGCCACTATTATGGTCAAAACAACTATGGAGCGATAGCTGGTGATTGAGCAAGACTTGAAGATGTGCACAGAGTAGGTGTACCACTTGCAAGCTTGGAGGGCATCCACACCTCAATTGGCACTTCCTTCATCAAGGACGCCGTCTCATTCCCCTCCTCAATCCTATTTTTTTGGTAGAGTTGATTTAGTTTTGTCATTATCCCCATTTTGTTGTGCATCATCAAGATATGACTTTTTTTTTGGGGGGTTTTCCCTTGCTCATATATGGTAGGAAACAAATTGCAGATGTAATCATGACCTCACATGAATTTTTCTAGGTCCTCCAAGTGCAAAAATGGCCCTCGCATATGGTCACATCCTTGCCCTTCAGTTGCATATGTAAAATAGTATAAATGCAGCCATTAAACTCCTCCAAACAACCCTTGAAATGATTGGGTTGTTGATAGAAGTTGTTTGCACAAATACTCATAATGAATTGATGCCTCAAAGTGAAGATATGAGCAAAACTATGATGTCACTGATGCCCTGGCAGCAATTTAGTAGACCTCATTAAACAATTATTAGCAACCTGATAATTCCTCCAAGGTATTCTGAAATGATTGCCACGTCCTTCCAGGATTAATGCTCCAATACCCACAAAGAAATAACATTGAAATGAAGCCATACAAGCAAAAATCTGAAAATAGATGACCTACTTTGAAAGCTTCGACGAATCTGGCCTTTGGCCACCAAAATAGCACAATGAAGAGACTGAAATATCTCCTCCACTCGCTGCAATAATCTCAGCTGATAGTCTCACAACCTAAAAATTGCTTAACCTATGAGGATTTCCATTCCTAAAGGCTCTATAAAAACTGCATAAACCCTTGGCTCCACCAAAGAACATAGCAAGCAATTGTCAAAACTGGATGCTCAAGAATGAGGCTCTCACCTCTATTTATTCTTTTCTTCCACCCCTTCTAGAAGAAATATATTATTTAATTGCACTTTCTAAAAGATTCCCCTTAAAATAATAATATTTAATTCACTAAAGTGATTTTATGATATATTCTTTTATATTGTCACTTTATTAAATTAATTGAATATAAATTTATCCTTTTGATATATTAATTTATTGAAATAAATTTAAAATAATTAACTTAAGTTTTTATTAAAATACTTGATTGAGCTATCCTTAAGAAATATCATTAATTTTGACAACTTAATTAATTATATAAATTTAATCACTTTGCCTCCGATTTGGGGACATTACAATCTGCCCCTCCTGAAATTGCTCAACCATAGGTAATCTCAACTACCACATCTGATGCATGAATATCAAGCAAGCTGTGCCAACGACCTGGATCCCAAATGATCCTGAGAAGAACTCCAACTAGTCCTCTGTATACAATTGAAATTCCTGTCACTTTTGAGCCCTGTCAATTTGTGAAGCGAACTTCCCAACAAGTAAACTCTTGGGTCCCATGTAATAATCCTGTCCAGTTATTGTTTTGACAAATACTTTTTCTTCATAACTAAACAGTTTTAGCATTTTGTCAAACACTTGGCAAGTAAGTAACCAGCTCTGATGTAACGAACTTAATTCCAACTCTATACTGATTTTATTTAATATTTGATGATATCCTTGGAACGATTTAGTATTTTTGGCAAGACATTTGATTTTATGTTTCAAACCCCCAATCTGCAATACCAAAGATAGTAAGGAAATGTATAACCTTGCAAAGAACATTAACTCACAAATTCAGATCTGCATTTTATTCATTCAAGACTCAGAAAAATTACATTTCAGAACCTAATTTAGAGGCAGAGATGAATTCTCCAAGTAAACCTGTTCTTCTATGCTGAAAGATGCTTCTCCCCTTCCCAGTGTGAGTTTGCAGCTTAAACACAGACCCCAAAAATGTGAATGCAGACCTCCATAGTTTGAATGCAGATCTGCAATTGTGTTTGCAGATTTCAAAATAACAGCCAGCCCTGCCTGATATAATGAACAGCAGCAATAATTACAACTTCAGCCCCTATTAGATGAACCACAGGCACTTAATAATGCATGCAGGGTAAGCATGAAGTCCAAATGCTACCATGGTTATGAACACAGACTGCAAATCCCTGCACAGTAATTTCCCTTCCACAAATCATAGGTGCTCACAATCACACAGCTGCCAATGATCTCCACTAACCAATCAATCTTCTCAGAATTAAATCACTCCTTAGGCACAATAGGAAACAGTAAGAGTGATGGCAAATTGTTATACTCCAGCAACAATGTGCAATGCAACCTTCAAATAATCTCCAAAATTAAATCTACAATACTTTAGGGGTCCGTGTGGTTCGTGGAAGATGACAGGAATTGGCTTTTTCAAAATCTGGATTTGAAATTTTTTGCATTTGTTTCAAAATCGGCAAAATCAAATTAGAATACCAGACTTCTAATTTTGTCTCAAAACCAGGTTTTCCGACTTCCTACTAGCAAGTAGGAATTGAAAATCAAAACCTGGTTATGTTTTTTGAGGAGTGTAGAAACAATAGATTGGACTACTTTTTGGAGCCTGCCTGCAACTCCAACTTCCACATAAAAATGTGTCTTCGCACTCATCTTCCGAGTGAAACAAACAGTTCAAGTAAAATCCCAAAAATAGGAATGAAGATTTGCAAAACCTTGATTTGGCTAAATCAAGATTTGTAGAAATCGAGATTTCTACAATTCCATGAGCCAAAGGGACCCTAGCTATAGATCTCAAACCCTTATACTTTAGCAAGGACACAAAAAATTAGAACTTCAGGAAAACATCACAAAGACGACAAAGCAAAATAAGATAATCAAATGATGGGATGCTTTTCTCATCAAATGGGCTCATATTTATGATCTCCAAATGGCACAAGATTCTTAAATGAACTCCATTTAAGAAGCTTCCTCATCATAATATTAAAATATAATAAAGTGTCATTCTAATATAGTTTATTAATTGCTTTGGTTCCATAAATTACCTTTTCCACCATAACATAATATTTTGACACACAAGGCCACTGTTTCTTGTGCCCACGATTTAAAACTTTTCAACCCAATTCCAAAGAGCTATAATACTTAGGTGACCAACATACAACACCAACAAAAATAACAACCTCAACATATTTAGATGAATAATAATAATTCACCTGTCTTGTGGAAACAACTGAAGAAGCATTAGAATAGAAGTCTGACAACACCAAAGTGATCCAAATGAAGAAAGACAATGAATGAGCCTAACAAGTGACTTACTATAAATAGACATTCCCTTTAAGATTCTTGGAGCCCAAACTAGAAGTCCAAAATTAAATTGAGAGCATCACTCAACTCCTCTAACTCAATTTAGCTCATCGGAACCAACAGTTGACTTACTATAAATAGTAAGTCCCTCAAATGAAGCCAAAACACACCATAGGTTGTTGGAGAGCCTATAACCCCACAACTAAGACCCTCAAATCCCACTGTTAGCTCAAGAGGGTTGCGATGGTGAACTGACCAAGCCCATTGCAGGAACCCTCTAATAATGGGGACATTACATCCCAATTCTGAAAATCATCTCTATATAAATTGTGCATAGGGATCTCTATCATTGGCTATGTAGGAAACTTTATCTTCCAAGAATTGCAATGATACATCTTGGAGTAGTCTCTCCCTAGATCCCATGACAGAGTCGAGAGACCAATCAACTCAACACTAGCAACTTCCAATACCATACTAGTAACTCTTGGAAACCAATCGAACTCAGCATTTGAAATATAAGATGTCATATCTGAATGATCCAGATTGTCTTTCATTCAATCCCATTCTCTAAGTCATCAGATCTTGTATTGGTGGGTTAAAAATGAGCTTATGAGCACACCTCATGTCATGATGCAATCAATATGAAACTCCACTAAGTGCATGAAATGACAACTAGAATAGTCAACTATATCCCATCCAACACTTACCATCCTTAGAAGAAGACTTGCAATTCATAACAGGATGAAATGAGCTAACCGCAATACCTGCGACCCTTTGTGTTCATGTCAACAAAACCTCTATTAGGAAGAACCTACAAGGGTCTTGAAGTGCCCCCATGTCTGACATCAATCTCCTTCTAGTAAGTTGGAATCAATCCAAGACCCAAGAACATGGCTCAAAAGGAATCATCCTCCTCTGATAAGATTGACCAATGTCAATTGTAGTAGTACCAATGATGAGCCTAATTCTTGAATTTCCAATAATTTTGAATATGCAACCGAGATAGCGTGCCATATCAACAAAAATCCAATCCACCATGAGTGATCTACTATAAATGTGAAGGATGCCCAACATAGGTGCAAAAAACATATACCAACACCATCAAGTTGTTGGCATAAATCACAACACCATGTAGCCCGCTAATCAAATCCATGATAGACGAAAAGGTATCACTATTGCTACGGGATGATAAATACTTATCAATAATTGTACCTTAACACAAAGGTAACAATCCCAACTCTTTCCATTCACCTCAACTGATGTTGTCTTCAGTATAGTATTATCATCACTCAATAAGGTATGAGGTAGAACACATGGTATACTTGGAACACAGTTGACCTTCAACCTAGATTGTCATCAGTTGACAATTTTAACAAACTTCCCTCGAGAGTAATGCATCCAACAACTAAAACTAAACCTGTATCCAAAGAGTGAACACAAGGAGAACTCAGACTGTTGTCCCCACCCAATGTCCTAGCTTCCATAGATGTCTAAATCTTTGTTGACCATGATGAACAATGACCTAGACTCAACTCTAAGCGAAGCTCATCGACATGGACCTCGGAATCTTGAAGAGTCCACTGAGTACTGCTCAAAGAACCCCTGGTGACCTCAAGCTCGTGAGGAAGCTTATCAACTTCCTCTTCTTTTCTCATTAATACATATGAATAAATCCCAATAAGGCTAAGAGGGGTATCTCTATCTAAAAGAAGGTACAAATAATCTGACATCATTATTCCCATAGCTTCTTTGACAACTTGAAAATCATCTTAAGAAGACTTTGCTCCAATTCCCCTTTGTTTTCTCTCTAATTAAATAGCCCAAAGATGATCCTCAATTTGTTTCTACATCATGTCATGATGAGATAATGCTGCCATAAACTCATCCTCCATCAACTTCAAATAACTCGCCAAGTGTAATGTGCCCATGCAGGACATTATCTATTCATCTTGAATTGAACCGTTGCAAATGAGTTTTCATCTCCATTTTTATTCATATATTTTTATATCCTTCAAAGAATTTCTTTGATAACCCTTATATACCTATCATGCCTGAAAGGATGTGACTCTACTCTTTTCCTTAGTTTAAAAATATTATATTTATTTATTATAGAATTATTTATTTATCATTCAATTTTATAATTTAATATTATTATAACAAATTTTATCATAATAACATTTGATATATTCCTATTTAACATATATATTATTATGGTAACATAAAATACTGTTGTTATATTATATTAGATTAATATATAATATAATTTAATTTATTATTTTATCAATAGTCAATAATAATATATATTGAGATCATTTATTATCTTTATTATTTAAAGGAGATATAGTATACTATGTGATTGTTTGTATATAATTTATTTATAAATTAAGTATTTATTATGTAATTCTTATTTTGGTGAGGATATTACACCAAGCTATGAACAAACTCAGCTGCACATGAAGAAACTTGAAACTGTTTTTGTTTCTTCATGTTTGGGATCTTTGCCAAATCCTTTAATTGACCAAACTCATCAACTTCATTGTTGTCATTGGAACTAGGTGCATTTTCAGATTCATTCTCTCTTTGAAATAAGAATCTTCTAATGTTATCCATCGTATTTTTCCTTGCTATGTTGATGAGATTGACCTTTCCTACAGCCACCAATTTAGCTTTTTCCAACCATTCTTCATTCATTTCTTTAAATCTATCTACCTATTTAATGCTAAATTATGTCAAACTAGATCTCATATGCTTGATATCTTTGTCTTTACCAGTAGTTGTAGGACTTCCATCAATTGGTGACCCTATAGTGTTGGCATTCTCATTATCACAAGCTTCTATCTCATTAGAACGATGGTGCATAACACAATCATCCTCAAACAAATCAATAATGACATTATGTCATTGTAAAGTGTCACCTTCATCAAGTGTAATCAAAACACTAAAGGTTGCTACACTAAGTAGAGGATTGACTTTCATGTCCACCTTAAGTTGCTCAATCGAATAATGATGACTCTGTAATTGTCCATTCCAAAACAAGCTCTTTGGCTCAAATTTTGCAATGTGAAATGAGCCTAAATCATAAGCATTATGTGTTCTATCATCCATGCACACATCAACATCCAAGGTATTGCTGCTATGTACCTCAACATATAACTCAACTACATGTTTATCCTACTCACAATCCTAGGATCCATGCCAACAATTAAATCTTCAAACTCATTTTCTAAGGTCGGACTTTAAAAACCAGACTCCTCATGACATGAATTTGCATCATACATTGCATCATTAGAACCCAATTCTTGATTGCTACTATGTGACAACTCAAGGATAGTGTCCTGAATGGATGTAGACATTTCTGGCCCTTGCAGATGCAAGGTTTCATAACTGCTGTCATAAAAATCAGAAGTGTTTATGCAACCTCCACTCATGGCACTGGTCTCTTGAGTGTCAATCTCAAGGTCACTCCCATAACCTCTTGTAAAATCTCTTGTAAGGATGATGTATACAATCATCACCCAAGACTATCATGTTGTCTTCTTGCTTCAAATTAGCATGCCTATCAAATTCATCATATAAAACTTTACATGCCTAATTGGAACTAGAAGACAAAATCACTCTCATGAAGAGTTGTGTCAACCATAGGTATCGATAATGTTGTAGAAAGCCCCAATTTTTGAAGTGAATATCTTAAACATAACAATTCACGTTGGTGCTTGTATTGAGTCTGCTCAAACACTTTCCAATCCTATTTATTGCTAAAAACTGTTGCCAAGATGACCTCTTTTCATTGTCCAGCTAACAATCAAATCCAAACTGGCTCGTGCACAAATGGTATTCGCACCAATTGAATGCAATTGTTACCCAATAGGGTGGCTAGAAACTGCTCTAATATCACTTTAATATCCCTTGCTCATATATTGTAGGAAATGAATTGCAGATGTAATCATGACCTCACATGAACGTTTTCCTGATTTTACTAGGCCCTCCAAGTGCAAAAACAACCCTAGCATATGGCTCTTACTTGCCCTTGATTTGCAGATGTAAAATAAAATAAATGCAGCCACTAAACTCCTCCAAACCACCCTTGAAATGAAGAAATTGTTGATATAAGTTGTTCGCACAAATACCCAGAATGAATTGATGCCTCAAAGTGAAGATATCAGCAAAAATATGATGTCAATGATGCCCTAGCAGCAATATGGAAGACCTCAAAAAACAATTATTAGCAACCTGATAATTCCTCCAAGGTACTCCAAAATGATTGCCACGTCCTTCCGGGATTAATGATCCAATACCCACAAAGAAATAACATCAAAATGAAGCCACACAAGCAAAAATCTCAATATAGATGACCTACATGAAAGCTTCAGCAGATCTGACCTTTGGTCACCAAATTGGCACAATGAAGAGACTGAAGCATCTCCTCCAATTGCTGCAATAATCTCAGCTAATAGTTTCACAGCCTCAAGATTTTTTAGCCTATGAAAATTTCTGCATCCAAAGGCTCAATAAAAATTGCAAAAACCCTTGGCTCCACCAAAGAACATAGCAAGCAACTATCAAAACTGGATGCTCAACAATGAGGCTCTCACCTCTATTTATTCTTTTCTTCCACCCCCTCTCAAAGAAATAAGATATTATGATATTGCTATCAAGATTTAACTGTGTAATTTTGAGTCAAACTCATTTACCCATGTTTCATGAGTAGTGATTCAACATGAATCCATATCTCATGAGAATAAATGGAACACTTAGCACTCATTGGATCTAGGTGATGCTCGCAAGGGTGAAGCACCAGAACTTCCCGGGAGGTCACCCATCCCAATACTACTCCAACTTGAGCGCACTTAACTACGGAGTTTCCTCCATGGTTAAACCCAAAGCTTGCAACCCCATTTGCAAAACCTTCACCAAGTGTTGTGCTTTATGAACCATTCATTAAAAGTCCCTTAAGTTCATCAATTGATAAGTAGGAGATAATTTCCACAGCAAGTCAAATTATGATATTGCTATCAAGATTTAACTGTGTGATTTTGAGTCAAACTCATTGACCCATGTTTCATGAGTAGTGATTCAACATAAATCCATCTCTCATGAGAATAAATGGAACACTTAGCACTCAATGGATCTAGGTGATTCTCATAGGGGTGAAGCACCGGAACTTCCCGGGAGGTCACCCATCCCAATACTACTCCAGCCTGAGCATGCTTAAGTACGGAGTTTCCTCCAAGGTTAAACCCAAAGCTTGCAACCCCATTTGCAAAACCTTCACCAAGTGTTGTGCCTTATGAACCATTCATTAGAAAGCCCTTTAAGCTCATCAATTGATAAGTAGGAGATAATTTCCACAGCAAGTCAAATTATGATATTGCTATCAGGATTTAACTGTGTGATTTTGAGTCAAACTCATTGAACCATGTTTCATGAGTAGTGATTCAACATGAATCCATCTCTCATGAGAATAAATGGAACACTTAGCACTCATTGGATCTAGGTGATGCTCACAGGGGTGAAGCACTAAGACTTCCCACGAGGTGACCCATCCCAGTACTACTCTAGCCTGAGCGCGCTTAACTACAAAGTTTCCTCCATGGTTAAACCCAAAACTTGCAATCCCATTTGCAAAACCTTCAGCAAGTGTTGTGCCTTATGAACCATTCATTAGAAAGCCCCTTAAGTTCATCAATTGATAAGTAGGAGATAATTTCTATAGCAAGTCAAATTATGATATTGCTATCAAGATTTAATTGTGTGATTTTGAGTCAAACTCATTGACCCATGTTTCATGAGTAGTGATTCAACATGAATCCATCTCTCATGAGAATAAATGGAACACTTAGCACAATGATAGTTCAGCAAGTCAGATTTTGGAATCAGTCAATTGAAAAGGTTGTTACTATCTGAATGATTTTCAAGTGAGCTTTGCAATTGGTCTTCTTATGGTATCTCCACATTGGGATTTGCAGAGTTCGATATGGAATGAGCAGATCTGATGATGTTAAATCTCAGGCATGTCTCAGAAATTCAGAATGTAATGAGAATTCTTTCTGTACTGACAGTGCCACAGCATTATGACTGATATGACTGATATGATACTGAACTATGTTGATGTTGATCTATGGATTCCTAGAGCTATCTGTAATGTCTGAAATTAAGCTATGGTAGTCGGAGACGGATCAGGAGTTAATGTCTCAGAAATATGCAGTTGCAGCTCCCATTGTAGGTCTGAGAATGAGGCCAATGAACTTGCTGCTCCCCATGTGAAGTGAGATTGTAGATATCGATACCTTGGGATGGTTAACACTATGGATACCTAATGAGAATACAGGAGAAGGTTCCATGGTCTGTGATCTGTATGATGTTGCCACAATATGACAATTGTGATCAGATGCTATGTGATGCAAGCAATGTGAAAATGTGTCGCTGATAGTTATCTCAGACTTCCGACAATGATGAGATATCTTGCGATAATGTTGACTCTAAGAATGATCTCTGATCTGGAAGGATGATTCTGCTTGATATTGATAATGATGTCTCTGTTCCTTAGGTTGCAATGATCTGAAATCCTAGAATACTGTGGCCAGTATGCAATCTATGATTGTGATGCAAGGTTGACACCACTGAAGGTATCTCTGTTCATTGATGATGTTTGGAATGCAATCTATTCATGTTTGGGATGTAATCTTTATTTTGTAACCATGTAAGAATTGTGACATGTTGAAATCAAATCTTGTTTTGGAACAAGCAATCATGATTGTATCGACATCCTAATGTTTACTTGTGAAGGAAAAGAGATGGGTAAGGCATGTTACACTATATTACTGATGATGTGAATGAATGAAAATCAGTAATTCTACGTTTTATTCCATTGCTTGAATTTAAAGAATCATGCCCCATTGTTACATTTTGAGTTGATGAACTCTTCCATGTAAATAGTGCATTTTTTGCAGTAAAATAGATATTGGTGTTTTTGTAAATTTTAAGGATTTCATAGTCTGTCTTAAGCTCCTTTAAATTGGATGTTTCAAACTATTATATAATAGTTCATCAGTTGACAAAATTATGCCATGTCTTGCATAGGTTGATTTAGTCTTGCTTAGGCCTTGCTCTTTGCTGATTTTGAGAATTTGTGCCTCAATCAAGGCTTGTTTTTGACGATGTGCAAGTGTTGCGAATCCATCTTTGGGAGTTTGTTTGAAGTCTTGAATGAACTGGGGATGAACTTTAGCATGGGCTTGGTTCTTCCCACTCTTTCCTGTTGTTGGTACCATATGAAAAAACTACTATATTGTTAATTGTCCTTCACGTTTCATCATGCTGACATCATTCTGTGATGCTTTTGTAAGTCTTTTGCTTATGGTTCTATGTTGTCATGCATTGACCTTTTGTCATAATGTTATTTTTGGTGTTGCAACATATTTTGGTCACAATCCAGTTGAGTTCCAATAATGTTGTGTGTGTGAGCATGAGGTTGTGACATATCTTTGTTGCAACTGTAACATGAAAAACTTATTCATTCATGCTTTGTTTTCTCATTTATTGGTGTATAAGTTGGGTCATTATAGTGTCTAATTCACAATAATCCAAAGAGGTGTATTTAAAACTAAGTTGCCTGATGGCATTATAAGTTCTCGAACAATTTCTTCCATTTTTTCGTATCTGCATATGAAAACTATTATAGAATGCCACTTTCCCAAGTTGTTGCCCTATTTTCTAGCTCTTGGGTCACCATAAAATCACTCTGTTTCTCATGTTCTGCTAATTTCCTATTAGAACAACTCATGCACTGATTTTTAGCAAAGCATGAACAATAGATGTTTGTGTTTCAATGGCAGCCTTCCTCATTTCAACTTTATGTCCTGCAGCCAATCTGTTCGGTAGCCAATTATATCATTTTATCAAAATCGGATTTTCAGTGCTATGGTTAGACTTTTGTTGTTTTTTCCCCATGTGTGCTATTCTATTACTTCGCATTTGTTACTTACTGGCCTTGAGTCAGAGAACATATTTGAATTGGCTGTTCAGTACTGCACTTTGTTCTTTGCCTTTTTCTGCTTTGAGGTGTAACTTATTATAACCTATCGTGTATAGTGTTATTTTATGGGTTTATGAAAGGATAGTAGATACTTACAGTAATTATGAAGCACAAATTGTAATCACTAATTTGGCAATAGGATTTGACCAACAGAGAGTAACTGGTGTTGTTGAAGGCTTCTCTGGCAGTGGTGCATTTAGAATTTCTCTTTAAGAGTTCAAGTTGAAGTTGAAGTTTCAACTGTGAATTATGATTCAAATTTTCTAGTCAAAATTTGCTTATTTTGAGATCCAATACCATTACTTGTCTTGAAGCCTTTGTACTGAATCAATATGAGCTACTTTATTTCAATTTGGAATTGTCCTACTTTGAGATTGTCCATATTCAAAAAACTTCTACTGGTGAAAGCTCAGACCACAACTTGAGGTAGCGTTGTGTTCTGTTGTATAGTTTACTGTATACAGATAAACTATGTTAACAAGATGCTAAAATTTTCATGAGAATTATTTTGCTGTATAATCTACCAAAAAACTCTTTTCAACTGTGAAAATAATATAATTTTTTTAGTGCAATTAAGAATGATATAGCAGAAGCATGTATCAATACTTCAAAATAAAACTTCAACCTTCAACTACTGTTTTGATGTTTTTACATTCTTGAGAGTATCCAATGGTTTTTATCTGTAAATGACCAGAAAAGTGCCAGAAGCTCCTTAGAGGTCCAATCACTCCACAGAAAAACTACAATTTTGGTAGCAACTGCCATATTTCAAGATGATTACTGAAAAAGTGTGCTTTGTTCTTGTTAAGAGGTCTGTTAAGAATTTGATAATAATTTGATGAAGTCTGAAATACATGCATGTCCATATTCAACTGTAAACATGTTCCTTAAAGGAAAACTTAGACAACACCACAATGATTGTTGGATAAAGCGAATAAAGAAATAACAAATCTTGGAAGAATGGTAGAGAAAAAATATTTCAAACTTGTGTCATACTTATGTAAGTAGACATAATCACAGTATTGCATATATTTGATGGCTGAAACAAGTGATTTGCAATTCTTTCACACTGAAGATAGGGCGATAGCTTTACTAAGAATCCACATTACCAGAGAGAATTCGAAGGCAAAGATTGTATATAGTAAACCACGATCCAAAACAAATCCAAACAATGTGATGCCTCCACTGTTATGTTTTAAGTATGTTACTGCACAAGATCCCACAAAAAATGTTTATTGTCAGTATCAGTGATATACTTCATCACAAGTACATAAGTGCTGTAAATTTCTGCATTCTATATGAGGTCCTGCCTATGTTGTTTTACTTAAAATGATTGTGATCTATACCTGTTCTCTTCCTCCAATTACTTCTATCCATTCCAAAACTGATAATGAAACTATGATTATATAAAATTTAAAATAATCACAATTCATCTAAAATCATTGAAAATACCATACCATAATTGTTTATATGGAAGATTTGAAGGCTAAGCTGCCACTTCTAGTATAGGTACAGATACAGTATGCTGGTGGTACGGAAGATATTTTCCTCAAGTATGGTAGTATTTTATATGTGTGTGCGAGCATATACATATACATACACAGATACATGTGTGTGTGTGTGTGTGTGTGTGTGTGTAAATATACACACAAAAAAAAAAATTAAGTATATACTACAGTTTTCTAAAATAATATGGAATCCCAATCCAGCATCACAAGAATCCAATATCTAGAATCAAAAAAGAACAAGCTGCTATCACCCTGTAGAAGAGGCAGCAGATATAACCAATTCATTTCAGGAACAGTTGCATCTCAGACTCATTAAAACGAATCTGGTAAAGAGGGCCAGAATCTCAATCCAACATCAATGGTAGTGTTTTTATTTTATTTTTTGTGGCGTTTGCAAGTTGTTGGCACCTGCAGGAGTCCCTGGGAACACCCATGAGAGTGCGCAAAGAGTGTCCAAGGAGCATCCTGGATGTGTCAGGTTGCTTGTAGGTACGCAATCCATGCCTCTATAGGGAGAACCTGAGCCATCTGGGGCATTCCCTGGACACTCCTTGGTGTTCCACACAATTGAGGCAAGTCTGCTTAAATAATGTGGTGTAATTCTCCCACTAAGTAGTTTCTATTAAATGTTGAGCAGGTATGCTTGAGAAATGTGTTCCTATGCTAAGTGTGTAATGTGTGTGCATGTATGCATGCATGATTCGTTTGCTGACACTTTCTGCATCACAAAACTTTGATATATTAGCATATTGCCATCATTTTTGGAATTACAGCAACATGTATTTTTCTTAAGACCATTATTGACAATGAAATAACCTATCTTTTGACCTCAATAAAAAATTCATTCTAGATACTTCTTTAGATTAGATTCAATGTAGGAAATCCTAGATCCCTTCCTTAATTCTCATGGCTTTATGAGATTAGAAGAATCATTGGACGTAGGATCCCTTTAGCTTGAGAGTGTTGTTTGCACACTTTTCAGCTCTTTCATGTATTTTTTCCCCATGTGTAAAACTCAAATTTAAGCATATTTACTATATATTTTTTGTTTCTGTATATATATATATATATATTATTTATCCACTACATCTAGTGGATTGAGATTAATAACTAATTTGCATCAGAGACAAATAAGCAACCTTGCAAATCAAAGCCCAAATATCTTATGTCAAATTAAAGTACCGGCTTGTGGGCATTTGAGATTATTCAGGCATTTGTAAGAACACATTTTTCATTTATAAAGAGACTAAATCTCAGATTACTCAACTCAAACCAAGGATAACATATTTCTAATGGCTACAGAAACTCATATGTTTGAGCAGAGAAAACACAAATTACAAACTATTAATAATTCTTTCAATGGTTACCAGTTTGAAAACACATCCCCTTGTTACAAAATAATGAACAATATTCTGGCGTAATAGGAAACTCTCCAACAAACTACTATAAATATTTAAAAAATCATCATGAAAGTGGGTTTGAAATTTGAATACTGACCAAACGATTGCCTCATTTGGAAAGCTGCCACTGCATCTTTTGAAGGAAACATAAAAAATATCTCAGATGATTCGGAATCGTTATCTGAATTTTCTGTTGGAAAAGAAGTGGTAGAACTTGGATTTTGCCCAAAAGAATCAGGTAAATCTGCTTTTTCAGAATAATAGGCGCCATGAGAGGAGCATGTTGATAATGAATGCCACCTGGTGGCCATGGAAACAAGTCCCTGAGCTCTATGGGTTATCCTCGCAGCTCCCAACAGACAAAGCAAGAAACCAGTGAGCTGAACTGCAGAGCAAACCTGCATACATCATGGTGAAGGAAAACATTTAAATTAGATATCATCTTTCAATAATATTTTCTTTAGAAAATATATAGAAATAGGATTAAGATAAAAAGTAATCTTCATCAAGTTTGGATCAGAGTATAGCAATAACAAACAGCTCCAATAACAGTGAAGTGCATCAGACTTTGGCCTGAATAGTAGCGCTGTCACATTATAACAGTGAGGGCTGAGGCACATCAGGCTTGAGCCTGGAGTATAGCACTAACACAGAGCCCCAATAATGACATGGGGAGCAAAAGAAAAATGTTCACCCAATATTCAAAAAAAATCATCTGAAATTTAGATAAAAATATAACTACAACTATGAAATTGTACTTTGTTTACCAATTTTTTTGACAAAAGAATAGGGAAGGATGTAACACTTATCATATAATGGACATGCAAACAGTGAAGTCTTATTCTTCCCAATTGAATGTTGGATGTATACTTTTTATATCAAACAAGATATTTTTTAAAAGAAAAAACCATAAACTTTAAGTAGGTTCCAAGTCATGGATTGCTTAAATAAATAGCATAAATTGATCCATATGTGAAAACTATGCTAGTGTAATTTTAAATTAGCCAGTTAGTTCACTGACCACCATTTCGCCTGCAGTGAAAAAGTTAATTTTGGAAGTCGAGGATAACATCGTTGCAAGTGCCATAAGCTGGCTCACACTAATGGTAAGCAAAGAACCCAAAATAAAAACACGGAATCGATGACTGATTAGAAAAAGCTGGTGCCTGATTCTGATATGCTCCTTCAGAAGTGTATAAACGTCAGAGCTATACTCTTCTAGAAAACTTTTGTAGCCCTCAAACCGAAGAATTTGAAGATGGCATGTCAGGCGGAAAAGGATGCAAACAAAGAGAAATACACCAGTTCTGTAAATCCATGAAACTAAAATAGCTGCAAACATAATTGAGCTGCTAAGGATATGACCATGGATATATGGTACGGTAACTGTCACAGACATAAACCACAGAATTTTGTGTAGAAGCTCAACCAGGAATGATGGTAAGAGAATCCATGCCAGTAGTTTGAACAAATTCTGCACAAACAAAGGAAAGCATTAAAAGTCAAAGAAATTCAAGATAGAATTCCCAAAATCTAAGTAAAATATTTAACTTATTTCATTTCTTTGAATTTCAAATTTTCATGATTAGTCAATGGTACAACAAAAATCAGATATGGCTATTTGAACCTTTGTAAACATCGGCACTGAATGCAGGGACAGTATATCGGGAAACTGAAGGAACTGGAGGTACACATCGTAAGGAAGTGGCAAGAAACAAGAACAGCAGGAAAAGGCATCAAATATAGCAGAAACTCTAAGAAACTCTTGAAAATTTTCAGAAACCACTGTGTGAATATTGCGAATTTTAAAGTGCATCTGGTCAAGCTATATTCTACGGTAGGAAATTTTTTAATAACAGCTAAGATTTTCAACAAGTGTTTTGAAAAGGTTTCCTATGACCTGCCCCTCTAGTAGTTTCAACAATTCACAGGAAACCCCTGCCAAATCCTAATACAGCTTCTCGGCCTACTAAAAAATGTTTCTGGGATTTAGAATGTCGAGGAATTCATGCTTAAACCCCATTCTTAATGGTTCATCTCTTTATAGTTCAGTTATTCTTGTTCTACATGCGTCCTACCCTTGACAGTAAAATAGTTCAACAAGATATCTTTGAGATGGGAATTTTATCTTTGCAATCTATTCCTATCAAGCAGATCATGAGATTTCACAAGTTGTTCAATTTGCAAAAAGATAATTTATCAAGAGATGTCGACTCACAGCCTTTCTGGAGAAATACACATTACAGTATCATGTTGAGGTGACTGTCTGAAAGTTTCACAAATACACGTTGCTTATCACATTATAAATAGAAAAAGTTTATTAACGTCAACAGGAAAAACTCTAGTTCAATTAGCCAAAACACTTACACCAACCATTTGAACCACAACATTTACAAATTAAGTACTCTCAATTTTAGAGTTATATGAACTCATACCCTAAGATCTAGAATATCAATAATGTAAAAAGACTACGTGATTGGGGAGCATGTTCAGTTAAATTCTTATATAATTATGACTAATTAAGCACTTGAATCTTACGTGTTCATGCCTAGTAAAGTAATACATTCTTTCAATAATGTACTTACATCCACTTCTTCTGTGTAGCCTTGCTGCACCTTTACTGTGTCATCGCAGAGTTGATCCAAAAACAAAAACTGGCGAAGGCCGTATCTTCTCACATAACGTGAAAGGCAAAAGAACGCAATAGCAGCCAATATTGACTCTGGAATCTGAACAATTTTATCATAAGCATAACTCTTCTCTTCCTCACAGCGAGGACACGTCACAAAAAGTGAACTCAAAACAGGAACTCCCAGAGTAAACATAATGAAGATAAACCATGAAAAAATCATATTTGACTTGGTGGACTGATCTAGCCCCCACCACCATAAGCTCGTTCTGAACCTCCTAAGTTCATCTCTTCTGCTGGATTTCTGTCTTGTGTAATCCTTATGCAGCAAGGATGGGGTTCGAAGAGTGGAACTAGGAGGACTACAGTGCGGAGAACTGTGGCCAGAGATTATTTCTTCTTCGTAGAAACATTGTTCATGACTAGGAACAGGGACTTCTTCTACACTTATAAAACTTATGTGCGTTCCTGGTAACATTAAACTTCTTGCACTAGCCATATCCATAAGGAGAACAAACGTTTGGAACACTAAAGGATCGGCCTTATAACTTTCCAAAACAGAACAATCTCAGAGCGGCTGTTTTCTGGATAGATTGACTGTGTGTTTTCTATTGACGGGAAGACTTTATTGCTAAAACTATGCAATGGATAAACCGAAAATCTTGAATTCTAGTGTATGGAAAAATTGAAGTCCAGGCTCAATCTTACCATCTAACTAATTCAGACGAGACCATACTTGTGAGGCTTAAGACTCTGCTCAAATTTGGCAGGCCAATTTTAGGCTCACACTACCCAAATTTGATAATAGAAAACCTCAAATTTTAGCATGTGCAACAGAACTAGATGTTGTTTCTTTCTTTCTGAAGCAGAAGAACTTCAACAACTCATGCAATTAACCATCTCGGAACAATACCAAAGTCATGCTGCTGGTTCTAGAATACTCTTACTCACATATACATCTTATTGTTGATATAAGTAGTCACAGCTTGGAAACAAACTCTATGATATAAAAATAAACACAAATCCCTCATTACAGCGCGATTGAGTAAAAGCAAAGCATTCAAAGTGACAATGCACATGAATTCTTCTTTTCCTTCGCTGATTTTGCTTATTGTTTTGCAGACCACCATGGGTTTACCTTTAAAGGTTTTCAGGAAATTAAAGTGATATTTCAGCCTGAGAAGCTTTCTTTGGAATCTCTCAGTTGGAAATGTGCTAATCAAAGCAAAAGCCATTCCTGCCTCACAAAGCTTCGTCTGGTTGGACTGTGTCGGTGATTAAATAATATAAAAGAGAGTGAGTGCTCATTCATTTCGTCGTATTTTTAAAGGAATAAAAACTTTTCAAAAAATTGCATTTAAATGGAAATGGAAAAAAACGATGAAAAGCACAGGAATCATCGCCGCTTTAATCATGACCAAAATTCATCATCATCGTTCCGCATTCCTGTACAATATCCCGTGAATCTGCGATCATTTCATAGAAAGTATAACAGCAGGTAGTGAATTGTAAACTTGAAATGGAATTGGCAAATGTCATGGCATTGATTTAGTATATGATATCAGTCTGAAGAATAGGAAGTTTTAGTATACGATTCCTAGTTTTGATTGCGATGATAGCGTTTTTGTCTATTGTAAACCATTATTCAATCATAAAGTGACAAACATGAAGGAGTAGTGAACAATTTGGTATAGTTTATGTTGTCTCTATGCATTCAAGCGTGGAGTTTTATGTTGGTTGCTAGTAGTGAGTGTTAAATATATATGTCTATTTGTGTTTCATGATCAAATCTATAACTCTATTATATACAACTATGCAATACCTAATTATTAACTAATATTTTAATTGATAATTAACATAAATATAAAATATTAATATTGATTACATAATACTTTCAAAATAAATATAAAAACACAAAGATATGCTCTCACAAGAATTATATTTTTTTAGTAGATGTGGAAATATTTTTTAAAAATTATAATTTTTTAAAATGATAGTAATAATAAGTTTAAATTTTATTTTTATCCCAATTATTAGTACATATATTAAGAATCATTAGTTCAATTAAAAATTTGTGTTTTGATAACTTTAATTTTTTACTTTTGTAAATAATGATAAATATTTAAAATTAAAAATTAAAATTGAATGTTAATAATCAAAGTTTTAAATATTTAAACTAAAAATTAGAGAAGAATGTTAAATAAATTTGTATATAATTATAATTTGGCATAAAAATTAATAATTTCATGATAAATAAATAAAATAGTTTTAATTGATATTTATCAATGTCTATTTTTACATTTACAAGTTATTAATTTTGAGTTTTTATTAACATTTATCTATATTTAGTTTATTTTATTATGAGTGTGTAAATGACCTCCATCTATCTAATTGCTCTCAAGTCAGGATTTTCAAGCAAAAATTGTCAAACTCAAACATACAACCAATACTGCTTAGAGTTACACATGGAATCAATTTAAATATTTCATGAAACAATGGAAACAAGATCCATATAAGGCTAGGCAATTGGCAGCCACACTAATGTAATAATTAAAAGAAGTCTATCAACATGCATGGTTGTGAGGTCTTCTAAGTTTTAGCCATATACAATGAATTTATGAAGTTAGAATCCAAATTCACATCATATCCTGCTTCTCAATATATCATATCATCTTATGCTACCTTCTATATCTAACCAAGCTTCTTATATAGCCAACTAAGCCACAAGTCAGTTAGTCAAACATTTAATTACATTATAGGTCCAACCTAGGAAGAGTAAACCAAAACTGATGCTAAATGAAATATAAGGCATTATGCACTTGAAGGTGGATCCCCACATGTCCTAGGAGTCAGCTTCTTACTTCGCAACACGTCACATTAACATAAGAAATCGCACCAAAAGAAACAACATGCCTCACTAGAAGGAAAATGCAAAAAATAAGGACCGCAAAGAACGGTTCACAACTCAAGAAATGCAAATGATCAAAGCTTGTGGTCTTAGGAGGATCAAGGATAGGTCCTCATCATTATGTTAACCATGCATAACACGACACCAACAACAGCAATGACTACTTCACTAATAACAAATCGGTACACAAAATAAGATATATTTTTAGTTCATGCAAGATTGCTCAAAGACCCAAGATGCTCCTGCATCAGACACCTGGGATTAATAAAGAACTAATGTCCACTTTAGGCACTGCTTGTATTCTGACCTAAATCATAAAGATCCAACTTAGCTTGTGTAATCCATGAGCTATCTTTCCACTGAACTAGGTATTCCATGTAATCATTTCCTCTAGTACTCTTGCTTACTCTTTTGTTTACAATATTTGCAATGTCTTCTTTCTACTTTCTAGGATAATCCAAGTTACTATCATTCTCATCTTTTGATTCATAATACTCAAAGATATTTACAATGTTGAATATAGGCAATATATCCATATCTTCTGGTAATTCCACTTGATAGGCATTTCCATTATCAAACTTCTTCAAAATCTTACAAGGTCCAAACTTCTTCATTTTCAGCTTACTGTAGGTACGAATTGGAAATCTATTCTTCTTCAAATGAATCATAACCTCATCACCAACTCCAAAAGATTTGTGTTTCTTCTTTTTATCAGCTCTATGTTTATACTTTTGATTATTGTCTTCCAAATATCTTTTACCTTACTCATGTAAAGTTTTCATGAAAAATGCAAAGTCCTCATCTTCATCACTCCTTGACTTAGTAGGCAATTCTTTCAACTATGTGGTTCCTTTAGGATGAAATTCAATAACAATCTCAAATGGTGGTTTCTTAGTACTTCTATTCACAGAATTATTGTATGCAAACTTTGCTTGTGCCAAGAATAAATCCCAATTAGCAGGCTTATCCCCAACTAAACATCTTAGTAAGTCACCCGAACTTATGTTCACTACTTTAGTTTGTCCATCTTTCTAAGGGTGAAATATAGAACATAACTTCAACCCTGTAAATTCATATTTTCCCGAAGTGTTCTCCAGAAATAACCAGTAAACTTAGTGTCTCTATCTAAAACAATAGTCTTAGGGAAACCATGCAATCTTACTACTTCCTTGAAAAATAACTCAACTACATGTAATGCATCAGAGGTCTTCTTACAATGTATAAAATATGTCATCTTTGAAAAATTGTCAACCATTACCAAAATAGAATCATTACCTCTCTAAGTTCTAGACAATCCAAGAACAAAATCCATGCTCACATCTTCTCAAGGTCTATTAGGTACAGGTAAAGGTGAATACAATCCTACATTTTGACTAGTTCCTTTTGCTACTTGAAATTTTTTCCAACCTCTAACCATTTGTTGCACATACCTGTAAATCTGTGGCCAAAAATATGTCTCAGAAATCAATTTAATAGTCTTATCAATACCAAAATGTCCAACAAGTGCACCATTATGTTTCTCTTTTATTATGTTCTCTCCCATACATCCTTTAGGTATGCATAATTGCTTTCCTCTGAACAACATATCATTTTGAATGAAATAATCAGACCATTTTTCATTCACTATATGTTCCTTACAAACTTTCAAAGGTTCTACAAAATCCAAATCAGTCTCATACAAACACTTCAAGTCATCAAAGCCAAGTACCTCAACTCTCATCTAAGTCAGCAAATTTCTTCTTTGGCTCAATGCATCAACAACTTTGTTTAACTATCAACTTTTATGCTTCAATGAAAAGGAAAAAATATGCAGGAACTCAACCCACTTCATATGTCTCTGATTGAACTTATTCAGACCTCTCAAATACTACAAAACTTTATGGTCAATGTACAATACAAAATCCTTAGGCATCAAATAATGTCTCCACTTCTTCAAAGCTTGAACAATAGCTTAGAATTCTTGATCATCAACTGAATATTTTCTCTTAGCATCATTCAACTTTCAACTAAAGAAAGCTACAAGTCTTCCTTCTTGACTCAAAACATCTCCAATTGTACTTCCACTAGCATAACATTCAACTTGAAAAAACTTAACTAAAATCAAGCAAAGCAAGTGTAGGAAATTCTACAATCTTTTGTTTCAATGTTTCAAAACTCCTTTGTGCTCCATGTGTCCATTTGAAATCCCTTTTATCTCCTCTCATAATCTCAATCATAGCATTACAAATAGAACTAAAATTCCTAATAAACTTCCTATAAAAACTTGTCAATCCATGAAATGATCTTACCTCTCCAACATTTGCAAGTGTAGGCCAACCAAGGATTAATCTTAACTTTCAAGTTCCATCTTCAATCCATTAGCTGAAATTAAAAAACCAAGATATACAATCTCCTCTTTCATAAATGAACATTTATTCAAGTTAATCAATAACTTTTCCTCTTTCAATCTCTCCAAAACTTGTCTGATATGTTCAAGGTGCTATTTCTTACTTTTACTGAATATCTGAATATCATCAAAGTATACAATCACAGTCTTACCCAAGAAACTTTTCAAAACTTCATTCATCAATCTCATGAAAGTACTAGCTGCATTAGTTAGACCAAATGGCATAACCAACCATTCATACAAACCTTCATTAATCTTAAAAGTAGTCTTCCATTCATCTCCTTCTCTGATTCTAATTTTGTGATATCCACTTTTCAAATCAATCTCTGTAAAATATTTTGCTCCACTCAAACTATCCATTATGTCATCCATCCTAGGTAAAGGAAATTTTCATTTTACTATTATCTTAATCATAGCTCTAGAACTAGTGCACATTCTCCATTCTCCATTTTTCTTAGGTGCTAATACCATAGGTACAATACATGGGCTCAAACTTTCTCTAACCAACCCTTTCTCCAACAATTTCCACACTTGTCTATTCATCTCAATCTTCTCATCAGGTGTCAACCTATGTGGTGCTTTATTAGGAAAACTAGCTCCGGGTGTGAAATCCATACAATGACTTATACTTCTCATAGGAGGAAAACCATCAGGTACATTATGATGTCATGAAATTCTGTCAACAAAGGTTCAATCTTAGGTTTATGTTCTAATTCTTCTTGTTTCTCAACTTTCCTTGGAATCAAAGCATGGCAAAGATTTTGTTCTTTCATCTCTTTTGCAAACTTATTACCCTCCACTAAACATACTCTGGTTGTAGTACAGTGACTTTTGCTCAACTTTTCTACCAAAGGTAACAATATCTATTTCGCCCCATTCACCCAAATAGTATACTAATTCAATCTACCATCATGTAAAGCTTGTCTATCATACTGTAAAGTCTTCCCAAAAGAATATGACAAAAAATCCATAGGCATAATATCACATAAAACTTCATCATGATAATTCCTAATTTAAAATTTGACAAGGCATTGTTCACTTGCAAGTAATTTATGCTCCTTATGGATCCGAACAACATGGTAAGGCTTAGGTTGTCTCAACCTCTGCAAGTGAAAATTTTCCAACTATCTCTTCATATGCCAAATTATCAAAACTTCCACTATCAATGATCACCTTGCAACATTTTCCAGTTATCTTACATTTGGTCTTGAATAAAATTCTTCTCAGAATAGATTCTTCATCAATTTCTTCATTCCACAAAACTCTTCTCACCATCAAGATCTCACCCTTCTCAGCTTCATTAGATGTTTCATCAACTTCTTTGCAAGCCAAAGTATTTCTACTGTTACCTCCATCTTTCTTTCTAAAGTTAGTACATTTGAAAGCCCTGTGACCCTCTTCTCCACATTTCTAACAAGTACCCTTAAACCAATATTTTTCTTCCCCTTTTCCATTATTGTTGTTACTAGAGTAACCAATATAGCTCCCTTTAGAGTAATTACCACTTTTACTAGTAGGTCCATCCTTCCATCCTTTATCTTGCACTGTATTATCAAATCTATTACATTCTCCATAAATTTTGCATCTGCTTCTCTAAAATCTACCACATCTTCCTTTTTGTCTTTGGTCATGTTTATTTGTTAATATTTCTTTAGCCTTTAAAGAAAATTAATATGCTTCCTCCACATTATCCATCTTAACATAGCTGATCTCATCTTGAATTGATATTCTCATGCCATTTAGCTATCTAGCTACCTTTTCAACTTCATCATCCACGTGTCTAGATCTGATTTCTAATTTGTATAATTCCTTACTATATTCCTTCACACTCATGTCTTTTTGTCTTAAATTTTTCATCATCCTCAACAAACTAACTTGGTAGCCTATAGGGAGAAACTTATTTTTCATGTTTCCAAGCATTTTCATCCATGTCTTGATCTTTTCCTTCTCTCTCTTTTGCCTATCAGTTTGTAAATGATCCCACCACAGAGATGCATGACCTTTCAACTTTGTAACTGCTATCTTAACCTTTTTATTATCAAGAGTATCTTCATACTCAAAATACCTTTCCATTTTAGAGATCCAATCCAATACCACATTGGTCTCTAGTTTTCCATCATAACAAGCAACTTCAATAGTAGGTCTAGCATTCACTCTAGACAATACTCTCAAAAGCTTTTCTTCATCTTGTTCAACCTCAAGTTCAGGATTAGGGTTAGGTTTTTCCTCTTTCTCATCACTAACATCTTCAAGATGTACTCCTCTTCTCTAGGTTATCTCCACAACTTCAAGTCTGGTTGCATTCTGCCTCAACATATCCATTATAGCATTGTCAACATTTCCTCTACCACAAACTATCTTGACAATAGTTATTGCAAGATCGTAACCTTGTGCAAGTTATAAGTCAGATCTCAGACCTTCCACCCTACAACCAATCTAATAAGGTTACCCACGATCCAATCCACAAGAAAGAATTTGGCTCTAATACCACCTGATGCAGAGGTAGGGTATATTCAAGTAGAAACAGTTAAACTCAAACATACAAGTAGTCCTGCTCAGAGTTACACACAGAAGAAATTTAAATATCTCATGAAACAATGGAAACAAGATCCATATAAGGCTATCAATTGGTAGCCACACTAATGTAATAATTAAAACAATTCTATCAGCATGCCTAGCTATGAGGCCTTCCAGGTTTCAACATTATACAATGAAAATTTATGAAGTTAGTATCCAAATTTGCATCCTATCCTGCTTCTCATATCGTATCATCTTATCCTACCTTCTATCTCTAACCAAACTTCTTATATAGCCAACTAAGCCACAAGTCAGCTAGTCAAGCATTTAACTACATTATAGGTCCAACCTAGGAAGAGTAAACCATTTAACTAATGCTAAATGAAACATAAGGCATTACGCACTTGAAGGTGGATTCCCACATATCCTAGGAGTTGGCTCCTAACTTTGCAACACATCACATTGACATAAGAAACCATGCCAAAAGAAACGACATGCCTTGGTAGAAGGAAAACACAAAAAATAGGGACTACAAAGAACGGTTCACAACTCAAGAAATTCAAATGATCAAATCTTGCGCTCTTAGGAGGCAGATCAAGGATAGATTCCCATCATTATGTTAACTGTTCATAACAAAACACCAACAATAGTAATGACTACTTCACGAACAATAGACTAGTATAGAAAACAAGATATATTTTTGGTTGATGCAAGATTGCTCAAAGACCCAAGATGCTCCTACATCAAAAATATAAGATATGATAGAATCTAATATTTGGTTTGAGATATCTCTTTGTTTATTTTATTTAGGACAGGCTTGAAGCTTCTTTGTTATCTAGTAAGAATAAATTTGCAACATAAAATTTGTTTTAAATTATACTAATTAAAAGAAGGCTTAATTGTAAGCTCGTAAAATAGAAATGCTATACATTTAATGTTAACAACACTTTACCCTCTCCTATAAAATGATTGTATGCTTTGTTGTTTAAAATAATGTGGGGTCATATCATATGCAAGGGCCTACTTTAATTAATCCAATAATAATTACTTCGATATTGTAATTATAAATTAGACCATTCAACACACCTAGATCTTTATATTATATTCATATTTTTTTTTAAAAATTAGATGCTTGGAGATACATGTCTCACACATCATACATCTTTTGGTGCTCCTTTAAACAATTAGGTGCTTAAATCAACATAATCCCCTAAAACTAAATAAATTTTGGGGAAAAAATTGCATTTTAGAGTTCATAGCTTACTTGGAAGTAAATTGTAAGGGGGAAATACTAGACAAAAAAAGGTTGTAACCATAACACATTAAATACTAAATTGGTTGCATATTTTTAATGATAGAAGGGATTAGTATGTGGCATGATACGGTCCCAACTATATCATGCAAATTGGAATCTTTGACTAGTATTAGTATATGTGTTAAAAGAATAGGGGGTGTAAGTTTTATGTCATTTGTAATCACATTTTTAATTTGTAAGTTTAGTTGAAGTCATTGAATAGGGCTTAGATGCCCATTAATGCACAAACAAGGTGCCTCATCTATTTGGGCATATTTCCTCAAATAAATTTGAAAATCTAGTTTCATAATAGCAATGATCATAGGATGTAAGGTTGTATGTTCAAGCATTGTCCACAGTAGCCACATCAGTGTCTACAGAAGGCCACCGGCGTGTAGTCACCACAATTGCATTATTAGGGCATCCTAGCTTTTCCATGACAAATATTAAAGTGTTGGCATTCATGCCTATTGTGTAATGTTTTTAGTGGTAAGACATGGCTATTTGAGAAGTTTTTTAATAGAGAGTGTAGAAATTGTGTCATGGTAGTCATTTAGAAATAGGTCTTCAGGTTGAACTTTTATATTTATTTTTTGAGAGACTACATAAATCTTATTCTTGTAAGCAAGTAGAGAATTCTGACTAAATAAACCTAAAATATGAACAAATAATATCTTTTTTATTTGGAAAAAGACATGGACAATATTTGCAAGGAAATATATGAATAATTTATTCCATATTTATTAACTATGCTTTAGTAGGAAACTCTAATTAGATGCAACTATTTGTGTGACTGAAATCTGGAACTATTCTCTCCTTTTTAATGTTAATTGGAAGCATGTAAATACAAACATTTAACTTCTCTAGAAGTTTATATAGCTAGTGGAAACTTAAAAGACAAGTGAGTGCACATTATTTATTCATTACTATCTTGTGTACCTGATTTTGCTATATATGTTAAGAATTTTACTTAAGTTCCATATTACTAGCTTGCTACGTGGAGTTTACATAATGTTTTGAAATCCAATCCTTTGAAATAATTGAAAAAAAATCCATAAAGCTTGTGCACAACAAAAAAATGTTCAAGGGATCATGTTCAAGCCCTTCTCATTTTCTGCATATGCTTCTAAATACTTGCTAGATTTGAAAAACCTCATTTTTAGTTAAATGTGTATTAGGCACAACACAAGGAGGATGGATGCTAGCAAATAAAATGCCTAAAGTAAAACATTTATCTACATATTACTCTCAAGTATTCCACAACTACAACCAATGTCAAAAACCATGATATAATAACTTACCATTACATCTAAATGCTCATCTTTGAAACATAACTCCTAGAATGTATTTAGAATGCTCCACTTGAATTGTTTTCATGGCTTGGGATAGTAGATAGAAAAGGTTGTTTGAGTTTGCATGTTTATAGAACACAAATGTAGCTATAATTTTTCAATTAAGTCTTACTCCTAAACCAAGTAGTTATACTAATCAATAAACGATTCACAATTTTTGATTGTATAATGTTGAATATTATTGAAGTCAAAATTCTTACATATCAAATACTTTTTTCCAAAATTCATATTATACTAGATTTCAAACATATTTTTATTATTGAATTAGCATAAGAGAGTATATCTATCTCATTTTAAATATTATTCATTTTAGTTAAAATATAAATATTAAATTAATTGTGTATTTTTATACTATTTTTTATTTAAATTGAATTATTTAGTTTATATATATATATATATATATATATATATATATATATATATATATATATAAAATAGAAAAAAGATAATATTTTAGTACTAACCTAAATTAAATAAGATAATATATTTAGATTAAAAAAATGATGGAGGGTTCAAGAGCCAATGACTGAGGGGCATCCACACCGTCAAAATCACCCAGGGCATGATCTCGGTGTCATCCCTTATGATGTCGAAGCTTTGCACCAAGACTTGATCCTTGGTGGGCTCTTTGTGAGCCATTCAACTTCACCAATAGATCAAGGGCCCATTGACAATATACTAAATCATACTTAACAATATTATATTAAATTCTAGCTTATTAAGTATGTTTATAATTAATATGTAATATCTAGTAAGAATTAGATGATGTCATAAAGAATATTTATCACACCAAAGATATTTATGAGCTAAATGTATCTAAAATAAAAATAAAAATCATATATCAAATATTTAAAAAAACAAGACAAGAGCCTACACCACAATGGTAAATTGTGAGCCTCTTAATTGAGAGGTCTTGGGTTCGCATCTACTCGAGATTAACTAATAATTGAAACAAATAATCAAAATAAATAATAATAATCAACCTTGGCTTTGGCCTCTTACCGATATATGTGTGTGTGTGTGTGTGTGTGCGTGCGTGCATGTGTGTGTGTGTGTGTGTATGTATGTATGTATGTATGTATGTATGTATGTATGTATGTATGTAAATATATATATATATGTATGTATGTATGTATGTATGTATGTATGTGTGTATATATATGTATGTATGTATGTATGTATATGTATGTATGTATATATATATGTATGTATATATGTATGTATGTATATATGTATATATATATATATATGTATGTATGTATATATATGTGTATGTATATATATATATATTTATATCTATATATATGTATGTATGTATGTATGTATGTATGTATGTATGTATGTATGTATATATATGTATGTATGTATGTATGTGTGTGTGTGTGTGTGTGTGTGTGTGTGTGTGTGTGTGTGTGTGTGTGTGTGTGTGTGTGTGTATATGTATATGTATATATATATATATATGTATATGTGTGTGTATATACATATCTATATATATATGTATATATATATGTATATATATATGTGTATATATATTTTTTAAGAATTAAATTTATGATTTATTGAAATTGTAATTTAAAAAAAAATCTCTCAATAAATTTTATCTTATATAAAAAATTAAACTTATTGAATGAAAGTAAATGTCATGCATTCATAGAGGAATAAAGATGGGAAAAAAAGTTGTATTATTATTCTTATCATCATCATCATTACATGATGTTGAAGTTTCAAAAATATCATATCGACATATTTAGAGGCAAAAGATACCCTATAATGTCAAATTGTGTGATATATCTTAAAGTGCATTGTTATTCTTATTATTTTGCAATTATATTAAGCTTTTCTGTATCATCAAATTCGAGGAGCTTGTTTCGAATATTGATCACATGGGTGATATTCTTATTCTTGACATTGTTTATTTAATGGATTTTGATGACTTTGCATTCCTAAATCACACTTTTGTCATTTTTTTTTTCATTGACATGAGTAACATTTGTTAACTCCTAATTCAGCAATAGAAGAGACAACCATTAGTTATCTCCGCTTGTCACCATAAAATGCGTTAAGATGTCATGTGTATCATTTAACAATTTTCAAACATGCATAGAAGGAAAGGATTCAAAGAAATAGATGGTAGTGGTAGTTGTGGTGTAATGGTAATGTGCCTATGAGAATTACGAACAACTAGACCTTACAATGCATACTCTACTTTAATTTGGGCTCCGAAATCTTTGAAGCTAAAGCATGGAAAAACTTGGACCATGAAAGGGGAGTTGTTTTTTGATAGAAACTTGAGTATGCCACTCAAGTCCTCACCAACATTTCCATCAGTGGGAGGAGATGATTTTTTTGATGAAGAGTCCTTTTCTATTAATAAATAATATACTAGTTAATGTTGTGTGTGGTGTAGACTTCAATCTTGCTCTGTAGATTGGTGTTTGATGGATTTGTTAATACAAAGGTTGGAACAAGATGTGGATACCATCAGAGACATAAATAGTCAAAAACATGCTATAACGTAAAGCATAAGAATGTTTGTATAATCAATTTCATTGTGTCCAATATTTTTATTATACTATGGGTAGGCTAAGAGTAAATATGTTATTCTCTATTTGTAATGTCCCCATTTTAGTAGTTGACCAAGTGTGTGTGTGTTAGCCTTGTTCTAGATGGTTCCGAGGGCTAACGAAGGGTTTAATGGGATCCTGGAGTGTTTTGGCCTAGTCATTTCCAGTTTGGGCCAAAACGAAGTTGATTTACTCAGTTTCAGGCATACTTACTATTTTTAGTAAGTCGGCAGGACACAGTGCAGGTCAATTTTGGTGATTGGATTCGATACTCCTCGGTGAGAGCTTTCCAATGAGCTATCACTCGCATTATTCAGAGTCTGATTGCTAATACATTTTAATGCCTGAAGTTTTATTAAAGTAACGTCTAATTTAATTGTAAAATATTAAAGTGTTACTTTAATATTTATTTTATGGTGATATGTACCCAAGGGAGACATAAGGGTTATTTTAATATATGTTTTATATATTACACATCTTTTATCCCACATTGCCCATATGAGTTGAGTGGATCCTTGGGAATAGAATAAAAGGAAGCATTTGTGGCTTCATTAGACAGGTTGAATATGAGAAAAAATTGGTGTGCGAGTTGCAACTCCGTTCTTGGCATTTGAGGACGTTTATCCTCTCTTGTAACATTTTAGACATCATTCCCTTGGGGTTTGGCCTTTGGAATTCTTTGTTATCGGCTTCATTATCAGGCAGTTTAGTTGCATTTTCGGCTACAGGCGAATTTGGTATTTTGCTCATATCTTCTTCACTACTTGTCCAATGCTTATGCCGCTTTGAGAGAATGATATTACGAAGAGAGTGGACTGATTGAAGGACAAAGTATTGTAGCAGCAAGTTCGAAAGCATGGGCTGGAGTATTATGTCAATAATGCTGAAGTAATTAGTGAGTTGATAAATCTGCCATGTATTTGGTTTTATGAATTCTGAAAATAACATTTATTTATCTGTAGTTCATTTCCACTTTGCATATTATTGTAGTTTCTTTCTTGTGTATGTTGTATGATACCAATTCCATGCACAAACACAACAAACAAATAAACGTTTGATTTCTCGAGTTATAAGGGGTTTAAAACATTAAATAGAGAAATAAGAGGTTGAATGCAAACTATTTGACATAATTCCTTTCAGCAATTTGGTTTAGTTTTTGGGACATTCAGTGGTGCCCATTACAGTGGTATTAGAGCTATAAGTCCTGTCATCCTGTGGAGGTCTTATAGGGAATTTGGAACAGCCGAATAGAGGGAAAAAGTGTTTGACAAAATGTCAAAACACTAAAATCAGAAATAAATAAAAAACACAGGCTAAGCATTTATGTTTGAGCATGCGACAGGGGTCTTATAATTTTCACGATACCAGAGCAAGACAAAATAGGATTTTAGACTTGCAAAGCAAACAGTCTAGTACATCCGTGCAGGTGGACATTGAATCCAACCATACAGACATAGAGGAGATATTCTTTGATCAAGACAATAATATGGGTGATCGAGATGATAGGAATACAGGATTAGGCGAAGGCGAAAATGTTGGTCCAGATCAAGGGGAGGTACTGTTTAGACAGTTACTGGATACATTAGAGCAGGGGCAGCGTATGCAACAGGAGCAGAATAGGCGAATGGACATGATGTTGTAGCTCATGGCTAGACAGGTGGGTGTCAATATTAATCCAGGTGATGCCAACTACAGAAATAATAACGAGGGAAACAACAACAACGGGGGAAACAATAACCATGGAGGCCAAGGCAACAACAATGGTCCTGAGAATAACATTAATGGTAATAATGGACACGACAACAATGGGAATGAGGCTGATAACTTTAGACACATTGCACGCCCAGCGCGGACTGTGAGCTTGAGACCTCTTCTACCCACTTTCCCACCCAGAGATCCGGTTCAACTAGTAAACGAACCGTAGATTACCGAGTTACAGGATCAGTTCAGGAGGGATTGGGAGGTTAGCGGACTGGAGTTTCAGGCGAATATTTCCCTCAAAGATTATATGGACTTGAGGGTGAGACACATGCCTAGAGCAGGAGGGAGGAATCAAAACTTTGAGCTGAGGAAGAAAGTTGGAAAACTTTCTTTACCTTATTATGATGCTTCAGGGAAGATGACTGCATGAGCTTGGGTGCAGAAGGTAGATACATACTTGCAGCTAAATCCTATGCTTGAGGAGGAGGCTATCAAGTATGCGACTATGCACCTAGATGGTGTTGCACATGAATGGTGGCATCATGACATGGTGACTTTGGGGCATAATCAGATTACATCCTATGAGGAATTCACCGAAACATTGATTGAGAGATTTGACACTAGGGATCCCGAGTTACATTTCAAGGAGCTAGCACAGTTAAAACAATCAGGTTCTGTGGATGCTTACATTGCTGAGTTTCAACGCTTGTTTGTACTTGTTACTGATATCTCTCCTAAGAGATTGGTGGTGTTATTTTGTGATGGTCTTGCTGATCCATTACGAGGTTGGGTGAAGGGACATGATCCACTCACCTTAGCTGAAGCAACTAAAAAGGCATGAGATTTAGCCCCTTCGGTATACAAAGGAAAAAACCATCCAACAGATTCTTCCTACCACAAGGACCAAGACAAAAAATCATTTTAGAAAGAGTATAGCAAACCCAAAGAAGGATCAAAAGGACTAGACAATGAAACCTTGAATGAACTTTGAAAGAAGAAGTTGTGCTTCCATTGTAGAAAGCCTTGGGACTTATCTCATAAATGTTCTCTCAAGGCTAAGGCAAATCAAATGGAGTATTTTTCAACAGAAGAGTCAGAGTCAGAGGGGGAGGGTTAGCACTCTGATTCAGATGAGGGTAACACTATAGAGGAGAGCAGCATTCCTAAGGATGATAGATCATTGGCACGCTTGACAGGGGCCCAAAAGGCAATCACATTTAAGGTCAGGGGTACTATCCAAGGGCAGAAAGTGATATCTCTTATTGACACTGGGGCTACACATAACTTCATACATGCACAGTTGGTAGCCAGGAGAGGGTTACAGATAGAGGAGCATGATGGGTTTAGAGTCATGGTGGCTAACGGTGATAAATTATTATGCACTCGAAAGATATCTAATCTTCGCATCAGGTTTGGAGATGGTTATGAGTTGGAGGATGAGTTCTATGTTGTGGACATGGGAGATTATGATGTCATCCTCGGCATGACATGGATGGCTTCACTAGTTGAGTTCACACTCAACCTAGAAAAATTGGAGATGAGATTCCAGCATGAGGGTAGAACTGTGGTACTTAGAGGACTTTCAGATGGAGGTTGCAGAGTAGTGTCCTTGAGGAGAATGCAGAGACTTTTTCGTCATGATGACATAGAGTGGGCGGCAGAGTGCTACATTATGCCAACTTCACCAGAGCCACAAGAAAAGAGTCATCCACCAGATGTCCAGAAGATACTTGATAGACACGCTAAAGTATTTAGCGATATTCCTCATGGGGTTACTCCTGACAGAGGGATGGAACATGTTATTGAGCTCGAGGAGGGAGCCAAACCAGTTATGATTACTCCCTATCGTCATTCTAAGAAACACAAGGATGAGATAGAGAAGGCGATTAAGGATTTTTTGGAGATGGGGCATATCAGGCCCAGTAAGAGCCCCTTTGCTTCAGCAGTAGTATTGGTAAAGAAGAAGGATGGGATGATGCCCATGTGCATCGATTACAGGGCACTGAATAAGAAAACAATTAAAAATAGGTATCCCATTCCTAGGATTGATGAGTTGATTGATGAGTTGCATGGGGCATGCTTCTTCACCAAAATTGATTTGTGATCCAGATACCATCAGATCAGGATGAGAGCAAAGGACATTGAGAAAATAGCCTTCTGATTTCACTATGGCCACTTTGAGTTCATGGTTATGCCATTTGGTCTAACCAATGCACCCGCTACATTTCAGAGTTGTATGAACTAGGTATTCAGGAAGCAGCTGAGGAGATTTGTCTTGATCTTCTTTGATGACATCTTGGTCTTCAGTAAGACCTGGGAGGAGCACTTACATCATCTAGAGGAGGTGGTATCTATTTTGGAGAGAGAGTCATTGTATGCCAAGGAATCTAAATGTGAGTTTGGCATGACTGAGCTCCTTTACCTTGGGCATATCATTAGTGCAGATGGCGTTCGGGTTGATCCCGAAAAGATTAGAGCTATTGTAGAGTGGCCTACTCCCACAAACCTTACATAGCTTAAGGGATTCTTTGGTTTATGTGGTTTTTATAGGAGGTTTGTTAAGGGATTCTCATAGATTGCTACATCCTTGATAGATCTTACCAGGAAAGGAGCATTCGTGTGGACAGGGGCAGCACAGAGGTGTTTTGAGAATTTCAAGCAAGTAATGTCTTCATGTCCAGTTCTAGCTCTACCAGATTTCATGAAGCCTTTTGAGCTTCATTGTGATGCATCAGGTGATGGTATTGGAGCAATATTGATGCAGGAGAAGCATCCCATTGCATTCGAGAGTAGGAAGCTCTGGGGAGTTGAGAAAATGTATTTTGTCTATGACCGGGAGATGTTGGCCATAATGCATGCATTGGCCAAATTTTGATCATATTTGGTAGGTGGACATTTTGTGATCAAGACTGATCACAACAGTATTTAATACTTCATGATCCAGCGTGATCTTAATGACTGGCAACAAAAATGGGTGACTAAATTGCAGGCTTATGACTTTGACATAGAGTTTGTCAAATGTAAGAAAAATGTGGTGGCTGATGCCTTATCTCGGAGACCTCACTTATGTGCTCTGGCAAAGATTTCAGGAGATTGGAGAGATCAGATTATAGCAGAGTATGTGGGAGATGCTTGGGCTTCTGGATTGATTTCAGGTACCATACAGGATGATCGCTATGAGGTGATAGATGGATTGATCAGAGTTCAGGACAGGGTTTATTTGATTCCGTCATCACATTTGAGAGAGGCGATACTAAAGGCATTTCATGATGCACCCACAACTGGACATTCGGGGGTCTTTAAGACCTACAGGCAAATCCAAGAGCGATTTTCATGGAAAGGGCTCAAGGATGATGTTCAAAGGTATGTCAGGGAGTGTGTGGTTTGTCAATAGAATAAGGGAGAGCACATATTTCCTGCAGGTTTATTACAGCCCTTACCCATTCCTGATAGGAAATGGGGAAGTATTTCGATGGACTTCATCACTGGGTTCCCACGAGTGCAGGGAAGGGATTGCATCTATGTGGTGGTGGACCGCTTGACGAAGTTTGCTCATTTCTTTGCTATTCTGTCCACTTACACAACAGCACAGGTGGCAGATCTTTTCTTTAGAGAGATATTCAGGTTACATGGGCTGCCCAGATTCATTGTCAGCGACCGGGATAGTAAGTTTATGAGTATTTTTTGGCAAGAGCTGTTTAGGTTGTGTGGTACAAATCTTACACTTAGCACTAGTTATCATCCGCAAACATATGGGCAAACAACGATTGTGAATAAATGGGCGGAAGGATATTTGAGGAACTATGTAACTACACAACAAAAGGCTTGGATCAGATGGTTGCATATGGGAGAGTATTGTTATAACACCACTTATCATATGTCCATCAAGATGACTCCTTTCATGGAACTCTATGGTTATAAAGCACCTAGCTTCATGGATTTAGTTTTGGGGGACAGTAGAGTGCCCAAAGCCAAAAACTTATTGCAGGATAGTCAAGACATCCTGAAAGTGCTCAAAGAGAATATACAACAGACCCAAAATTAACAGAAATTGTATGTTGATCAGCATCGAATAGAGCGTAGCTTCAAGGTAGGGGATATGGTTTACTTGAGGCTACAACCATATAGACAGTCATCACTCAAGAAGAGCAGAGCTGAAAAGTTGAAACCTAGATTTTATGGTCCCTACAGGGTGATTCGCAAAGTGGGCAAAGTCGCCTATGAGCTTGAGCTTCCAGAGGGCAATCGAGTGCACAATGTGTTTCATGTGTCTAGGCTTAAGAAATCCATTGGTCAGAGTATAGTGCCTTCTGCAGATTTACCCCCTTTGGATGAGGAGGGGAAGCTTGTGTTAGTACCCGAGGCTATTCTGGACACCAAAGAGAGGAAGCTTAGAAACAAGATAGTGAAGGAGTATTTGGTCATATGGAAAGACCTTCTGGAGGAAGATTCTACATGGGAGAGTGAGCAAGTTATTCAGCAGGCTGGACTGAGATTGCTTGAGGACAAGCAATTTCAAGGGGGGCGAACTGTAATGTCCCCATTTTAGCAGTTGACCAAGTGTGTGTGCATTAGCCTTGTTCTACATGGTCCTGAGGGCTAACGAAGGGTTTAATGGGATCCTGGAGTGTTTTGGCCTAGTCATTTCTAGTTTGGGCCAAAACGAAGTTGATTTACTCAGTTTCAGGCATACTTACTATTTTTAGTAAGTCGGTAGGACACAGTGCAGGTCAATTTTGGTGATTGGATTCGATACTCCTCGGTGAGAGCTTTCTAATGAGCTACCACTCGCATTATTCAGAGCCTGATTGCTAATACATTTTAATGCCTGAAGTTTTATTAAAGTAACGTCTAATTTAATTGTAAATTATTAAAGTGTTACTTTAATATTTATTTTATGGTGATGTGTACCCAAGGGAGACATAAGGGGTATTTTAATATATGTTTTATATATTACACATCTTTTATCCCACATTGCCCATATGAGTTGAGCAGACCCTTGGGAATAGAATAAAAAGAAGCATTTGTGGCTTCATTAGACAGGTTGAATATGAGAAGAAATTGGTGTGTGAGTTGCAGCTCCATTCTTGGCATTTGAGGACGTTTATCCTCTCTTGTAACATTCTAGACGTCATTCCCTTGGGGTTTGGCCTTTGGAATTCTTTTTTATCGGCTTCATTATCAGGCAGTTTAGTTGCATTTTCGGCTACAGGCAGATTTGGTATTTTGCTCATATCTTCTTCACTACTTGTCCGACGCTTATGCTGCTTTGAGAGAATGATATTATGAAAGTAGTGGACTGATTGAAGGACAAAGTACTGTAGCAGCAAGTTTGAAAGCATGGGCTAGAGTATTATGTCAATAATGTTGAAGTAATTAATGAGTTGATAAATCTGCCATGTATTTGGTTTTATGAATTCTGAAAATAACATTTATTTGGCTGTAGTTCATGTCCACTTTGCATATTATTGTAGTTTCTTTCTTGTTTGTGTTGTATGATACCAATTCCATGCACAAACACAACAAACAAATAAACGTTTGATTTCTGGAGTTATAAAGGTTTTAAAACATTAAACAGAGAAATAAGAGGTTGAATGCAAATTGTTTGACATAATTCCTTTTAGCAATTTGGTTTAGTTTTTGGGACATTTAGGGGTACCCATTACACTATTTCATTTGAACATGCCCACCTTGTTTGATTGTCCTTGTTTTAAGTGATGAGGATTATGTTATCGTTTAGAGTATCTGGATATTATAGCCAAAACTATAATGCCCCCACTTTAGTAGTTGTTTGGTTATGTGATCGTTAGCCCTTTATTTTATTTTATTTATTCCACATTGCTTGTGAATAGTGGTTGACCCTATGAAGTAGGAATAAAAGGAGAGCTTGTGGCTATTGTTAGGCAAGTTGAATATGAGAAGAAATTGGATGTGTGAGTTACGAATATGTTCTTGGCATTAGAGGACATCTATCCTCTCTTGTGACATTCTACACATCATTCGCTTGGCATTTGGCCTTTGGAATTCATTGCTATTAGCTTCATTAACATGCAGCTTGGGCACATTTCCAGCGACAAGCGGATTGGGTGTTTGCCCATACCATTCTCATTCCTTGTTTGATACTTATGCCATTGTGGAGGAATGTTTTTACGATGGTCTTGGACTGATTGAAGGCAGTTTTTTTTGTACCAGCACTATAGCACAACACTATTCATATTATTGTAGCAGCAAGTTGGGAAATCATGACTGGAATAACATGTTATAATGCTAGAGTAATTAGTGTGTTGGAAAGTTTGCTATGTATTTAATTTTATTAGCTTGAAAACTAATATTATTTCAATAGTAGTTCAATCTTCAGTATTGCATAAATTCCTTCTTGTTCCTGTTATGTGGTTTCAAATCTATGCAAAGACATTAAAATCACTATTAGCAGTTGGTTCAGTCTTTTCGACATTTCTAGGTTGCTCATCACAGTGGTATTAGAGCTATAAGTCCTATCATCCTATGGAGGTCTTATAAGGAATTTGGAAAAATCAGATAGAGGGAAAAGTCTTTGACAAAACGTCAAAACACTAAAACTAGAAATTAAAAAGGTTAAGCATTTATGTTTGAGCATGCAACAGGGGCTTGATAATTTCTACAATACTAGAGCAAGACAAATTAGGAGTTCAAACTTGTAGAGCGAATAGTCTAGTTCATCCGTGTAGAGGGACACACAATCCAGTCATACAAACATAGAGGAGATATTCTTTGAACAAGACAACAGTGTGGGTGGCCAAGATGATAAGAATACAGGATTAGGTGGAGGTAGGGATACTGGTCCAAATCAGGAGGAGGTAATGTTCAGACAATTACTTAGTACATTAGACGAGGGGTGGCATATGCAACAGGAGCAGAATAGGCAAATGGATATGATGCTGCAACTTATAGCTAGATAGATGGGTGTCAATATTAATCCAAGTGATGCCAACAATGGAAACAATAACAATGGGGGAAACGATAACAATAGGAGAAATGATAATAATGGAGGCCGAGGCAAAAAAAATGGTCTTGAGATTAACATCAATGGTAATAATGGACATGGAAACAATGGGAATGAGGCTGATAACTTTAGACATGTTGCACACCCAGCTCGAATAGTGATCTCGAGACCTCTTCTACCCACCTTCCCACCTAGAGATCTAGTTCAACCAGTTAATGAACCACACATTACCAAGTCACAGGATCAGTTCAAGAGGGACTAGGAGGCTAGTGGACCAAAGTTTCAGGAAAATATTTCCCTCACAAGTTATATGAACTTGAGGATGAGAAACATGCTTAGATCATGAGGGAGAAATCAAAACTTTGAGCTAAGAAAGAAAGTTGGGAAACTTTCTTTACCTTATTTTGATGCTTCAGGGAAGATGACTACACAAGCTTGGGTGTAGAAGGTAGATACATACTTTTAGCTGAATCCTATACCTGAGGAGAAGGCTATCAAGTATGCAGCTATTCATTTGGATGGTCCAATGCATTAGTGGTGGCACCATGGCATGGTAACCCTAGGACATAATTAGATCACATCTTACAAGAAGTTCACTGAGAGACTCATAGAGAGATTTGATACCAAAGATCCCTAGTTACAGTTTAAGGAGTTGGCATAACTCAAGTATTGGGGATCAGTTGAGATGTATATTAGTGAATTTCAGAGGTTAGTTGTATTGGTCATAGATATTTTAGAGAGGAGGTTAGTAGTGTTGTTTATGGATGGACTTTCAAATCCCTTGAGGGGTTGGATCAAGGGACATGACCCAACTACATTACAAGAGGCTACTAAGAAGGCTCGTGACTTAGCACCTTCTTCTTTTAGGAGCAAATTTTAGCATAGAGATTCATATATGAAAAATGACAAGGAGAAGGAAAAAAAATCTTTTCACAAGGATGCTCAACCAAAAAGGGATAATAAGTTGGATAATGACACCCTAAATGAGTTGAGGAAGAAGAAGCTATGTTTTCATTGCTGAGAGCCTTGGGACTTATCTCATAAGTGTTCTCTCAAGGCTAAGGCAAATCAAATGGATTATTTCTCAATAGAGGAGTCACAATCAGAGAGGGAGGATCAACACTCTAATTTAGATGAGGATAGCACTACAGAGGAGAGCAACATTCCTAAGGATGAGAAGTCATTGGCATGATCAATGGGAGCTTAGAATATAATCACATTTAAGGTTAGGGGTATTATCTAGGGGCAGAAAATGATCTCACTCATTGAAACTAGGGCTACACATAATTCCATAGATGAAAAATTGGTAGCCAAGAGAGATTTATAGACTGAGGAGCACACTGGGTTCAGAGTCATGATAGCTAATGGTGAAAAATTACTATGCACTTGGAAAATATCTAATCTTCACATTAGGTTTGGAGATGGCTATGAGTTAGAGGATTAGTTCTATGTAGTAGACATCGGAGACTATGATATCATCCTTAGCATGACATGGATGGCTTCGCTAGTCGAGTTCACACTTAGCCTAGCAAAATTGGAGATGAGGTTTCAGCATGAGGGCAGAACTGTTGTACTTAGAGGACTTTCAGATGGGAGTTACAGAGTAATCTCCTTGAGGAGAATGCAGAGACTATTTTGGCATGATGATGTAGAGTGAGTGACATAATGTTTTACTATGCCAGCCTCACAGGAACCATAGGTGAAGAGTCATCCAGTAGATATTCAGGAGATACTTGATAGGCATGCTAAAGTTTTTGGTGACATTCTGCATGGGGTTCCTCTTGACAAAGGGATGAAGCATTTTATTGAACTTGAGGAGGGAGCCAAACCAACTATGATTACTCCCTATCATCATCCTAAGAAATAGAAGGATGAGATAGAAAAGGCAATTAAGGATTTGTTGGAGATGGGGCATATTAGGCCTAGTAAGAGCCCCTTTGCTTGAGTAGTAGTGTTGGTAAAGAAGAAGGATGAGACAATGTGCATGTGCATGTGCATTGATTACAAGGCATTAAATAAGAAGATTATCAAGAATAGATATCCCATCCCATAGATAAATGAGTTGATTGATGAGCTGCATGGTGCATGTTTTTTTACGAAGATTGATTTACAATCAAGGTATCATCAAATCATGATGAGGGTAGAGGACATTGAGTAGATAGCTTTTCATTGTCACTATGGCCACTTTGATTTTTTGGTTATGCCATTTGGGCTAATCAATGCCCTTGCTACGTTCTAGAGTTACATGAATCAGGTATTTAGAGGGCAACTTAGGAGATTTGTCCTAATTTTCTTTAATGATAGTTTGGTCTTCAGTAAGACTAGGGAGGAGCATTTACAACATCTTGAGATAGTGTTGTCCATTTTGGAGAGAGATTCACTATATGCCAAGGAATCTAAGTTTGAGTTTGTGTTGACTGAGTTACTGTACCTTGGGCATATCATTATCGCAAATGGAGTTTGGGTCGATCCCAAAAAGATTAGAACTATTGTTGATTGGCCTACCCCTATGAACCTTACACAACTTAAGGGGTTCTTTGGTCTATATGAGTTTTATAGGAGATTTACTAAGGAATTTTCATAGACTGTTGCACTCTTGATAGACCTTACCAGGAAAGGGGCCTTTGCATGGACAGGGGCAGCTCAGAGATGCTTCAATCATTTCAAGAAGGTGATATCATCATGTCCAATATTAGCTCTATCGGACTTCATGAAGCCATTTGAGCTTCATTATGATGCTTTAGGTGATGGGATTGGGGTAGTCTTGATATAGGAGAAGTATCCCATTGCTTTTGAGAGTAGGAAGCTTCGTGGAGTGGAGAGGAGCTATTCCATCTATGATCAGGAGATGTTGGCTATTATGCATGCATTGACCAAGTTTCGATCCTACCTAGTTGGGGAGAAGTTTGTTATCAAGATTGATCACAAAAACATCAAATACTTCATGAGTTAGCATGATTTGAATGATAGACAACAAAAGTGGATTACGAAGTTGTAGGCTTATGACTTTGACATTGAGTTTTTCAAAGGTAAGAAGAATGTGTTGGCAGATTCTTTATCCAGGAGACCTCATATTTGTGCTCTAGCTGAGATTTTAGGAGATTGGAGAAATAAGATTATGACATAGTATGTGAGGGACACTTGGGCTTCTGGAGTGATTGTGGGCACCATACAGGATGATCGTTATGCAGTGATGGATGAATTGATCAAGTTTTGGGGTAGGATATATTTGATTCCTTCATCACAGTTTAGGGAGGTAATAATGAAGGAATTCCATGATGCACCTACAACTAGACATCCAAGGATCTTTAAGACCTATAGGAAGATCCATGAGTGGTTCACATGGAAAGGGCTCAAGGATGATGTTCAAAAGCATGTCTAGGAGTGTGCAGTTTGTCAATAGAATAAGGGGGAGCACACATGTCCTACGGGGTTGTTACAACCTTTGCCCATTCTGAATAGGAAATGGGAAAGCATTTCTATAGACTTCATCACTAGGTTACCATGAGTACAGGGGAGAGATTGCATCTATGTGGTAGTTGACCAGTTGACAAAGTTTTCTCACTTCTTTGCTATTCCATCCACTTAAACAGTAGCATAGGTGGCCAATCTTTTCTTTAGAGAGATATTCAAGTTACACGGGCTACCTAGTTTCATTGTTAGTGATCAGGATAGTAAATTTATGACTTATTTTTTGTAGGAATTATGTGGGTTGTGTGGTATAGATCTTACACCTAGAACTAGTTATCATCTATAGATAGATGGGCAGAAAAAGATTGTGAATAAATGGGTGGAAGGATATCTGAGGAACTATGTGATTGCACAACAAAGGGCTTGGGTCAAATGACTACATATGGGAGAGTATTGTTATAACACCACTTATCATATGTCCATCAAGATGACTCCATTCATGATATTGTATGATTATGAAGCACCTAGTTTCATGGATTTGGTTTTAGGGGATAGTAGAGTGCCCAAAGCAAAAAACTTCTTGCAGGATAGTCAAGATATTTTGAGGGTGATCAAGGAGAATATACATCAAGCCCAAAATCAACAGAAATTGTATGCTAACTAGCACCAGATAGAGCACAACTTTGAGGTTGGGGATATGGCTTTCTTGAGGCTACAACCATACAGACAGTCATCACTCAAGAAGAGTGGAACAAATAAGTTAAAGCTTAGGTTTTATAGGTCCTACATAATGATATGTAGGGTGGGCGAGGTTTCCTACGAGATTGAGCTTCCAGAGGTTAGTTGGATGAATAATGTGTTTCATGTGTCGAGACTTAAGAAATCCATCAATCAAAGAGTTGTTCCTTCTGCAGATTTGCCACCATTAGATGAGGAGAGGAAGCTTGTATTGATTCCTTAGGCTATACTAGATACTAGGGAGAGGACTCTGTAGAACAGGGTGATTAAAGAATATTTAGTCAGATGGAGAGACCTGCCAAAGGAAGATGCTACTTGGGAGAGTGAGCAAGTGTTATAGCAAATAAGATTGAGATTTCTTGAAGACAATAAATTTCGAGGGGGGCAGACTATAATGTCCCCACTTTAGCAGTTGTCTGATTGTGTGACTGTTAGCCTTTTATTTTATTTTATTTATCTAACATCTTGTGAAAAGTGGTCAACCCTATGAAGTAGGAATAAAAGGAGAGCTTATGGCTATTGTTAGGCAAGTTGAATATGAGAAGGATTGGATGCATGGGTTATGGATCTGTTCTTGGCATTAAAGGACATCTACCCTCTCTTGTGTCATTCTAGACACCATTGCCTTGGGGTTTGGCCTTTGCAATTCATTGCTATTAGCTTCATTAACAGGCAGCTTGGGCACATTTCTAGCTATAGGCGGATTGGGTGTATGCTCATACCATTCTTTTTCCTTGTCCAATACTTATGCCATTGTGGAGGAAAAATTTTATGAGGGTCTTGGACTAATTGAAGGTAGTTTTTACTATAGTGTGACACTATTCATAGTACTATAGTAGCAAGTTGCAAAATCATGACTAGAATAACATGTTATAATGTTGGAGTAATTAGTGAGTTGGAAAGTTTGCTATGTATTTGATTTTATTAGCTTGAAAACTAATATTATTTCAATAGTAGTTTAATCTTTAAATTCCTTCTTGTTCATGTTATGTGGTTTCAAATCTATG